>OY728147.1:1810192792-1811442792 GCA_963277665.1 Viscum album | reverse complement strand
TGGGAGCTTGAGGATATGATGAGGGAGAGGTATCCTCATCTTTTTGTTACAAAGTGACAAATTTCGAGGGCGAAATTCATTTTAAGGGGGGGTAGAATGTAACACCCGAGACTTTTATGAGAAATATTTTGTTTTTTTTATGTTATATAAATCATCAAAGGAATATTTCAATACACACAACACTATCTTGTCTTGGTTTACACGCAACTGCGGCCTTCTTCAATAGCTTGCGTCGTACGCAATACCGAGTTTCACTAAACAACGATATGTTATTAAAATATTATTAAAACCAGCCGTTATGAATAGTAATAACCAATTTTTTAAATTTTTTAAATTTTATTTTTCAATATGGACTTCATTTTTGGATTTGGAATATCTAAATTAGCTTAGGGTGAAATTTTGTTACTTTTCGGATAACTTCCATATTCTGATGAATAGTGAAAATTACTAAATTTTAATTAAAAACAACTTTTTTAATCGAAATAATTAATAGTGATAAATTATTAATTTGAGTGGTTTTAAAGTATATTTAGAATATATTTTTACAATTTAATACAATGTTGTTCATTGGATGTAATTTCACATTTAAACCAGACATAAACAAGTGTCAATCTTTTGATAGTTATTATCTCTTAAAAACGCGCTATTTGTTTTGACGACGGAAATTAATTTTTAAATTAGTTAATGTAACTGATCTGTTTTGAATTTGGTAAAATGAACATCATTTTTGAATTCATAATATCAAATATTGCTTAGGCCTAAATTTTGGTATTTTTCTGGAAACTTTCATTTTTTGATGAATAGTGAAACCACTAAGTGGTAGTTAAAAAAACTGAATTTTTCAAAAAACTTAATTTTACCGCTTTTGTGAGTAGAATTTAGAAAATCCGAGAGACACGGTTAATATCAAGGACTAAAATGTGGTTCAATGAGATTAAAATATTTTTTGGTGAATAGTAACTTTTTACTTTTTTTACCACGATTAAAAGTAAATAGGGTAATTATGGGTAAAAGTGTTATTATTATTACCCTAACACATGTCCTAATTCTATTGGATAAGTGTAATTCGACCAAAAACAACCTTAGGAATAAAATATGACCATTTAGGCCCACTTGGATTAGATTAGGACATTGATTATCAATTTATTTAAAGAAGGGTTAAAATAGTTAAAATCAAAGTTTAATAACTAAATCATTTTTAATATGGGGTTATACATAAGATAAATTCGACTATAAATATTAATTAGAAATCTAAAAATATTTCCAAAATAATGGTATTTTATTTTTAATTTTTAGACTTAAAATAATTTAATATATTTATGATACAATGATGATGCAATAATTATCTTATTAATGAAATATTGACATAATTGATGTTATAAATACCCAAATAAATGTAATTTGAGACTTTTTATGAATTCCAATAATTTTCTATGTTAATATGACATGTTAGTATTTATTTAAATAATTTTTTCGAACTAATCATTATGTTATGATTCTCGCAAAAATCAATTACCAAATAGTGTCAAAATTGACATAAAATAGTTTTAAAACAAATATTATATTATTAATTGTTATTATATTCCTAAAAATCTAAGGTTAGTCCAAGATACTTATATCATGATAGGTGTATCATTAATGGACCACTTGGGGGTCGCTTGGATGTATATGGTAAGTTTATTAACTATTTAATATAAAAAAATACAAAGTGACATGGTAAATGTAAATCTAATTAACTAAGAGTTAAAACTAAAAATAAGGTTAATATAATGACCTAAACTTGTCCAAATTCTATTGGATGAGAGTATTTAGACCCATCCCCACCTTATCTTAGAAATATATCAATTTGGAGCAATTAAAAACTAAATTTGACTTTATAATAAAATAATATTTTTAGTTATTCCAAAGATGCCCGTCTCCTCCCTTATAAAAGGGAACCTCCTCCCTCTTTTCCTCACACCACTTTGAGCCTTAAAGCTCGAACAACCCCTGCCAAATTCTCTTTTCCACTTCCCTAGAAACATCCTAGAGGTCCTGGTCTTCTTCAAAGACCAATTTTAGTTCCCTAAGAGGAGGTCTCAAAGAGGCGTTTCAAAGAAGAGATAATGTTCGTTGCCGATTCTTTCAACTTTATTTCTTCTTCCAATTCTTCTTATTTAGTTGTTTCATTATGAAGTAATAAAATCAGTATCACTCATATACTGATATGTTATTATAAGTATGAAACAACCCTATTTCACCATCTATCCATCCTACGGAAAACGAAATCACCGCACGTGCGTACGTACGGAATACCGTCGCCACGCCGTGGTGTAATCTATTTTCCACCACCACCTTACTTGGATGGGTATAATGGTGTAAATAATGACTATATATGATTATTTTAAAGTGATATTGATTCTGAAATAGTATACATACACTCCAATACAATTCCACGGCTATGGGAATGATATCATCGCTCGTGCGTACGTACGGAATACCGTCTCCACGATGTGATGCGACTCGTTATACATGATCATAATTGAATAATAATTATATAAATTAATTGAATGAATTAATATGATATATATTACACTAATACCATTCTGGAAATGAGGTATCTATAACCTAAAAATAAAAAATAAGAATTTATTCGACAAAACACGCATAAGAACAAAAAGTAATAAACACCCGAATAACAAGTTGTAATGAAATATTACTAATAAGAAGCTAAGAATATTACCATATATGATATCATTAAAATAATTATGATTCTGTAATAAGTCAATAACATTATTTAAATCATTATATAGGATTTTCGAACACTTACGAAGCAAATCAGACCTAAGGTATGGGAAAATATCACAATCTCATTTTTATCCGAGATTGTTTATACTTTGATATTTACTGGGGTGTATTTTATCATCAACATCCATGTTTCCTCAATATTTAATCTTATTTCCATCCACCTACAATTTTTTAAATCCAATTTTACCCTTCGGTGAGTTTTTAGTAAAAGATATGAAAGGAATCTTTTGTCGTTTTTCGTACGAGGTACTTTAACTTTTCCGACAAAAGTACGAGAAGAATGTTTTTCTAACTTATACGGCATGAATGAATTTTTAAAACATTTTTTCCAAGAAGATTCCTTTACAATTTTTCAAGTTTAATTTTAATCAACTTCTTTTAGTTTAAAATTGTATGACATGTTAAGAAAGGAAAATGTTTTTGAAGTAGAAAGGATATTTTCCTCAAGAATGGAGTTCAAGTGTTTTATCAAAATTATTTTCCATATAAGATAATATAGGGTTCTATTTCTATCCCTATTATTACATTGATTTGATTATTTTGTGATGGAATTATTTTTATGAATTCCTTTATCTTATATGAATTGTTTTATGATGTCATGATGTTTAAGAATCCCATTTTTATTACATGGGTTATGCAATGATGTATGATTTATGATTTTGTGGCACACATAAGAATGGTATAATTATGAGATGGGTGGGACCAATATCTCCCTCCAATGCATTGGGTAAAGATTTTATATCTCATGAGATAGACATGGCTGGAACGGAAGGTTAAACCGGTTTAGTGAAACAGGACAGAAACGAGGAGTGAACTCAGTTCAGAAATGGACTTTATCCACTAAGATAGTCTTGGAAATGAGTCTTGACTAATAAGAAATGATTCTCTATGATTATGTGTGTATGCCACAATGTTTCATGTTTTAAGTTGTGATTATTGGGATTAAATTTCACTACTATGATTTATCCCATGTTATGAAATTATGATCTCTTTTGCAGGTTAAGATTTACAAAAGTTATGTTCTTATGTTTATGATGTGATTGATATTTCTTTTGTTTACCCTTACTGAGAATTTGAGCTCACCCTTTTTTATTTTTATTTCCCCAGGTCAAGAAGAAGGTTACTAAGTAGGATATGCCAAAAGGGACTCCAGATATGATGAAATAAATGGGAGGCAAAGTAGATGCTTTATGAACCATTTGTTTATGTTTCCTAGTTTCTAAAGACTCTATACCTATACGGTCCTTTCCTGGTTTTGTTATATGTTGTAATAAGTGTGCTTCAATTCTGAAGTAATAACAATGTATATAAATTATGGGTCATTATAATCAATTCCCAATAAATCAGGATAATTAATCTTATCTTGAATTTATCTAACCTCAATTAAAACCTTAAGAAAATCTAGACTTCAAACATCTAAGATTAGAGGAAGGGTATTCCTATATCACAAATGGAGATCTCTCCAAAATATTCTAGTCACAAATTAGTTCTATTTTTTATAACATTAGTCAAGTAAATGGATTATAGGAAAAATTCCAAAATTCCCTTATTTATGCTCATTTTGTTGAACCATCAGCTAACTATTGTGCCTTGCTATCTATCAAGAGGCACCACCTGCTAGCTGGTTTATATCCTCCAATGATCTAGTGTGTATGGTAATAATCAAGTCATTCTTCCATATCTATCGGCTCACTCGTGCGAATTTAGAAGCGTATATCCCACTACCATCACCATTGATTAGTTATTCCTCTTTCGATGATTTTGGGTACCATTTTTGGATATTTCTGATAGTTTTCTCCATATGATAATCTCATTTATTTTCATCCTCCTTTCCATAATGTTTTTTGATCTTTTGGTTAGGGATTTGAGTTATGGTTTACTAAATAATAGCGGAATCATCCCAGGATGTTGGGGTTTACTTTTTTCCTAGCATGAGGGAATCTTAAGACTATGTTGTGCATTGTCACCAATCGTTTTGATATAGGTAAGTCATTTTTTTCTATGTTTTTTAGTTATATTGAGTGTCTTCCATTATGTTTTTCATTCGAATTGTTATGGTTTGGGGTCGGGTGAGTGTCTAGACCTTGGAGCAGACCTCTGGAAGAGGGTTTGTCGCGGTTTTAGTGTAGTGAAAGAATCCTGCAAGGAAACTACTATTTATACGAGAAAATATATAATCTGGTCATTTTTTACAATTTTTAATTAATTATAATTTGATTATAATTATTTATTATTATTATTATTTGATTTTGGGTAGATTGACCATTATTTAGTGGCCTCATATGAGATCAAGTGATAGGTTACTGGGACACAGGTTATAATGGAAATCTTTATAGATGAGGTAGGTTTTCCTTCAAATTCGCCCATATCCATGTTTAATATTTTTAAAATGAATCAATTGTGTGGTGTCACGGGATTACTGGAAGATGACCCTGGAAACTAATTGGATCCTTCCATTATGACTTGGCCCATGTAAAATCCCTATTTATATGTTTTATATACCTAATGTGTAGGGAGGATCCAATGTAATTCTCTATATGTAACTTGACCACATTTTGACTAATGGAATCTATTAGTTCCAAAGAATGGAAATGTGAAAATATATAATTCCTTGTATTATATTTGAAAAAGTGGTAAACCTTATTTAATTGGTTGAAAAGGAAAGTGTTTTCTAAATTGATGATTATGAAATAGAAATTTACAATTATCAATTTTCTGGAATTGGGTTTGAAGCTTGACTTTTTATCCTAAAAGGAAATGTGGAATTTATGATTTAGGTTTGGATTATTTTAAAATAATGATAGAATGGTCCATTAATGGTTCCATATGTAAAATTTTTAGGAATGTAAATATTGAGAATTAGATACCTAAATATTGAAATTTTAGTAAATAAGAATGCGGTGGAATAAGAGGTTGTTTCTTGGATATTAAAGAATTATTAGATGTTTACATTAATTGAGTTACATTTTTTGTTGGTGATTTTATAGGAATGAATATGACAGATTTAATTGACTGCATGCATATTTGATTTGGTTTGTAATATCATAAGTGATCCCTAGATTCCAATGTAAGAATCATATTATTTTCATGGTGTGATGAAACCCTTTGATTCATTGATAGTCATTATTTTAGAATTACTTGAACAATAAATTGGATTTCACTTAGATTAATTATCATGAATTACTTATGGTTTATCTCTCATGTATTCGGGTAATTTCAATATATATCAAATGTTGTAGATTTGATTTGTGGGTTTTTATAGTTCACCCTAATTTAATTTCAGAGAATGAGCTCCTTGGGTTTGGATTGATCTATTTAGTTGGAATGCCTCATGAGTTAGTTGTGGATTCCAATAATTCCATGCCTCTAAATTTCATGGATTGTTCCTTGAGTTCAGACTGGTACACCTGATTTAGTGGAATACTAAAGGTCACCCCCCAAGGATTCCATTTAAGATTTATTGGGATGGAATGCCTAGTTGAGATGTGTGTATTCTCTCGGATTATTGTGTCCATGATTTCTAAAATTATTTATCTTGAAACCAGTCTATCTATAATGTATACTAGGATTAGAGACTCATCGATGATGGATGAGGAAGTTATATTCCTTTTTCAGGTGTCACTATAGAGTACGGGGCATCAGTGGTTATTTTATTTCTTTTAATTTTATTAGTTAATTTGTTAGATATTGAATTGATAAATGGAAGAACTATATAAATTATTCATAACACTCTTTCATGCACTTTATTATTTAATTTTTATTTTATTGACATCATAGGTGGTGTCTTATAAAGTTATATTCCACCCTTCTCATTTCGCCGTTGTACTTAGGTATCTGGGCATCTATCACTATTAAATTATAGGTTCATGTATGTTGAATAACCTAATGTTTTGGATTTATTGGTTTTTAGGATAAAGAGCAGAGTTTGCAGACTAATATCAGACTGTCAACCCTTTAAAGGTTTTTCTCATTTCATTTTTAGTCCTTTGGGATATTGTATATGGTATTCTATTGTATGTATGCTTAATATTATACATTTTTCATTTCATTATATCATGATTTATTTTATTTTTTATTAGTTATTATCTAGATTTTATTCCACTTAATTTTTAATTAGTTATATTCAATTTCTTTATTATTTCCAATATTTGTTTCACTCTCATACGTGGGTGTATTCTCCTCACTTTCCCACCTAACATTCGTGCTGTTAGTCAACAGCCTCTAGCATACAGCGAGGTGCTCCTGATTCCATCTGGCACATCATCCTGGAGAACTAGTTTAGTGCCCCCAAGGGAATAGAATTTCAGGAGAAAGGGGTGAATTAGTTCACCATTTTGGGTGAACCCTAGTCATAGACCTCGATTAATTCATTCCAACTGGTAGGGGGACTAGGTATAAGACCTGGTTGAATGAGTTCTCCCTATTAGGGGTGTCCATATATGAGACTTGGGTGAATGAGTTCATTTGGGTAGGGGTTCCCAAGTATGAGACTTGGGATAATGAGTCCAACATTGTATTTGAACCCATTCTGATACCTATGACAATGAGTTTTCCATATAAGTGGAACATGAGAGGGATAACTTAGTGAATGAGTTCTCTCAAGAAGGGTAACCTTGGTCTGAGAAATTAGTGAATGTGTTCACCCTAGTATGGGATCCAAAGTGTGATACCTAAGTGAATTAGTTACTAATGTTTAGAAATATGGTGATGTAGCATCCTAATTTTTTACAAGGGTGAATTCGGAACCCAGGTAGGATATATAGATGAAT
Source organism: Viscum album (assembly GCA_963277665.1). NCBI lineage: Eukaryota > Viridiplantae > Streptophyta > Magnoliopsida > Santalales > Viscaceae > Viscum > Viscum album. Next base: position 1,811,435,236 of record OY728147.1, on the reverse strand, counting down.
TGGGTTCCCGTGTAGGAGACTTTTGAAAGTTTGTTCCTATGTATGAACACCAAAGAAAAGGGTCACCCAAATAGGGACACCTAGGAAAATGGCCCTCTATAGTTTGTATTGGGAAAGGAAGTTCTCCTTTGTATGATAACAGGGTAAATATTTTTTCTCTAATAGGGGAGTCCAGGTTGGAGACCTTAGAATACATGTTTTTCTAATAAAGGGAACCATGGATTTAGACCTAAGAAAATGAGTTCACCTATATAAGGTATCCCATCTGTGAGACCTCATAGAATGAGTTAGCCTTATTATGTGTTCCCAAATCTGAGACTCCGTTGAATGACATCATCTTAATAGAGGCACTCAAGTGTAAGACCTTTGTGAATGTGTTTGACATACTAGGGTTTCCCAGGATGCATACCATGGTAGATGAGTTGTATCTATTAGGTGTTCCTTGGTGTGAGACATGGCTGAATGACTTCTCCCTTATAGTACTGTTGGTAAAAGGGTTACACTATTTTGGGGACATGTGAATGGGATAACCCTTGTTTAAAGCCTTATGAAAAGTATCACTCTTGTTATGAGTCTTCATGGATATATATGGTGATTATTTCCATAGTATATGATCCTTGGGGTGCCTAGGGTTCATGGTGTCCAAGTGAGGGGGATACAGAATGACTTTGGTAAAGGGAGATATAACATTTATTTATCCTATTTACATTATTCTATTCATTTAATTTTGGAGGTGGTGGGGATAATTTAAATTTTGAAGGTGACCTGCAAACATAGATGAGCCAGGAAAAAAATTGGTAAAAAAATTGGGTGAAAATTTCTTGAGAACACGGGGCTTTAGAGCATGACCCTAAGCACAAGCTTGTATTTGTTCATGAAAGATAAAAAACATCAAACAACCAAAACCTTTTGTCTATATGACTGTTTTGGATTCCAAACCAGTAAAAATGAAGCTAGAAAATAAAAATATAGATTAAAATTCATGGTTTACTTATATCAGATGTCTTTTGAGGTAAAAAAGTTCCCAAAACGACCTAAAATGGGCATTTCAGTCATGAAACCATTTTATCAGTAATTTTTTAAATCCATGTCTTACCCTAAATCAGATGTTCTAAAACACACATCATTGGACTCAAAAATATTTTTGTAGTTTTACATTCCCAACCTGGAAGCCACTCAACAGTTCCCCGAGATGGTCGATTGTATGAACTAGATCATGCCTCCTCATACACCAGAGAATTATGACTAGAAGGGAAAGCCTAGGTTGTGTCCACGTGGAGAATATTCCCTCATTGATTACAGTTAACATAATGGTTTCAAATAGTTGTATATTGTGGAAACTAAATAAATAATAAGCAGTGTAAATAATAAAAATAAATCATGAAATATAAATGACATGTTGAAGATAAAGAGTAAATAATAGATACCAAATGATGATTATGTTAATGTATCTATAAAAAATGTGTACATTGGGAGGCAGTGGATTCATGAATATAACACATGTTATCAAAATACAAAAAATTACAGAAATATATAATATTATCATCATGATAATAGGCTCGGTCACATGTTACCATACTCTATCCTAGAAATTAGAATCATGAATTAGATGCCAGTGGCTTCCCTTTATCTATACCTAAAATCCAAAAGTATTCTTTGGTACCGAGCATGGGAAAGTTGGGTGTGTGGTATAATCTATAGTCCATACCAATGGTGTCTAGATTAATTGAATCTGTACAATATAAACTGATTAGTGTTCCTATAAGTAAATTCTATGAAATAAACAACTAAAACATGACTGTCCAGGTTCCACCCGGACACCTAACTATCAGTAAATTCTTTAGTCAAGGCTTAATTTCACTAAATAAAGAGAAGATGTATAAATATAATAAGTGTATTCAAGGGTTATCATAAATAAATCTACAATTATAGACTTACCCCAAGCATGTGATAAGGTTTCGAAGATGAGTCCTTGAGACATCAGTGAATCATTCTCATATTGTATTAATAATTCATCACATGTAATCCAAGAATAGAAACCATCAAATCTATAATGAAATCTTGATCGTGTACAAGACATTCCCTAAAGGATTCCCAAGTGTCACTACAATAGTTCCTAAAATACCCAATACCACAGGGATTTTCCAAGGAAATCTGTAATAGGATTTCCTTGTATCTCTCTCATCATGGTGCAAGAATAACATATGAGCCCATCCGTGGGATCTCAAATAAGGGACAGAGTGTCACTTGAGGCATGGTGTAACTATATTTCCAATGATCCTATCCCTAGTGCATCCCAAATTGAACTAGTTCCACTCATGGATAATATTAATTTAACTGAAGATCCTGAATATGGAAATCCCAATATCACCCCTAGTGTGTCCAACAGTTCCAAAAATGAGGCACAGTGAGCCTATCCATGGTGTTCTAAAATTAGGACCCATGTTTTCTCCTGACTCCTTAGAAGGTATGGCTTAGAAATCAATATCACATGTCATCCAACCATGAATTAAATGTATAAAATGTAAAATAAGTTAGGTCAAAGAATTTAATCAAATCCAAACATCCATGGGAAAAATCATAAGGCAATAAATATAAGCATGATAAAATCAACATAAGCACAAGGCATATGGAATTGGGAATGTGTCATAATGCATGAGTATTGAGTCCTGACTCATGACCTACCAATCATCTTATTTCAATTCATAAATTTAAGTAATTTATTACAAGGGAAACATTCCTCAAGGGGACTTTAAACAATTTGTGATAAATGGAATTAATCCTCTACATAGAAATCACACCCATTAGGGTGGATCAGGTCAAGGTGATCAACCAAAGGATTTATTTTCCTCTCACTAACGTCATAATAGGAATAAAAAAACATTCAATTTCACTTATAAAACAACTTAGAGGTGTCACTAAAAGTGTACGGCGCACGACACAGTATTTCTATTATAGGAAGTGATGAATCTTTGGGAATTAAACTTGAACCTCTACAATAGGTCTGTATAAGGCCACTTGTTTATAATTGGCCTTCAATTTGAGCGAGAATGAAATATTTCATTTGAATTTCCAAAACCCAATAAAATAGTGAAAAGGTGGTCACACCTAAACAGATAAAGATAAAATAATCGAAACTAGAAAACTGAGTGTAGAGGATTAAATTAATTTCTTACTGTTTTCCAATACAACAAACAGTGAAGGAATTGGATGTCAGATAAGGGAGATAGAAAAATTTCTGATATAGGATTAAAGAAGAGATCACAGGAGGGGGATGTTTGTTAGAGGTGGATTAAATGAAGTTTTATGGATTAAAAACATTTCAAGGGGAAAAATTCATTTCCCCATTAATTATTGGCCACAATATTGGCCAAATCATGCACCAACCATACACCCCACACTACATAAGGGAACCCATTGCATGGACTAGCCACATGGTTTGGCTAACAATGTTCTACCCATGTTAATTCCACTCTCAAAGTGGTTTAAAATCCTCACTTGGGCATGACACCCTCCTCACAATATTTCAAACAAACTATGAGGATTACCCTATACACCGGGTAGCCTTCAAGGTTGAGTCACACTGTTAGTGTTAACTGTTCACAAATCATGGTGTGCATCCTTTCTTGCAATTTTCCAAAACATTGGGCACTGAATGAGCCTTGTACACTCCAAAATAATTTATTTTCCATTAAATTACAAATTCAATCCTAAAACGAGAGGTTTTGAGTAATACCACAGGGAGATTTACCTTTATAAAAAGTTGGGATGTTAAAATGAAATGTCTATTCCTCAATGTGTGACCAATCATACAACACATGGATATCCCAGATTCTTTTTCTTCAAACATTTTTATAATTTTATACTCAAACTATATTTATTTTTATGAGTGAGGAACATGTTATGTATTATATGGAAATTTAATGAAATTAATTTCTTTGTTATAAAAGATTACCCCCTTAGAATTTGAATTGTTTTTAATGAGAATAATATTATTCTAATGAAAATTTTTGGAACACTACTACATTATTAAACATATAACTATCTTCTACAGCTAACAGACAAATGGGTTAATCTTTCAAGAGGATTTTCTAAACTCATGTACTATTGTAACCAATAATGGAATATAAAATCAAGATGTCCAGGTCACTAATAAGATTAATCAACACTATGATTTTGAATTTTCAAATAGGAAAAATCAACTCAAGGATTTTAATATCCTAGTATATGTTTGATGAAGTAAATATACTTGAATTTGTTCACCAAAATACCATAATGTTAGGTTGAAGGGAATGATAGTGTTATTTTTTAACTCGATCCAAAATATGGGATATTAACATCACTATGTATCCATTGGTAATAATAATAAATCAATAGATAGTTCTAAAAATACTCCTGAAAAAAAATCAACCTTATGTGAATAATAGAATATTTAATTCATACATGATAACAGGTTTAGGTAATTTTTCAATTCATGTAATACCAAGGGTAACGGTCTATACTCCATAAAACTATGACATGGATCTGGATCTCATAAAAGTATATTAGTTCATATGAAAAAAACTACCCTAAAAAATATAAATTCCATAAATAATTTACCTTATGTATTTCTGTTTTAAGACAAAGGACAAAAACTATGTACCCTCATAATAAAAGGTTTCTTTCTCATAGGTTAATGGACCTAGCAAGAATAAATTTATTTCATATATTCCTAAATGGTGGTATATGTAAGCTTTAAATATTTTAATTTTCACACTATATATTTATAATCCATCAAGATAGTCTTAGAGGGTAGAAACTTTGTATTTTCTTAGTCTTCCTTTTCTGGGTTTTCAAAATTAAAATTTTTATACCTTTTCCTTTTTAAAAGATCAATATGTTTCCTAATATACAAAATTTTTATTCCTATAATAGGATACTCTAATTTTTCTTGAGTATCCCTTTTCATGATTTCAACCATGTGACTAATATGTCACTTCCTTTGGGTAGATAATGTTCATACATGTCAGACCACTGAAGTTGATGTTTCAGTTTGGATAGCTTTGACCAAAAGATGAGTGATTCTACATAGTAAGAAGGGTGAAGAAAAACTCCACATGAATGGATGGACTAATACTACCATAAGTAATCTCATGAATGAGTGTACATAAATTACTTTCATATTTCATATACTATTATTTTATGTGGTTTAGGATCATGAAATGAGGACCAAATAAACATTTAAAAGAGGGAGAGAGAGATAATATCCATTGAATGACATGGGATTTCTAATAGGAATGTCTCGACTAAGTGAATTTGGTTCCTCACAGGATGTTATCAACCGGATGTGAAAGGGAAAAAGTATGACTTAATAATCATGCTTTGAATTTGGGAATGTTGTAGAAATGTGAAACATCAAGTGTATTTAAATATATATGAATAATTTTTTTATGAAAAGTTTAAAACATAATATATGTATGGTTGAAAATGGATAATAGATAAAATTGGGAGCAAGACGACCATTAGTAATGATGGAAACCATTTCTACAACATTAATAAATATTTCATAGGGTTATGCGGGACCTTTCCTTCAAGGCCAAACATCCAATGGGGTATACATAGTAGTTGTAATGAAATTTGGTTATTCTCTATCAATTCCAAGTGAGGTCCATTCAGATCCATCAACCCTTATAACCAATATTAGTATGAATGTGGGATCAAATATGAATGATTCACTTAAGGGTATATAATTTTAGGAGGATTATATCAAATCAAAGAATTGGATTGATCAATATTTAAGCATAAAATATTAAAAAAATCAGGGATAAAAGGATATTTTATTAAATTTCATGCATCCTAAAGGTTAATCCACATTATATTGAACACATTCTTAAAACAAAGGTATTGAAAAAAAATTATGAGCCTAAAATCACATAAATGGTTGGTTTAATCAGGTTATAGCGTTAGTGTTGTTGTGAGCTAAAATATACCAATAACACAATTTAAGCCTATTTGAATATGGAAAGGGTGATTTTCTTACATTTTTCATAGACCAAGGGGTCTAGTGAGTATAGATTTTCTTTTTGGGGTAATGTTTAGTTCAATAAAATGTTTGTTATTTTTTTTAAGCTCTATCCTTTTCCTAAACCATTAAAGGGAATTCCTTAGTGAGTGGATACTTGGATTTTTCTCAGACTTACCATTATTTGTTTTCGACCTAACAAGTCATTGTGTATCTTTAATTTTATGAACTATGATCTTCAAATTTAGACAATAAATTTATATAGGTTTAGGTCATATAATTTTGAATAACTATTGATAGGGTTTAAGGTTATATAGCTTTTACCAAAATGTAAGAAAATTCATGTGGAAAAAGGTCATGATAAACCCAGTGTGAATGATATATTCCTTTAATAGTATATACCATCTCAAAAGTGTGTTCACATAGTTTAATTTCATTGTACTTAAACTGAAAAATTAAATACATGTTTTTGGATGGGCCTATAATAGGATATATAGACATCATTGTTCATATTGTTTAATTGGAATCAAGCCACAAAATGTTATTAAAACATAGTAGCTCCATAGATTTGCATTATATGTAGGGAGAATCATTTTTTATTCTAGTATGGGATTAAAACCAATTGAAACATTTTTTCTTATTCTAGGGATAAGAAATCTGAGTTTTAATTTTAATGAATCATTTCACCATATGATAATTTTATAGATAAGGACAATATTTCAAGTACACATACAAAGATTTTTCTCTCATGTAAGGAAGTTTTGTCACCAGGTATGGACCCCATTATGTTTTTTAAGGTCATGAAGAGTGGACTATATATTTTATAATTTAATACATTGGACAAGGAATCAAATTCCTAATAGTTTATAATTATATGATGGGAAACTTTTAATAGGTGTATCTATAAAGTTCTATCGCATACATAAAAGGATATGGATTCATCTAAATGTTGGAACCCGTGAAGAGAAACCCAATGTAAATTAGAGAGATAAACCACTATAATAAAATTCATGAATGTGGGGGTAATTTAATATTATTTTTGGATTATTTATAAATAATAATATACTAAGGTATAAAATATTATCTTCAAGTTGACGAAGGGGAAGAAACCCAATGTGAATAAAAACTCATGCACTAAGAAAGAATTGGGATTCAATCAGAATTTGCAACTAGGCCCAATATAAGTGATCTAATCATCATTATGTATCTTGTAATGAAAGTAATAGAACCACATATATTATAATTTGTGTAATTTTTGTTATAGGCTTGGTGAAACATGAAATTAGTGTTGTCTAATATATCCATAACTCTTGAATCCCAAATGGATAGATAATTATCCAATATGTAGATTGAGATCTTATATAAAGGAAGTGAATTTTTTTGATTTACGGTATATATAATTGAAACTTTCATATAGGTTATGGTCTTACATGGTGGACTATGTCGAATAGTTTAAATTAATGGGGGGTGGGACTATGATTTTTCTAGTTTAAGGTCATAAATATTATATTGAAGTGTCATATAATTTATATGCATGTGACTAATATCCTCCTTGATTTAATTTGTAATGAATAAGGTTGTAGAACAAAAAGATATTTCTAACCCATTTGTGCATAGGGAATATGGTTGATAGAACCCTTGTATTCAAATTTTTGAATCAGTGATTATGATATGATGACTACTTGGAGTAGTTCAACCATTAGTAATAGTGAAACTAGTGTCACACCATCAATGATAGTGTGGGTATATGAATAATTAGTAATGGATACACTAGTGTCACACTCTAAGAGAATAACACACATGGTTAAGGAAGACCTTTCCTCTAGAAAAAAACACCCTCAAGGGGTTAATCAGTATATGTCCTGGTATTAGTCGTTCAATTAAGGGGTCATTCAGATCAATAAAGAACCTAATTACCAATATGTTATAAATTTAGAAAGAGGGACTAACATCTCAACAGAAATTTTTTGGACCAAAATGACTTAGAAATCAAAAGTATGATGTAGTTTAGTTGAAATTGGGGGTGTCATAAATATTTTTGGAATACTCTATAGTTACATCAGCATGTGTTAAACTAGATATTTGGTTAAGATGAATATACCCAGATTAAATAAGAAGGTAAACTAAACATAATAAGAATTGTCTCGATGTTAATGTGGTAATAGATGAATCTTATCCATTGGATAAGATAATCTATTTTTATATTCTCCAAGTAGTTTAAGTTTTTATAAAATGGATCTTATACCTCATAATTTAAGGTCATGTAGTAAGTAATACGTGTCAGGTATTTTAGGGTCTTCTAATTATAACACCATGTTTCATTGTTTAGATTCATGCATCTAAGACATGGATATTATGTATTTTACAGTAATATGACCAAGAAATATTTATGATGTAAATTTTACATATCTATACCATGATTAATATAAATGTGTAGCCTCGTTTTAATTCATGGTTCTCAAGGGTCTTGATGTGTCTGAGGGAAACCCAAACACTAGAATGGAAAATATTCTGATGGGGGAATTTAAATATTTAGTAAATTTATAATGTTTATTTTTTCTAAGAACCACAGTGAATGTGAAGGAAAAAACATGAGGACTATATTATTGAAGATGGTTGTATTTTTTTCATCATATATTTTTAGATGAAGAACCATGTGATAATAATTCTTATATGTATCTAGATCATAAATAATAAATATGGTTCTTAGGGAGTGGGATAATCTAATAAGTTTAAGGTTATACAAGATTGACCACTTTTCATGAATTTAAATTTCATTTGGTAGGGATATAGATATATTATATCTTATAGTAATATTATGGTGTCCATTTCCATGAATTTTAATGTCGTGATAAGTCAACTTTGTTCTTTAAATTTTAAATTCATATATCTATGGATTTTTATCCTTACATTTGGTTAGGAAACATCTTGACCAAGATAATCAAAGTAATCAACAAAAACCTCTAAGATCATGTGATTTAGAATTTGTGTGAGAAAAGGTGGTATTTTTTCATCATAGGATTTGGAAAATTTATTATAAAGCTTAGAATATTCTGGAAAAGACTTTTGAATGATTTTGTGTAGATATGATTCCCAAGTGATTTATAAGAAACTTATCTTAGTTATGATTAAGAAAAATACACTACATGAATGATGGAAATTTAAAAGACCAAGACAAAGTGGTGGTATTTTCAGTTACTATAGATGAAACAAATTTAGGAATTATGAGTGTCATAATGTATCCAATAAGTAAAAGAACTAATCCCCAAATAGTTATTTAAATGTGGTAATTTATTCCTCACATATAGATAGATATTGTATAATGAATTATAAATTAAATGGATAGGTTTCCTAATAAGGGAAGGAAGGTAACAATATGTGAGAAAGAACTCAAATATAGGGTGATATGAGATGGAATTTTCATAATATTTGGTTATTACAAGAAAATAAGTATAAACTCATAAACACACACACTTGAAACCTTATATATAGATTTGGATCATACATATAACAGATAAAAGGTTATATAAAATGATCATATGTCATTTATTTTATCATAATGAGATAAACACAAAATTTTATTATTTTAGAGCCATGTGAAATGAACTTGGGTGATATAGATTAATTCCATACTAAAAGTATGGCACAAAATGTAGTTTATATTCATACAAGTTGGAATCTATCGATGTAGTTTAATGTCATTTTTTTGTTTATGGTATACTATGTTTTTTAAAGTAATACATTAGGGACTTTGTTATGTTGTATAACACCATCTAATAAGGTCATATATTTAATGTGATTTTTTTGGAATAATGCTTAATTGTTTGAGTGATATTTAATAGATTATAGGATAGATGTGTATTAGGATCATGAAACTCTATTGGTATAACATCTATCTACTTCATAATCCAATCCTAAAAGACAAGGTATCCTTCAACAATATGTCCCAAATTTTAGTGGTTAAGAAACTTTCGGGATGATATTTCATGAATGCATCCTTAGGTATTCTAATATTCAAATTCTCAAGTAGTCTATGCTCTAATAAATAGGTTAAATAGGAGGTTATATTCTTATGATCAATGAAATATACCATTTTTCTTCTATTTCTTATATATGTGTAAACATTATTCTTTTTGAACATTTTGTGTTCTGTTTAGGGTGTTCGCATATATGATGTGGAGATTTGTGTGTTGTTGAATGAATTATACCCTCATATATCTAATTTAAAATATAACCATTAAAGATAAAGAATATACTAATTGTATTATCCATTAATTGGTTATATGTGTGGTAATTGGAATGATCTTTCAGACTTTCCTCTTATGGTCACCTAATCTGTGTGAGTATAAGAAAATTGTTCTCTAATGAAGAGGTGATATACCTAAAAAATTTCTTATCAGAATGAATATACCTTTCTTATATTACTATTAAGAGATGGATGACAACATGGTTACCTTCATGTTATACGTATACCTTAATTGGAATGGTAACATTGTTGAATTGCATATTTGGGTGTTGGAAGATTAATATCAATAAACATGGGAGTACATGTTTTTGTTATTGACCATTGGGAAATTGATTGTCCCACCCCTAGATCATGTAACTCTGAATATCAAGGGTAAGTAGTTTTAATCACCATGTTGATCAATATCTTGGATTCTCATGATGAACAGGTGAAAAATATGAAAATTATTCTAGCCCTATGGGCTACGGTAATTCACTGTATGTAGGTCCTCTATTGTAAGATATTGGTATTTCACAATAGGGAAAAAATACTTGACTAAACACTATGAATATTTCCCATAGATCATCATTTTATTATTGTAGGTGACTTATTTTCTCTATAGAAAATATTCCCTTATAATTCTAAGTGGGCTAATATAAAGTAGAATTGTTAGTAACCTTTATTTTCCTAATAAAATGATGGGAGGATGATGATATGAGTATAGTTGTGGACCCAAGTTACTCGATATTCTATTGACTTATGCTATAATATCTATCAAAATTTAACTCTAAGGAATCAATAATGTTGATGAAAACTTATTTAGAGTCTGGTGCTATATCACCTAAGTTATTCTCACAAATACAAGTAGTAAAGGATGGAAACACCAGCTGACCCCAAGATGGACGAATAGGTGTATAATCATCCATGTCGAGATCATGCACATCACAATGAAGTGAATATTCCTCATACCTAGAATATACTATTTAAATTTAGATAGATTCAAATTTTTTTCTCCACATCATAAAAGGATCTCATTTGGTTTTTAGTGACCATTGGACCTTATGGTGGTTCGGTTACCATTGGACCATTTAGTGGGATGGTTCATATTCTTCCATTTAGTGGGTCAATTCTCATTCTACAAATATCAAGGGAATGAATTTTGTATGAGTCTATGATTATTTTTGAATATATTAAAATCCTCTTTTCTCATTTCCTACCATATTCCAATTTTTTGGATCGTCAAAGGCTGACAATTGGAATATTCTTTAGTTGGAGCTAGGGAGGGAATTTTCATCATGACTATTTAATTCAAAAATTCCCTGATGGTGGATTGTGCATGATCCACTAATTTCTAAATAATCTATTCGTTAGAATGTTATGTATTCTAGTTTGAGTAATTTTTCCATTCTTCTACTCATAGAACAATACAAACACATTTTCCAAATGTTCCTTAGGTTTTTTCAGTGGAACAGGACCATCATCATCCATCTTTTTCACTCAATCATTAAATATTGATCATTATTAAATCATGTGACCCTATATACATGGTAAGGGAAACATTTTTTTATCATCCTACCCTTATCATCAAGATTCTTGATTTCAAAAAATTTAGTTAGACTATTATTCAAGGAAGAGATAAAGTACCCTTGATCTTAATCATTATGGATGGAATAAATAGTATTTTTTCAACTTTCAAGATCACATCACCTCAACAATGTCATATTAAGGGTGACAATAGTTGATTATACTATACCAAATAAAATATATCATTTATGGTGGTGTTGTATGAGGTCACTCCTTAGTTTCTCTAATATAATCCTCTATAAATTATTTTATATTTAGAAAATCTCAGAAAAAAACCAAGATACTTCAGGGGGTGATCATATTTGATAACTCAATATATAGGTTCTACAAATAGGGCTTTAGTAATTTTTTTGGGGAAAATGTGTTTCTAATGAATATGTTAGACGCTTCTATCATATAATTAAATAAATTACACTCTTGTTATTCTTTTTTTGGTAATTCAATAAGTCATGTATAGTGTTATTCTTCATCATTGATATGAATTTGTAGATAAATTGATGATGAAAATATCCCCATATTTCAATAAATCTGTCTAGAAGGTTATTATACTAAGTAAATGTTGGATCTTATATGTTCTTTGCAAAAGAATATAATTTTAGTAGACTCTTTTTATTCTTCGTTTCCACACATTAGAACACATTAATAAAAAATGGGTGAGTTACATCTCTTGATCTCTCATTCCATTTAATATGAAAAATTTGGGGTTCTATAATTTGGGTGGAGGAGGATTCAAATCCACCCACTCAAGATGTGGCTTCCTAACCGGTTATACCAATTTGATTCTTCCTTTACGATAATACATCCAAGTAGTGAGAGAATCCATTAATTTTTAGGATACTTATATATGAGTTAGCCTTAGGTAAATTTCCTAAACAGAAAAATCATGTTCCCTATGTGGTGGGATCTCTTGAAAATCTATCAACACTGAAATCAAGTGAGTAAGTTGATATAATCTCAAGCTTACGGGGCATCTTGATTCAAACTTTATGGGTTGATCACTATATTCCTATTAAAAAGGTATGTAATTAGGAAACACAACATATCTAAACATATTTCTATACTCAAGGAGTATGTCACCCTAGAGAAATTAACTATTTATCTACTCAATCTCCACTATTCTATCCATGAACTAAACAATCCACTCTTTTTCTAAGATGTCTTCAGCAATGTCGAGTGTTGGGTGGATAGTGAATGTCATAACACCTATTTTTTCTTCATTTTCACTTTAATAATAACATCTATATAATATATAGTCCACAAATTGTTCATGTTATTTTTTTTATAATGGTTTGTGCTACCATTTGGGCTAATAGTGATAGCATTTACTGAAGTTAAACATACTGAAAGAAACAAAAATTCCCTTACATAAGTTATTTATATGATCTAGTAATATTAATTTCCAATTAATGGTATTATATATTATTATTAGGGTAAAACTATCTCCATCCTTATGTGATAGGGTTTACTCTGGGATTTTTCTGTCACCAAGGCTAGATATGATGGAGTCTGTAGCTTCTAGATAGTGAGGACCGTGAATTCACCTTTTTCCACTATCAGGATACCCCAATGGGCCTCAAGAGTATTGGATGTAAAAAATTCCAAACGCATATGAGATATTTTATATTATTTTCTACCCATGTTAGGCTCTCCTTTTATATTCTTGAGTCTAGATGACCAATACATGAACATTTCCCACTATAGCTCCGTGAAAAATTTGGGTCACACAATGGTGACAATGAACATGGTGAATTAAGTCAATCCTATAAATCTCTTAACTGGTTTCATTGATGAGATGGGGTCCAACATACACATTTATAAGATAAATGAGGTTTTTCATGTTCTAATTTAGGGATATGATATTGAATCTATTGAATATGGAAATAGTCTCCACTCACTTTTTTATATCTTATAGTTGGTAGGAAAACCAATGGGTAACCATCTCCACAAGGTTCTCATGAGATACCACCAAAGTTGAGATGGAGCTATATATATTGTATTCTAGAACCAATTCATTCACCAAATAGAACTAAATATTTTTGGTTGGTGAAAACCTGGTTCAGGGCCTTGGGTCCATAGCCTTCCGATTATCCAAGGCATGTGTGTGAAAGAATAATCAGTAGTGTGAAAATTATGGTGCTTCCTTGTGTGTACTACCATCTTTTATTATGATCCTTCCATTAAATGCATCATTTGGTGATTCCATTTGACTTAAATGGATTTTAAATGGTATTGAATAGCAAATAGAAATAATATACTCTTCATTAATGTATCATAATTAAGAGCATGTTTGATCGATCACTTTCACAGTTAAAGGATTCACAGTGGGTTCACCATTTTATTTATGATAGTAACTCTAATTTCAACTTTTTCCATGAAAATTTGATTTTATATGGTTTTATTTTTTAAAGGTTCACTAGTATTTTTTTTACTATTGAAACTTAAAACTAAGCATTGGTGAAGAGGATGGGAGGTCAGGCTTATCACACACTTTATGGTGAATTATTTCCTACTCAAAGACTCTATAATAAATTTAGAATATATTTATGAATCCTTCCCAAATCCATGATTTCACTAGTTATCCCTCTGCTAATTATCTAATCAAATCCATGTGGAGATGGTAAAATCTATTATTATTAGATGTTCTACATATTTATTTTATTTATTAGTTATTCTATTATTTATAGACATAATTGGAAAACTATAGAATTTATCACCATATAGGGATGTGGTTAGTGTTGTGGTGTTGGGATTGGGATCATGGGGAAGGCATACTATATATCTCTATAAATGGAATAAAAACTCATCTAGTATTTTTGAAACATAATGAGACACATTGTATCTTGTATGTTCATGTGATTATAACCATTTCTAGGAAGTTTAATTTCATTAATATTGTGTTAATAGGTAAAAGATGAATAATAACAGTTAGTGTGGGACTTAAATATGAGTATCCCTTTCTGGTTCATCCTGTTTGTTGGTAACTAAACAAGAGAAGGTATGTTTGGGGATTACACCTGGCTAGATTCCCATTTTGTCTTCCTTATGTTTGGCCATTAGGGAATCTCAAGATAGGGATTACACATATTAGTAGTCCCGAATAAATACAATCTAAGAGGGGTTTCTCAACTCATGGGGTTTTGGAAACGTAAATGAGAATATGGACACAAGGTGTATATGAGGGGTCTAGGAAAATTATATTAACTCAAGGTACTAATGGGTTATCTTATTTTCATCACATAATAGAAAAAGTACATTTATGTATATTGGGATTGATAATCAGAGAGGTGTCCTATGTATCTTGGTTATGAGTTATCAAGGACCACATTTTTCATTTTTCATAGATTAAGGTTGTTTGATAGGTCCGTTCCATATAGATTTACATCATGTTGTAAGGACTTCTGAGTAAAAAATGAGAGATAACCTAGTATTGAGTAGGTTTAATACATGGGATACCCTTTATGATTCATCTTGTAAGATGTTAACCATATAATAGAAAATATGGTTTGATTTTTCCATATATATCGGTAACCGTATGAGTAATGAATGATGTAAAGGTTGGGGATTTCACATGGTTGGAGGTCCATGTATGAGGAAACAAAGATAATTATCTTGACTCTAGGTTGATAAGGATACCAAAATTAGTATCTAAAATCATGTAATATGAAGTAGGGTTATGGTATCATGAAAGGGTCCTGAGAAAATAAGGTTCCCAAGTAATAGATATGGAACAATCAAATTCCCATTTATGAGACTTATGAAATTTGGCACCCATGTATAGATAGTTGGGTGAAGGGTCACCCCAGTAGATGGTCATATAAGAAGGTTCCACCCTCATGGATATTGAGTGAGGAGTATCTACATAGTATGAGACCTGGGAGAATTAGTTTACTCTATTATTAGTGCCCATGAGGAATACCTGGGCAGATGAGTGCATTCAAGTAGGGGGTTCCAGGTGTGAGATCTTGGAGAATGTGTTCACCCTAATAGTGGTCTCCAACTATGAGAATTTCATGAATCATTTTATCCAAGTATTACTTACCATGCGATAAACTTGTTTTAATTAGTTCTCCCATATATGGGAGCCCATGTATTATTCATGTGTGAATGATTTCTCTCTTATATAGGAACCCAGGTGTCAGACCTAATTGATTGATTTCACCCAAGTAGGGGAACCTTGGTGTAAGACACGAGCAAATTGGTTCTCTATTTATTGAACCTAGGTTTTATGGAACTGTAATATGGGATTAGCGAAATTTTGGTTCCCATGTAGGAGATCTGGACAAATTTGGTTCCCATGTTAATGTCCTATGAATTCTGAAACATAGTTATAGATAATTAGGTGAAGGATCACCCTAGTAGGGGTCCCAAGTGAAGGATCTACACTATTTGGTATTGGGTGAGGAAGAATGAATTAGTATGATATCTATTTTAATGAATTATCCTATGTAGGGGTTCCTAGGTTGAAGACCAAGAATTATTATTTCTCTCAAGGAGGGGTTCCATGTTGGATGATTATATGAATCAGTTCATTTTAATAGGGGTTCATAGGTGTGATACCTAGGAAAATGAGTTTTCCAAGTAGAAGCAGCAATTTTTTTGAACTGGGAAAACGATTTTTTCTTATTGGGGCTTCCAAAGTGTGATGTATGAGTAAATAATTTTTCCATATTAGGGGATCCAAGGTGTAACACATGGGTGAATGTGTTTACCATAATAGGGTACCCATGTGTGTGACTTTTGAAAATTAGTTCACCCTAGTATTTGTGTTTGGTGAAGAATCACCCTAGTTAAGATCCCTCAACAAAGGCTCACCGAAGTCAGGGAGAATAAGAAAAGGATGTCCATAGTTATATGTCTCCATGGATAACTAAGGTGTGTGTTTACCTAGTATATGATCACAAATATGAATATGGTGCATGGATACCTAGTTAGGGGGCTTCGGAATGACTAGGGTGAAGGGGGTTCTCACCAATCCTTGTCTTCTAGGAGTTTATTTATATGTAAAAAATTAAAGTTTATGGGTTATATTTATAGTCCAATGGAAACCTTGGTGCATAGAGTAGTTGGGAAAAAATTTCAGGAAATAGAGGCTGAAGTGCACTGGACTTGAGTGTGTCACCTTGAGCATAAGGTGGTATTTATTCTTCATAGATTTATTACATAAATTATCTATAACATTAGATCCCGAAGTATTTTTTGCTCCATTAGTAGTAAAATAAAATAATGTAAATAAAACTAGAATCTTATCTACATTTTATAACTTATAGTATGTTTTTATGGGGTAAGAAAGTTCCTATAATACCATTAAAAATGGGTTTATGGTCTCAAAACCCTTTTATCATAAATGTGAAAATCCATGACCTACTAAAAATGTGAGGTTCTCACCAACAAAACAATAGATTGTGAAATGTTTTTGAGGAATATCTATCCATAATTGTGTGACCAAAAATGTGTCATAATGAGTTCCAATGGTCTTCTCCTCTGTTAATAGATATAGTTTTCTACTTAAACTTGATTTTTTTAGTTTGAGAGGACTGTATTATGAATTATATATAAAAGTGGGAAACATGACATTTTTTTCTACAAACAGCCATAAATATAAACACTTATTCACATTTTCATCATAGTGTAAAGACACTTCACATAATAATTAAGGTTTTCAAATTCATTTCAATTATATGAATGCACAGAATTCATTCTACAACATCATCATATTAGAGATATTATGTGAGTCTATGTGTTGTATAGGAGCCTTAATCCCTAAATATTTGGATTTCCATATGATTAAGTATGAAATTTATACTTATAAAAGGTAGAATCAAAAATATATCCCTAGTTGGATGATTATAAAAGGCACTTCATCAAATAAATAACTTCTTAAATTGGTTAAGTTAGACACTGATATAATTTCACATTTCCATGTGAGTTACATGTAGATAAAAATAATGATAGCTAGAGGATATTTGGATTTTAAATCATGTTTATCTCCCCATATTTTATTTTATCACTTTGTCAATTGAACTCTTGGTTATTGGTTTTCCATGTTATTTATATTAAATATCGTAGGAACATGAATCACGGTGAATTAAAAAGTGACATTGAATTACATGTTGAATAAGGGTGAATTTTTATATAATGAAGAATAATTCTCATGTGTGAAATGAGGAAACAGATATATAAATTAATACCATTTAAAAGATTTACAAGGGTATAAAATAGTTTTTAGTCTTGAAATACTATATATGTAGTGAGTTACATGGACAAATTTCATTTCCTCTAAAATTTAATGAACTTATTCATGGTAATAAAGCATTGGAACTTAGACGCATTAAAAAAGATAATAAGAATTCTATAAACATAGGTAATATTTACTTATTAATAATAAATCAAAAAGAAAAAATATTTTCAAATCTTAAAAAATCAATTTTAATTTCATAAAATCATAAAAAAAATATTTAATGATAGTTTAATTGAAGAAGATATGTGGGAGTTCATAGTTTAACATTTTTATCTAAGTAAAATAACTAAATCATA
Source organism: Viscum album (assembly GCA_963277665.1). Classification (NCBI taxonomy): domain Eukaryota; kingdom Viridiplantae; phylum Streptophyta; class Magnoliopsida; order Santalales; family Viscaceae; genus Viscum; species Viscum album. The sequence goes on along the minus strand of OY728147.1, from coordinate 1,811,416,892 downwards.
ACCCCTATAAAATTTTAAATAATGATATATCATATTACTGTATAAGAAAAAGTGATTTTAAAAAACATAACATTTCATGTGTTATATATTATTTCACACATAATCATTAAATCCTCTGATTATTCTGAATCTTCCCAATATTATTGAACATTTCAACCAATGTCACTTCACATAGTAAAACATGTGAACTCAAATAAAAACTATTTTAGAAATCATTTGACACTCATTTATAGATATTATCATTTTTCTTTAGATGTTTTAAACAAATAATATTATAAAATTCATCCTTATTCACACAACCTTTTTGTGGGACCATGTTGTCCTTTGTAGCATTGATAGATGATGAATAATTCTATAATTTCAAAACCATAAGGAAATTTTTTTCCACTAGAAATTTGGTAGCACTACAAAATTTACCAAGGGGTCAATAATTATCTCTCTAAACAAGGTGTATCTCTATACCTATGTCCACCAAATATACTAATATATTATGAATACTAATATAATACATTTTCCTGAGATATTTAATCTATCTATGGTACATGTATCATGTCAATATCATAAAAGGAAACAGATGATTTTTTTATTGTTTGAGTAAATATTTAATAAGATAAATGAATAAATATCATGTTATTTATATAAATAGTTGATTAAAATACATGTCAATCATCTATATTGATAAGTTAATCCCATATCCCATTCTAAGTATGGATATACACTTCATCTATATTTCCTAATCAAGGGACTAGTTTTCATACCAATCATAATGGAACTAAAATTCTATATTGGATAAGAAATACCTACTTTATGATTTGAAACATTCCCAACCACCTAATAATTAACTCAACTTATAATATGGATTAAATAATGAATCAAATAATAGAGGTTATATTTTAGGTAATAGTTTAGCCTTATTTAATAAAGATTTCTATAAAACATGAACCCATAATATAATAATGATATAATGTATAGAATTCTATATAGTATTCTTAGTTGTTCAATCAAGTTCATATAACTCTTTTTGTGTCTCATTAGTAATCTCAGTGTCTTTATACAAGTCCATACTTACACTGATATTAATTTTTCATCAAAACTCATATATTTCCAAGATTATCATCAACCATAAATAACTTATAGTAATTAATATTTCTTTTTAATTATCATTCCATTATCATATTTTGGGAAGAAAACATAAATGAGTGATAATGTTGAATTTCCTTTTCAATGAAAGATGAATTTTTATAATCATAAATCCATTTAACATATATATATATACATAATAGAATACATAAGTTTTCATCTCGCTACATTTTAATACATAGAGAGATAAATTACCCTTTTAATAATTTTATTAATTATATTAAAACATGTTACATATATTTAGAACAAATTTTACATCATTTCGCAACATATATCGCATCACCATGTATTCATGTGATAAATAAATACTCAGAAAAAAATCTTTTACAAAGACAAAATCATTAATGGTGTTATTTTTTGATAATGTATAGATTAGGATTCTAAATCCTTATGTTCAACACTTTGAATATTTTTGTCTAATTATATTTACTTAACAATATATAACGTTAGGATATGTTTAACTTTTATTATTTAAAATGAATAACATATTGAAATCATTATAAAAATACAAACATTCATTGAGATCATTGGTGTGATAACTTAAATCTTTATATTAGAATCATAATTTAAGATATCATATTCCAAACATCTCTTCAAGTACATATAATATTTTCCTTTTTAACATTAACTTTGAATTAAAATGGTATCTCATAAATCAATAATTATATAATAATTTAATTTTAAGTATTTAACTTTTATAATATTAATATTAACTCTCTCCAAACTCTTAGAAAATATATTTATCTAAATATAGTTTTTATAATATACATAGACCTTTATTTACTAGGATAATATCTCATATATTTTTATTATGGGATTAAAAAAAATTAAAATCATATCATACATAATTTAATTATATCATGTATATTTTTTCATTAAGAAACAACCTGAAAATAAGATAAATATTTTAAATCATTTTCAAAAATTATAACTTAAATAAATTATTTTATTGAAATAACATTTAAATTAATTTCATATGCATGTTATTTCTAATAATATTTTATATAATTAATAATAAAATAATACAATTATTGATTTTCATATGTTAACTCATTATAACAAATTTTTTATTACATAAAATGTTATTCTCTTTTCATGCAAGAGAGAATGAAATAAAAAAACACAATTCAGTAAAACATTATAAAATTATTTGTATCAATGTATTTTATAATGAATCATTTACCCTTTAATTACTTTTATATATCACCTTCTAACTTTTTCCATCAACCCTACTTAATATCAAACTTGTATACATATTCAAAATAAATATATAATGTCCATTTGAGAACAAATACCTTCAAAATTGATAATTTAAGTTATATAGAATTAAAACCAAGTGTGGAGTATATATAACATTTCTTACACCAATATAGATATACTATGAAATTTTGTCTCAAATTTCCAACTAGTACTCAATGGAAACATTTCCGTTATTTCTTAACATCTCCCTAGATTTCTATAACAAGGTGATTTTATTAGAATCTCTAATAGATTTAGTTTTACATTGTATTTTTTCTTATCCTTTTTTATTTTCATTAAAACACTTGATCTTTGACCACTCATATCCTATTAAGCTATCTTCAATATATTATGGAGATCAAGTAATTATTTTTTAAACTCATTCATAGTATAGTTCATAATAAATTATCATAAGCCATTAAATAATGATTATAGAATGGAATATATATCTAATTTCTTTTTTATATGGTACTTTGGTCTCAGCAAATCATTTTTTTGCCCAATTATATTGACAAAATTTGTAGAGACTAAATTTTCTTTGGTCATGTTGAGTCTAATTAAACCCCTTGAAACCTTATACCACTCATGTCTTTTATGATATAGAATGTTTTTATTAATGTTATAGATCTTTTTTTAGAAATTTGTATTCATTTTTTGCTTTCACAACATGGGTCATATGTAAACATACATCTTATTGGAAACATCTAATGAATATTTTTTACACTTCATATAAGAATTTGGATCTTATTATTAAATTTCTTTGCTACATGGTTGTTTTCAAATGAGTTTTCCTATTATATAAATAAATCATCCTTGATAATGATTCCCCTGTTTTTTTCTGAGTCTAAGATATTTCTTCCCATAAACATAACCTTTTATAATATTTATGTCAAAGAAAAATTTTGATGATGTTTAAATTTTATATATAACATAAGTATCTATCTGATGATTATCATGTTTTAAATGTATTTAATAATTAATTTTATTGTATATGATCACACTAAAATGGTGAAATTTTCACATCTTATATATTACTAGTCCAAGATCTATATTTTACTTAATATTTCAGTTTCCATTAGCATTACTCGCATTTTTTAGATATTTATGTAGAAAATTATTTCAATTATATCATATATGTCTCAAATATATTTTAGTAGGAAAAGAAATTACCTAATCTATAATATGGATTATCCTAAATACACTCTTAGGGAAACATAATCCAATTATAATAAAATAGATAAGTGTTATCCAAATATTACATCATTTAAATACACTTAATCTTATTAAGGTCACCTACCACATTCTCATCCTAAATAAAATAATTCATGAGTTGCTAATCCTATTATAGCCACCCATACTAAATTTTGAAGATCCTGATAAGAATTTAAATTAAATGGAATTAAACACTTTGGATTATGAGGTTAACTATACTAATATCACCATATTTTAAATATATATATATTTTATATTCCCTATCATTTATTCTTTTCATTTATTGAAGATTATAACGATTTGATTTTGGATATTATACCAGCAACAAAAGGATTATGTTCTAAATATACTAGTTTATAAAACCTTATACAACTAATTATTGTGTTTATATAATTATTAACTAAAATGGGAATAGCCATTGATTAGATTCTATCATGTCCTAATCTAAATAACTCCACAGCATAGTGTAATTCACTATTTCATAGTGGGTTGTGAAAGGCCATATGAATTATTTGATAATGTATGGGATTTAAACATCCTATTCTAAAAAATATATCATATTAGATTATGAATAATATAATGACGAATTAGAGAGTTCAAACATTAATCATACTCATTTAAACATTAAGAAAATTGATGGTGAAGGAATATATATTTTTCAAGGATTTAAAATGTTGGAAAACGTTTTGAGAAAGGTATCATAAATATGGTTAATAATTTGATTCTATTAGGGGCCTGTATAACTAAATTTGATCCTTGAGAACTTATTGGGTTTGATCCTAAAATTTTTAGGAAATCTCAATGTTGTGTCTATATAGATCTCATTTCTCTCTTACCTTTAAACAAGATTCTAGAAGATTGTGGAAAGGAGGTAGATCCTTACTAGAAATCAATATTTTCACATGACTCATTGATACCCTAACATGGGGAAACACTTTGGTTACACCTCATTGATCTTGATCACATTCAATTTTAAGTCATAGAAAATTCAGATCATCAAGGTAAAAGGTATATGTTTATCTTTATATTATTATCCATTCTAATCATATAGATAGATTCAAAGATTATTGGTTGTTTGGAGTTGTTCTTTTGTTTTTTCAGGGATGAGTTTCATCCCTCTAAAACCATTTAGTTGTATCATATGTGATCTAAAAATGTTTTCCTTGATCTTTTAATGATTAAGAAAACTAGAAAAATAGTTTTTTAGTCATCACAGTATGTCCCCTTTGAAATAGTATTTTTTTCATGATTTTTCAAAACCACTATTTGGTTTAATAAAAAATGGGAATAGTGATTATAATATTTTCTACACCACATTATAAAACATAGTAAATGTTTTTTGTGGGAGTATTAAGTAGAATAAAAAAATAGCAACATAATTAACTTCATAACAGTATGGGGAATATATTTATTCATTGTGTCCTTGGGAATGACAATGATAGACCAAAACAAAGTGACTGTTAAAAAATTTGTTTTTAGAAACATTATGTATTTTCTAAAGTGGTGCATCCAATAAAAATATCATTTCCAAAATGGTCAACCCAAAACAACATAGTATCTCATTACAACTAAAACTATGATAGCGAGAAAGGGAACACAACACCATGGTGAATACCATTTTCAATGGATTTTTAGATAAAATGAATTTTTATTTAAAATCCCAAAAATATTTTAATGGTGTGGTATTCTAAATCCAATACCAAATCAAAAGGGTGGTTTTAAAATGTGACAAAAATATTTTGGTAGAAGTGATCATTGTTTAAATTTAAATTCCATGGTTAAAATAAGGTAAAAAATAAAACCATTTATATTTATTTATGATTAGATCATAAATGTAAATAATAAATGTTCATTTTAGATACCTTATTTGGAAAATTTTGTGACTTATGTAATTAGTTTAATATTTTTTGAAATTTTTTATATTTTATAATTAAATTATTCTAATATTTTAGATATTTATAAAAAATAAATGATTTCTTATTAAAAACTTTTAAATGATAATGTGGTTAGATTATGTTACATAAAATTTAATTGTTCTTGTTTATCAATGATTAAATTATAAGGTTTTATTAGACTATTAATTTTTTAAATTTCCAAAAAAAATATCTCATGTAAATTTTTTTAAATTATTCATTTTTTTAGTTTTATTACCATATTTATTATTCATGGATATAATTGTTTATTAAATGAAAAAATTTATACTTTAGTTTAACTTGTTTGAATGAATTTTTAAATTATCATACTTGAATTTAAAGATGTGAATTATTGGTATAATTATTATTTCAGTTTTCTTCTACCATGCCTTTATGTTTTTCATGAGTTGTGTAAATAGTTACATAACAATATGGTTTGAAATATTAATTAATTAAAGGAATATGAATTATAAGTCATTAAAATTATGTAATCATTTAAATAGAATAAATGAGATAAGATAGAGAGATTAAGTATCATTTTTAAAATACTAGGTGTCAGATTCCTTCCATAGTAAACACTTTGCATGGCCTAGGTCATCCAACTAGGTAGGTCATGCAAAATGTTGGTTCCACTAAATTATCTTGTATAAATATAAAAAGTAATGGGTCATCATAATAGTATTAGGTACCTATTTTTTTATTTTTTTGTTACACATAGATAGAAAGTCCTATTGGATTAAAATATTATATCAATAATGTTGAGTGAATGAATATGATGGATTATGATAAATATTTATCCTCTCAATTGTTCAGGATTCATATCTGATATGATTAACATGATTCTCTTCCTAAATATCTAAGATAAAGTATAAAAACTAATGTCTCCCAAATATTAGTGAAATATGGATCATTTATCCCAAAAGTGTATGTTATATATCAAAATGGTTTCTCATTTTAGTCAGAGAAAATTTAATAAAAGACATTATTATATTTATGTAAAACCTAATACTCAATTTATAAATGTTCTTATTGTAAATAAAATTGAATCTCCATCATTGATCATGACTTTGAGATAAATCCTTGAGTAGAAAATGATTAATGGAATAATATCCCTAAACATGTATAGAAAATTAAAACTTTTTATTAATCAAGAATCAATAAATTTTTGTGTTATAGTAATACCTTCCTAAGTAAAAAATTTTTAATATTGTTTAACAAGTAAATATAGATGATTTTAAGGTGAACAGATAAATTCAATTAAGTTCTTGAAGTCATTAAATGAGAAAGGTACTTCAATCTCTCTTTATGCACTAAATATGATTGGGTTTGCTAATAAATGAGTGATACTAACGGTTTTCTATAATTCATTTATGGATATGTAATTCATTTAAAAATAAACATTGGAAATTTTTCAACGATGTGAATCTGTCTCAATAAACATTTACCCAAATTTGTCTCAATAAAAATTTACCCTATTTCCTCAAAGGGTCAAATATAGATGAATAGAAATGTGATGTCTAGGTTTTGGTGCTATATCGAGGATACAAGTGTGTAAAAAAACAATCATAAAGAATAAAATTATGTTCAAAAGTTTAATAATTCTTATTTTATAAGATCTTCATGATCAATAAAACCATAGGATATGTCAATAGGGCATTAAAAAGTTACATGGGATGGAACTGTCCCAAATATCATAAGGGTTTTGAGAAACTCCAAGGACTGTCTATGTCAGGTATTAATGTTATAGAATATATTATTCAATTTTAATTGGTATGTGAAACTAGATATATAAATTTAAATTGTTGTAAGTATATAAGAATTAAAAATCAATGTAATAATTAATGAATATCCTAGTTTTAGTTCATGTGATGAATTGATGGGATGTTAAATCATAGAATTGGATACAATAAAATATTTCAATCTTGAATGAATATGAATAAAGTATATATATATTTCATCTTATTTCAATTATATGATAAAAGAGGTTATTTATTAATAGGAGTTATTATGAATAAATAATATGATGCACATGATTTATTATTCACCCGATTTGGGCCTTCGGGCCACCGGTTTGTGCCTACGGGTCTCTAGGGCCTTCGGGTCATCAAAGGCATTCGGGCCACGGGGCCTTTGGGTGAGGTAGACCATAGAGTATCCTAGTTCACATAGATCAGGCCCCAGAAGAGGATCAGAGAAACAGGAGTAGCAGCCACTAGATGCAGAGCTAACCGGATTGGAAGAATGAGAGGGTATGGCAGCCGCCATCGGGACCAGGCACCATGCAGCTTTGTACAGGGCAATGCTGTCGATCAGCAATGCAAGGTGGGGAGCTAAGGATATCAATGATTCAAGACGTTGGTGAGGGGCAGTTCTAGTGGGCTGGGCCTACAGGTCATGTATTGGGCATGGTATGCCTCTGGGCCTTCGGGTCATGTATTGTGGGTCATGTCGGGCTTTGTGCCTTGGGCCTACCGGTCATGTACGGGTTCCCCTTCAACCCTTAAAAGGGGGATTATATATAATAAAATAAAAATAAGGCCTTCAGTTCATTCAGGCTAAACTCTATAAAATGCTTGAGAAAAATATGTGGATAAAAGGTGGCTTACCTAGGATAAAAGGGGTCATCTAAGTAATTTGAAAAAATATAAGGGAAAAAGTTCCCACCACTTATCAGTGTAATATCTTAAATATTAAAATATTTTTTCCAATACATTTTACCAAAAATGTAGAATTCTATAAAACATATGGTTGTTAATAGTTTATTTTTTAACTATTCTAATTAAAGTAAAAAAGAGCTAAATCTAGACATAAAAAAGTTTTGTATCTTAGCATGATATTCTAAAGATAATATAGGTTCTAATAATCTAGTTGGAGTATATTTTCACTCAGAGAATTTTAAGAATAAAAAATATAAGATTAAACCATAAAAATTCAAATTGAATGTCACTTTATATCTTAAAAGAGTTTTGGGTATGTCGGTAAAGAGAGAATGAAATACTTTCATTTAGTTAAAATAATGTAGGGTATTTTAATTTATATTCTAATGAAGTTAGAGTGTGTTGGTAAACCATAATATAAAGAGTCTCATTAGTTACCAAATCATCTGAATGGCATATTTTATGGAATAGTTACAGGAGTTATAATAATGATAATAATCTTTGAATGAGTTTGAAGTTAATAATATAAGTTATTAATATTATAACATTGGATGTTTTGAAGTAAATGAGTTTTAATTATATGTTCATAGTGTGTCACATTATGAATATCTTTAATACGTCCCACCATTATTCAAAAAATGTTCTTCATAAGTATTTTTAACTAAATGATATTTTTGGGAAGGTTGTATGAGATGTTAATATAAATATGTGGCCTAATCTAAATAGATATTTAATGATTTTAACAAAACCCAAAAAGTGTAGAAAAAATAATTTCACTCTGGAAATATTTCATAGTGGATAATATAATGTGGTAGGTTATACATGATTTTTTTAATAATACTTTAATAATGCTAAGAATTTTGAAAGTATCATGTTATATAAAAGGAGGCCTCTAATTTTTCATTTGTTCACATTTGTTGCATATATTTCATGAAGTGTAATGATGGTTAACCTATAAATATATAAATATGATTTATCCCTAACTAATTTTCATCATGAATTATTATAGGTTATGATAAAATATTAATTTTAACATGAGTACGATTTAATATTAGGAAACAAAATATGATCTTGAGGTACAAAAGGAGTTTTGTGTGAAATAAGACCTGACATGTATACCACATTGAGTGTCAAACACTATTTCTTTGGTATGCTAGGGGTTCATGTTTCATAATCAATTATCATATCGAGTGTTTTAAATATACATAGAATTAGAAAAACTATATTTTTATACCATTATTTGAAAATATTTATGGCTTATCTAATCAGGGGTGGTTGTTTATTTTGTTGATCATGTCATCAATTGAGTCTTATACAAGATGGTATTTTCCCTCTCATATAATGAGAATAAAATTTGGGCCCTTAATTGAAAAATATTATGGGAGGTGTTTAGAGATTCCTAGATAATTTAAATTTAATGTTCTTGTAAATATGGATGTTGGGAATGTGATTTGATCATTTGCTTAGATGAATTACATGTGATATATTTTTTGACTTGATTTGGATTTACTAGGAGAATAAATAAATCATGGGTCAGCTATACGGGATTGACATATTCTATGTCTAGTTATCACTTGTTAGCTTAGATAAAGTTAATAAATTAATATGCATATTTTTAGATGATACATCTAGTAGATATAGGTATAAAGATACATTTGTTTTGTAGTGTCATGTCTAATCCCTTTTTAACTTGAGTAGCATTTATTATTCTCTATAAGAAACTTTTTGCTTACATTTATGGGTTTAAGAATTTATAATTATTTTCAATGATACAAAGGTATGTGGGGTTAAAAATATTAGTTTCATGTATGTGGATCAAGTTTATAAAATTTGACAGTTACCCTAGAAGTGCTTTAAAGGATATCAATAATAAATCCTAAGTTAATTTTCATAAGTTGTTACATATAATGTTTTTGAGGCCTAAAATAATTGGTCAAGCCTATGCCCAATAATTTTTTTCAACAATTTCTTCAAATAAATATATAGAACTGGATGAACGCATCCCTAGAATATTTATAGAGAATTTATTTTCATATATAATTAATAATTGAATTAATACATGAATTACCTCACCTTGTGTATTGTCTATTTGTTGATGAATTTGGTGCCTTCTGTCTTAATATCATTATTGTAGTGAAGAATCTATTGTGTAATTAATTTATCAGTATTCACACATGCCCTATAAATCATAGAACATCATCATTGTTATTTATGGTGCTAGTGCAGCGGAAAAGAACATCATGTGTTATTCACCATAAAGCACAACAAGAATTTTTCTTGGTCCTAAAAGAATTATTTCTCTTATTTTATGGGTCTTGATAGGGAGGATAAGGATAAAATATCTCATTATTGATAGATTTTTAGAGAATTTCTCTCATTCATGAGATAATTATCTAGAGGGGATATGGTGTTTACATCTTTCACATCACTGTTGAAAAATGATATAAGATGGAATATATAGTTAGTGTTAAATATTTTACAATTACATAAAATATCTCCTTCAAATATTCACTCTAATATATTCCCCATTTCAAATAATAAAAAAAATATGGTTATATTCTATGACATGTGGTAACTCAAAAATATTTAAATAGAATTTCATAAATAAATAAATATTTATTTAAATTGTATTAAATAATCTATATCACTTCTATCGGGCCATTAATTCGGTCCTTCAATCATCCATGGAATTTATCAAACTTCAAATAATAAATATTTATTTAAATAAATAAATATCATTATATTATTAATTCAATTAACAAATATATACTATTTCACTAACTATAAAATAAATATTTATTTAATATTTAACTCAAATATATATTCTCAAGTAGAATATAATAGGTGATGGATTTTATGTGATAAATATCACTTGAATAATTATTAAACCACATGTTAAGAATAATATTTATTCTAACTGATAAATTCAAATAGATTTTAAAAGAGATTCTAGATACACATATTGTATGGCCCCCTAGGTATCTTTCTTAATAGAATTAAGTGATCTTGCATAATGCCCAATATTAGATTCTAGTAATATATCAAGGAATATATATATCTAAATTAATATCACACCGACATCAACCTTATATGATTTCTTATTGTATACACTATATAGAAAATGGTAATTAGAGATGGTTTTTTTGACATTTAATGATAGTTTAAATATTCTCTAAATGATTCATGATGATATGTAGAAATTGTCATAGGGAGCAGTGTGGTGAATCATTTACTGGTGGTTTTTTATTTCATGGTTATTTTTTGTGGTGTTTTTATTTAAATATTTATTTTATTTTATTTTTATTTTTTATTTTTTATTACCTTGTGTATTGGGTCCCACCTAGCTACCCCGCTCGCTAGACCCACTTAGTCATCTTGCTCGACCGGACTGCCTTCCCAACCCAGCCACCTTCCCAACTAACAAGCATTGAACCAACATACAAATTTCATTATATATATGACTACAGTAAAATTTTAACTTCTTATGTCTTGATTATTTTTCAATGCTTTTACCATAGAACCAATTCATTCATCTGATAATTAAATAGACATCAATATTCTTGTCTGTCTGTGTGTGTGTGTGTGTGCAGTTAAATACATATAAATAAATATGTATTCATACATCTATAAATAATTTATAAATTCATATAATTATAAATATAAGTAAATAAATATAAACATATATAAACATATATAAACATATATAAATACTATAATTATATATAAATATATATTAACATATGTAACTATTTATAAATATATATAAACATACATAAATATAAATAAATATGACTAATTTTATAAATAAATATATATATATATATATATATTTAAGTTTATATATATACTTATAATCTTGTGTGTGTGTGTGTGTTTCTATGTAAATATATATGTTTATAATTTTATATACATACAAAAATATACATAAATATATATAAATATGTACATAAATATATTAATATATATATATATAAATAAATCTAATTATATTTAAATTGTATTAATATATATATATAAGTATATTTAATTATATAGACATATATGTATACTTACTTGTAGATAATTATATGCAATTATATATTTATATATATTTATATATAATTTTATTTACAATTATTTACATATATATAGTTTCATATATAATTATAGATATATAATTTATATAATTATATATATATATATCTACACCTATTTATATATATCTATATATTTATATTTATATTTATATATATTCATTTATGTATTAATATGATCATATATATATATATATATAATTTTATATTTACAGGTATTTATATAGATGTATATGTTTATATTTATGTATATATTTACATAAAATGATAATTTTATATTATATTATATATATATATATATATGTGTGTGTTTATATTTATAAATTTATATATTGATTATATATTACATGTTATTAATATTAATTGTTAAATAGTAATTAATTTATTACTAATTATTATGTAATAATTATATTTAATCTCATGTTATTAAAGATTAATAAGATATATTTAATAATTAATAGTATCTAATTATTAATCAAAACTAATATTTACGATGTATTATTATTAATAAATTAATAAATATTAAATATTAAATATTAAATAATTAATAACTAATTACCAATTATTTATAATATTTATATCATCTATTATTTATTATTTATTATTTATTATTTATAATTATAATAAATTTAGTAGTGGTTTTTAGAAAACTACCCTTAAATTAAATAATAATTTAAAAAGTAAAAATTTTACATTTAGAGAAAATTTTCTAGAACAACAGCTAAAAAATTAAAATGAAACATATAATGGTGGTTATGAGAACTACTTCTAAAAACCCACTGCTAAATAATCTTTTTTATAGAGGTAATATAATCTTTTTGTCACAATATCTCATCAAGCATGTTTCAAATTTGTGTCATCATCCTATATGATTGATATATTTTTGTGTCTCTCGAAAATGAACTCCTCGAAGTACTACCATGAACATAGATTTAATCATATTGTTCAATTTCAATCAAAGACCCTGATATATCTTCTTCTGGTCTTGGAAGGGAAAATTCCATTCATGACTCATTCAATTAATGTTATATCAATTATGGCACATGCATTTTTTCTACATCTACATGCGCATTAATATGTACAATTTATATAGGTTGGTATGTCCTCATAACCTCCTCTGTTGGATGTTACTAAGTGTGAAACTTCATGGGTTGTGACCTCATATATTTGCTAGTATCCAACACCTGATAGTCTGGAATCGTATATGTTCTATTATTTAGATGTTATTAAGACAAAAAGATAGAAATTTAATAGTAATATCTAGGAACATCTGGGTTCTCCTTATATCATAAGATAGTTATAACCATTCAATGTGAAAAATACTCATAGAAAATTATCATATTATTTTTTTGAATAAGATGATTAATCATGCGATAGTATATGAATTAATATTCTAGTAATTTTAAATTATATTAATAGAAATAAAAAACTTGGTTTCTTCCTGGGCACTGTCTACAACAGTTTCCCACTTGCACATGAACCATCTACTAACTGACTAGTTATCCCTCACATAATAAACAATATTTATTTATGGTTTGTCTATAGTTGTTGGGAATTCTACATTCCTTTGGTTTTTCTTCTTACTGTTGGTTCACCCTTCTAAGAAAAACCCAAATATGTGATATATTTTAGTATTCAACTTTCTTCCTCCACCATAAATTGGCATCTTGGTTAAACCAATAGCCTAGAAGAAATAATTTCAATACTTCTTCTTAAACTACATAAAAAGTCATAATGTACTCAATTAATGTAGATATGAAAACCACTAACTTTAATAAATTTTTCTATCCTTTTACATTATCCTCACTATGATCCTAAATCAAATGAATCTAAATGAAAACTAGTTTTCTATTCCTTAAAACCTAGCATTCATACTTCTCCAATAATCAGGAACTCATCTCTTTCTACTTTCTCAAGTAATGTTAAATGGTTCTAAATTCCAAACTATGTTGTTATCCTGATTCAGTTTTTATTTCTATTATTTTATACATCTATTAAAAATATAAAACATCTATAAATATCATGTCATATGAGTTAGATTACAAAAAACTCATAGGAATATGTAATTATATTTAATATTATAATATTTTTCCCTTATGGAAAGATACAATGCCATGTGACATTAGAAACAATTCGATCTTGAATTGTAACATATTTTATTTTAAAATTACAATTAAAATAATGTATTATGACAATATCAATGAAACCCTATATATATAAGTCTTTATATTTGGTTTCTTAGGACTCAGGTAGCTAATTTAATCCATTCTTGAAGAAATTTCTTTATCTTAGTCTTATTATACTTATAAAATTATACCTTTTTAAATTTTTCATCAACATTTCTTTCTCAGAAAACTATATTTCTCCCACTAAATACCTGTAGGTTCATTTTTAAATTTAATTCTTGAATAAAAAAAATCTATCTTATGGTTTCATTAAACAAATATTCCATGATCATGACTATTGCTTCTATCCATAACTAGATTTATATAATTTATATATTTTTCTGGCTTTCTTTGGTTTCACCAACTGTTATCATAATTTCATATAGACATCTTACATAGGGCCTTATTCAGGGAACATTTTCTAACATCCATTCATCCAATATAATGATCACGGAAATTTTTCAAGAAAATTTGAATTATAATAGAATTAAAATGACAATTGGAGAAATGATTCATCATAAAATATGTCTAAAAACCTAGATAAAATTCAATAACCAATAAAAACTTTTTATTATCATATTATACCATATATGTCTAGTTTATTCTTAAATAAACACTAATGTATTTACATTAATATAGATACTCTTCTAAGTTATAGAATGAGATTTTTTTCATGGAATCTATCATTAAATTTATATACACTTTTACAATCCTAGCTTGTTTCCTTTTACTAAATCCTTGAAGGATTAATTAATATTATTGAATAATATATACCTATTCTTGTTCAATATAATACCACCTCATTATATTTAACTTTTATATGAAGTATGTGTCTCTAAAGTAGTTTCTCCCACTGATCTAGTGTATTCAAGTGTTCTCATACCAACTCAAGCACATCTAGAGCCTTAACCAAATAATTTCCATTCCTTACCCCACTATCTCAAAAGATAAGTGATTCCTAATTATAGAAATAAATTATTTATTTACTTATACCTTTCTATTTTAGGGTTTTTAATATACTGAGTAGCTTTAGGATAATTAATAGAGATGCACAGAGTGTATTTCTATGCATGTTTGTAGCTAAAGACATCTTAAATCAAAAATTTCACATCAAAACTCATGATGTAGTGACATAATGGATTTATATCATATAATAAATTATATGAAGCCATCATTCAATATAGTTGTAATATTGTTACTTGTTACATTGATCCTTATAAAACATGTCTTAAAATGAATTATAGATGACTCAAAATACATATAATAATACCCTTCAATATTCATAATACTAACATAACACCATTATATGTATAATTTAATAAGTGTTTATGAATGGATCCACCCTATATTTTAATGATCAATAAATACATGTTTAGTATATTCTCTAATAATACCACCTAATGGATCTTATGTCTTTTATTAAGTTTATTCATTTCTCTACTAAGAATTACTAAATATTATTAAATGAATATTTTGAAGAATATTATTTTACCTTTATATTATCCTTATAAAAATTCACATGTGTCTTTTGGAAGTAACTATATAAGATTATAGGGGTTACCATTATTCTTAAAGGTGTCACTTTTCTCAAAACTAAATAAGTAAGTTTTACATGAATATGAATTATCATTCCAAATTTAGGTTTGAGACTTATATTTTATATTCATCATTGTTTTTCAATATTGGATATCTATGATTGAATTATTTTTATACTTTTAGTTTAGTCTGAAATAACATAACAACATTCATTCCAATCTTGGAATAATTTCTCATTACATCTAACTAAACACTGAGATAAATGTATTGGTAACACTGAATGAAAAAAATAGGATCAAGAGAATGAATCCACTTGTAAATCTAAGGTTGTGTAATACACTTAGCTAAATTAAGAATAAAATTTTCTATTCTACATTGAGAGTTCACATTACATATTATAATGTTTCTAAAATTTTATGATTCTAATATTTGTATATAAATATGTGAATTATATAATTTATTTTATAAAAATATATAAAATTTGAATATTATATGAAAATATTAATATACCTACAATAAAATATTTTGCTTTTTTCTTATTCAATTCATTGTAGTTTCTCTTCAAGTGACCTTTATTTCCATATTATAATCAGATTAACTTTTTTCACTATTTTACCATTGAATATATTGCTACATTAAAGGAGGTTGTAATGTCTTTATTAACTTTGAACTAGTCATGGTCTTTTCAAACATGTCTTTCACATTCTTCACCAAAAAGGGTGAGAAACCATAGTCCCACCAATAAGTATCTACTTATATAAGCATGGTCAAAATATTTATGAGTTCATTCTCCATAAAATTCATCTTATAATACTTGATGAATATGTAAAAACATAGTGGTAAGGATAATAATATGATAATACTAGATAATTTTGTTATCCATATTGAAGGCTAGACTCTGAATGATCAATGTATTTCAAAATAAAGAATTCAATATCGCTATCTAGGTACCCATCTTCCTGTTTACACTGGAATAGTATAGTGACAATCTCATTTATCTTAAACCTTTATTTTTTCCTTTTCAACTTATAAGAGATAAAGTATCATGCTTTATAAATCCTTTTATTTTGGTTTCAATTTCATCACTCTAAACATGCATGATAATGTGATGAAACAAAAATCATAAGTATCCTTTATTTATCTCTTATAGGCATCCTTTTTAACTACACTCAATTAGTGTGGTGTATGAATCAAAAGTGAGGACACCATGACATAGTACAAATTTTCAGAGTAATTTTGATGTTTATAATTGACTACACTACTCTTAAAATTTTTTGTTTGTGAGGATATGGTCTATGAATATGAATTATTTTAGTGTTCCCATGGGTTTTCTTGTAATTTTTTATGAGAAAAACATATTTTAATAATTTCTGTTGACTACCAGTTGTGATGAAATAAATTAATTTTATTAGTCTCCCACTATTTTTCCAAATCTCAATATCCCTCTCTGTTGGATTCAGAATATCCTATCACATGAATATTCTAGTGGAAATGATACATATTCCCTATCTCATAACCTTGAAGAGGGCCTGTTCATATTACTCAAAGTTATGTTGGTAGGAATCCTTTATAAATGCATTAACTAATAGTTTTTTTATCCATTAATTATTCTCCACAATCCAAAAATCTTGTTAGACTTCCTAAACACTTATATATATGTTACACAAATACATGTTAGGGAAACTACTCTTGATAATAATTTTTCTAAGTCATCCCAATACATTCATTATAACTCCCTGATAAATTAATATGTTCTAATGTGGTCTAGACAAACCATTAAATTTATTGTTTAACTCTAACTCATTTAATTGTAGGATTATTTTAACTTAATATTTCATTGAGAGAATTTATTTATCATATGCATTAATATTCTTATTTTATCCATTACATTTATTTTAATATTATGTGGATTTTACATAATTAATTAACCATTTATTGATAAGATAATTTATACATAATCTATTTATTTTATTTCATCTAACTGACTAGTTATTTATTTAACTTATGTGATGAGATTTAATCATCAAATAAAAATGTATCTTATAAATAGATCACCTTGCACTTCAAAAATAATATAAATAATTACTATGATCATGAGATTTTATCTATTGGTTGGTTTATCAAGTGGATAATAAACCAACCTTGGGCCTATTAAAAGTACATTCATGAGCCTAGATTTTCTCAGGATATATCATTTATACTATAATATTTGTTTATTCTTTGTTGGTTTCACATCGGTTCAATATTGAACCATCTCCTCACACTAGGGGCTCCATCCTTTATATATTCTACCCAATCATAGGTGAGTATAACTAAGGGTTTTGGTTAAATAAATAATCCTTGCACATGATGGCATGTACATAATAAAGAGGAAGGGATGATAAGTATATCATCATATTTAATTGAATAATACATTTATCAGAAAAACAATGTAATAAGTAATTAAATTAAATATAAACTGAACACATTTATAAGATAATAAATGTCATGTCATCCACTATATGAAAATAATATGCATTTAAAATGGTTGGAATTCACTTCAATTTAAATCATTATTACGATAAATTTCTTGTATTAATAAATTTATAATCTTATTAATTCATTAATTCATTATATTAGTTATATATCCAAATGGTCATTTATATTTTCATCTTATATAAATTTAAATTTATTTATTTATTTTAGTTTATTTTAAAAATAATTATTACATTTCGTGTATTGTAGTGGTCACATGAAATTTATCATTTCTGTGTAAAATTAGATTTAGTGTAGAATTTAATATTCATGGATTATACTGGATTGGGAATGACTTGTATCCTTCTTATTGAATCTATTTCTGGTATTTTACTATTATGTGACGTGTACCATCAATTAACATGGAGTTTAAATAACATTTTGTACGGTTATTGTCTTTCACTTTATACTTACATGACAAGGATTACAACATGGTTTGTCATGATATTACATGGAATATTTTTCCATGGGTCTGTCAATATAGTCTACATGGTGCTTATGACCACATGAGATGATTGAATATATGTGGCATATATCATAGAAAATCATCCTTAAGTACATAGTGGGTATGAAAACCATATATATCATGTATTTCAATAATGAGTGTAGAAAACACTTAACTGATCATTATATTCAACATAATTCATTGAAATTCACTTAGTGTGTACTGATATGGAAAATTATTGTCACATAGTGTGTACATGTAGTTACACACCACATATTTCAGTTATTATTTAATTAACTCTTCCTTCTTGGTGTTTTCATCACACAACACACCTTTCTTGGCTTGTACCATTTATGAGTTGAATTTTCTTACACATTGTTTAAATCCAACTATACGGTGTTTAATTTTATACTAGTCATCTATAATACATTCCTAGGGACTCTACATGTATATTTATTGGATCATCATATGTTACATAATGTGAACTACCAACTACACATCAGGTACATCATTATAAGTCTGGTTTATTGGATAGAATTCATTACACTATGTATAGTTATTACATGCCACATTCTTTGACCATATGGATTCAATATTTTTCATAGAGTCAAAATCATGTGGTGTTGCATGGTGTGTAGGCTAGCTACATTTTATGTAATCACATTAAAACCATGTACCAACTTTTTGTCAATACAAAGTGTTTAATTACTCCATATAACAACTCTCACATGATGTATCATTATGTGAGAGTCTCATCCTTTGATGTACAAGGGTATAAAACATAAAAGTTTGGATTGCATGCCATGAATCTCTATCACTCAATCAGAATTCTCACTAACTTCTGTTAGGATCATAGATAATTATTCATTTTTTCCTAGACTCTTAGTGTTTATATAATATTTAATGATCAAATTATATTACATTTTTTTTATTAAAGAATGAAAAACTAAAAGTGAAAAACTAACAACCAAATGTTTCATTGATAAAAAAATGGGAAATAAATATAAATTGATATATGACCTCTCTAATACAACTTGAATGTTATATAGTGTTTCGGAAGCATTTAGTCTCATGCCCAATAATTTTTTTCATCAATTTCATCTGATAAATATTCATAACTAGAAAAACCAAAAACCAAAATATTAATAGAGATGATATTTTGACTTAAAATTTATAATTAATTTATTACAAGAATTACACTAGCTTGAGTATTCATTCATTGTAGATGAATTCATTGGACACCATATTTGTATCATTGATACCATAAAGAATCCAATGTACAATTTATCTAGTGGTATTCACATGTGCTTTATGAATCTCATAGAAACACCATTGGAATTTTGGGTGATATCATGGAGGAACCAAACATCTTTCATCATTATTCATTTATTTCAATAAGAATTATTCTCAGCCTAAAAAATAATTATTTCTCTTATTCTATCGTTCTTGAGTTGGGGGATGAGGATAAATTTTCATGTTCTTGAGAGACTTATTGATTGGTTATCATGATCTTGGGGGGAATTATCAAGAGAAACTATATTGTGAAATACTCTAACATAACCCTAGAAACATTATTTAAGATGGAATATCTTGATAGGGGTAAATATTTGATAATTTTATTAAATCCCTTCAACAAATATTCTCTCCAATATATTACCCATGTGAAAATATAAAATTAGTTTTATTATATTCCATAACATGCACTAAGTTGTGAATATTTTAATATCATTTATTAAATTAATTAATTATTTTTTCATATGATATTAAATAATCTATAACATTTATATTGGTCCCTTAACTCGGCCCATAAATTCTTCTCTAAATTTATCACAAACCCTTAAAAATAAATATTTTTTAAAATAAATAAATATTGTTATATTATTTGTTCAATAAAAAAATAACATATTCACTAATAAAAGAATCAATAATTATTTAATATTCAACTCACATATTTATTTTAATATATAATATAACTACTGATTTAATTTAATTTATCAAAATACCTCAAGTAATTACTACAACATAATTTAGGAATAATAGTTATACTAATTATTAAATTAAAATAAAATTCAACTCATACTTTAGATACAATTATTGTGTAATCATCTATGGAACCTTCTTAGTGGATTAGGTGAACTTGAATAATGTCTAATATTAGAATCTTGAAATAGTTTAAGTCATCTATAGAGAAATAAATTAATATAATAATAACAAAAATCATATATGAATGTTTACTATTTAATACAATAATTTTTTATTCATATCTCACCTAGAAGGTGGCATACACGTGTCATCAAACTAGATACTTGAAATATATTTATGTGACTCTCTAAAATGAAATCATCATGAAATATCGTGGCTATGGATCTAGTAAAATAATTTTATATAAATCAATGGGTATAGGATATCTTATTCTGATCTTGTAAGGGACAAATCCATTCTAGACATATTAAACTAATTTCATATCACTATGATGTATCCAACATATCCTACCTTGGAACGAGCATATATTGCCATGATTTTCCATTATACATCAACATACACAATTCTTGGTATAAATTGTTAAAAATAGAATGTATAAGGAATCATACACCCACCCACATATAGTAATATCCAATTAAACATATAAAATGTTGAATTCTTATTGTTTTCTATATCTTCATAACATTATATCTTGGATATTACTAAGTGTGATGCTTCATGAGAAGAAGCTATCACACATGGATGTGACCACACCATGAGTGGGGTAAATTAGTGTGGAATTAATTTTGATCTATTAAAACATGTATCCCTTTGTTACCTCATCTCTTGTTTAGTGGTATGATTTCTCTCTTTCTTTTCCTTTATCTCATCTTTGGTTGGGCTGAATAGATATGTGGAATAGAAAAGTCCCATAGGATAACCCCAAGTTTTTTATGAGGCTTAACTCCCTAATAATGACTATGTCACTAGTGTAAGGTTTTTTATCACAAACACATACACACACTACATCCCTTTAATCATTAATTAAAGAAATATCAATTTTATAGACTTTAACTCATTATCATGGAATCGACCAAGTACAAAGAGAGAGTGAGATTGTTTTCCTTTTATATAAATGATTATACATGAACCACCATTAAGTAAGATCACCTATGTTGAATAGAGTCCATATTGGACTATATGAATTCATATTATTCTTCTATTATATTGATCAAACATTCTTCTTTGATATTCCTAAGACATCTAAAATATAGAAATATATTATATGCTTGATATTAATATTATCTTTATCCTATATTAGGTCTCTAAATTTTTTATTTTTTAAACTTTATCCTATTTTATTTTTTACTTAATGCATAAGAAATAAATATTATCATGAATCACTAGTTCTTTATCTCTCTTTATCTCTATCTCTATCTCTCTTTGATACATCATGTTTAGTGTTAATTGATATAATAGATCTATTTATTTACATAATATTTCCCCCCCTTGGAAACACATTTTATAACATATTATTTCATTATAACCAAGATGAAAATATATTCATAAATCATTCATGAATATAATTATCATTAATTCATGGATATTAATACCCCTTAAATATGATCGGTTAAAAACTAATAAGTATTCAGTTCACATTTTCCTATCAAATAAATCTCATGAAGACTCAGTTAATAATTAGATATGGTATATTAAATAATCATGGCATAGATTTCTTTATAAAACCCAAATAAATAATTTTTTATTTATACCTTCATTTATTTTAGGATCTCCAAGTAGTATCCAAATATCATAGATCATAATATTTAAATTAATTCAATTATATCATATTGTTTATCTATTTTCTCCCAGATATATTTTCCTATCATTAATAATATCTTTTTACATAGTAAAACATTTATCACATTGCTTCTATTTTTAAACCACACATGAATTTCTCTTTCCTTATCATCTAATCATATCATGTATGACATACTTCAGGACACAAATTAATGTAACTTCTTTATACTTCGTTAAAATCATACATACCATGATTCTCATATTCATGGATTTCTAGATTCATGGAATATGTAAGAATAATTCTTTCCTAGAATATGTCTACTTCAATATTGGTAGTATCATGGATTTCATGTTAATGTTCCTTTGAGGTAGTGCATGCATCCTTACTCTCTAGTGTAATATGTGTTCACCTTTTATGGTAGATCTTCAGTTGAATACCCGGACACTAGGATTCCCTCTTGTATTGGATATGTATTCATGAATACAAAGTTTCTTTCATGTATGTGTATTTATGAGATCATCCAAACATTATCTAAATCCTAATTATTGATCTCAATTTCTAATAGAATATTTTATTCATAAAAAATTAATTTAAATGATGAATTTTTATCTTAAAAATTATTTCTCAATATTTTTAGTTTCTCAAAATATCTATGGTTCCTAATCATGTCTATTTTATGTATGGTAATTCATGGATGATCTCTCAATTGAGATTGAAACATATCTGTTTGATTTATTTTTCTCTAAATCATCTTCTATTATTCTTCACATGACTAAAAACATAAAACGTTTTATTCCTTATACATCACGGATTTTATTAACTATCTATCAACACACACAATCCTAAATCAACTCATCATTGGATACTCATTTTTTTAAGAAGTATCTTCTTCTATATCATGTTAGATCAAAGGTATCATGATCGATCCATATTGCAGTTCATGTAATATCATTATTAGGTGGATGATCCATATAAGTTTTCATCACACTCATGGAAGATCAATGTGGTCTTCTATAGAATATTGTACTCATGGAATTTCCATGAAGGTTATTATCGAAGAATATTACACTCATGGAAGATTAAAACTTTTGGAAGGTACATGGTAGAGCTATTGATCGATCTCAACTCATAGAAGATCTTTTCATTCACACCAGATCCATTAATTCTTCAAATATAAGGGTTATCTTCCATGTGGATGATTACTAAATATCCACTTATTCTTATGTTAGGCCATGTTCATCATGTGGTTGATCGTGTTGGTAAATCATGGTCTAATGTATTATATCCTTGTAGAAGAGCCTTGTGGTCATTTGAGCTCAACATCCATGGTAGATCGGACCTTACTTCATGCATTTGTTAAATGGTCATGGTCAATCCACACATTTCATGTGGTCGATTAGTGTCATGTCATGTGGTAGATCATAAGTTCATAATAAATCTATTCTCTGCATTATGTGGTCAATCCTATGCCCTCAGTTGTATTTTTTTTCAAATACACAATGTCTATTCAGTGTAGTTAGATCCTCAAAGGACCCAAGTATGAAGATTATCAATAGTAACTTTCTCAAGTTTGATCCCGATAACCCCTGGATTTAAATTGTGAAAAATATCATGCTTTGGGATGTCCCACATATAAATAATTGATATAATTTGGACCTTTAAAATACCTAAACCCATCCTTTAGGGAATTTAAATTCATGTCTCTAGTAATTGGCTCCAAGAAACATCACTCACAATCCTGGAAACACCATCTTGTAGACCTTCATGGTGGTTCATACTCCCTGTGCATGTTGTGTGAAAGATATTCATTAAACAGTGCATTAAATAACTCCACTATAAAATTGATCATCTATATAAACCTTTTTCCACTTAGTCAAGATAATTTGGGTTGGGTACACACCTTACTAGTGGATGGACATAGTCCTACAGCTGGCCCATGTACGCCTATATTTTTTACAGATACAAAAATTAACCATATTAAAATATTCTATGAATGAAATAAAAATGATATATTATAATTCCAATTATATCAATATTTGATAGTATTATTCTTTTAATAGTTATCTAAAGAGTGTTTATTATTTATATAAATTTTCTTTTATCGTAAAATGCCATAAAAATCATCTATATTGGTCCTTTAATGGATTCTTACGTAGTGAACACAATGTGAATCTTTAATCTCTATTATAATATGTTCTCAATAATTAAAGGCTAGTTTCTAATCATCAAAATTTAGATCCAACTTCATCCTATTTTTCATATAATATTTCTATTCACAATGATGAAACTCTTTTCTTCCATGTAATTTTCGTTCTTATAATTATTCTTGGGAACTTAAAGAAACTTACAAGAACTTATTATTTCACACATATTGACACAGATTGAAAAAATAATTACAACACAACTCATTTTAGGTTGACCAATATCCACTTTTTTATTTTTATTATATTTCTAATAGAAAATTTCATGCCAATTGGTTCTTCCACTTTTCATATATGATTTGTATTCTCTCCCCTTTACACTTATATTGTTATCATTCTATTATATCAAACCCTTATTGATAACAAATACAAACCTTATGATAGAGGGGAAGTCATCACATCAATATTAGCAATTTTTTATCAATATTTCTACTCTTACTCTAATTGATACATGATAAGTGAACCTAAAAATAATGTTATATTTAAACTATAAAGATGTATATTTATTAATTGAAAATTGGTAGACTCGTGTCTATTTACATTTCCTGAATCTCTTCCTCAGGGAATGTTCAAATGTATTCATATTGAAACATTTCTATACCAATTAATAAAATTATTTTCATAGATATTAATCCTAAATTTCTAGCACCACATAGTAGACAAATTAAAAGTATTCAAACAAAATCAGAATGATTAGTTTTATACAGCCCATAAACATGAAAACAATTTCTCATTTTCTTATGATTAATAAAAAGAAATATTTTACTCATATTTTTATGATAAATTATATCATTATAATGATAATATAATATCTTTTAATACCTTTTAATTGAAAAAATCATAGTCACCATCTATATTTCAAATTCATAAGAATTATCAACTCTAGAAACTTCTCAATAAACTCTCCTTAAGGGATTGCCTCCTTCTTTACATCATCAAGGTATATATTTTCTTTAGATTTTATTTGATAATTCAATTTATAAATCATTCCAAGATGAAACATTTTCAAATCTATAATAGTTATTTCGGTTTAATTTTTATCTTTAGTTCACATTTTGAGAACCACGTTCACCATCAATTCCCTACATGTTATGAAAAAATAAAACATATGTAATATACAATAAGTTGGAACCTCTTTATTCCTCAATGTGATAATTTGTTTTGATAATTTTTTATCAACCAGTTTTCTATTTTCATTTTATATTCTTGTCTATATGAACTCTTCAAACTTACACAATAATCTTTATAATCTAGTTTTTTAATATCAAAAATGGGTACTTTATCTTTATCCTTACATAGGATTTTCCTTTTAACGTGATACATTATGAAAAATTCCATCTGGTGTTGCATATTTTAGGTTCATCAAGGATTAATTTTGGCATGGAATAAATATAGAAAATGAATTTTTTTCAACCTTATTTCACCTTCCACACATCTTCTCATTAGATCTTATCTTTTCCCCTTTTTATAACCCCTCATGAAATTTGATTTCTTATTGATGTGGAATTTCTCATTCCATTTGTATTCTCCCTTTTCCTGGGATTTTAATTATCTTGAGTTTTTCAAATTAGATATCCATTTTTTCAAACATGCCTTTGTAATTTTCTCTTCCCATTGGGATTTTGGACAGAAATTTTACATTTCCTATTTAACAGAGTTTTCCTTTAATTTATCCCTTGGATTTTTCTTTAATTGTGTTAAACCATGTTTCCTTCAACCTTGACATTCGTGGCATGTTTAAAAGTTTCTATGATGTGTCATTTTTTATAAAAGAAATATCTTTTCCTTTGTGTTAGTTTCCATCATTGAATTCTTGGGATTTTTTTGAACTTCACAATATTTCTTCTACTAGTTACCTAATCATAACATATCAAACCACTTCATAAGATTATTGAGAATATTTTTAGCATATTTTTTATGATTCTATCCCAAGGTATGATTTCCTTCATTCTTCAGATTATATGGGATTTTCTTGATATTTTTTTAGATCTATTATTGAATGACTTATACGTGCATGACTCTTCTCTATGACCACTTCCATTTTAAATTCCATATTTATTTCCAAGAATCAATAATATCCTTTTGTTTGATGTATTATTCTTCATATTCTATGTTTGTTTCTTCTTCTGAGTCATTATCCCTTAGAGATTGTATTCTTTTATCCCCTTTTATTTGAGAGATTATACAAAAAATAATGTTCTATATTACGAAATATAATAAAGTAAAAAAATATCCAATAAATCATGTTTATTTCCTATAAACACCATATTGTTTAGTTTTTTAGAACTGATATATTATTGTATTTTTATTTTTTTCATCTACTATTTGGGATTTATTATGGGTAAAATCTTGTATATGAATTCTTATTTATATCATTCACATAATATTTGGCCTCTCATAACAATTAATTTTATATATTTGTAAAGATTTTGGTTTTTTACTTGACTACCCATTTAAAAAGACTTATCAAAAACATCATTTCAGAACATTGAGGGTTCTTTTCCTTTTGATCTTATTATTGAGTGATCCAGGGATGATCTCATAATATTTTTTTGAACCATAAAGATTATTTCATCAAAAAAAATCTTTTTTGTAGTTTGTGTGGAAGTATATTTATTTTAGACTTTTATGGAAGATCTATCTGATGTTGTTTCCATATTCTTAAATTCTAATTCAATATCTAAGAATTTAATATTGAATATGATTTTCTCATCTTCCATTGATTTCAGTTTTCCTTCACCACCCTTTCTCGTATCTTTAAGTTGATCTTCAGGAATTGTTTCTATTTATAAATATGATCAACTACTTTTATCCACCTACTTTAATCTATTTTTGAGAATATTTGATTGATGTTAAATATTTTAATGAATGGTATTTTTCTCAAGGGTTTTCTAGTATTCTTCATTTTCCTTGATTATTTTGAGATAATCATATTCAAATCTTAATAATTATTCCTTAATCTAATATTTATTTCACTAGTGAATCAAACTTGTTTGGAGATACTTATAGAGATTTATATTTTTTTCATTAAAATCTTATTGTATCCATTTATTATTGTCTTCAATATGGGTAATCACCACATAAATATTTCTAAAACTTCCAAAAATATATGAAACAATTTCTTTAGGAAAGTTATATGGGTTATCTTTTATAGAATCAATTGATACATCTTGTGAATCCATGGAATATTGATCAACCCATTTGATACATGGTTCTTATATTGGAAAATTTTAATGATATATTCTTAGTATCCCATCTTCATTTATAGATGGGAATAAACTATTGTATAGTTCCTTGGTGTTTCACTCAACTAGTTGATCATAATCTTCCAATAATTGTTTTTTATGTCCATATTTATTACATGGGGAACTATTTTTCTTCCCCTCTTTAATCACGAGGAATATATTTTTATCAATTTTAAGAGTTGACTCAAGAAAATATTTAATAGAAACACATCCAATTTAATTACATTCGAATATTTTATAGTACTCTTTATTTGATGATGTTTTTCTCAACTTATTTCTTTATCTTTTATTCTAGTTCGTTATTTACTTGGAAGACATATATTCCATGGTTTTTTAGATATAGAATTAATAGGATTATTAAAATCTACATTTTATATAGACTTTATAAAGTG
Organism: Viscum album; assembly: GCA_963277665.1. Classification (NCBI taxonomy): domain Eukaryota; kingdom Viridiplantae; phylum Streptophyta; class Magnoliopsida; order Santalales; family Viscaceae; genus Viscum; species Viscum album. Next base: position 1,811,388,397 of record OY728147.1, on the reverse strand, counting down.
AAAATCAAATCATGAAGTTTAATAATTTAACATTGGTGTAACCAGACCTATGACGCCAATAAAAAATAATCACTTAGGGATGTGAAAAAGCTGAGAGGGGGGGGAATCAGTGGGGGTGAATTTTAACCTTTTAAATTTTATATTCCATTCTAACCACTTAACTTTTTTAATGATTTAGTTCCTCTCTCTCTCTCTCTTCCTATATTATCTTTAGTCATTGTGAGTGTATATATTGAATAGTAAAGTGGTATTAGAGACCACGATGATAATTGATGACTTTCACCACCCATTGAAGGAAAACTTACACAGTGTATGGTGGTTCTTATAACATGCATGCACAACATTTTTTTTATCATCAAATATAGAAAAAAATAAAATATTTCATTGATCACATTCACCTAGAACCTACTAGGTACAAATAAATTTTAGGCTAGATATCCATTTGTATAAAAGACTGGGCTTGTACTATATTGAAGATAGATTATATGTGTTGACATGAGTCCCTAATATACTATATAAACTTAACATCTTATTCTCTTATAGAAATATGATAGTCTTCCTTACTGTTACTCAAAATTATATAATATTGAAATATATTTTATGATAGATACTGATCATCTCTTTAGCCTATATATGGGATCAGATATTTTTATTACAAAAACATTATATTCTTCTATTATTCTATTTTAGTGCGTAAAAAAATATATTTATCTTGTAAAAGAACCGCGTGGTTATTCAAGATAAACTACCATGATATATCAAATCTCACTTCCTATTTCCTTCACAAATCACGATCGATCCACACATGTCATGTGGTTTATTAATCTCATATCTCATGATATATCATATTTTTTTGAGGAATGTAATCTCAACACTATGATTTTGATCATACTTCCTCAGGTGCATTAAATTTATAAAATCTCCAGGTCAATTCAATGCATCTAGATCCTGAAATTCTATAATCTTGAAAATGATCAATGATACTGATTTCAAATTTGAGCTTGATATCCTGATGGTATAAATGATAAATATTAATTTTCTTTGGGATTTCCTACATCCAAATATTGGTTAGAATGTGGATCCTTAATATAATAAGGAATTTCCTTCACTATGTCAATTCAATGCATATAGATGCTTGAATAATCATTTTTTAGTTCAATTTTTTCATTGGGAATCATGGGTTACATTTCTTTGTCCTTGTATAAGATTTTACTTTTAACATGAGTTATCAACGAACATCCATCTTTTGGTGCATCCTTCATCTTCTTCAAGGATTACATTTGGGGTGCAATAAATGATACATAATTATTTAAATTGTTCCCAACATTCATAATCCTCCTACACAAGTATCATTTTAAAATTTTGGTTTAAATTAATTCTAATTTAGATAGCGTTTTTTAAATGCAACATCAAGCTTTAGGGGAATTGCGATATACTAGAAAAATATTATTATTTAAATATGATTTTTATCACCTACTATTCAAATTAGTTGGTACTAATATGAGTAACTATATTATAGAATATATTTATAATGTACCTACTGAAAATATATTTATTAATTAATTATTATGAAATAAGATCTCAATTTTTGTATATACATATTATGATTCAAAAATAGTTTTTCTACAAAAAATGGTTTTTACTGATTTTTGTGAATAAATATTAAAATAAATTTCTAAAACAATTAAAATTTATATTTTATAAAAAGGATAGAATTTTTTAAATAATCCTAAAAAAATTATCTTAATGTTAAATTTTGGTAATTTTCTGAAAAGCTTGATTTTTCACTGAATAATGAAAAAATAAAGATTTTATAGAAATCTATATCTTTCATTAATGCATTTAAAAAGTATCATATTTTTTTGAATTTAATTTTAAATTTCATTAGTTCATTTTGATTAAACAAAATCAAATTTTTTTCATTGTTATAGACATTATTCTCAATTTTGGTAAAAAAACATATGTATAATAAAAAGTTTATTTTTATAGAGAACTGTTTTGATCATGTTCTCGAGTAATATTTTAAAAGTAACATATACCACATATAGATATTTAATTTTATAAAATGGATTCTATTTTTTCATTACCGTGTAAAAAAATTTAAGTATCCCACTTTTATTTTTGAACATTATGAATATTAATTGTGGAATGTATTTTGGAATCTTGGTAAGGGTAAATTTGGTAATTGAGGTTACAAATAATGTGATAAGGATTTAAAAATCTATGTAAAACTATCTTATTTCTATTGGATTATTTTAGTTTTTCTACACAAATCCAATATTCTAATATATGAAAACATGATGCCATTTTTCTTTGATAATGGCCTTAATATTATTTTTAAGTGAAGAATAAATCAAAAACGTCACTCCCTTTGTTTTAATAACTCTAATATTTTTTCACATGGATAAAATAAGATGATTTTTTGTTCTAAATTATTATTTTAAATTTTAAAAAAAATTATCATGTTAATTTATTATGAATTTTTAGTGATAGAATAGTTAACCTAACTTTTTACGCATCACCGACACAGTACATATTCAATCTGTAGAAGAATGAAGTTAATGGTTTGAAAAACATAAAAAGTAATACTTTTTAGGTTATTTATGGTTTCCCATAATTTTTTTTATAAATATAATTTATTAATGATATATAAAAATTTTATATTATAATTATATTAGTATGTTGATTTTTAAAAAAAACATGTGAATTGTCATGAAAATGACTTTAATGATATATTTTATTAAATAAAATTTTTGTAAATGAATTAAATTCATTAAAATATTATCCTCCTCAAAATTAAGGGTATATCATCTTTAATTTCAACTAATTTCCACTTATTGAAGATTTTCCCTTTTATAGTAAAATTTTTGACCCCTAAAGAGTAAAAAACATTTATATTGTCGTAAATATAAAAAGGAATAATAGAGGGTAGAACTAACAGATAAGGTATAAAACATAACTTAAACGTGTCAAAATAATATTTTATGAGATTATTTCAACATATTTTCATCCCAGATTTGAAATATATCAGTTTTTGTCCACTTGAACATGAAAATTAATTTACATTAATTTAATACATTAAGTAATTCCAAGGGTACCCCTTTACTTTCTTATATAAGGACACAAACTGTAACACCCCAAGCTTCTACGGTATACTTCTCTTTGAATAATATAGTAGCGTGTGTTGTACGCAACTTCAAGTTCTAACACATACCACAACCAATAAAACTAGCTGTTATGAATAGTAATACCAACTTTGTTAAATTTTATACATTTTATCTTTCAAAATGGACTTCATTTTTGGATTCGGAATATCGAAATTAGCTTAGGGTGAATTTTTTATATTTTTCTGAAAACTTTTAATTTTTGATGAATAGTGAAAAACACAAAGTTATAGTTTAAAACCAAATTTTTTATTTAAATAATTATTTATTTTATTTAAATTTATTTTATGTCAAAATAGATACATTATACCTATATAATTTAAATTTAATTCATTGGAGTCAGTTTATAATAATTTTAGATATATAAAAATTTTATTGAACTTTTCACCGTCTGTTACCCACCTCGTAGGAGAATTTGAAAATTAACATAAAACATAATTTTACCGCTTATGTGAGTGGGATTTCTAAAATCCGAGAAACAAGGTTAATATCAAGGAGTAAAATTTGGTTCAATAAGATAAAAATAATTTTTGGTGAATAGTAACTTTTTACTTTTATTTACCACGGTAAAAAGTAAATAGGGTAATTAAAAGTAAAAATGATATTATTGTTACCCTAACACATGTTCTAATTCTATTGGATAAGTATAATTCGACCAAAAACAACCTTAGGAATAAAATATGGACCACTTTGGTCCACTTGTATTAGATTAGGACATTTATTATTATTTAATTCAAAGAAGAGTTAAAAGAGTTAAAATCAAAGTTTAATAACTAAAACATTTTTAATATCGGTTTATGCATAAGATAAATTCTATTATAAATATTCATTAGAAAGATAAAAATATTTAATACATAATGGTATTTTATTTATAATTTTTATACATTAAATAAATTAATTTATTTATGACACAATGATGATGTAGTAATTACCTTATTAGTAAAATATTAAAATAATTGATATTATAAATACCCAAATAAATGTAATTTGATACTTTTAATGAATTATAAGAATTTTAATGGTTAATATGACATGTTAGGATTGATTAAAGTAATTTTTTTATAATTAATAAAGTTATTAAGACTTTAAAAAAATCAATTATTAAATAGTGTCAAAATCGACATAAAGAAGTTTTTAAAACAAATATTATATTATTAATTGATATAATATTTCTAAATATTTAAGGCTCAGAAAAAGGACATATGTGATGATATTTATGTCATTAATGAACCACTTGGGGTCTTCTTGGCAGTTTATAGTAAGTTTATTAACCATATAATATAAAAATATAAAGAGACATGGTAAATGTCAAACTATTTAATTAAGAGTTAAATCGGAAAGATAAGGGTAAAATAGTGAGCCAAACTTGTCTAAAACCTATTGGTTGAGGGTTTTGCGACCCATACACACCTTAGACTTTAAATAATCTAGTTTTGAGCCATTATAAACCGAATATGAATTTATTATAAAATAATACTTTAAGTTTTTCCTAAAGAGCCCCTCCTCCCCCTTATAAAAGGACACCACTTCTAACCAATTCCTCACACCTCTCAAGACTTTTGGGTCGTCCAAACTCTACCCAATTAATCTCCCTACATCCATATCCTCCTCTTATAAGCCTTACCTTAGGCATAAGGCACTTTAAGTGTCCTTTTTGGTTCAAACCAAAGGGAGTTACCAAAATTAAAGGTAACGATTTCTCTTAGCTTCTTTTCTTTTATTTTACTTATCCAACCTCTAAACTCTTCTTATTATTTTATTTTTTAACAAACCCAGTATCCTAAATATACTAGGATATTGTTATGAGAATTATTCTAACTACACTTACACACACCTCCATCTAATGGGTGAAGAACATAATGTTTCTGTGGATGGAAACCAAACGCCTCATGAAACGATGATTGTTCAATTATCTCCTACCGCCTCTCATGGTGGAAATTATGATGGAACTATAATTAAATATGATATTAATGATATTTAATTTATATATAATCTTATTTAATTCCATTTTATAGAATACCATTATTTGTTTCATGTTGTATATATATACGATAATTTCATTTGAGGAAGTGTGGACTACCGCCCCCTCAAAATAATATGACTCATTCATACCATACATGGAACGTATAAAGGAAGATGTTAATGAACTTAATTAAAACATACAAGATATTATATTATACTGGAATAATAATATACCTATTTATCATTTGGTTTTGATTCCTTTTAAAATGAAAAATGAAATGGAAGTAGCGTTCGTGCATACGTACGGACTACCGTCTCCACAAACGCGATGAGATTCATTCTCCATCGTATCCATTCAAGTATAATTATCATTTTATGGTTAAAAATAATGTTTAAGGACTTGATATAATTTTTTATATGAATAATATACAACCTATCCATAACAAAGACGACTAATCTAACAAAATATATAAAAAAACAAGTACGTTAACACCTGAAATGACGATAATACTAAGATATTATTAACAAATAAATGTTAAAAGACCATATATGATATCATATTAATGTATATTATTAATGTATAATTTAATAACAACTATTTCACCATCATACAATAGGTTAAATACCCTCAACCAAGGAAAATTACAAGGTAAGGGGTTTTCATCTCACTCCTTATTCCCGTGAGATTCATGCCATATTGCCACTATTACCTTTTGTGTGGTGTATGTACTGACCATAATTGTATTCTTTGTGTAATACACTTGAATTTATGTTTATTTACATATTCATTGTATGATACCTCTTTCATGGGGTGTATGTTACGTAAGTTACCAAATTGGTAAGGGTTAATTCCTCAATCTCATTATTATCCGAGATTGTTTAAGTGTATGTATTTACTGGGACATTTTTATCATCCATGTCCATTTTTCATAAAAATGATTTCAAAATGAATATTTTAAGGATTTGGGAAAGGTACACTTTATCAAGATTATAATTTTAAATTTTTTAAATATTTATCTTTCTAAATCTTCTTCATTAATGTCCATGTTTTCAAAATGATTTTATGGATTTATTTATATGGAAATTAAAGTTTTAATATTAAAATTAGTTTTAAAAGTTTGAAAGTGGTATGGGACACTTTGATTCAAAAATATCTTTTAAATTATTTCCTTTATAAATGTTTGACTTTTTAATGATTTCAAAAAAAAGATATTTCTCTCGAATAGTTTTGATTTCATCTATGTCAACATCCTTTGATGGATTTTAAGCTTATTTGAAGTTGATTTATTATGATACAAAACTTCTATATTGTATTGAAGGCTTTGTGATATGTTTGACTTTGTATGTGTTATTTTTATACCATTCATGGTTTATAGAGAAAGTATTGACATTTCGTATGCTATTTTTAATATGAATGTTTATGTTATGTTTAAACCTGTTCATATGAGGAATGCATTGGACTTAATAAGTGACGGGTGGAGCCCACTATAGCTCCTCGATGCATCGGTAGGTCTCATGAGAGAAACTAGTGTCTTGGCATGAGGCCTTGACAAAATCTTATTTGTAGTCTTGGAACGAGGCCTTGGCTACGTAGTTATGATAGTCTAGAATTATGCATTCCTTCATTATGAATGTGGTTATTGATATTGCATGGGATTATTCGACTAGTAGAATATCCATGTGAATAAGTAGATTGAATTATTTCATTTTATCATTGCCATATTATGCTGAAGTTCAAATTTAAAAGGCTTCTGTTTTAGTTATACATTACCTTAAATGTTTATTTTTATTTATGAAAGTTACTGATATATCGTTATCCTTGCTGCGCATCTGAGCTCACCCCTTTCAAAATTTTAATTTTTCTCAGGATGTGAAGAAGTATTTTACGAATGACATGTAGGGAATGTATGAGGGGATATAAAGAAAAGATGCGTTGTAGTTTTCTTCACTTTATGATGTAATGTAAGACTTATGAATATATCTAGTGTTTCCAAGGCTACTAAACTAATCCGACTTTTGAGACTTGATCTTTTGTGATCATTCCAATGTTATATAATAATGCACCAACTCTAGATAACTGGGGTCGGGGCGTTACAGTTGTTATCATAGGATATTTAGCAATAACCTTGGAAACTAGATTTAGATAAACTCTGATTAGAGCACATTACCCTAAGATAGACTTTGAGGATTAGTATATAAGAACTTCCTAGAATTTTGGTAATGTATAGATTTTGTGAGTTTTCCAAGAAAATACATCCCTATCTGGATACGATCAGGTAGAGGCGGCTCTAGCACAGATGTACCTAGGGGTAAAACCCGAAAACACCGCTTTGAGCTTGACTCGAACGGGAACTAGTGAACGACAATGGGCCTTGCTGTACTATTGGTTACGACACTCCCGAGGGATATGCTTAGGATAATTCTCATTTTATTTACAAACAATTATAAAGGGCTTATGAGTATATACTTACTCAAAGAAAACATTTTTGTGATTATGGATTATATCCATAAACTTCTTAATTTATGTTAAGTGTTTTACCAATTTGGTATATGGTATTGATATTCCTAAACAAATCTAGTGTATGCTATTGTTTAGAAATGGCGCCCAGTAGAAGGAATGAGAACTCCAGCAATACACATGATCCAAATAGTAATAAGGATCATATCTTTCATGGTCCTAAGCCAAAATTTAGAAGGGAAATAGTCTCCCACGTATTATCATCATATGAAGAAATAATATCATGTGTTGATAAGATAAGTAAAGAATTATCGGAGTCCTATGACTTTGAAGGGAAGCCAGAGAAGAAAAGGATGGTAGAGAAAAGGACATATAAAGGGAAGAAGGTAAAGAAGTATTTTCCCATATTTGATAACTGTATAAAAAATCACCTTGGAAAATTCTTGAAGGGAATGGGAGTATGTTATAAGTGTGGAGAAAAAGGACACCAAGTACATGACTGCAAGTGTAATAAAAAGGTTTCAAATGTACAATTCTTCATCTGCAAGGAGTTGGGACACTACGTAAACCAATGTCAAAATCATTAGAGTATGCCCCAAATGATGTTATTGGATAATAATAAAGTTATGATACTACCTCAGATGAAGAAGAATGACTAGTGTTCTTATGTTGTTATTATAGGATTATTTCATTTGAGTGTTGTATCAACAATGTTCTAGTTATAATAATTATTGAGTATATAAGGATTGTACTGCAGTACTATTTCATTACGGACTTCAGATTGTGTGGAACCAAGAAAAGTGACTCAATAGTAGGTTAAATATTTGGAAAATATATGTCTGAGAGAAATATAAACCTAATATGGTTCTGATACCGAGGTAGTGATTTTGGAATAATCCAAGATTGATTTGGATAAATTATATTAGATATTCTTGACTACCTTAAAACTGATTAATGATTTTTTATCGTTGGAGTTTACAACATTTTTCGATAGAAGGAATATATCCAGTATTCTATAAAGAATAAGAGAGCATGAATGCAATCAATAAGGTTTTATGGTAATTTAGGATGTTACCATGTTTTAAAATAATACATGGTGAAGGTGTTCACATGTTATTACATGGAAAAAAGGATCTTCAATGTGTTTAACTTCCTTATAAATTTTGGACTTTGAGTTTGGATAGTAGTATTTTGGATAATTCTAAAGGTTGGAATGGATTAAGATTGAAAGGGTATTTTTGGATTTTTATAAAAGGACAACACGCAGACTGTGTGACAACCCGTCGCGTCGGACAAAGCTGCGGGAATCGAACCCACAACCATAGTGCGCTTGGGATTTATCGCCTACTACTGGACTACGTGAAGTTCCTAGATGGTATAATGTAGTTTCTTTTTTTAAAGGATCTGATAGGTGAATTATAAATTCAATATATTTGAAACCCTGTACAATTAAGATAAATAGAGTATTTTTGAGTTGTTTTATGTTTTGGGGTGAAAGATGAGTTTGTAGTATAAATTTATTAATGGATAAAACTCTAATTATAAAGTAATTATATCTCCTTATGATCATAGCCAATCTCATAAATAAATTCCTCAACATTAATAAAAGGAACTTAGAACAAAAATTTTGTTCTAGATGTTACCTTAGATCATCAAAAATTTATGGCTTTGTGATTGTTGGCCTTTTCATAGACAGGTTCTCTACCACTCTCCATCATATATTTATGGTTAAATTTCTCTTCCATATCCATATTTTTCTACATGGAACCCTAGTATGTGTTATTTTCGGCAACCTTCATACTTACCACTCTTTATTTTAAATGGAGGCCTCATTAATCCATTTTTCGGTGTGGGATTTCAACTAAGATATTTTGAAATGTCAACCCCAAGTTTACAATACCGAGCATAAATTGCGAGGACGCAATTTATTTAATGAGGGTAGAATGTAACACCCCAAGCTTCCACAATATGCTTATCTTTTAATAATACAGTAGCGTGTGTTGTACGCAACTTCGAGTTCTAACACACACCACAACCAATCAAATTAGCCATTTTGAATAGTAATACCCACTTTTTTAAATTTTATACATTTTATCTTTCAAAATGGACTTCATTTTTGGATTCGGAATATCGAAATTATCCTAGGGTGAATTTTTGGTATTTTTCTGAAAACTTTTAATTTTTGATGAATAGTGAAAAACACTAAGCTATAGTTTAAAACAGAATTTTTATTTAAATAATTATTTATTTTATTTAGATTTATTTTATTTCAAAATAGATAAATTATACCTATATAAGTTCAATTTAATTCATTAGATTCAGTTTATAATAGTTTTTTATATATAAAAATTTTATTGAACTTTTCACCGTCTTTTACCTACCTCCTATGAGAATTTGAAAATTCACATAAAACTTAATTTTACCGCTTCTGTGAGTGGAATTTCAAAAATCCGAGAAACACGGTTAATATCAAGGAGTAAAATTTGGTTCAATAAGATAAAAATAATTTTTGGTGAATAGTAACTTTTCACTTTTATTTACCACGGTAAAAAGTAAATAGGGTAATTAAGGGTAAAAATGATATTATTATTACCCTAAAACATGTCCTAATTCTATTGGATAAGCATAATTCGACAAAAAAACAAAATTAGGAATAAAATATCAACCACTTTAGTCCACTTGGATTAGATTAGGACATTTATTATTATTTAATTCAAAGAAGAGTTAAAAGAGTTAAATTCAATGTTTAATAACTAAAACATTTTTAATATGGGTTTATACATAAGATAAATTAGATTATAAATATTTATTATAAATCTAAAAATATTTCCTAAATAATGGTATTTTATTTATAATTTTTAGACATTAAATAAATTAATTAATTTATGACACAATGATGATGCGGTAATTACCTTATTAGTGAAATATTAAAATAATTGATATTATAAATACCCAAATAAATATAATTTGAGACTTTTCATGAATTAGAAAAATTTTATTGGTTAATATGACATGTTAGGATTGATTAAATGAATTTTATTCGAATTAATAAAGTTATTAATACTTTAACAAAAATCAATTATTAAATCATGTCAAAATTGACATAAAGGAGTTTTTAAAACAAATATTATATTATTAATTGATATAATATTCCTAAAAATCTAAGGTTCGGCCAAATGACTTATATGATAATAGGTATGTCATTAATTAACCACTTGGGGTATTCTAGGTAGTTTATAGTAAGTTTATTAACAATATAATATAAAAATACAAAGAGACATGGTAAATGTAAAACTATTTAACTAAGAGTTAAATATGAAAGATAAGGGTAAAATAGTGACCCAAACTTGTCTAAAACCTATTGGTGGAGTGGTTTTCGACACATCCTCACCTTAAACTTTAAATAATACAGTTCTGAGCCATTATAAACCGAATATGAATTTATTATAAAATAATACTTTAAGTTTTTCCTAAAGATCCACTCCTCCCCCTTATAAAAGGACACCACTTCTAACCAATTCCTCACACCTCTCAAGACTTTTTTCTCGTCCACAATCTTGCCAATTAATCTCCCTACATCCCTATCCTCCTCGTAGAAGCCTTACCATAGTCATAAGGTACTTTAAGAGTCCTTTTTGGTTCAAACCAAAGGGAGTAACCAAAATTAAAGGTAACGATTCCTCTTAGCTTCTTTTCTTTTATTTTACTTATCCAACCCCTAACTCTTCTTATTCTTTTATTTTGTAACTAAAACAGTATCCTAAATATACTAGGATATTTTTATGAGAATTATTCGAACTACACTTTCACACACCTCCATCTAATGGGTGAAAAACATAATTTTTCTGTGGATGGCAACCAAACGCCTCACGAAACGATGATTGTTCAATTATCTCCTACCACCTATCATGGTGGCCATTATGATGGAACTATAATTAAATATGATATTAATGATATTTAATTTATATATAATCTTCTGTAGTTCCATTTTATATCATACCATTAATCGTTTCATGTTGTATATATATACGATAATTTCATTTGAGGAAGTGAGGATTACCGCCCCCTCAAAGTAATATGACTCGTTCATACCACACATGGAACGTATAAAGGATGGTGTTAATTAACTTAATTAAAAAATATAAGATATTATATTATAATGGAATAATAATATACCTATGTATCATTTGGTTTTGATTCCTTTTAAAATGAAAAATGAAATGGAAGTAGCATTCGTGCGTACGTACGGACTACCGTCTCCATGAATGTGATGAGATTCATTCCCCATCATATACATTCAAGTCTAATTCTCATTTTATGATTAAAAATAATTTTCAAGGACTTTATATCATTCTTGATATGAATAATATACAACCTATCCATAAAAAACATGACTTATGTAACAAAACATATAAAAGAAAAGGAGTCAGTTAACACCTGAAACAACGATAATACTAAGATATTATTAACAAAGCAATGTTAAAAGACCATATATGATATCATATTAATGTATATGATTATTTTATAATTTAATAACAACTATTTCACCATTATAAATTAGGTTAAACTACCCTCAACCAAGTAAAAGTACAAGGTAACGGATTTTCATCTCACTCCTTATTCTTGTGAGATTCATGCCATATTGCCACTATTACCTTTTGTGTAGTGTATGTACTGACCATAATTGTATTATTTGTGTAATAAAATTTAATTTATGTGTATTTACATATTCATTGTATGATACCTCTTTCATGGGGTGTATGTTACGTACGTTACCAAATTGGTAAGGGTTAACTCCTCAATCTCATTATTATCTGAGATTTTTTAAGTGTAAGTATTTACTGGGACATTTTTATCATCCATTTCCATTTTTCATAAAAATGATTTCAAAATGAATATTTTAAGGATTTTTGAAAGGTACTCTTTATCAAGATCATAATTTTAAATGTTTTAAATATTTATCTTTCTAAGTCTTTTTAATTAATGTCCATGTTTTCAAAATGATTTTATGGATTTATTTATATGGACATTAACATTTTAAAATTAAAATTCATTTTAAAAGATTCAAAGTGGTATGGGACACTTTGATTCAAAAATCAATTTTAAATTACTTCATTTATAAATTTGTGACTACTCAATGATTTCAAAAAAAAGATATTTCTCTCAAATAGTTTTGATTTCATCTATGTCAACATCCTTTGATGGATTTTAATCTTATTTGAAGTTGATTTATTATGATAAAAAACTTCTATATTGTATTGAAGGTTTTTTATATGTTTGACTTTGGATGTGTTATTTTTATACCATTCATGGTTTATGGAGAAAGTATTGACATTTTGTATGTTAGTTTTAATACAAATGTTTATGTTATGTTTAAACATGTTCATATGAGGAATGCATCAGACTTAATAAGTGATGGGTGGAGCCCGCTATAGCTCCTCGATGCATCGGTAGGTCTCATGAGACAAACTAGTGTCTTGGAATGAGGCCTTGACAAAATCTTATTTGTAGTCTTGGAATGAGGCCTTGGTTACGTGGTTATGATAGTCTGTCATTATGCATTCTGTCATTATGAATGTGGTTATTGGTATTGCATGGGATTATTCAACTAGTAGAATATCCATGTGAATAAGTAAATTGCATTATTTCATTTTATCTTTGCCATATTATGCTGAATTTTAAATTTAAAAGGCTTTTGTTTTAGTTATACATTACCTTAAATGTTTATGTTTATTTATGAAAGTTATTGCTATATCGTTATCCTTACTGAGCATCTGAGTTCACCCCTTTCAATATTTTAATTTTTCCCCGGATGTGAAGAAGTATTTTATGAATGACCTGCAGGGAATGTATGAGGGGATATGAAGACAAGATGTGTTGTTGTTTTTTTAACTTTATGATGTAATGTAATAATTATGAATATATCTAGGGTTTCCTAGTCTACTAAACTAATCGGTCTTTCGAGACTTTATCTTTTGTGATCATGCCAATGTTATGTAATAATGCAAGGACTCTGGGTAACTGGGGTTGGGGCATTACACAAAATCTCCTATATTCTCAGTTCTTCTTAAGCCACTTATCTTGACCTACACGTGAAAAAAAATGATATTAGATTCATTATCTACAATGTTGGTCTTCTTAAAGGACCATTTGTTGGGTCCTTAAGGATAGATCCAATAGAGCTTCTTTAAACAGGATGTGATCATCTTAACTGAGCATTTTCATTTTACTTATTCTTATAACTCTTTATATGATTTCTTATAATGAAATAATTACATCCCAATATAATAATATGTTATTATTTTAATGGAATAAGTGTATTCATTTCATTTTTTTCAAATGGTAAATGAATGTATATTTCATGCATACGTGTGGACTACCACCTCCACGAAGCGATATGTTTCATTTTCCATCACTGCCACACATGGATGTTTATGATAATGGATATATTAAATATATATATATATATATATATAATCGATGATAATTTTTGATTATATAAAGGTTAATTATTATTTTACTTTATTTCATTTCATTCATCAAAATATGGAATCATCACTCATGCAAACATAAATACTACAGTCTCTATGAGGTGATGTAATTCATTTTTCCTCACTACATTATATGTATAGTTATAAAATTTTATACAAATATTAAATATAATAATCATGAAATTATTAACATTGTAGAGATAATGGAACTATTATCAAATCATAAGGATAGTAATTTCTAAAGTGTAACAATTTGGTTCACTAGTATGTCTATTTTTCAGTTTTTATTTATCTTTTATTTCATTATTGCATTTCTAGGGTGTATTGGGTTGGAATTTTGGTTTTTAGATAAAACAGAATTTGGTTCATTATTAGCACATGGTTCCTCTAACTATGTGACTAACTATATGAGGGATTGTTTTTAGGAGTAGTTCACTTTATCCTGATTTGACCAAAGTTTTACAAACTATGTGAGAAGAGGGAAACCATAAAACATTGATTTTTGGGATATAGTGGGACAAAAATAGTTTGAAATGGTTTTATTAACCATGTGAAAAAACCATAAAATATTATAAGATCATTGAAAACGTGTGAAATAATCATATTTACTTACCAAATTTTAAGTGTTTCTCACCATTTCTCTCCCATTATGTGTACAACTTCTTCCACAAGGTTTAGATCTTATTCTTCTTCAAATTGAAATGATTCTATTTATATCCATTGTGTTTTTTCATGAGGTAATTCTTAATATATATGATCTCTCCATCCTTCCCCTATCTTTTTCTTTGTTCTTTTATTTCCATAGAATGTGGATACCATATATAGTTGGTTTGCCAAACCTAGGGCCAATAAGTGGTTTTTTTTGTTTCATTTAATTTAGTTTAGGGGTTTGATGTACTCTATTTAATAAATTTGCTGGTTTTCATTCAAGAATATGATTTTGTAACTGATTTTTCTGTAGGTGTCCATATTTAATGATTTTTTCCAATGCTAACCTTTTAATTCCTTATTGACTTCTATTTTTATTTTTTAAATTTCCATTAAATTGATTTATGATTGATGTTTAATACATGTTTGATGACTTTCATGGTTTAGTGTTGGTAATTTAATGTTTAAATTAGGTTTTCAAAGGTTATATCTTTTAATAAAATTAATGTATTTGAAAAAATAGATTAAAAATATTTTATAAATTTAAATGGATTTATAAAGAGGTTTTAGAAATATGTTTTCCTTGAGGAAGGTGATTTATCAAAATGGGAATGTCAATTTATTAAATTTTATTTTGGAAAGGATTTTATGAGTGTAACATGTGATGTTTATATATTTTTCATCGAGTAAACCATGGAATACCTAGGGTGTGAGGGTGTATTTTCTAAGGGACCAAAAGATCCTTTGGGAGGAATATAGAGGGTGTTTTAATGTTATTGTACAAGGGATTGAGTGTGCCCTTAGTATCTGGGCCTATGGAAGAACATGAGAGCATCCAAACTTTTTATATTGTTAAATAATTTGGAATATTTATTTTATAATATCTCTCATTTGACCCTTATGTTTAGATGTCACAACCCATCCCTTGGGACCCATGCCGTGACTACCCCAAGACTGCCTCCCATAGGTCAGGTTCTGGAGACTATCACCAATTAGGCATGCCCCAGAAAATTGGGTGGCATTTCCCTAAGTACATTTACATATGAACACAACTCCTAGATAGAGATGGTGTAAAGTGGAAACACAAAGTAAAAAAATAAACAAGATATGATAGTATAAAAATGAAGGTAAATTCGGTCAGAATACAATCCCAACAAAAAGGAAAAGTAAAATTACAAGTCCCTATAACTCATCCATAGAAAACCCTACCTGATGGGTAGGTATAGAAATATCTCTCTAAAGTCTCAAAAGCACACCTTGTCTATTGGGTCACTCTAAGCACAGCCTGGACTCATTCCACCAAGTACTCCATCATAGAATCCATCGTTTTCACTAGACATGACACATGCGGTAAAATCTCATGTATGGGTGACTAAAACAATACTCAGTAGGGAACCCTGAAATATAATGTAAAAACTACAAATAAAACATCACTAAGAAGATACAGGCAGCTCAACATAGGTATATTTCAACAACACAAATAACATGAACATTCAGGTATACTCGTAATGGAATCTAAGACTCAATGTCTCATCCACTGCCAGCCATATGGTTTCACTTGTAGCATGCTCGATTTTGGGAGATCTCACTCCTTGAGTTATCTGAAATTATGTATGTAGAACAAGTACACCAAAATTATCTGAGAGAACATATGGTCTCGATATGTCACAAATTTTCCCTAAGACAACTGGTCTCACTAAGATAAGGAGTCTCAATATAACAACCAATACTTGGTCACAGGATTCTTCTCAAGGAATGGTCATTCTAGGATAACTCACTTCTCGAGCTATGAAGTCATCAGAGACCCTCGCAAAGAGGTCTTTCTAATTTGGGCCTCGCCTAAATATAACACACTGAGAACTACCTGAAGCACACCAGTTAGGTTATTTCATGAAAGAAAGAATCTGATCTTGAGGCCCTGATAGGGGGCCCTATACCTAGGGATCACTAGGGAACTCTTGGCCCTACTAGAAACATCATTCTAGAAAGGGGATAAGTGATAGTGTGAATATTGGTCACACCTAATCCACAAACCCTAAGGTACCACAATGAAAATTGAGGATCAATTGGGCCTCTCAGTGCAAAATACGCTCTAGCCCACTGAGTCACTATCAAAGTTGAGCTGTGACAACTCACTTTGTAACACAGGTCATCCTCTATGACAAGAAGAGGATCCTGTATTGAACCAGCATATGAAATACCAAGGGTATGATCTCAATCTCCACTATCTCCCTCTATGTTGGGATCAGGATCCTGCATCGATCCATCATATGAAATACAACTAAAACATTACTAGCCCCTTCTAGTCTAACTAAAAACCCACCAAGTCATCTCAAAAGTACCAACACGTCATAAGGGTCCCAACACCATAGATAGTTCAAAAAATGGACCATTCATTTGAAATATATTATTATTATAGTAAATAGGGGTTGGTTGGGTCTGGGTCTGACCTGACCTCATTCAGATGACTCGAACCGGTCGGTTCTGGGTAGGCCTCAACCGACCCCGCCCAAAGGCCAGGCCCATTGGGTGGCTGGATCACGTGGTCTAGTCCATCAAGCCTCTCGGTAGCCTGGTTTTCCCTATCCTGCCCTGCTAGTGCAGGCCGGTTGGTTCATCTGAGCACGGCACACAGGCTTCACCCTACCCAGCAGGCAGACACAGTGATACATCCCTATTGCCTAGTCAATGCGACTAGCTTGTTATCCCACAGGAGGTCTGTGAGAGTATGTGGAAGCCAACAGATGTGGAGCCCTATTGTGTCGTTGATCTGCACCGTAGAGTCCCACCTTAGTCTTGAATCCTAGTTGCTACCCACGGCCATGCCTTCACAGTCACGCTAGACCGTGGGATGCCAATGATATCAGCCACCATGTCGGTGGTCATCCTACTGAGTCCACTTGGACCAGCCATGCTATCCGGCCAGTGTCACATCTGCCTCTAGTTGCCCCACTGGAGGCCTCATATTGCCACGCTCCACCTTGAAAGTCTTAAGTCACTGACTCCAGACATTTCATCACAGTTCTGCCACATCACACCACAGTTGTCCTGGATCCTGCTTCGGATTGATGAGCCCAACGAAGAATGAGGGGAAAATTGGGGAAAGATGTGAACCACAAGAATGCCTAGAGTGGACGGATCTAACCCTTGATCATATCAACCCTAATCCATCCACTTTATAATTGAATAATGAAGGGTGAAACCAAATCAATTATATCATGGAACAATCCCATATCAAACCCCACAACATAAAACCCAAACACTCAATACACACAAATCGTGAATCAATCCATTCGTCAATTGATTCACGTTCATCATAGGGAAAATAATAAATAATGGGGGATGAATCCAAATAAAACAAATTATTTACCTAGAGTTTGGATTGGTCATCATAGGGGTTTGATCATCATTGGTGATCCATTGAGATCCATCACGGTCCATCATCTCATCAATCCTCAATCCATGTCCCATTGTCGTTCGTTATTCTCCAATGAGAGTAAATTGCCAAGGCTCTTCTCCAATGCTCATAGGGAAAGATCATTAATCTAATCATGTATCCCTAACAAGGGTTAAAGAAAAAATATGCATTTCATCATTACTGCATTGGTACATTGCAGCGTTGTTGTGTCGTGGCACTGATGTGTCGTTCCGTAATGTTAAAGAATGCTAAAGATGAAATTATTTTTATTAAAAATATTTAAAGATGGTTGTTTCAAAAAAACTAAATTTTACTATCGGCTCATGTCGGCCGAGTTTTGGCCCTGCCCAAGGAAAACAACCTGTTATGGACTCAATGGTGGTCTTGTATTTTCAATCTGAGTTACCATTCAAGAGTTCTAAAGATTTAAAATATAAAATAATTTTATTTAATTATTTTATTAATGGTTACGCTTTTTATGGTTTTATCACTGGAGACCCATGTTGACTAGAGTTAAGTCGTGCCTAGGGTAAACCTAAAGTACTTAACATAATGGTTCCCTCGTATTTTTGATCTATTCAACCATTTAAGAGTTATTCCAATTCTTTAGGAAAACCACTCACACGAACTACTAAAAAATTAAAATTTTCATTGATCCATTCCAGGCACACTAGGCCTCCGAATGGCACATTGTCTTAGTGCCTGGTCTCGGAATTTTCCCTGAAATTTTCTAAAAATAAAACCAAGAGAAACCAAGTCGTTACATTCTCCCCACCTTAAGTATTTACTTTTCTGAAATCCAAACTAATGGATACCCAAACAGATGAGGTTACAGGATGAACATAAGCCCCTCACTCCCACGTTCTCTTCCAGAGATTCTCATGCTTCCATCGGGCATGAACTAAAGGAATTAACATCTCATGGAGGGTCCTCTCCTAACGATCCTTGATCTAGATGACCAAGATGCAAATTGAGCATCTAGATCAGAAATAATTTTTTATGGGATTCCATGGAGTCAAGTAAGCTCCCACACGTAGAGCCATCCCAATCTCATTACTAAACTATGCCACCAAAATACTAAGAAGTGGCTGACATGGTGAGTCTATCAACAATCACACAGATTTATCAGGTCCCCTAAACATGCGTGGTAAATGCATCATTAAGTCCATTGATATCATTTCTCACTCCCTTCATGGCACCCCAAGAAGAAAAGAGAATCCCCTTCTAAGCACAGGGCTCGACATTGTGAGTTGACGAATCACAAAACTGATTCAAACTAGTTCTCATCATTTATAACAATAGGTAATCCCAGCTTCAACTTGTTCTTTATTCCCTTTTTTCCATCTTTACACCCACATTAATATCCTGATGCATATCACCACTCTAGGCATCCACTGGTACTATTTTTCATCCTCTGAAAGGGGCTACTTTCTCCCCACCCTTCAAATATACATTAGGTCATTACCCATGGACAACTAGACACATAATGTCTCACCATCGGTATCACTGAGTCATGCCTCCCAGACACACTATAAGAGTGGAGGGGTAACAGCCACTGACCGGAGGTAAGTTGCATCATGTCTATCCAAAAAGGATAATTGTAACAAGACCAAGTGCTATATTTCCTTGCTCAACAACTATGAATTAGATCGCCTACTAAGAGAATCTGCTTCCACGTTTCCCTTACCAGTGGTGTATAATCTCTCTAAGTCATGGTCTTAGAGAAACTCTAGCTAATTCCACTATCTCCAGTTTAGAACCAACTGATAGAAAATATACATGAGACTCTTGTGGTTTGAGTATACGATAAATCGCCCACCCATCAGGTAGTTTCACCACATCTTCAATGCGAAGACTACCATTGCAAAATCAAGATCATGGGTTTCATAGTTCTACTCATGTGGTCTCAACTGACATAAAACATAGGCAATCACTCCTTGGTTCCACATAAGGATACAACCAAGTCTGGTCCCTGTTGCATCATAGAACACTACATACTTAACTCCCTCCACTAGAAAACTCAAAATTGTGGGGATCCTCAAACTCTATCATAAATGTTTAAAAGCATGTAGTCACCTTTCTATCCATGAAAAAGGCTTACCCTTTCAACTGATCATAGTGTTAATTGACCCCTTTGGTAGTGGATACTCATTCTCCATGATCACTTGGTTAAAGTGTCGATAATCCACACATATCCTCGAACACCAGGTCTTACTAAGACCTTCCTCTTCATGTCCTCCACCTAAACCTTCAACTCATGAAGCTCTGCAATAGCCATCTGATATACTGATGCTAATATCGATTCCATCTTAGAGTTTATAACAATACAGAAGTCTATCTCCTTGTGGGGATGTAAACCTGGAAACATCTCCTGGAAATACATCCTCATACTCCACAACTTCTACTAGAAACTAAAAACTCATAACATCAACTTTCATGAGGGTTAGGCTTGCCGACTCAAGAGTGATCGGTTACACCCTCCTTTGCATGAGTCTATCACATGCTACCTAGTTTTTCATTTATTGGCCAACCAAGGAAAACCTCATTCTTCCACTGTGGACATACCACACCCTTTTTCATGAAATATCTAATATGATCATAGACTATAGATAACTAATCCATACCATGAATGACGTCATAATTCCTTGACGCTACCACCGAGAGGTTCCAACTGAAACTCTCACCACAAGGGTAAGATCACACTATTGTCACTACTGTGATTATTGATTCCCCTTCCATAGGTATTTCCATATGTAAGGGCCAAGTCAATGGTTTAGTTGGAAACTCTAGGTCATAAACAAGATCCTTGTAAAGTAAGAATGATTAGCACCTATGTTTATTAATAAGGCAGCTAAGAATAGACACAGATCATACATCAAATAATTCCTAGAACCCGTGGGTCATAATCCTTGACTGCATGCAGCTGACCCTTCCCACTTCCTCCATCTCCATGAGCCTAGTGTGGACTACATGGGGGTGGTGGTCGTAACATGTCAAATTATATACCACATTCTACTTCTCTCCCAACTCCTCTACCATGTCTTCCACCATAAAGATTCATTTGTTCCTATCGTTGTCTCTGCCCTCGGTATCACATCCACCATTTTCCTGTCAGTAGCACAACGAGTTAGAGAATACCTAGTGATATGTCCTACACCATCTCATGAAAGAATTGTATCTCTCGAGGATAACTAGACTCACCCTATGATCCTTGATCTATAGATCCCCTATCATGGTACCTCCTCTAAGAATGTATCACGTGTCTAAGTCTCTGAGAATGACGTCGGCTTCTTTCTCCCAAGGTCACTACTCCTTTTTTCCCACTGTTAACATCCCCTAGATGTATCCGCCCATCCAAAGGACTTTCAACCAAAAAGGTCCTCTCTAGAGCCCTAGCATAAGTATAAATTCATAGAGGAATAACGTTATCTTGGATGTCCCTAAGAACACCTTGCTCAATGTTATGAGCCCATAAGAACTAGTTATGTATCATTTATTTTGAGTACCTAGGAAGGTTGTTATGCCTTGATGAATAGTCAGATACTAAAATTTATTCCTTCCAAAGTTGTAGAAGCTCTTGGTAATGCATATCCTTTATCTTTTAAGGTGATATCCACTTCTCTAAGAAAATTTCTCAAAATCTATCCACAAAAGAGTCACCTTATCGTAAGATTGGGTAATAAAAACCCTTTTATCACCCTTTTAAGCCACATAAGAAGCTCACTACTAGGACCACCATCTAATATAATGGTGTCCCAATAAGTTGGAAAACTCAGTCACCAACTCATGCCAGTCCTCCGCCACCAGAAAGTTGAGCTGACCTTAGAACCTGAGGGGTCTCTTTCACTGAAACTCATGAAGTGTTCTCATTATGCACATCTCATCCACTAGTACTATGAATACCATGTGCTACTCTACATGTGGTGGTATATTTTTTTCACCACCTATAGGTTCTATCTCTGGTAAAAATCCATATACCCTTATCGCATCACCCCATGGATCATCCACATGATGACACAATGGAATCCTAGCTGACTATCTATTTGGAAGCATCTTGAATCAAAACAAGATGTATCACAATCAATAGAGTATACCTAGTGAGATGACTGAAAAAGTATGTAGAAAATACAACCCATTCCTATACAATACATGAACCATCATTTTTTCCTACAACTAGAATTTTCATGTACCATGTCAAAAAGAAGAATCCAGGGTCCTGGTGTGTGGATACGTCATACGCTGCACCAACACTAGAATCCCTAGCCTGAAATCCGTACTCAAAACACTTAACACTGTTTCCCCAAACCACACTCATAGACTCTGGGTTCTTAAGGTAGAACCAACCTCTATTTGATACATACCTATCATGAGCCATCACCTGGGACACATGTCTTGACTACCCCAGGACCACCTCCCATAGGCATGGGGCTAGGGACTAGCACTGAGTTGGCATATCCTAAAAAAATGGGAGAATTTTTCTAAGTAACTATACCCACGTGCAAAACTTCAAGCCATAGATGCTAAAAAGTGAAAAAACTTATTAAACAAACACAATGTAACATAGTTGAAAACTAAAGGTAAATGGGGCCATAATACAAGCCCACTAAAAAAGTAAAAGTAAAAGTAAAAGTCTCTCAAACTTCTTTTAATAAAAATCTACCTACAGGGTTGCTACAGAAATAATTGTCTGAAGCGGCAGAAGTAAACCTTGTGTTTCAGGTCACACTAAGCACCACTTATCCCCGATCCATGATGGA
This sequence comes from Viscum album, assembly GCA_963277665.1. NCBI lineage: Eukaryota > Viridiplantae > Streptophyta > Magnoliopsida > Santalales > Viscaceae > Viscum > Viscum album. Next base: position 1,811,365,499 of record OY728147.1, on the reverse strand, counting down.
CTTCATCAAAGGGTTGATCGTCTGCACAAGATATGACCTATGTGGGAAAAGACCATGTAGGGGTGAGTAAAACAATACTTAGTAGGGCACACCAAAGACAAAGTAAAGTACCACAAAGGAAAAACCACTGAGAAGATACATTCATCTCAACATAGGTATATGTCAATAATACATATAACATGAACATCTAGGTATAATTGTATAGGATTTCAAGAATCAAGGTCTCATCCACTACCATTCATATGGTTTCACTTGTCACCTAATCGATTCCAAGATATCTCACTCCATGGGCTATCAAAAAGTAATCGCGTAGAAGAAATCTAAAAAAATTAAGTGAGATAAAATCTGGTCTCGATAAGTCATAAAGTTTCCTTGAGACTTACGGTCTCGCTAATATATGGAGTCTCGATATCACATAAAATCCTTGTCATAGGATTCTTTTCAAGGAACGTGCATTCTGGGAGAACTCACTCCTTGATCTATAAAGTCATCAAAGACCCTCGCAAAGAGGTCCTGCTAATTTGGGCCCTACCCAAAGAGAACACACTAAGAACTACCCAAAGGATATTGCTCAAGTCAAGTCATGAAAGAAAGAATCTGATATCGATACCCATATAGGGGGTCTTGCACCCAGGGCTCACTGGGGGACTCTTGGCCCTACTGGAAACATCATCATAGAAAGGGGATAGGTTCCCATGTGAATATTGGTCACACATTCTCCACAACCCGTATCTAAGTTACCATAAAGAGAAGTCAGGATCGACTGGGCCTCTTAGTGTGATACATGATCCAGACTGTTGAGTCATTGTTGAAGCCATGATGAGACAACTATCTTCGGAACATGGTTCATTAGATATGATAGTAATTGGATCCTATATATAACCTTCATATGAAATAACAAGAGTATGATCTCAATCCTTATTGTCACCCTCTATGATGGGATCAGGATCCTACATCGATCCCTAATAGTTTATACAAATAGAATGGTACCAACCCCTTCTAGTCCAACTAAAAACCCACCAAGCCATCTCAGAAGGACCTTCTCATCACAAGGGTCACAATGTTGTAGATGGTTCTTCAAACAGAACTTCCATTTGAAAGTTAGGATTGTTTTAGTTAAAAGGGATCGGTTTGGCCAAGGTCCAACCCAACCCCATTCAGATGACCAGATCAAACCCAACCCAGTCAACTGACCCAACCTATTTGGGTCTCTATAGTCCTGAACTGGCCTCACCAAAAGGCCAGGCCCATTGGGCCACTGGAATGTGGCCTGTTGGGTTGTGCGGTCATGCCCGGTGGCCCATTTTCCCCTAGCCCAGCCCGCTTGTGTGGTTTGGTTGGTTTAGCCAGGTGCGGCACAGGGGATGTGCCCCTCCCAGTTGGTAGACGCAGTCGGACCCCCACATCACCCGATCAATAAGGACGAACTCTCCTCCCACATGTAGTCTGCAGGACCACGTGGCAACCAACTGATGTGATGCCTCACCGCGTCGCTGTTCGGACCACCGCGGCTCGCCCTAGCTGTGGCTCCCAATCGCCCCCCATGACCATGCCACTGCGGGCCTCCTTGTCGTCATCTGTCAAGCCGGTTTCCTACTCAACCTCCACTAGTGGCCTCTTTCTACAGGATGTTCCACTATTACGGTTCTTCATGACAGCGGGATTTCGTCGCCGCCATCCACCATACCGACAGTCATCTTATCGGGTCTGCTTGGCTTGGCCATGCTATTGGGCTAATGTCTCCTCTACCACTGGCTTCCCCACTAGTAGCCTCATCTCGCCACACTCCACCTGAAAAGGCTGAGGCCTCCAACTCTGGTCATTGCCTCACATTGTCTCTACCTCGCGCAGTTGCGGTCTCAGATCCCGCTTTGGATCAATGCACACAACGAATAATGAGGAGATAATGGGGAAAAGATACAAATCACAGGAACACCCAATGTGGGAAGATCTAATCCTTGTTCATCTCCTCTTTGATCTTTCCATGTTATAATTAAATAATGGAGGAAAAAACCAAATCAATTATTGCATGGAACAACCCCATATCAATCCTCGCAACATAAAACCCAAACCCGCACTATGTACAACTCATGAATCAATCCATTCATCCATTGCGTCACATTCGTCTTAGGGAAAATAATAAAGAACGGGGGATAAATCCAAATAAAACACATGCCCTACCTGGACTTTGGGTCAGTAAACATCAAGGTTCAGTTTTCATTAGCGATCCGTTGAGAGCTTTCATGATCCGTTTGTACATCGATCCTCGATCCTCAATCCTCGATCCTCATCTCGTCGTTATCTATCATTCTCCAACAAGATAAAATTTCTATGGATATTCTATAATGCTCATAGGGAAGGATCATTAAACATCAAGTGCCCCTACAAACAGTAAATGAATAAAGACATGATTTAGCATTAAAAATGTTTCAGGGTTACTGCATCGGTGCATTGTAGCATCGATGTGTCGTTGCGCTGTTGTTTCATTACATAATGACAAAGAACGGTTACGTTGAAAATATTTTTATTAAAAATGTTTTAGAGATGATTGCATCAAAAAACTAAATTTTAATGTCATCTTGTGTTGGCTGAGGTTAGGCCCCGCCTAAGGAAAACACCCCATTAAGAACTCCACGGAGTTCATGGATTTTAAATCCTTGTTTCCATTAATTAGTTAAAGGGTTTTGAAAAATAAAATAATTTTATTTAATTATTTTATTTATGGTGACATACTTTTCTGGTTTTCTCACTGGTGACTGGCATCGGCTAAAATTAATTCACGCCTAGGGTAAACCCACCATTCTGAACACAAAGGTGTCGTTGGATTTCTGATACAGGTACCTATTTAAGTGTTATTCCACTTCTTCAAGAAAACCACTCACACACACTATTAAAAAACATAACATTTTTCTTTGAACCATTTTGGGAATACTGAGCCTTTCAATCACATACCTTATCAATTCTTGGTCTCATAATTTTCCCAAAAAGTTAGTAAAAATAAATCTGGGGAAATTTGAGTCATTACATTAGACCCCATGGTGAAAATTATTATTACCCAATTTATTTATACAATTTCATGTATTATGTGAGTTCCTTGATTGATTGTGATGTCATGTATTATTCTCATTTCCACATATTTTATTATATGATGATAGCTATGCTTATACCATTTTTATTCTTTTTTTGGGTAGGTTGATATTTTTTATGATGAGGAGAGTTCATTTATTTATTTGAGCCATGTTGATTATTTTTTGGAAACATGTTTTTTTTAAAACAAGAATCAAATGGATTTCAAGGGAATGATTTCAAGTCAAATGTTTCAAAGAGGATTAGTTTTGGAAAAATAGTTTTCAAACTAGTTTATAGGTTTTTTTAATCCTTAAATAGATTCATAGTGGTATCCAATTAGCTTCTATGTCTCACTCCATATATTGACTTTATTTTACATGATACAAGTAAATATAGGTGCACTATGTACTTAGGTGGTTCTTATTTATTTCCATAGTTTGGGGTTATTTTGAAGGATGAAAGGTGATCTCATAGGTTTAGATCATGAGGATTTTTTTTGAGTTTATTTAGCACTGGAATGTATGTGTTGGTCATTTAGGTCTTTAATCGATCTTTTGACTTTTTAAAATCTTTCATAGAAATAAAAAGTATAGGTAAATTTTATGACATGATATGTATGTTTATGTGATGTTTTTTAAGATATTTTTTTATTCATTATTACCTTACTCTTTTTCTGTGATTATTTTCCATTAACAATGATTATGATTGTGTGTATTTTCAAATTCATGGATGTATCATACCAGCTTACCCTAGATAAAAACCATTCCCAAGAGGTTTTGTATTATAACTTAAGCATTTTTTACATCAAGTGAATATTGGGAACATGCTTCAGTCCATGTGGAATGATAACTTAGGTGATGGTTCTGATCAAATTGGGTTGGTTTTACTAAAAATGTTATCAGAGTGAGGAGGAGTGTCTGGATAGCTCTTCATCATGTCAAACCTCATGTTTCCATTAATGGTATAGGATTTTTTTAATTTTATATCTCCTTTATGAGTTTTTTATTTATATTTTTATTTTTACTATTTTTAATATGAGTTATAGAGTGAGAAAAAGTTTTATTTTTGAGTTTCATGGTAAAGTGGGGATGATAATTGTAAAGTCCCAGTTTCGGGTGCCGCCCAATTGTGGCTCAACACTGGTTGGTCATATGACCTCAATGGAATTTCACCAAATGATAGTGGCTACTGACTAGTAGCAAGGGACAAGGTCTGATAATTGGGAAACAATTCCCTCATTGGAAGAGTATACATAGTAGAATAAAAAATAGTTAACAAAAGAGAAAGCATTAATACCATACACAAAAGTAAAGAGTGGAAGACTGATAGTAATATAACAACTTGGGAACATATAAATTATGTATGTCAGATAAGTCTAGAAAAGAATCCAAACAAGTCACAATGCTGGAAATACAATACTAAAAAAATTATAGAAAAGAAGTAAACTTCAACAGCATCGCAAGCCTCAGCTTGGTCCCATGTTCTCCAGCTCCAACAGCAATCAAGTACCTAATCAAGAAGAGTGTTTTCCCTTATCTCTACTTGCAACCATATAATCAATTTGGTTCCAAAAGAATGACCCAAACAGGGTGTGAGACTAATCCCAATAGGGAACCACCCAAATAGTGGTTCATAACTATTAGTTAATTTATATATATATATATATATTTAGCAGGTACATGCAGAATGATGTAATAAAATAGAAAGTACTCAATATTAAACAATCCTCCAGTTTTCAATTACATCCATTTACATTTATTCATTATTCAAACTATTGAATAATGAAATCTCGGTAACTAGTCTAAGATTTGTATCCCCTACGTAATAGCAAAATAGATATCTTTAAAGACCATCTAAACAATATAGTAAGATAGATTCCTAGTATGTGGCTTGGTTGGAAAACCCGTCACAATCATTCAATTATTCACAACAACCCTCTGGGAAATCTCTCATGGTCTAACCCCTTTGGTTTAATATAGAACTAATCAATAATAATTGACCACCTGGGTAGCTCTCACACACAATACCCCTAGGTCAACATGGCAATAGTAAAACATAAACGATCTCTAGGTATCTCTCATGGTCAATACCCCTTGGGTCTACATAGCATGAATAAATTACAAATGACCTCCGGGGTAGCTCTCATGATTAATACCCCTGGGTCAAAGTCTACACCAAGGCTCTCAAGGTCCTCTGTAATAAACCTGGAAACCCCCATAGTTTTTCGGGTCCAAGGATCTCATAGTCCATTATAAGATCAATGTGCATATCATAACAAGGCATCAAATGTAATCTATAACTACCACATGGATAATATTCACAATCATTACACATGCATTTTACAAAATAAATAAAAAACCTCCTAAATAATTAAAGGCATGGAAACAAGGTATGCCTCATAGGAAACCTGGGCCAAACTGTTGTAAACAGTCAATTAGGGGAACACACCCATGGTGTGTCCCCTAACAAGGTATAAACCCTTATGCCTATGTAATCACTCTTTTTAAAAACAAAAAAAATAGCAGGTATTAAATAGGATCAATTTCCAAAACACGCAATACCCTAAACTTTGGAATTCAGCACTTTTCGCATATATAATCCAAATACAACCAAAGAAATGCACAAACCACCTACCATGATGTTTTATGATGAACACTCTTGAATGTCAGCCCTTAAATTTTCCTTGAATGATGTAGATCTATAAAAAGGGTAAAAATGATCAACCCTTGATAACTCACGAGAGATGAGGAATTAGGAAGAAAGTCTTAATAGAAAGATAGAACTCGCCAATGGGAATCCAATGAAACCAACAACATCTTAATTAGAAATTGGATTAAGAACCAGGATTTTTTTTAAAGTTTTTTATGTTTTTCCCTGTCCTATATGATACACAAGAAGAAGTGTTTTTTTTGTGATGAGACACAACCCCTCTTTGACTCATAAATTAAAAATAAAAGTACACAGTGTGTTCATTTAATGCACATGATGTGTACTAGCCTCATTCGGCTCCCGCTCTAGATGGACTTCCAGGTCACCTACATAGCCTTGTACTCAGCCGTTACATGGTCAGTACATGACTACATGTGGCAACCGGGTACACGGTGTGTACTCATAAGTACACAGTGTGTACTTAGAAATTTCTAATTTCTTCCTTTTTTCTAAAAAACAACCCAAAATAAAGATCCATACCTAAAAAAAATATCCTTATTCTTCCAAATTTCTACCCTTAAAGCAATCTACCCCTGAATTTCCCTTCCAACAGTGATAAATAATAATCTGTGAACAACTTCGGCCACTATGATCATACGTTGGCCTCCCTCTCCCAATTCTTTTCATGTACTCACTCATTATACCATAGAACCCATACTAGAAGAACAAACCATCCATAGAGAACCTTTGTGTTGTGATCCACAATCCAAATCGAGTGCTCCTCAATGGATGAATCCACCACAAACTCAGCCTCCTCGGGTTAAAAAAAATGAGACGGGTCTGAAAAGTAATGTCGTAGATGAGAAACATGAAAGATGTATTGTATAGCCTCGTACCCCTAAGGTAACTACAACCAATAGGAAACAAGCCAAACTCCCTCTAAAATATCAAATAGGTCAATCTATCTCAGTAAAATCTTCCCCTGTATCCTATTCCTCATGTGTCCCAAACTCAGTGTGACACGTTTGAAAACCTGATCTCTGACCTCGAAATCCATTGGTCATCTCTGTCGATAAGAATAATATTTCTAGTGAGATTGTGCAGTAGCCACCCTCTTCCGAATCAACTCCACATACTCCGTGTTCTCTTGGAAAAGACAAGTTCCAAGCATGGCTGCCTCTCCTACCTCCATCCAACATAGGGGTGATCAACATGGCCTACCATACAAAGCCTCATAAGGTTCCATCTAAATCGTCACCTGAAAACTATTATTGAAGGAAAATTACAGTAGGGATATGTGTCTCTACCAAGAACCCCCAAAATCCATGATTCTTACTCATAGAATGTCCTCCAAAAACTAAATTTTATGCTTATAATGGATATCTATCTGGGGATAGTAAGTTGTACTCAAAAGTAATTGTGTACCCAAAGCCCATTGTAGTCCCTGCCAGACACAAGAAGTAAAACCTACATCCCTGTCTGAAATGATAAAGTGTAAAACCCCATGAAAACATACAATCTCTTGTATGTAAAACCATCCAATGTCATCAACACTTAAGGTTTCTTTAATTGGGAATAATTTTGAAACCTTCATGAGTTTATCAATAACAAACCAAAACTCATCATTCCCTTGGAGAAACCTTGGTAAACCCATCACAAAATCCATCACTACATCATTCCATTTTCCACCCAGGAATGGGTAAATACTGTAAAATCCTTATTGTTTACTGATTATCCATATTTACCTGCTGATTTTTAGAACATATTATAATAAAACCATCTACATACCTCTTCATACCAGGCCACCAATATTGATAGTGTAGATCATGATACATCTTGGTGATACTGGGATAAACTGCCCAAACTGAGGAATGAAAATCTCACATAAACTCCCCACGCATGTCTGCTGACACTGATACATGTCCATGAAAATGAAATATCTCATCATCTCCTATGATCCACACAAGAGTAAGGTCCTCATATAACACACTCTCTCATAGGACTAGGTCCTCGGAATCTAATAGTTTACTCATTCTCACTCTAACCAGAAGAGTATAGGTAACAGCTACAGAAGAAATAAACTACATCACATGTCTGTCGTGCACCTCCAAATGCATCTCATAGAATAGATCCATAAGCTTCCACTCACTAATGACCTTCTGAACTGCCCGTATCTGATTCCTCTTTCTCAACACATCTTCCACAACATTGCCTTTCCTAGGTATGTAGGAAAGTTCAAAGTCTAAAGACTGAAGGTACTAAACCCACCTTTTGTTTTCTCAAATTCAGATGTTGTTGAGTAAAGATATACTTGAGAATTTTTGTGTCAGTGTATGAAACAAAATTATCTCCCAAAAGATAATGTCTCCAATAACATAAATCATACATAACTGTAGATAACTAGAGATTTCACGTTGGGTAATTCCTCTCATGTGGACTCAACTACTGAGACCTGTATGTAACGACTCATTCCCCCTACATAATCATTATTACGAACCTGATACCTAATGCATCATAGTAAATGGTGTAAATCTTTCCCTGCTCTGTAAAAATCTGTATCTATGTTGAATTAGATCTTCTTTTAGGCTGCTGAACAGCTGAATAGCAGGAATCTTTCCACAAGTACATCAAACCCTTCTTAGTCAGTCCCATAAGTGGTGTTGTTAAGAGGGAAATTTCATGTATAAGGTGCCTATATTAACCAGTTATCCCCAGAAAACTTTTTACCTCAAAGAAGTTCTTCAGATGCTCCCAAGAAACTACTCCTCTCACTTTCTTTAGGTCTACTGATACTCTTATCTCTGATATAACATGACCCATGAAGTGAATATTTTCCATCCAAAAGTGGAATTTTTAGAGCTTAGCATATAAATGATGCTCTCTCAGTGTACTAAAAATTATCTCAATATGGTTATAATGGTCGTGTAGAGTGTGAGAGAACACTAAGATATCATTCATGAAGACTACCACAAAAGAATCCAAGTAGGGATGGAACACTTGGTTTATCAGTTCCATGAAAACTACTGGTGCATTAATGAGACTGAACAGCATAAACAAATACTCGTAGAGACCATACCTGCTCCAAAAGTCTTTAAGACGTATATCTGATGGTCTAGTGCACAACTGATGATAACTAGATCTTAATCAATCATCAAGAACACTCGGGCTCCTTGATGCTAATCAAAGAGATCATAAATCATTGGCATGGGATATCGGTTCTTGATTGTCAACTAGTTCGGATTTTGATAATCTATACAGTTTCTTAGGGTACCGTCAACCTTCTTCAAAAAAAGGACAAGGAAACCCCAAGGAGAAGTACTGGGTTAGATGGAACCATTTTCCTGCTACTCCTCTAACTGCTTCTTGAGCTCATGTAACTATTGTGTAGGCATCCTATAATAAAGAATTGAAACTTTTTCCACTAATGGCCAAGTTCAAAATAGAAATGTACCTCACACTCTAGTGTTAAACCTAAAAAGTCATCTGGAAAGACATACCTGAAATGATCCACCATTGTAGAAAATTCGATATGTGAAGTCCCTAGGTCATCTAGATATAAACAATCAATCTTGGTTGTAATTCCTCCCATCCCATGATGCTTGAGTCCAGCTCTTCTCATCTGGACATCCGATTCACCCTTGTGTAGAAAATACTCACCCTCTAGTGACGTGAAACTCACCATATGATGATTACAATCATCAAAGCTTTAAAAAGAGACCAGCCAGTCCATTTTGAGAATTACATAGAATCATATCATCTCTAAGACATAGAGGTTTCATAAGAAGTGACACCCACCAACCTCAAGAGGGCACTCCTTGAACTGACGTACACTAGCCATCCTAAGCCCCAAAAGAGTTTCAAGCATCACATCATCCACTAAAGTTAAGATACAGATCCCATGGATTTCCACAATGTAAACACATATAAAACTTTAGGAATCCCCTATATCAAAAATATAAGAAGCTAAAACTGATGCAACTAGATTCGTTCCAATAACTGTATAGGGTTCGGGATCCTTCTCTTGATGGGTCTACTACACTAAAAAAGTCTGACCTGTCATGTGTCCCTACAACCCTACCTGACTAACCTAAGTAGATCCACCCTATTGTCACTAAAAACCAATTGTCTGGCTACCACGGCCATAACCACCTCTTTAGCCTAAACGGTATGATGAACTCTAGTTCCCTGACTTTGGAGAAACTACCGGTCTCGCTCCTGAACATGGAGTCATAATAGAACCCCTCTCACTAGCTAATGGTTAGGAAAAACTGACAAAAACACTAATTATGACCCATATTGCTGTAAGATTTGCACTCATCTGGGTCTCTTGGACACAGTGGTCTCATGTTCCCACTCATCCCGCACTGGTAGTACCTCACCTAACTACCTGTAGATACATCCCTAATATTGGAATCATCGCATGAAGGCTTCCTAAGGTGCTTCCTGCTATTAGTTAAAGTGGTACCATCCCTTGATGTTGACTCGCCCTAGCTCACAACTCTTAACTCCCTCATATTACACTTGATAATCATAACTTGGTTCACTATAGTTGTCATTGAAGTCAGCATGAAAAAATTCATCTGTGATCAGATTTCATACCTGAGACCATTCTCAAACCACCTAACTTGGGATAACACGTCACATCCAAAGACAGGTGTGAAGCGCTACAGTTATGTAAAGCGAGAAGAATACTCCATCACAGAACGATTGCCCGGCTCCAAGTACACAAACTCTCAGACTCGATCGTCCCTTAACATCTCAGGGTAGAAGTAATCATATAAGGTCCTAGGGAACACTTCCCAAGACATATCCTGATGACCTCCATCCGTGTGACAGCATTGCACCATCTCTTGTTGGAATCATGTAGCATGTACATCGTGAGCATCACCCTCCTCTCTAGAGGTTTCTCTAAATTCTTGAAGATTGATAACACGGCCTCCAACCATGACTTTTCATCTTGTGGTCTTCCATCCGCTAAAAAGGTGGAGGATGTGGTTGTTGGAACACCCTCTTCCACTCCTCCATAGTCAGGGTAGGATGTCATGCTCCCTAGAAAGTCTACATAATTCTCATAAATCCTTAATGGAACTATGCACCAGAACATGTTCCTGGTATAACAGCTGGTGATAAGGTGGTCACAACGGGAGGATTGGTTGGCAGTCCCTGATCTACCATTTTTGGTGTCTAATATTTAACTTGTATCTGGTGTACAACTGGAGGACGTCTCGATGGAATGACTATGCAAGGTCAAGAGCATGCCTCAGTTTAAGATTATCAAGGACAACAACATAGAAGTGAAAGAACATAATAGGAGAAGGAAAGCATTCATGTTTTCAAAATAAGGTTACATGGCGTGTAGAACCACTACATGATGTGTTCCATTAAGCCTTAATATGGGTGTGTACCTTTTCCAAACCTGGTTATTTAACACCCCTACACATGGCATTTTCCTCCTGAGTCACAGTGTGTACTTGAATTTTTCCTCCTTCCCAGGTTCTTTTACACTGTTAGAACTACACGGTTCTCTCCTGGGTAACATTACATGGCGTGTTCACCCTATACATGGCATGTACCACTTATGTAACATCCACATGTGTCACTAGTAACATATTTGGATACACGGTCGAATCTACATGGAGTTTATAAACAAGACACGGTGTGTACAAACTAAGTTTCGTCCACCCGTGTCATTGGTTACATGTACGGATACATGGTTCTTTACAACACGACGTATAAAATCTTGAAGCATCGTGTTCTTCCAAATTTTTTCCAACCCTATGTCTCTACTCACATAGTCAGTCACATGGTCAAGGACTACATGGTGTGTACATACGGTACATGGAGTGTACTTATGAAAAGTTTGTTCCTCTAGAATAGAAGAACATATGGAGTGTGTCCATAACACCACCGGCCATGTTGTCTGGGTTTCTGGATAGTAAGCCTCTGAAACTTATCTGTAACCCTTAAAAACATAAACAATTGTCCAAGGAATGACAAATTTTGACTTGTGAGAGCCCATAATCCCACGAATCAAAGATTGACATCCTCATTCATCTAATAACCTTACAAAATTCAATTAAAGATCAAACATGATCCACCAGATTCTGATCCAATAGAGACCATAACACCTTAGGGAACAAAGTTTGGTGTCCATACCAATGAAACATTACTATTAACAATACCCTTTCAAATTATTAGTTATTCTATCATGGTATCTATCACAACAGAATGCATATATAGAACCACATCTGTCACAACAACATGCAATAAATAATTCCCCCTAAATGGCCTGATAAAAATGCATCAAATATGATCTCTAGTTAGTGACTATATGATGCATGAGATGGAACACCCTCATCTTATCTATTTGCAACCGAAATAGAACCACAATTATATAAATCATAATAGCACAAAACAATTGTATCACCCAATGGTGAAATCAAATAAACTGTAACAATTGCAAAACCAGAAAAATTTCAATATTCGAGTTAACTTGGATTTTCCCTATAAACTGGTTAGAGACTCCCATGAATATCTTATTACCAACTACATATTCCTTATTATCCCTGACTATAGGCTCTAAAAATTAAGAAAAAGAATAAAAGAACTCAAATGATTAAACTTTTTAATATCCAACTTCTAGGTTTTTCCCAACGGTGCCCCATCCCTGGTTGGTCACATGAACTCAAGCGCATTTCTCCAAATGCCAGAGGCTTCCAACTAGAAATGAGGGAAAAGGTATAATAATGGAGAAAACTATGCTCTCATGAGGAGAGTATACAAAATGGAATAACAAATATTAAATAAAAGTGGAATTAGTAATACCGTACACAAGAGTAAATAGCAGAAGAATGATAGTAATATAACAAATGTAGCACATACAAATGATGCATGTTACATGAGTCTAGGAAAGAAGACAAATGAGTCCCAATGATGGAAACACAATAATGAAACCAATTTATAGAAAAGAAGTAAACTCCAATAGCATCGCAAGCCTCCTCGTGATACCATACTCTCCAACTCCTACAGCAATAAGGTGTCGGATGAAGAAGGGTGATTTCCCTTATCTATACCTACCACCATATAATCTGTTTGGGTCCAAAGGCATGACCCAAACAGGGTATGAGAAAAATCCCAATAGGAAACCACCAAAATAATTGTGCCTAATTATCACTGAATATATATAGAAGGTATATGTATAATGAATCAATAAACTAGGATGTAATCAGCAGTAAACAATCAAACAGTTTTCAATTACATCCAATTACATTAATTAATTATTTGAACCATTGAATAATAAAATCACAGGATCTAGACTAATATTTTTATACACTATTTAATTGGAATAAAATATTCCTCATAATACCATATAAACAATCTAGTAAGATAGAGTCCAATAATGTTCTTTATCTTGGAAGAATCATCACAATCGTTCAATTATTCACAACAACCTTCTTGGAATATCTCACGGTCTAACCTATTCAGTTTAACATACACTAATCAATAACAAATGATCTCCTGGGTAGCTCTCACGGTCAATACCTCTGGGTCAACATGGAAAAAATAAAAAATAAATGACCCCCGGGTAGCTCTCCCAGTCAATACTTCCCAGGTCCATAAAGTATAAATAAATTATAAATGACCTCATGGGTAGATCCCACAGACAATGCCCCAGGGTCTATGTCTACACCAATGTTCTCACGGTTCTATGTAATAAACATGGAAACCCCCATAGTTTTCTAAGTCCAAGTATCTCATGGTCTATTGTAAGATTAGCACGTATATCATAATAATGAATCACATGTAATCTATAACTACCACATGGATAACATTCTCAAGCATTACACATGCATTTCACATAATCAATCAACTCCATCCTACACAATTCAATGCATGGAAACAAGGTATGACTCATAGGAAACCTAGGTCAAATAGAAATAAATAGTTAATCAAGGGAATACACCCATTGGGGTGTCCCATAATAAGGATAAAACATTATGCCTACACAATCACCCCTTCTCAAATAAACAAATCATAGCAGGTAATAAATAGGTTCAATTCCAAAAACACGCATTACCCTAAACCTAGGTATTTGGAACTTTTATCATATATAATCCAAATACTACCAAAGAAACAAACAGACCAGATACCTTGATGTTGTATGATGAACAATCTTGAATGTCATCCCTAGAATCAGCCTAGAATGATGTAGATCTATGAAAAGGGTAAAAATGATCAACCCTTGATAACTCATGATAGATGATGAATTGGGAATAAAGGATCAAGGTAAAGAGAGAACTATTTGGTGGTAATCCAACACAAATGATGGAATCTTAATCAAAGCTCGGATGAAGAACCAGGAGGATCTTGAAGTTCTTCGACATTCCAACGCTCTCCTATGTGAGACAGGGGAAGAAGTAGTATTTTTTGGAGATGAGACATAACACTGCTCTGACTCATCAATTAAAAAGAAATGTACATGGAATGTTCATTTAATCTACATGTCGTGTACTAGCCTCAACCGTCCCCTTCTTCAAATAGTCTACCAGGTCACCTACACGACCATGTACTCATCCATCACACAGATAGTACATGGCAACATGCGATAACCGAGTAGATGGCATGTACTCATAAGTACATGACATGTACTTAGAAAATTTATCATTTCTTCCTTTTTCTTTAAAAACAACTTGAAATAAAGATCCATACCTAAAACAAAGATCCATGTTCTTACAACAATAGTAGGTTCATGGATTAGAAACATGGTTAGAAATAATTTTTTTCTTTTCATATATCCCTGTCTATTAATTTCTAGTGGAACTTCCATGATTTTTATAACTATGTGTACAAACTATAAATAATCTCTAATGTTATGAATTTTAAAAATTTTAACCCATTCGTTATTTGAATGTGTTTACTATAACAATATTATTTTATGAAACCTATTATATGGTTCTATTTTTTTGTTTGAAATTTCAAGAGATTCAGTTGTTTATTGATTGAGCTTATATATTTTCTTTCAAGGAAATTCCTTTTATAAGGGAGTTATCTTGGATTAAAGAGGGTGTTAATAAGTATTAATCGTTAGGAAAGTACTCTAGTTGATTCATATTTGGTGGAGTTTGTGATCTATATGATCTAGTACTTGGGACATGAGGGTCAGGTGCTGATGATCCCATGGAACTATCATGGTTGAGATCCCTCACATCCTAATAACAATGAAGAAATTATCAAGGGTGTGCTCTACCACTGAGCTAGTGGTCTAAATTAGACACAGTCGGTTGGCCATGCTCAAAAGTTTACCCAGAAAAATATACTAGTATTTAATTGAAACATGGGAGACCAGGTTCCTAAGGAATGGATGGTGCAGATCGAGAAAATATTTTAGTCTTAAATGACCCCTTAAACCTTAATGGTGGGCTTCACCACGTAAATATTAGAAGAAACTAGTATAAAATGATAAGAATCAATGTTTTTGGAAAAGTGGTATGAGTATCTCACATGGACCACATTAAAAGTTTTTTTAAATGGTAGTTCTACCCATATAATTTAAGGGTTCTGATGGAATAGGATTTTGTAAAATTAGAGAAATGGGACCATTTGATGTTAAATAATGTGGCTTGATTGGTTCATGTCTATCATGAAATCCTCATAAATGATTTCATAAAGGGTTTCCATTTTATGATGGGATTGAAGGATGAGATTAGTTGCATGCTTATAATTATTTTCTCACTAACCTATGATAATTTATTTGATAAGTTGTATTTTATAAAGGAATGCATGTTTAGTAAGATTGATCTGATTGGTTTTCCTTCTATGGGTGGTAGCCAAATCTATTTATCAGGTTAGTAAAGGAAGTAGGCTAAACCCCATTAGGGTATCGAAAATAGTGCTTAGAAATCATCAGGTAAAAAAATAGTGGTTTATTCATGGTGTAAAAAGGTAGTTTTTACTAATTTGGTAAGGATAGAAATACCATTCCTCAATTCACAAAGGATTTAAGGAATCTCCATCATTGTGGTAATTTGGTCATCTGCATTGCTTATGTAAAGATTTTGCAAAAAGGTGTGGCCTTGTTTCCATATTCTATATGGTTTCATGGGTATGATATAATGATTGTAAGTTGGATAGTTATTTACCTTATAGATTTAGTTATTCTCACTCACAGTTGGCCTGAATCAGGACATCTTCATGGATCAGATGTGGTACCAGAAGGACCTAAATCTTAGTCGGCCACTACGAGGGGTGAAATGTTCATTTATTCTTCCATGGAATTTATTTTATTTGATATGTTTTCTACCCATTAATTTATATTTATAAATTTTATTAATTATTGGGGTAAGTGAGAAGATCTAATGTTTTTGTGATAATATTTCTTACCCCACTAGGTAGGAAGATCGAGAAACATTTTAAGTTCCCTGAGTGTCATGTTTTGATCACTAGTGTAGAATTAATTTTGGATTTACTCTTGTTAGAACTATACATATTTTACCTTATATTTGGTATGGATTCCCTTATTAGATTCCAATACTATATTTATTTCTACCTTTAATGTGTCCAATTTCTATCTCCTTATTGGAGAACTCACATCTTCTAGGGTGAGTGGTATCCACGATCAGGGAGTCCATGACCAGTTGATCCAAAGATGGGATTGTTTTAATTATAGTTGTTTGGGTTGTTATTTGATGGAATATAGAAAATTTTATATTGTTTCCTTCTAGTTTTCATGGACCAGTACCCCAAATGTATTCAAGATTATTTGTTTGGTTTCTTCATGAGTGAGCGATTGAGTTCACAATCGAACTACTACCCAAGAAATGACCTGTTTATTTTCCCTCTTACTAAATGGATCTAAATGATTTGAAATAGATAAAATATGAGCTATAGATAAATGATGTACAGGGATTTATTCATCCAAGAACATCACAGTGTAAATTTCTAGTTCAATTTTCAATGAAGGTGAACATTAGCCTTTATATTTATATAGATTACCATAAACAAAATCATGTGATTGTAAAGTTTAAATAAAAATTTTCCATAATTGATGATATTTTTCTAATATTAGTGAATATTTTGGTTTTTACAAGATCAAATTGATATCATTTTATTGTTATTTGATAGTTTGAGAGGAGGGTGTCTCATAGACAGCCTTTCAAAGTAGGTATAGAAACTTTGAGTAATTTCTTATGTTCTTCATCCTTATCAATCCTCATGCAGTATTTATGGAAATGATGGACTATATCTTCCATTACTTTTTGACTACTTCATAGTTGTGTTTTGTGATGACATATTTGTTCATTCCAAGAGAGAGGAAGATCATTCTGACTATATGGAGGTTGTTTTTATAATATTGAGATAGTGTCTACAATATTCCCAGCTATCCAAATGTCATTTTTTATCCTTGAGGAGAGATTATTGGACTCCATTTTTTATAATATATGAGTTTTAGTTTATCCTTATATGGTTTTAACATTCATGTCTTGGGAGGAGCTTAAGAATTTTTTCTGCATTAGGATGTTAATGGGATTTTCTAGGTGTTATAGATTCTATGTTTGAGACTTCTCCAATATATATTATCCCTTGATATATTTGACCTAGAAAGGGGTGAAGTTTGAGTGATTTTAAAAGTGATCACATTCATTTGGGGAGTTACATAATCATTTTTACATCCATTCTTGTTTTGATTATTCTAGATCTTGGAGATAGAATATTCAACATATTTTGATACCTCTGGTGTGGGGTGAATAACCCATCTAGAATGATTCACTAAATTCCCCACCTAATTTCTCAAGACTAAAAAGACCACCAGCATCTTCTTGAAGGGGAGAGAACCACATGAGACCGAGACCAGTCACCCAATGTCTCCATTCCATTTAAAACACCACTAATCATCTGGAATAGAAGGTAAGATACATTCTTACTCCAAAATTTATTGAAAATAGAGGGAGTGATCTTCACAATGGTTATTAACACCCACTCTCTATACTCATATCTCTCGATTATATATCAATAAAAAATCCCATCAAGCCCAAATCACCCTCAAATTC
The DNA here is from genome assembly GCA_963277665.1 of Viscum album. Lineage (NCBI taxonomy): Eukaryota > Viridiplantae > Streptophyta > Magnoliopsida > Santalales > Viscaceae > Viscum > Viscum album. The sequence continues at coordinate 1,811,347,734 of OY728147.1, read as the reverse complement.
ATGAACTACCTGGATCAAAATATTTATACTTAGGGTTTTTGTGACAATATTCCCCTTCCATGGTGTATAAGTTATTTTGAAATCGAAATTCTAAATGAAATCTATCTAGAATATTTTCCTGAGGTTTAAGTACAATTGTGTAAAAATATACATCTGGTTTCTATGATCCAAATATATAGTAGAATTCTCCCCAAAGAGGTAATGATAACATATCTTAAATTCATGCATGATAGCTATGATTTTTAGGTCATGAGTGGGATAATTATGCTTATGTGCTTGTAGCTTCAATGATCTATAGGCCACTACATGGTCATCCTACATGATAATGCATCCAAAACCCACACCAGAGGTATCAAAATATGTTGAATATTCTCTCTCCGGGCTCTAGAATAATCAAAACTAGAATGGATTTAAAAAAGAGTATGTAACTCCACAAATGAATGTGATCACTTTTCAAATCACTCAAGCTTCACCCCTTTCTTGATCAAATATATCAAGGGATAATATATATTGGATAAGTCTCAAACATATCATCTATAACACCTAGAAAATCCCAAAAAAAAATCCTAATGCAGAACAAATACTTAAGCTACTAGAGAGATAATGAAGGTAGAGGATTTATAGATCCTATGTGTTCGAGAGTTTGTTAGGATTCATGGATTTCCCTCAATGATAGTTTTTAATATAGTAAACCATTTTACTTTTTATTGTTAGAAGAGACTCATGTAGAACATGCAAACCAAGCTGAGGCATAACATATAAGACCACCCATGGATGGCCAGCCTATGTGGACCATCAAGAATATCAAGAATATTCATTGAGTGTGTATTCTTGACTTGATATTTTCTTGGTAAAACCACCTATCATTGTTTAATTTTTTTAATAATAAAAGTTATCATTCCAAAATTATGATATCCCCATTCGATTAATTATATTGGGGTTCATTTAATCCCCATTCTGTTGGGTAGAAGTGGGTGATCATTCTTTATTGGGACTGAGTTTCATCCAAGATACAATATATAAGATTCGACTAATTCCAAAAAGGTTGTATGAAGATAAAAATCTCCAAAAAACATATGTCAATCAACATCATCACCCACTAGAGTTTAATTTTTTTAATCATGTGTTTATTATGGTATTTTTGTCTGGGACACCATTTCATGGGAAATCTAAGGATACTTGTGTAGAGTTATATTAGACTATTTCATGTTGTAGAGTGTTTAGTAAATTTATACTATCAGTATCATTTTACACTATATATAACCTCAATTCAGGAAATCTATCAAGTCTCTTAATTTAAAAGATTCCATCGTGTCCCATCTCATGTGATGGAGTGGGAATATTTAGAGGTGGAGCCTAATGTCACTATAGTGGAACATATTTTTCATATCCTAGATTATCATAACAAGGTCCTGTAAGGTAAATAGATCACATTGGTCTATGGTCTTTGGTATCATTGTGGTGATATCCATGATACATGGGAGTGGGATGTTTTTTTGAGTGAGAAGTTTTCTCACATGATTTCTTCTAAGGATACCAGAGAACTTTATAGGGTGAAATGGTTGTATGGTGGGGAGGATTTTGACACACTTCAGGTCACTTATACATATATTTTTGAGTTTTTATTTATATTTTACTTCATTCATGGATTTATCAGGAGATGGTTGTCATAATTTTGTTTTAGAGAAAATATCATGGAGCACAGTTGGTGCATACTTTTTCTAACCATATGGCTAACCATTTAAGGGTGAGTGTTTGGGGACAATTCTCCATTTCATAATTTTAGCACAATTTTTCATAATGTATGAGGCCTAGTGTTAACCATGTTTCTTTTATTTTTTGGTATATTTTAGAATATTCATGGTTTTATATGGATTTCTTTACCATGTAGAAAAACCATGTGATTTTCAAAAATCATTAAAATATAAGAAATGAGAATTGTTTTCTTATGATATTTTTAGTCTTTCTATACAATTTCTCTCCCATTATGTGTCTAAAATCTTCCCTAAGAATGGTAACTATCCTTATTCTTATTTAGTGGATTACCCAAGGATCACTACTGTTTTATATTGAGTTAATTCTTAATCTTTATGATTTCTCCATACTTCCACCATCATTTTATTTTTTCTTACATTTCTATAGAAGGTGGAAACCCTAGATGGTTGGTTGGGAAAAATTAGAAATAATAATTGTGGTTTTGGTTTGACTTATTTTCGTTTAGGAGTTTGAAAGAATCTCCTTCCAGAATAATATTTTTTTTCAAAGATGTGTTTAGAAATAATTCTGAGGAAGACACCTCTGTTTAAGGGTTTTTACACAGATAACGAATGAATTATATATTTCATTTTTTTTGTCTATCTAATTTCCATTCAATTTATTTATGATTGATTTTTATTCATTTTTTTGAGTTTTGGGTTTTTCTAGAAATAAAGTTTTTTAAGTGGTTTTTATAAATGTAACTGGTTTTAATTCACCCCATGTATATGAAAAAATGGAAAAAAAATTAGGGTTTAAAATTAATTTTTAAAGAGTTTTTCAAAATGGTTTTTCTCAGAAGAATTTTATTTATGACAATGAACATAATTATTTAACAAATTATAATTTGGAAAGGATTTTTTTAATGGAACTTGTGATATTTATATATCTAGAATTCTGTATAACAAGAGATACCTAGAATGTGATGGTGTATTTTCTAAGGTACAAAGAGATCCTTTAAGAGGAATAATGAGAGAGATTCTATGTTATTGTCCAAGGGACTAAGAGAGCCCTTGGGATTTGGGTCTGAGGAAGACCATAAGAAAATACAAACTTTTTATATTTTTTAGGCATATAGAATAATTTTTTAGAAAATATCACATTATAAATTTATTCTTAGATCCTATGGTGCACATTATTTATGCTTGGTTTATTTTTTTTTTGGTTTCATGTGTTTTTTTAGTGCCTTGTTTTATTATAAAATCATGTGTTATTCCCATTTACACCTATTTAATTATATGGATGTGGTTTTTATTATTATTTTTCATTCCTTATTTGGTTAGGCTGTGAATGTATATGTTGAATGGAATTTATTTATTTTTTTAATCCATGTTGATTATGTTTTAGAAACATGTTCTTTTAAAGAAAACCCAAAGGGACTTCCAAGGAATGATTTCAAGTGAACTATTTCAAATGTAGATTAGTTTTGTAAAATGTATTTTAAAACAAGTTTATTGGTTTTTGTGGTTTAAAATATTTATATATATTGGTGGTGGTATCCAAATTGGTTTTTTTGTCACACCATACATATTCCTTTAGGCGTATGTGGGAATTATTTTGAAATACATGGGAAAAGTTAATGGAACTATGTACATAAGTGGATCTTATTAATTACCATCATTTGGGTCTATTTTGATGGAGGAGATGTGGTCTCATATGGTTTTCCCATGAGGACCTATTTTTATTTTGTGTATCATTGGTATGTATATATTCATAGTTTAGGTCTTCGATCAATTTTTTGTGTTTTTGAGCTTTTGACTGGAGATACCAAGTATATTTCTTTTTTAAGACATGTTATGAATGTTTTTGTGATGTTATTTGTGGAATAATTTTTAATTATTATTGATCTACACTAGTTTAGGTTTTATTTTCAATTGACTCTTATTATGATTGGGTGTTTAGCCAACATTCGTGGATAGGTCATGCAGGTTTACTGTTGTTGAAATCATTACTAATAGGTTATGTATTATTCAAGATATCTTATCACAAAAACATGGATATCAAAAATTAAATTTGTTCCATGTAATTTGGCGATTGATGTGATGGATCAGATCGACCAAGGTAGGTTTTCTATTGCTAAACTAAAACTTCTATGAAAAATATAACACAATTAAAAACAACAATTTTAATAAAATATTATTAACAAATTGGTGTTTAAATGTTATAATAGCATCATATATGACATTATAAGTATGTATATAGTCATGAAATATAATAAAAATAAATTTAAATTATTATAAAGGAGGTTAGATCATATGTAGGATGTGAGATAAAGGTTTCTCATCTCACTTTTATTTCTGTAAAACATATGTCATGTTTACCGCTTGTTTCTATTGTGTGGATTATATAGTTCTAATGGATTCATTTTATGATGATTTTCATGAATATTATGTTGATTTATGAATAAATATAGGGGTCTCACATTTATGATTTTTTTGTTCAGATATTACTATAGTTGCATTGATTTATCATCTCAAATTGTCTTCTTTGGGACATACATTATGTTATACACCTATCTTCTTTTATGAGGTATATATATATTTCCCCTTTGATATCTATTATCATGAATTAACATATGTTCATGGTATTTAATTTTTAATTTGAAGTTATTTCTTTCATGGGAGATATGATTCAATGGTTAATAAAGTGGTAAGGATTTTACATTACTATCTCATTTTTACCAGGATTTTTTATTCTTAAATTTACAATGATGAAAATATATGATATTTATATAAAAAAATGTTTATTTTATGATAATATTTTTATTTTTGGATATTATATTTTTCCTTTTACTTTCTTCCCTTTAAGTACTCAAGAGACGAGGAGAATATTTTTATTGAAACCCAACTTTATTTTTCTATTCATTCTGGAAAACATTTCTTCCATGTCCATGTTTTATATAAATTATTATAAATGATGTTTTTAAAATTATCATATGATTTTTTAAAGTCATTTATACCAATGTTTAATTTTTATAAAAAATGTTTAAAGAAATCTTCTTTTAATATTTCAAAAGAGATGCTTTTGAAATTTTACAGAAAATGTGAAATAAATATTTATTTTAACATACACATAATAAAAGGAATTTCCTAGAATCATGACTAATCAATGATTTGATGATTCCTTTTCATGTTCTCATTTTTTTAAAAAAAAATTGATGACTTTGAAAATTTCTATATTTTAAATAATTGATTTCAAAATGAAAAGGGAATTTTCCCCATGAAATGTTGCAATGATCTTTAAAATTAATTGTCATCTATGATAACATACTTTGAGGTTAATTATACTTAAATAGGGATATAATTTATTGATACCATCCTTATTATTTATTTGTATAGTTTATGGTTATAATGATGAAATGTGAATAAAACACATTTTCATTTCCATGGGTTATGTTATGAAGGAATAATAAATGTTTTCATGATCTTTTTGAAGACATATGGATGTATTATGACTATGTGATGAGTGGGTACCTATAAGACTCCAATGAATTAGGTAAATATAAATTTTTATGATCTAAAGGGCATAAGTGAGGTTATCCTGATCCCAAAATATGGTACAAAGGAAGTTATCCCAAGCCCACAATAGGTACATGGGTGGTTAGCTCATGCCTAACTTGAGATGAATGTCTTAGTGGGTAGCAATTAATTAATATATCTAAGATAATTTCTATACAATAGTTCAATAAACTCTTTAATGAAATGTCTTTATTCTAATTTTATTCTCTCATGGATGATATTCTTTGATTACATTATGATTTATGTAATATGAATTACCACGATTTATTCCATGACTAATGATTGCAATATATGAATTGGTAGATTTCTTTTTAAAATGTAAAGATCATGTTTTCATGCTATGTTACCATTTTATGATTAAATGATCATTAATATCTCCATAATTTACCATTATTGGGAATATGAGTTCACCCTTTATAATGATTCCCTTTCCTTGGGATATAAATAAAGGTTTTAAGTATGATATATCTAAGAAGGATTATTGTTGTAAACCATTATGGTTCTAGAATGGATCATAATGATATGTAATAAATAGTCATCTAATAAGACTTTATATTTTTTTCATGAATTGTTTGGGGAACCCTAGTTGGTATCAGGGGAAGGATTGGTTTTTTTGAAAACTAGGATGAGAAAAATTTAGTGAGAAACCTTTGTATAAGCCTAAGTATTGAATAAAAGTAAAATATACGATAAAAAGTAGAGTTATTAGCTTATAAAATACAACTTTTTCTAGATACTAGGATGTGGATACATTTGTGGTGTAGATTTAACAAATGGTAACATCTATGAATATGGTGCATTGGGTACTAAATCAATCATCATTGGTGTGTGATGAGTGAGACTAAGACTGTACAACATGATATAAAATTCAAGAATATATTCATGTTTTAATTCATTTTTTTTTGAATTATTATAAATATTATTAACAGATAATGACCATGTATGGTCGAGGGTATACCATAGGTTTCATACATTGAAAATAAGGTATCATTATTTAGACATCCTATGAATAATTTTCATGGTTATATGATTACTCACTATAATTATTGTTTCTCACACTATGATATTTGGTTTTAATCAATGGATGGAACTAGAAGGAACTATGTTAACATTGAATGTGATGGAAAATGGACTGAATTTCCTCATAAGTAGACAAATTAAATAAAATCTAGAATGTGTAACCTTGTGATAGTGCCTAATCATATATTTTGTTATATGATTAATAACCTCAAAATGGGTGAGTTTCCTAACAAACCTAATATATGGAAAATTTAGTTTAATGAATTTTATAAAGGAACGATCATTTAGCTTCCTATATGTTGAGCATGTGGGAAGAAGTGCCATGGGAAATATCTCAAAGTAATGAGAAGTTGTTTTATGTGTTTAAAAGAAGGTAATAAAGAAAAAAAATCCATGGAAAAATAAAGAGTTCAATGAATGGAAATAAAGTATATTCAAAAGTACCATTTATTGTTTAATTTCATTTCTGTGGGGAATATTGTAATTATCTGAGTCAATGTACTAAACCATATTTTTAACTCTAAGACCAAGGAAGGTTCTATGTTATTCCAACCATTTAATTAGAATTATTTAAGTGTTTATATATTTAGATTAGAAAATTATATTATTGAAGAATCTTATTAATTATATTCAATTTATAATAATCAAGAATCATCTAAGGATTATTCAGCAGTAGTTTTACATTATTTATTTTCTAGAATATTCTTAATGGTACCAAGAACCTATAAAATTTATTTAGTTATAAGGTAATATTTTTAGGAAAACAATGTACTAAGTGATAGAAAACCCTAAATTTGTGCACAGTGTTGAGGTAATAATTTTTATTGGGGATAGAAAAATTATGATTTATATTTATAAATAAATTGGATCACATTGGTGACCTTCTTAATTATTAGTGATTTAATGAAAAAGTGATTAATGTTATCATTAATGATTTTTTTTGTATTTTTTGATTTATGGAATATATTATAGGGTCTATAATTTCATTTTAGGAATAAGTATGGGGTTGATTTTTTGAATAATTTATGTTTTAACTGAGGTTTCATAGTTGTTTAGGTTATTTTTGGAAAGGATTTGCATTTTTTAAAAGAATATATAACCATGGTATTCATGTGTTTGGTGTGTGACATTATGAGCTAGTTTATATTGTTTGAAGATGAAAGTTAAGTTGATTTTAAAAATTTAGTGATCTTATTTATAAAATTTTGAGCTTTTAATTTGTTAACATATATTTTAGAGTATTCTTAAGGTAAAATACTTATGGAATGGTGTTTGTTTAACTCCATGAGTTATTGTTATGTTTTTAGGGATTAATTTATTAATTCATCATATGGATATTTATCCATATTGGGTAACCTCTACTAACCATTTTGGTTTTTTTAAATATCTAGAGACGTGAGGAATAACTTGTTATTATTTTATGAATATTTTTTATCTGTTAAAAGTTAATTTTATTCTTTTATTCATTAAACATTTATCATGAATATTCATTTCTAGTAGTAATTGATAAAGTTTAAATCAATCAAAGGATAACCAAATGATGAAATAGTGATCATAAAATAGAAAAAATAAATTAATTATATTTTCTCATGAAATAAAAATTTATTCTTTTACTTTCATTTTTTATGAATTTATAGTCTTTTCAACCCTCATCGATATATGGTTTTTTTCATTAACTTTATCCTGATCAAGTTCTATATCACACTTTAATTGTCCTTGAACATTATTTTTCTTCTCCATGTCTATATTTTAACTGCTTTTGAATGTTCTACATATCTAGAAATTCGATTATATGTTATTTTTTGTAACCATTATGTTTCTCACTCCCCCTTTTCAAAGGATGTTTTATTATCCCTTTGTACTATATGGGTTTTAACATAGGTATTTTCAAATACAGAACCTTTCATGACCAAGAAAAAATCATAAGTATGTAATTTATTTAATGGTTCAAAATTTAACTCCATTGAAATTTATTTTTAAAAAATAATATTCTTGATAGTTAGCTCAGTACACAACATATATCTATAAGAGAATTTTGTTATATAATATTTATATTATTATTTAAATGTCACTGTTATAACCTAGTCATTCAATTTTCACGTATAAATATGATTAAACACATTATGAAATATAAGACTAATGGTCATACTCAATAAAAATATACTGATTAATTTTTTGTAAAGAAGAACCCAGTTTTTAGTGAAGTAGTTTTATGCTTCAAAAGTACATATTCTTTTAAAAAAGGGTTTTATTGAATTTTTATGAGTAAATATTATAATAAATTTCCAAAAAAATTGACAAGTAATATTTTATAAAAAGGGATATTTTTTTAAATAAAATTTCAAAATTATTCTGAGGTTATATTTTAGGAATTTTCTAAAAATATTAATTTTTCACTGAATAATGAACATTTTTAATTTTATAAAAAACTATTTCTCCATTCTATTATTTAAAAATTAAAATTTAACTTTAATTTATTTTAAAATTTTATTAATTAATTTTGATTAAACATAATCAAATTAATTTTATTGGAAATTATATTATGAATAATTTTGGTATAAAAAAATTATAATTAAAAATGAATTTTTCTTGAAAACAATTTTTTATCGTGTTTTGCAAGTTTATTATAAAAGTAACTTCTTACACTTATAGGGATTGAATAAAAAAACATATTAAATATTTTAAATCATAATTTACATTTTTTTGTACATATTTCTATTTTTTTGTTTTTAGTCTTTATGAATATGAATTGGGGTAAATATTTGTCTTAGTCATAAGGTTAAATCAAGTAATTAAGATCACAAAAAATGTGATAGGGTTTAAAAATCTATATAAAACCTATCATATTTCTATTGGATGATTTTATGGTAGCCATAATCATCCAGTATTAAAATATATGGAAACATGGTTCAATTTTCTTTAATTATTACTATAATGTTATTTTAAGTAAAGAATAAATTCAAAATGTCACTCTCTTTTGTTTAAAAACTCTAAAAAACATTCATAAGGATAAAATGAGGTTTTTTCATTTCAATAAGATTATTTAAAATTTTAATGAAATTTTTTTCAGGGTTCTTTATTTTCAATTTTTGTGATGTAATAATTACCTTAAATATTTATGTAATGTTGGCATAATGCTTGTTCAAGTAGTAGAAAAATCATGTAAATGATTTTAAAAAAATACAAAGTAATGTTTTTTGTGTGATTTAAGGTTTTATAATAATTTTTTTGGATAAATATAATTTATTAGTTTTGTGTTAAAATTTTATATTTTAATTTTATTATAGTCTTGAATTTTTTTAAGTCAACTATATGAATTGTTGTAAAAATGAATTTAATGATATCTTATGTTCAATAATATTTAAATAAATCAATTGAAATTCATAAAAATATAATATTTTACCAATAAAATTTTAAATAGTCTATAATATGAATAATTTTCCTCTTTTAAGACACTTTTATTTTTATTTTAATATTCATGACCCCTAAAGATTAATAAACATTGATATCATAGTTGTTGTCAAAATGATTAACAATGGTTAAAATTAAGAGGTAAGGGTTAAAAAACACCTAAAATATTCAGAATATTATTGGAAAAGTTTATTTATAATTATATTAATACTATATTTAAAATATATCAATTTTTATCCACATGAATATAAAATTAAATTTATATAAATTTAATACTTTAACTAATGCCTATGGTTCCCCACCAATCTCTTATATAAGGACACAAACTCTCATCTCTTACTAAAACCTATAGAGGAACTTATCTAAAACAAACCCTATAAACCTTCTTCATAACTTCACTAGATACATTATATAGTTTCTTTTATTCTTAACAGACCATCCTTAGGGTCCTTAAGGTTATATCCATATGATGTTCTTCAAATAAGAGGTAATCATATTAACCAACCATTTTCATTTTAATTATTATTATACCTCCTTCAATTTTATCGTAACCATTCAAATATAACAACATCAGTATATCCCATATATTGAGATATTATCATGTTCATCTCTCTATTCCATAAAATTGAAAATGAAAGTGCCACTCATGTGTATGTTTGGACTACCACCTCCACAAAGTGATATAATTTTCTTCCATCACCACCTCACATGGATGATTATAATGATTTATTTAATAAATATAAAAAATATTTATTATTTTATTATTTTTTTGGAAGGTAAAACTATTATTTTCCATTATTTCATTCCATATATCGAAAAATGTAAATATCACTTACGCATTTGTATGGACTATCATCTTCATAAAGTGCTGTAATTCAATTCCCCTAATTGATTTATACTTATCGTTATAAAATCATATATATAGATCACATATGATATTAATGACTTGATTAATGTTATGGATATAATTAAATAATTTCCAAAGTACAATGACCTTAACTACTGATGTGAAACACATTGGGTCATTGGAATGTCTATTTTTTTGTTTTTATTTATATTATATTTCATTCTTGGATTTCATGGGTGTTGGGTGTAAAAATATAGGTTTGTTGGAGAAAAACCCATATCTTTTTTTGACTAAATTTGTGTCAAACCATGTGAGTGTGATTTTTTATTGAAATTTTTATTTTTAATAGTTTGAGCTTAGTTTTTCAAATCGTGCGAGGCCCAGGGGTAATTGTGTGGATTTGATTACTGGAAGACAGTAGCACCCAAATGGTTAGTGGACAATTTAATTAATTATGTGTCCAAAACATGTAATTTTCCTAAAACATTAAAAATTTGAGAAATTTCCTTTCTCACTTATGGAATTAAATTCCCCCCCCCCCATTTCTCCTCCATTTCAAGTACAAATTCTTCCATAAGATTAGGGATTGTCTCCTTATTCAATTTGGGAGGATTATCCTTGGATATTTGGTGATTTCTATTGAGTTAATCTATATTATTCAAGATTACTCCACCATTCCCCCTTCTTTTTCCTTTTTCTTCCATTACCATGGAAGGTGGAAACCCTATATGGTAGGTTAGCTAAAACTAGTTTTAATAATGATGGGTTTTTTGTTTTATTTTAAATATTTTATGTGTATAAGGTCCTTTATTTACTTAATCAGACGATTTTTATCGAAGGTGATGAGTTTAGAACTGATTATGATGTAGGTTTCCCTATTTTAGATAATTTTTCATGGATAACCATTGAATTCATTATCCTGATTTGTTCTTGTTTATTAAATTTCAATTTTATTGATTTATGATTGATTTTTAACCCATGTTTTTTGGGTTTAATTGTTTGGTGTTAGCAATTAAATGTTTAAAGTGGGTTTTCCAAAGGGGGGGATTTTAATATACCTTATGTATTTGAAAAAATGGTCCAATGAGATTTTATGGTTTAAATGGATTTATAAAGGTGTTTTAAAAAAGGTTTTTTCTTTTGGAAGGTGATTTATCAAGATGGGGTAGGTTAATTATTAAATTGTCTTTTAGAAAGGATTTTGTGAATGGAACTTGTGATGTTTATATATTTGATATTAAGTGAAACATGGGATACCTAGAGTGTGAGGGTGTATTCTAAAAGTTAATAAGAGAGCTATTGGGAGGAAGAGTGATAGAGATTCAGTTTTTTTGTCTAAAGGATCAAGAGATCCCTTGGGAGGTAGGCCTAGGGAAGATCATGACATCTTCCAAACTTGTTATATTGTTTATCAGAATAGTATATTCTGTTTAGAATATCTCACATTAGATCCTTATGGTTAGATCCCATGGTTCCATTACTTATGTATGGTTTGTTTATATACTTTCATGTATTATGTTAATCCCTCATTTTATTTTTATATCATGTGTTATACCCATTTCCTCTTATTTGATTATATGGTGATGGTAATTCTTATACCTTTTTAAATCTTTATTTGGGTAGTTTAAGCATGTTTAGGTTCAGTGATGTTTATTTATTTATTTTATTCAAGTTGATTGTGTTTTTGAAACATGTTTTTTAAAGAAAAACCAAATTTATTTCAATGTAATGATTTCAATTGAAATGTTTTCAATGTTTATTAGTTCTAGAAAATGAGTTTTCAAACTAGTTTATCGGTTTGTAGGGTTTAAAATATATAAATAGATTCATATTTATATCCTACTGAGTTTTTTTCTCATATACTACATATTTCTTTGTGTGTATGTAGACATTGTTTTACAGGACATGGGTAAAGATAAAGTAAAAATATGCTTAGGTGGATCTTATTGATTACCTTCATTCGAGGTTATTTTGATGGAGGATATGTTTTTTAACAATGTTATCTCATAAGGATCCATTTTGGAGTTTATATATAATTTGGATATATTTATTAGTAATATAGTTTTTTTATCCTTGTTTTGGTTTTTTAATATTTTAACATGAGATACCAAGTATATGTCTCTTTTATGACATATTGTGTATATTTTAGTGATATTTTTTATGGTAAATAATTTAGTCATTTTTTGTTAATCTAGTTTTGTGTTTATTTTTTGTTGACTCTTATTATGATTGGGTATTTTTTAACTTCATTTGTGGTTCATGTTTGTTTACCAAGGGATAAATCATTCTTAAGAGGTTTAGCATTGTTCATTGGTGATTTTTTCTATCCCATGGGAATTGGGAATGTGCATTGGGTTGTGTGGAATTTTGACTCCGGTGATAGGGTGGATTGACCATTTTTTTCTAAAAAAATGGATTCAAATATATTTTATTTGGGGTTCATTTGTATATTGGATATAGTACCATTTTTACTCAATAGGTAGGAGTAGAAGAGTACTTAGCTATCACTTCTTTCTATCTACAATCAAGTATCAATGGGTTTTATAGGATTTTGTTTATGTTTTTATCCTAGTTATGGGTTATTTTATTTATATTTTGGTGTTATCCTATATTTAATATATTTTATGGGTCAAGTCTGAGATTTGTTTTGAATTTTTGGGTGAAACAGAGTGTACAAAAAGAGGCACACAACTTTAGAACCTGGTTAGTAGTAACCATGTGCAGCCCTTGTGGCCTTTTTTGTTAACTTCTAGTGGCACATTAATGGTTGGTATAAGGTTTTCCTAAACATGATTCCAAAGCTTTAATGGTGTTTAATGTTTGAAATTTTTAAATTTTCACCCCTTGTACATTTGTATGTTTTTTATTATAATTATATTTATTGAGACTTATTATAAATGTTTTTTTTGTCTCTTTTATGTTGTTTAAGATTCATTTGTGTATTGATTGATCTTTTTTCTTATTTTTTTTTGTGCACATGATCCTCAGCTCGGTTGGTGAGGACTCGACAAGTGCATCCAAAAGACCCGAGATCAAATTCGGGTGGAGATATATTTCTGGGGGCATTGTAGCAGGCACTATAGTAGTATTGTAGAAGGCATTGTAGCATCCACTATAGTAGCCACTATTTAGTATTGTAGAAACTGGAATAATTCATCCATCTAGGCCTCTGGGCCACCAGTTTGGTCCCTAGGTCCTGCAAGGACTTTGGGCCACCCAAGGCATTCGGTCCAGTTGTCTCTCACAGCCTTCGAGCCACCTTAAGGCCTTAGTACCCCCGCAAGGCCTTCAGGCCACGTGATTATGCAGACGTACCAATCAGACTACAAGGCACAAGGATCTGGATGAGGATTCAGGGCAGGCACATTCACTAGAGTAGAGCAAACTAGAATTTTAAGAAATATAGGGTATGGCTTTGCCATCAGTACTGGGTCTATGCAGCATTGCATAGGACAGCTATCCAACCATCCCTGTAAAGGTGGATTGATGATCATCATGACATATGCTGGGGAGGAGCAGTTCCAAGTTATCTTATCTGGGTGATTTTCTCTAATACCTACGGGTCATGTAATTTTCTCTGAGCCTTCGGGCCTTGTAAGGGTTCCACCTCACCCCTTGAAATGTGGATTATCAAAAATAATAAAAAATCAAGTCCTTCGGGCCATTTGGTCGGTCTTGTATTTTGTAGATAATTCTTCTTAAAAGGGCCACATCAAGGCTTATATAGGGTTTTATGGATCTTTCCCCAGAGTAAAATCTATTAGTTAATCATTCTTTGATGGATTTTCTGGTCTATAGGATCTATTCCTTGGTCTATGAGGGTGATCCAGAGTGGACATAGATGGTGGACCATGTTCGGGGGTTTACTAAAAAAACTAATGTTATCTCATGGGAATAAAGTAGACTAGGATCTTAATGAATTCATGTGATATATAAATTGAATATTTAAGTTTTTGACAACCCCTGAGACCTAAAATTTTAGATTTCCCACCTATATGTTATAGGGACCAAGTAGAAAAGGGTGTGAATCAGTGGTGCTGAAAAAGAAGCATGAGGATCCAACAAGGACCATGTTTAATGCGTATTTTTATCAATAGTACTACCCAGATTCATTGATTATTGAAATTTCCCATGATTATGTGATATTTTTAGTAGGTGGACCATTTTCTGTTAATGTATGTAGCTCAGTTTATCGAGCGGGTTCATGTTTCTCATGAACTTCTCATGAACGATTACCTCAAGGATTATCATTTTTAGATGGGCTTAATGGATGAGATTATATCCATAAATATTACTCTTTGATTACCAACCTATTTTTTTGTGGTTGATAAGGTGTGTATGGAAGAGAAAAACATGGGAGAGAAGGCAAGTCATAGTGATGTTCTTTTAGTGGGTGGTAGTCATAGCTCTTCATCTAGTCTGAAGAGGAAGTGGGATGAACCCCATCTAGAAAATTATGAGAGTTCCCATCATCCATCACGTACAATGTAAGTGGTTTCTTCATGGAGTAAGTTATTGATATGTATTCAGTATCAGAAGGATTTTAATATGATTCCTTTTCGATATCTCTCTAAGGATGTTCCACTAGTGGGGCTATTTGATTCATCTTTTTTATTTTAGAAATCTTATATGCAAGAGAGTTTTTTTGTTTACAAATTATATAAGGGATATATAGTATGATATGATGATTATAATGGTGAAGGACCTCACAATTATTGAAAAGGGTATTCTTAATACATGAATATGGATCAAGGTGGACATAAATCCTCACATCTTAATGCAGTATATATAGTACCAGAAGTCCCTAAATCTAGGTTGGCCACTGTGGGAGGTACATTGTTCATTTATTCTTATGTGGAATCAGTTTTATTTGATATAGGTGTTTCCCAATAATTTATCTCACTTATTTTTCTTTATTATTTTCATATTTTAGTGGAGATGACATCTTTGGTGATGAATTTTCTTACCTCACTAGGTAGGAAGAATAATCATGGTTTTAAGTTCTCGGAGTATCATGGTTTCATCACTAATATAAAATCATTTCGAGGTTTCCCCAGGTTATATCTTGACATATATAAACTCACCATATATATGGTTTGGTTGATTAAATTCAAATCTTTTATTGATTGATACCACAACATGTTCCAGTTTATGTCTCTTATTGGGAGCACTCACATTTTCCAGGGTGAGTGGGATCCATGATCAGGGAGGGAAGGACCTACTACTTTTAGAGGGGGTTGATTTTTTTCTATTTGTCTATGATATTATTTAATGACTAATATAAGAGTATAGATGATTTCCTTCCAATGGTTATGGACTAGTTCCTTGATGTTTTTTCAAAGGAAGTTTCTTGGTTTACACCCCAGAATGAGATCATGTTCACTATTTATCTACTTCCTAGGACAAGCCCCATTTCATATAATCTTATCATATGGATTCATATGATATTAAAGAGATAAAATATTATCTTTATGACCTTGGTAGAAATTTATTTATTCATCATAGCATTCCATCATGGGAAATTCAAATTTTATTTTCAGAGTAGGTGGACAGAAGGCTCTATATTTTAATATATTACCATAAAATCAATCAGGACACTGTAAATAATATTTAAATGTGGTGTAGATTTGATAATATTTTTAATTATCTTAGATTATCTCATTGTTTTTCAATGATCAACTTGAGATCAGTGTACCTCCAATTTAGGGTCTAGGAGGAGGATGTCATAAAGGCCACCTTTTGAAGATGGTATAGACACTTTGAGTATTCAATTATATCATCCAGCCTAACCAAATATCATGAGGTCTTTATGACCTTAATGAGGTAGATCTTCCATCACCTTTTGGACTTCTTTAGAGTCATGTTTTTTGATAAAATTATGGTGCATTCGAAGATAGAGTAAGATCATGTTGGGCATTTGGTGGTTATTTTGGGAATCTTAAAAGAGAATCATCTATATTAAAATCTTTCCAAATGTTATTTTAGGATTTATGAGGTGAGATTCATGGGAAACTTGATTTATAATAGATTAGTTTTAGTGGGTCATGAGAAGGTTTGGGTATTCATTTATTGGGAGAAGCCCATTAAAATGATTGATATTCGGATATCTTTGGGATTAGATGGGTATTATAGACACTTCATTTGGTATTTATATTCTAGATTCCCTCTTATTGTATTTTACCAAGAAGGTTGTGAAGTTTTAGAGGAGTGATAATTGAAAGTATTATTTTGAGGATTTACATGCCTATTTTACATTTGTGCCAATTTGTTTCATCCAAAGAATATCAGAAATTATACAGTGTATTGTGATGCCTCTGGTGTGAGGTTGGGGTGAGTTATTATGATGAATGGACATGTGGTTGCATATGGATCACTGAACTAATGTATACATGAGAAGATTTATCCCAACCATGACTTGGAGTTGGAAACTTTTATGAATTTATTGAAGACATTATTTCATTACCTATTTAGGGAATGTTTTACAATCAATTTAGATCATAGAGACTTAATGTATATTTACCCATATATACATAAACCTTGGGAAAGGAAATGGATAGTGTGTCTTTTTTATTTTGATATTTACATTGTTCATAAACTTTGTAAAGTTAATGTTTTAGTTTATTCCTTGAGGAAAAAAATTATTTAGGATTTTTGAGAAATATTGGATGAGTAGAGCATGATGGGTTAGTTTTTTAATATGAGTCTAGAGTTATAGGAGGATAAATAGTGGATGTTCTTGACTAGTGTATAGGGAACGACCTATCTTGTTGGTTAGGTTAGAAGTGATAAATAATATGATCTAAATTTATAAATGACTAATGGTTCATTAAATATTGGAGATACCTCTAGTGATTATTCTTAGTGTTCTACTTTTTATCATATCTTAATGAAGTAATTGATAGTTACTTTAGTTTTAAGGTAGGAGGTTATGTATAAAGTGAATAATTCTATTTGGATCATTTATCCTATGACTAACAAGATTTATTATAAAATTATAGGTTGATATTGGTGGCCTGATCTGAGGTGATCAAAATCATATTTTTTTTATCAATGTTTGAATTACTACAAAAATAAAATCTGATAACTATTTACCAGCTGAGTTATTATAGAATCTTCAAACTCCCATGTGGAATTATGATGTGATCATGATGTATTTATTGAATGGAATACTTCATACTTTTAATGGTAAAGAATCTATATGAAATATTGTTGATAATTTAATAAAATTAGCATATTTTTTCTCATGAGAAAATCAATGAATATATAGGATCTTGATAACTTGTATGTACAATAACATGTTAGTATTCATTGAGTAACCTCGTCAATAGATTATGGGTAGGATAATCATTTTACTTTTTAGTTTTGTAACATGCTTTATGATTACATGGGAATCATGTTTAGTTTAAGAAAAGAATCCCACCTATAGACAGATGTCTAATATAAGCAGGAAATCTAGATGCTCGATGATATGCTTTGAGCGTGTATGCCAGACTTCATGGGTTTTTGGTTAAGCTACCTATCTTTTCCACATTTTCATACAATAATAGTTATCACATATTAATTATTATGGCCTAATTTTAAGTATTATATGGGTGGTCATGTTTATTCCAATTTTGTTAGTCAATGGTGGTTGATTGATACTTATTGGGATCGAGTCTCATCCATGGGATGACAAAGAAGGTGAAAGTGATTAAAACAGAGGTAGAAAAATAATATAAACTAGAAATAATAACTTTATTTATTTCATTTCTTGATATAGTTTGATTTATATGATCAATTATTTCTTAAGGTATCTTTTCATCTTGGACACTATCGCTTTAAAAAACAAGAATATCTAGAGATGTGTTATGTTTAGTTGTTTCATATTGTAGAGAATCGTGTATCTAATTGATTGGAGATTCCACCATAGATAACCTCAATTCATGATATATTTCTTGTTTTGTAGTTTAAAATATGTCACCTATATCCATCAAATGTGATAGAGTGGGAAGATTCATAGGTGGAGTCTAATGTCACCATTGTGGGGTAGCCAATTCGTATCTTGAATTAATAGAGCATGGTTCTCCATTACAAACTGATCCCATAGGTCTATTTTCTTTTCCATTTTTTTGGTGATATCATTGATACAAGGAAGTGGGAAAATTTTGTGAGGGTATAACAGCCTCACATATTTTCTCCTAAGGATGCCTAAGGACTTTTGGTGGGAAAAAAGTATCATAGTGGGGAGGTTTATGACACCTTTTGAGTCATGGGTGCATTTATTTTGTAGTTTTTATTTATCTTTTACTTCATTATTATATTTATTAATTCTTGGATGTTGTAATTTTCTTTTAGGAGAAAACATACCTTTGGAGTATGATTGGTTCATGGTTTGTCTAACCATGACGCTAACCTTGTGAGGGTGAGTTGTGGGGGGATATTTCACTATTTCATAGTTTGAGAATTGGTTTTTGAACCATGTGAGGCTTAGGGTTAGCTATGTGACATTTATTTTTGATAGATATAAGAACATTAATGGTTGGAACACAGTATACTTAACTCTGTATCCAAACCATGTTAGTTTCATAGATCATTATATATATGAAAATGGACCATTTTTCTAATATGAAATTTTAAGTCTTTATCCTCTATTTTTATCCCATTGTGTACAAAACTTCTTCCCCAAGAATGGGAGCTTCTCATTCTCTATTTTGGGTGGATTATCTTTTGATATTGTATGTTTATTTTGAGTAATGACCAATATTAATGATTTCTCGATCCTTACCCATTATTTTTCTTTGGTCTACCACTTCAATGAAGGGGGAAACCCTAGATGGTGGGTTGAAAACCCATGGGTTAATAATGGTATTTTTTCTATTTCTTGTCATTATGGGGTGATCTTCTCAATTTCCCAAATCATGTGGTTTTCATCTATGGTTATGATATTCAAATTGATTATGAGTTAGATATCTCTATTTAAGGGTGTTTTCCCTGACTATCCTTTTATTTTTTATCTATTTTGGTTTATTTATTAGATTTCAATTCAATTGACTTATCAGTAATATTTAATCCATGTTTTTTGAGATTCATATTATAGTTTTGTAACATTTATTTTTAATGTGTGTTTTTTATAGTATTTTGGTTTTAAATCTCTCCATATATTCAAAAAAAATAGATCAAAGATATTTTATGGTTTTAAATGGATTTATAGATGTTTTAGAAATGGTTCAACCATGAGGGTGTAGATTTATCAAAATTCTCATGGTTATTTATTAAATTGTCTTTTGTAAAGGATTTTATGATTTAAACTTGTGATATTAATATATTTGGAATTGATTAAAACATGGAGTACCTAGGGTTTTAGGGTGTATTCTCCAAGGGATAGAGAGATCCTTTGGGAGAAATACTAATAGAGCATACATGTTGTTATCAAATCGTCAGGTAGATCCCTTGGGAATTGGGCCTGGGGAATACTATTTGAGCTTCAAAACATGTAATATTGATTATTCATATAGTAATTTCTATTTATAATATCTCACATTATACCCTTATGGTTAGATCCCATGCATCACATTACTTATGACCTGATTATTAATATGATTTCATTCATTTTATAAGTGCCATGTTTGATTATGATATCATGTGTTATTCTCATTTCCACTTATTTGATTATATGATGATGTTTATGTATATTCCTTTATTATTCCTTGTTTGGGTATGTGAGGTATGTTTACGGTGAGTGGAGTTTATTTCTTTATTTGATCCTTATTGATTTTGTTTTTGAAACATGTTGTGTTTAAAACAAAAACCAAAGGGATCTCAAAAGAATGATTTAACATGAACTTTTTTCAATGTGCATTACTTTTGGAAAATGTGTTTTCAAACTAGTTTATTTATTTTCATTATTTAACAAATTTAAATAGATTAACATTGGCATACTACTAGGATATATTCCTTAGACCCTACATATGACTTACAGCGTATATGGGCTTTAATCTTTTAGACATATGTAAAGGTAAGTAAAATACATACTTAGGGGGAACATATTTATTACTATTTTATAGTGTATTTTTTATGGAGGATATGTTGTCTTATAGGTTAATCGTAGGAGGAAAAATTTTAGAGTTTTTATTTCATTGGGATGTATGAATTAGTCTTTTAAAATTTTGGGTTTTTAATATTTTTACATAATATAAAATGTATATGTATATTTTAGGACGTTTTATGTATGTTTTTGTGATTTTTTTTTGGTTTCTTTAGTAATTATTTTGTAATTTTGGTTGCATGTTTATTTTTTATTAACTATTATTATGATTGGGTGGCCACCAAGCTTCATGTATTTTTCATGTCCATTTAATATGGGTGAAAGCATACCAAATAGGTTAGGTATTATGACCCAATGATTATTGTTGGGCCCTGGTGATCAGGAACACACATTGATTCATGTGGTGTATCGATTTGGTGGTTGGGATGTATTGACATGGGATTTTGTGCAATAGTCAAACCAAAACATACATGAAAAATCAAATAGTTACACCTGAACAAGATGATTTTATTAAAATTATATAAATAAATGGGTGTCAAAATATAATAATAAATCATATATTATAATATCTATAATTATATGGTTATGTTATATAATTATAATAAATTTAAATATATTATACAATAGGTCAGTTGAATTAATAAAATAGTACATGAGGTAAGGGTTCCTCTTATAACTTTAATTTTTAGGAGATATATTATATATTCACCACTTGTTTCCATTATGTGGTATATATACTTCTCATGAATTTATTTTATGATACTTTTACGGAAAATTATATTCATTTAAAAATTCATATATGGTTCTCTCTTTCAATATGTTTATATTTAAATATTACCAAAGTTTTATGTGTTTATTATCTCAACTTGTCTTATTTGGGACATATGTCATGTTACACACTTAAATTATTTTATTAGGTATATATACTGCTTATTGAATATGGTGTATCATTAATTATGTTTTATTAAATGTATTTATATTTTAATTTGAATTTATTTATTCCATGGGGTTATGATTCAAAATTCACCAATGTGGAAAGTATTTTACATTATAATCTCATTTTTACCAAGATTGGTTATGCTTAAATTTAGGATGATGAAATTTTCTAATCATTCTCATCCAAAAAATATCCTCTGGTTATTTATAAATATAAATGTTTTCCTTTCATTTTTTTAACTTTAATCACTCAAGATATCAAAATAATGTTTTTAAATAATACAGACATTGAATTACTATTCGGTCAAGAATGTTTTTTCCATGTTTGCATTTTCATTAAAACGTTTTTATAAATGTAATTGGTACTCTCCTATGATTTTTAGAATTCATTTTTACAAATTTTTGAATTCCAATAAAAAAATTAAAAATGAAAGTTATTTTCATTATCTAAATGAGGCACTTGTTGCGATTTTTTGATAATTTTAAAGGAATCATTTTCTTCACATACACAATATGAACGGAATTTTCAACCATCATAACCACCCAATGAATTGAAGACTCAGTTTCATGGTTTCATGGTTCAAATAAAATTTTTTCCATTATATTTTTAAAAAAAATTAATTTTAAATAGGTGATTTCAAAATAAAAAGGGTGTCTTCATAATGATATTTTCCAGTGATCTTTAAATGTCATTTTTCATTTTTGATAACATCTATTAAAGTTACTTATGCTTCACTGCAGAGATGAGTATGTGATATTTACCATATTATTTATTTGTATGGTTTATGTTTATGATGAAAAAATATTTACGAAACTAGTTTTCATTTCCACATGTTACTTTTTGATATAATGATAAATACTTTCATGATTTTATGGTATACATATTAATAGATCATGATGGGTGGATTTATTATATCCCTACATTTAATTAGTTAGGTATTAAAGTTTTATGAGCTCAAATAGAACTTTAGTGTTTATATGTAATACCAAAAGAGGGTACATTCAAGGTTATCCCATGACTTAATTAGGTATTGGGTGGTTATCCCAAGCATAAATTCTGATTAATGTCTTGGTGGGTATCCTTGACATAAATTTATTTATGATTATGATTATGCTAGACTTTATACCACTCTTTAAGGACATGATATTATGCCAGTGTTATTCTCTCATTGATCATGTTCTTTAATTCTTTTATGACTCATGTTTCATGGATGGACAATATTTCTACCATGCCTCCTGATTATGATCTATGAATTGTTGGGTATGGTTTGAAAATGTTAAGGTCGTGTTTTTATTCCCTTATGTCAATGCTGTGATTAAATTATCATGCATAACTCACTTTTCTACCATAACCAAGCATTTAATATCACCCTTTATTTTGTATCCTTTTACCTACAATATGAAGAAATATTTTATGTGTGGTTTTTATAATGAGGATAAAAGAGGTGAATAAATAAGTGGGATATGATTTAGTTTTATTATGTACAAGTTTTTTATGAATCAAGGTTTCCAAAGTTACTAAACTGTTATGGTTTTCCAATATATTATAATGATATGTAACAAATTCTCATCTAATAATGCATAATATTTTTGTAAGAATTGTTTGGGTGACAACAAATGGTATTAGCGAATGTTTTTTTAATTTTTAAAAATATGATGAAAAAAATTTTGTAAGAAACCGTATGATAAGCATAAGTATATGAGAAAATCCAATGTTATGGGAAATAAAGGGTTTTGATTTTCCTAGAAAATACATAGATGTATAGATAATAGACAAGTTGATGTGGTTGTGGAATAGATCAACATAGGGTTAATAATAATTAATGGGGTATATTGGGTTTTAACTAAATCTTCACCAGTGCACATTATGTGGGCCCAATATTACAAAGCTATAAAGACACTTATAGGGAATATTCTTGTTCGAATTATTAATTTCTTTATGAACTATTATGATGGGTTTGAATAGATAATAACTATATATGACCTAGGATAAACCTATGATATCATAAATTGAAAACAAGGTGTCATGATTATCAAATCATATGAGTAATTTTTCATGATTATATGATTTCTAATTATGATTATTTTTTCGGACACTATGATTTTTGGTTTTACTCAATGGTTGGAACCAAAAGAAAATGTGTTAACACTGAATGTGATAGACATGGAATGATTTTCCTCATTAGAACCCAAATGAAATGTAATCTAGAATGTGAAATTTTCTGAATATTCCTAATCATATATCTGGTTATATGATTTACAAATTCAACTAGTGTGTGCTATCTAACACACCAAATATGAGATAAGTGGATTTTCATAAATACTATACAGGAAAGAATATTCAATTTCCCATATGTCAAGAATCTATTAAGTAGCTCCCTGGAAAATGCCTCAAAGGAACGAGAAGATGTCTTATGTGTAGAAAATAAGGGAATGAAAAAAAAATTAATGAGGAAAAATGAAGATATCAATGGATAGAAATAATGTATATTATAATGTACCATTTATTTTTTAATTAATTATGTGTGGGGAACTTTAACATTCTCCAAGTCAATGTCCTAAACCAATGGTTAACTCTTTGACTAAGGAAGGTGATATTCAATTCCAATCAATGAAGTGGAATGATTGATATTTTAATGTATTTGAATTTGATAATTATATTGTAGATGTTTTTTATCAATGATATTTGGGTTATAATAATAATGAAACATCTCAGGATTGTTCTGTAGTAGTTTTTATTTAAGGATTTTCAGTTATTTGTTGAATGGTACCAATAACCAATAAAATTGATTTAGTGGTAAGGTGATATTTTATGAAAAACGCATGATTAATAGATATATAACCCTTAATATATTATTGATATTGAGATAATAATTTTAATTTGGGATAAAATGAATATTGATTTTGATAAAGTAAATTATATAGTATTGGTGACATTAAAAATTATTAGTGATTTCATGACAAAATTATTTATGTAATATTTGATAAAGTTTATTGAATTTTTTGGATTTATGTAATATATTTCGTAGTTTGTGGTTTTCTTTTAGGAATAAGGATCTAGTAATATTTTGGAAGCATTTATGTTTCCATTGAGGTTTTATGATGATTTAGATTATTTTGGGAAAGGATTACTATGTTTTAAGAGAATATTTGATCTTGGTATTCAATTATTTGGTGTGTGACATTATGACATAATTTATGATTTTGGGGGGATTTAAGATAAGTTGGTATTGGAGATTTAGTGTCCTTATTTCAAAAAAAAATGGGTTTTGAATTTCGTGAAACATATTTTGAGGATTATTCTTGTTAACTGCTGAAAAAATAGTTTAAGTTTAACTTTGGGGATTATTGTCAAGGATTTAATGATTAATGTATTATTTCATCATATGAATATTTATCCATATTATGTAACCTATGATAAACAGTTTCGTTTTTATAAATATATATACATAAAAGGGATGAATTTTTATTACCGTATGGATCTTATGATCTATTAAAAGGTAATTTTAGTTCTTGATGCCCGAAAAAGAAACCGTGAATATTAATTCCTTAGAGTAAAAGATGAAGTCAAAATTTATCAAAGGACAATAAAATGAATAAATTATACTTATGAAATAGAAATAAATTAATTAAGTATATTTTATTGTGTTCTCTATATTTATATTAAAAAAACCCTAAACATTAGAAAAAAGTATCTTGAGATAAAGAAGTTATTATTTCACCTTCATTTTTGATGAATTGATTTTATTTTCACACCTCACTGGTTTTTGATTTTTTTGGTCATTAATATTATCATGAATATGTTATTTATCTCTATTTATTAGTCCTTATACATTATTTTTATCTTGTATTTTTATATTTTATATTCCCTCTAATTTTCTCTTATTTAGGAACCAAATTATGTGTTATTTCATGTAACATATATGTTTCTTACTCCCCATTTCAAAGGAAGTCTTATTATCCCTTTTTAAGATATCGTATTTTAGTAAAAGTTTTTCTAAATATATAAGCTTTGATGACTCATAAGAAAATTATGAGGGAAAAATTAATGTAACACCCCAAAAATTTATTTTAAAAGAATAACAAGATTAATAGATTTCTAAATAGGAAACGCCATGATTTAAGTGAATTGTGATATACTATAGAAATATTATTATTTAAATTTGATTTTCATAACCTTGACACTAAATTTTTGGGAACCAATATGAGTAACCATATTATGAAATACATGAATAAATATCCTATATAATAAAAACATATTTATTAATTCTTCGTAAAAAAGAACTCAATTTTTAGTGAATTCATTTTATGCATCAAGAATAAAATTTCTTCAAAAATGTTATTTATTTATTTTTGTGCGTAAATATTCTAATAAATTCTTGGAAATTTTAAAAATTATATTTTTATAAATGATATAATTTATAAAATAAACATTTTTAAATTAATATAAGGTGAAATTTTGGGAATTTAATGAAAAGAATAATTTTTCACTAGATAGTAAACAAATAAATTTTTTTGATAGTAATGATTTCAATTCAATTATTTAAAATTTTCATTTTTTAATTCATTTTAAAATATCATTATTTATTTTTTATTAAACATAATACAATTCATTTCATTTCAATTTACATTATTCATAATTTTGATATAGAAACATTTTTATACCTAAAAATACAATTTTCTGGAGAATTGTTTTTCACCATGTTGTATGGGATTATTTTAAAAATAAATTCTTCTATTTATTGGGTTGAATTTAATAAAATGGATTCTATATGTGGAATCAATATTTCTCAAAAAATTAAATATTTTAACTTTATTTTTTGTCATTATGAATAGTTACCATGGGAAATATTTTTCACCTTAGTAAGGGTAAATTGAGTAATTAAGTTTAAAACTATTGTGATAAGGTAATATAAATATATATAACATGACTAATTTATATTATACGATTTAATTTCATCCATCCTCATCCAATATTTTAATATATGGAATCTTTTTTATATTTTTATTTGATAATGACCTATATATTATTTTATGTGTATAATAAATCTAAAACCATGATATCTTTTTTGTTACATTAATATTTTTCAACATGATAAAAGGTGTTTATGTTTGATTAAAAATATTTAATTGAAATATTCAATAATAATTTTTCTCAGGGTATTTTATTTTTAGTTTTTATTGATTAAATAATTACCTTAAATACTTATGTAATACTAATACAATTCTTGTTCATGCAGTTGAAAATCCATGACTTTTTTTTAATAAAATTACACAGTAGTATTTTTTAGTTGAATCATGGTGTTACATGAATTATATATAAATAATTTATTAGATATGTCTTGAAATTTTATATTTGAAATAATTTAATCTCTTTATTATTTTTAAAATTAAAATATATGAATAGTCCAAAAAATAAATTTAATGGTATCTTATGTTAAATAATATTTTATTAAATTAATTAAAATTCATAAACATTTTATCTTCAACTAAGTGAATTGGATATGATCTATAATATCATCCATTTTCCACTTATGGGTTACTTTTAATTTTATAGTAACATTCTTGACACCCAAAGAGTAAATACCCATGATATCGTGACGATTATAGGAAGGGTTAAAAGGGGTTAAAAATAAGATATTATTATTAAAAAGTGGCCTAAAAATTTATAAATACAATTTTATGATATTATTTGTACATATAAAAATAATATATTTGAAATATATAAATTCGGATCCACATGAATATGAAATATCATTTATATTAATTTAATACTTTATGTAATTCAAAACGTACCACTCTCCTCACTTATATAAGGACACCACCTCTCCTCTCTTCCTCATCTTCTTTATCCACTCTTCTTGAAAAAACCCAAAAAAAATATTCTTAAAATAATCAGATACATTATATAGTTTATGGTAATCTTAAAATAACATCCATGGGGTCCTTAAAGAGTGATACAAAGGAGGTTTTTCAATGAGGAGGTAATCATATTTACCAAGAATTCTCATTTTAATAATTATTCTTCTTCTACCTCATTAAATTATTTCCTAACATTTATAGTATAATATAATATGTATATACAATATACTGTGATGTGATTATGCTAATATCCTTACCTTATTCATTTCCTTTTTCTATTAATTTGTAAATGAATGTATAAATCGTGTGTACATATAGACTACCACCTCCAGAAAGCGATACGTTTAAATTTACCTCACTACCTTGCATGACTGTTTATAACTTTGGATTTAAAAATTATATATTATATTTTAATATTATTATTTTTTTGGATGTTTAATTATTATTTAACTTTTTTTTCTTCATCAATTTAAAAATGAAAACATCCCTCTTGTATATGTACGGACTACCATCTCCATGAAGTGATGTAAAACATCTTTACTAACCACATTATATAAATAGTGATAAAAGTGTAAATAAATGTTAAATATTGTTCACATTAAATGAATAAAATTCAAGAGATAATGTAACCATGATCAAAGTATAATGACTGGAACTACCGAACTAAAACAAACATGAAAAATGAAACAGCTGAAACTTGGAAACGATGATTTTAATAAATAATTACTAATAAATGGGTCTTGAACTGTAATTAATGAATAATTTTTGATATTATATGTTTTTATATGTTTTTGTTATGGAATTATAATAATTTTAAATGTATTATAAAGTGGTTTATATCACTTATGAAGTAAGTTGTATGTGAGGTAAGGGTTTCTTATCTCTGTTTTATTTCTATGAGATATATGAAATATTAAAAACTTATTTCCTTTATATGGTGTATATATTAATAATGAATGTTTTTTATAATTATATTAACGAAAATTATGTGCATTAAAACATCCATAAATGGTTTTATCTTACACGATTTTATGATTCATAGATTACCAAGTTATAAAGGTTTATTATCTCAAATTGTCATCTTTGGAACGTATGTTATTTATAGAAATAAATTATTTTATGAGGTTTACGTACTATGGATTTTACATTTTTTTCATGAATTAGCTTATATTAATGATATTTAAATTTTCATTTTATTACATTTATTTCATGTAGGTGACCAAAGTGGCAATGGTTTTGTGTTACAATTATATTTTTAGGGGTATTTTTTATGAAAAAATTCCTGATGATGAAATTATATGGTATTTATCTCCCAAATTACATATATTTTATTATTCTATAGTTTTTTATAGATATTATATGTTTTACTTTAATTTGTCACCCTATAAGTACACAAGATACAGAGATAAAATTTTTAATGAAAACTAACATTGTTTCACTAAAAGATTGGTAATATTTTTATTCCATATCCATTTTTCATTAAAATGTTTTAAGGAGTATTTTAAACATTCTCCTATGACTATTTAAAGTCATTTTTACCCATTTATTACTTTATACAAAAAAAATAAAAGGAATCTTATTTTAATTTTCAAAATGATTTACTTTTGTATGTTTTTATAAAATGTGAATGGAATATTTGTTTTAATGTACACAATATAAATAGAATTTCCCAATATCATGACTGATCATTGATTTAAAGATTAATTTTAATGATTCCATTGTTAATTTTAAATAAAAAATTCTTAACATTTTAAAAAAATATATTTTAATTAAAATATTTGAAAATCAAAATTTTATTTTTAATAATAAATCTTTCTGTGATCTTTTAAATGAATTTTTAATCTATGAAAACATCATTTGATGTTACTTATGCATCCATGGTGATATGATTCTATGATACCATGTCTATTCTTTCTCTAAATGGATTATTATTATAATGATAAAATATTGATAAAACCCACTTCATTTTCCATGGTATAAGTTATGATGGAATGATAAATGTTTTCATGATCCTGTTTCATATATATAAAGGGGTTATTATTATATGATAGGTGGGACCATTATTTACCTTGAATTAATTTATAAAAGATTGTTTTTTTATACGATCAAATGGTATGTGGGAGGTTACCTGAATCTCAAAAGAGGGTACACTGATAGTTATACCAAACCAAAAATAGGGTACACTAGAGGTTATTGCAAGCCCAAAAGATGGTATATATGAGGTTATACCAAGCCTAAAGTAGGTAAATGTGTGGATATCCCAAGATTATCACATAATGAATATATTATTTGGTATTCATGACATATTATTCATATGATTATAATTATGGAATACTTTATTCAACTCTCCAATGATGGGATCATCTTCCAATGTTATTCCCCTACAGATCATGTTATTTTATTCATTTATGATTCATATATTATGAATTTACAAGATTTAATCTTTGACTCATGAAATTGATATATGAATTATTTGGTATGGTTTTGAAATGTTACTCTCATGTTTCTATACACTTATGTCCATGTTATGATTAATGATTGTTGGTATCTCCCTTATTGACCCTTACTAAGCATCTGAAATCACCATTTATTTTGTTTCATTTTCCTCAGGAAATGAGTAAATTATTTAGGAATGATATGTATAAAAAGGATTCTATTTGTGAAGAAAAAATTGGTAAATTATATAGTTCATTTATATACTAGTTATTTATGTATCCAATTTTCCAAAGATGATAAATATTTACGGTTTAAGGACGAATCATAATGATATGTGATGTATATTCATCTAATAAAATGCAATAATTATGTAATAAATGTTTGACTCCTTAACATGGATCCTCATGAGATTCTATGTTATCCACATTTGATAATTTCTCTTGAAATTTTATTTATTATTCATGTGGAATATTTTCTTTCCCTTTGGTTTGTTTTTATTTTTTAAGGCTTCAAATTTTATTAATTTTTTTAAATCATACAACCATATTTCTAGAAATACCTTAGAAATATGATCATCCGTTTTTTATTCTTCATATATATTATTATATGTTCTCTTAAATAACATATTCCATTCATTTCTCACTTATACTTTTCTTTCATTCTATTCAATATTGTCCCTTTCAACCCCCACCATCATTGACTATTCACATGTTTCCTTTATGTATCCTCTTTTTCCAAAATTGAAATATATTTTATTTTTTGGTTATATTGCATATTTTACTCCTTGGAATATTTGGTAACTTTGTTATTTTCATTCTACTTATTATCCAAGGATAACTCAGCATCCCCCTTTACAGATTTATTGACAATTTTTTTATCATATTTTTCATGATTCATTCATAAGGTAGTCATATATCCATTATTTAGATTCTATGATGTTTTCTTCAT
This sequence comes from Viscum album, assembly GCA_963277665.1. Lineage (NCBI taxonomy): Eukaryota > Viridiplantae > Streptophyta > Magnoliopsida > Santalales > Viscaceae > Viscum > Viscum album. The sequence continues at coordinate 1,811,316,977 of OY728147.1, read as the reverse complement.
ATTTTTTCTATTTTAATGCATGAATAATTTATTCTTCCATTCCTCTTCTCTAGGACTACAACCATTAAAAATATCACAGATATTTGAAATAATTTCAAATATTTTGGATTTTGATAGATTTATCTACATAATCTATTGATTCTTCTTCTCCAAATAAATGACCCCCCTAAAATGTGTTTCTTTTTTCCATTTTGATATTTTTTATTTTACTAATAATATAGTTCATTATTAACAAATATGTTACAGAAAAAAATATAACCAATAATCCTTGGTTAATTTCTTTGAACCCAAGGTTGTCTCGATTTTTTAAAACCGATAGCTTGTTTTTTATTAGTTTTTCATCAACTGGATGAGCTACATTCAGGGAACCATATCATATATAAATCATTCCATCTATCCTTGACATTTTGGTAGGATTTTCAAAACCTTTATTCATCTATATTTTCAAATATTATGGTTTTTAGCATTCACTACACATAAAAAAACTTACCAAAAACATTATTTATAAAAGTGGATGGTACCTTTATTTTTGATGTTTTCATATAATGATATTTGGATTATAATAGAATTAATTTTACAATAGAAATAAGGCTTTCAATAAAAAAATTCATCCCTTTTAGTTTGTGTTGCAATATATTTCATTTCTGTTTTTTATGGAGATCTATGTAGTGTTGTATCCAGGTTATTCAATTTTAATACAGGACCCAAGCATTTCACATTGAGGATAAATTTATCAACATAAATTAATTTCTGTTTTCTATTACTATCATTCATCATCTCATAAATTTTATCTTCATGATTTTTTCTCTTTTTTTAGTTGATCAAGTTATTTTATACTCTTTTAATTTACCACTAGTTCTAAGTCATTGACATTAGTTATTTATTTCAATGCATGGGAGTTATCCTTATGTATTTTATTATATTATTTGTTTTGTGTGGTTATGTTGAGCCACTCACGTTAAAATATTGAGAATATTTCATCATTCCCCATATTCATTATACTCATGACTCCAATTTTATTAGATATCTTTACACATATTTCTACTATTTCATTAAAATACTTTTACATCCCTTCATTATAATCATCATTTTGGGTTATTTCCTTCAAAATACTTACATAAATAACACAAATATATGAAAAAATTACATTGGTGTAGTTATACTAGATATATCTTATATAGCATCAATTGATTTGTCTTATGATTCATTAGAATTATGATCCTCCTCAAAGATACATGGTTATTCTATAATAATTTTTTAAAATATATTTTTGGTAACCCTTATTTATGTATTAATGATAAAAAATCCATATCCACATCCCTAGTGGTGAACTCAGCCACCATATCTTTATCTTCCATGGATTTTTCTATAAATATTTAGTACTTGGGGAAACATTGTACATCCCCTATTTTTCTCATGAGGTATATGTTTCCATCATATTTAATAGAGTAATTGAAAACATTTTTAATATAAATAATTCTAATTTGATTACTTTCTAATAAAGGGTATTCTTATTCATTTAATGATACATTTATCATCTTTGTTTCTTATCAATTATTCAAGTTATTCATTTTCTTGGTATGCATATATTCTATGTTTTATTAGAAAATGAATTCATCTAATTCTTTAAATATACACTTCATATATCCTTTCTAAAGAGAACGTAAAATATTCAAATATGTCAATCCAATATAGGTGTAACCTACCCTCTGATACTAAATTAAAATGATCACACAATGATTTGACAACACAGAGAGGGGGTGAATCAATGTGGCATGACTTTTGAGCTATTAAAATATGTATCCCTTTATTACCACCTCACTTTTTTAGTGATTTCATTTATGTCCCTATTTATATATATTATCATAGCTCAGTGTGAGTGTATATTTGGAATAATATGGTAGTGAAATAGAACACCAGGATTATTGATGTGGTTTTCTTCCCTTAAAATGAACACATCTATAGTGTATGGTGGTTTTTATCTAACGCATAAACTACTTCCCTTTTATCAACAAAAAATATTCTTGAGTAAGTTTATACTTGAACTTATTATGCTTACACTATATAGAGATAATGAAAGAGTTGGATAATTGTCCATTTTTTCAATATATTAGGCTTGGGTAAACTTGAAGCAAGGTCACCTATATTGGATGGAGACCCTCTTAGAATATCTGAATTGATCTTCTTCTTCAAATGTTGATATTATATAGGCTAAATCAATATTACTCAAACATATACAATATATAAATATATTTTAATCAATACACTCATCTTATCTTTAGGATATATATTATAATATCCTTGAACCCTCGCTCATATATCAATATCCAAAAAATTAAACTTTACATTTCAATATTTTATGAAAAAAATGTGACCCAATTTTATTCATATAAAATATAAAACATAAAATGAAAACATTATATCACTTATATACCCAAGTACCTTTTAGGTTTATATTTTTATATAATTATTGAAAACCCATACATAACAACACCCACGTCTTAAAGTGATCATTTTTACTAAAATTTTCCTCTTAACTTAATTCACATTACATCTTCAATGTGTCCAAAAAAATCTTCATATGTGAAACCTTTCTAAAAATAATTCATTTAGCATCAATATTCATTAACTAGGGAAATATAAAACATAATAAGGGTGAGTTGAAACACTTAATAATGGTAAATATAACCATTAAAAATATAATGTCATGAGTGAGCATAAGATAAGCATAAGTTCATGATGACCTAGTCGATGTGAATGAGCATAACATAAGTGAATTCAAACCTATAAAACATTGATCATAAATTTTCAGATATCACATAATGTTTTATTATAATATAATAGTCACATAAATGAACAATCATTATGAATGCGAAAATAATCCTTGAGAAAAGGATCCATTAAAACTCATATCAAGTATTGAAAAACTGTGTAGGTATATTTTAACATCAAACACTCATCATGGAATCACCAAACATGATAATTCAAATATATATTAGCAGAAAAATATAACTGGATAACGTTATCATCTATTAGGAGTAACATACAATCAGTTAACTTAATCATCTCTTAAGAGTAACATAACTTCATCATCTCTTAGCATCATATCATTACCCAATGCTTTAAAGGACTATAACAAATCCACTTGTAACATATATTAAAAATTCACTTAAAAATTTGGGTTTACTCCCAAATTCCTCTTCCATTAATAATTTCAATGTACCATATCAAAAAATAAAACACAAGGACGCTTTCATTTCATAAAAAACTATCATAACATTATTTACCCACGAAAAATAAATAGGTTTCCTAAAAATCCATTTAAGAAATCATAATAAAACATTTAAAGAAAGGAATTGAATGGTATCATGAGATCATATCCTTAATGAACCATAATAATGATTTAATTTTTTTTAAATTGGTGAAAATACCTTTAAAACATCATTCAAACATTTCTTTAAAAATAGAATAAAATATCTTTTTTCCTTTGATACAAATTTATCTAAAAATTCCTATAATATTTATAAAATATTTTTCATGAAAAATAAACATGGAAATTTTTAACGTAATATTAAAATAGAATAATTCCCATGATTATAAGAATATTTATTCATGTTGTATACTTTAAAATAAAACATTCATTTCACACATACGTAAAAAGTAAAAAATGATTATTCAGAAAACTATAAGAAATATTCATTTTAAAAACATTGTAAAAAGAGTTATATATACTGAAAATGACCTTCATATAACATTTCTTGGATAGGTAATGACTTTCAGAAAAAAAAAATGATGATTATGGTCATGGAAGTTAAATTTCATCAACCAAAAGGAGAATAAGGTATAATTTTATTTAAAAACATTTTCCCAATCATTTTAAGGGAAAAATACAAAAATAATGGAACTAATAATTGAAAATTATAAGAATAAACAATATAGAATAAAATATGTGGGGTTTAAAGGATAATATCTATAAAATTTCCCTCAATGAAAATTTATCAAAGAATATCAAGAAAATAAATTAGATTATTACATAAATCCTCACCATTTTGGTAACGTTTGAATCATAACCAGGGTAAAATAAATAACATTAAATTAAAAATTAAATACCATGAACATATGGATTTTCATGATACCAAATTTTAAAGTGGTATTAGTTACACCTCATAAAATAATATAGGTGTATAACATAAAATATTTCCCAAATAAGACAATTTGATACAATTATCCCTTACTACTTGGAAATATTCAATTCAAATACCATTAGATGAAATAATATAAATTTTAAGTTAAAATACCAAGAATTAATAATTAAACATGGAATAAAATTTCAAAGTGAAAGTATATACACCTCATAATCATACATAGGTTCATAACATCCAACATGTCTCAATGAAACAATATTGAGATAAATAATCCTTACAAAGATCGTTACACTAAAGTGATAATTAATCATTAAGGTGATTATGATAAAAAATGTAAAACCACAAATAAATTAAATACATAATAAAAAAATTATTGGTAATTTTAAACAAAATTATTTCATAACACAGTAAATTAGGTATAAGTATAACTTAATAAATGGAAATTGTTTTAAGAAACATCATACCTCGAATCTTGGCTTGCGATGTACATCCATTAGTTTCATGTATAATAGATTAATATTAATTATTTAATTATTTAATTATTTAATTATTTAATAATATTTTAAATTTTTATTCCCTTATAATTAAATCATTTGTTTTTTTATTACAGTGACATATTTAATTACATAACCTATTAATTCCACATCATGTGTTTTGAGGACACCTGATTCATGATTACAACATGACATTGGTATGTTGATCGTGATCAAAGGGTTCATCGTTACATCATCTCAAGAATAATAATAATGAAATAATTATCATTTTTATAAATTTAATAAAATTTAATAATCATCCATAAGTGGCATATTTGAAAAAAATCACTTCACTTCATGGAGGTGGTATTCCACTCGTACACATGAGAAATATTGTCATTTTTTATGGGTGGAAGGGTAAAAAGACAAGTAATATCATATATTTCTAGAATAATAACTATTTAATGGATATTATATATATATATATTAAATCCACAATAAAAACCTCCCTTATGAGGTGGTAATGGCAAATGAAACACATCACTTTGTGGAGATTTTAGTCCACACATACGCATGAATAATGATTTTATTCTACATAGGATGGAAAAGGAAATGAATAAGTTTATTAAATTAAAATAAAAAAATATAAATATATGGAATATGTTAATTATATTATATTTTAATTTTTATGAAATTATTTTAATGTGGTAGAATAATGGGTAATATGAAATAGATCGGTCATAAGGATTACCTTCTCTTTGAGTGACCTCCTTTGGATTTCTTCTTAAGGACCTGAGGGTTAGGTGTTTTATGAGAAAATAACCTATAGATATTATAAGTATTTTTATAATATTTTATTGAAGTTTTTTTTGAGATAAGTGACTCAAGGTTGTGTGAATAATAGAAGATATGGGGTGTCCTATTATAGTGAAGGAAGGGCAGCGTTTAGAAATACTTAAAAGATTTAAATATAATAAATTATTTTTCATGTAAATTTGAAACCATGTGGAAAAAATTTATAATATTATTTATTTTTATTTATAAATACATTCAACAATTAAAATTTGGATAGGATTATGTATCATTTTAAAACTTATATTTTTTTACCCCTTCTTTAACCAACTCTAGCCTTAACCACAGTCACAATTTTTTGAATACTAAAGGGTTATAAATTTACTTATAAGGTAAATATTGGATGAAAAAGTTCAAGGAAAAAAATTTCAGTCCTTATCCCATACTCCATTTCTTATTTCAAGATTTTTAGGAATTTTAAATCATTTAATAATATATTATATAATATAAAATACCATTAAAATCATTTAAATAAATCCTCAAAAATTATAACTTTAATGAAAAAATAACAAGTTTGGAATTATAATATAAACCCTTTCAAATTAAATTATACATTATTAATATATAATATTTTTTTTTGAAATCATAATTCATTCAAAAATATTAATTTTATTTTTATTAAATCATTTACATTGATTTATCTAGTACTTGCACAAGCACTATGTCAACATTGTGTAAAAATGTAAGGTAGTTATACCATCACTAAAAATTAAAAATTAATTAATAGAATAAAATTAAATTAATTATATTCAAAATAAAATTTTATATTCATTCATAACATCTTATTATCCCTATTTTAACATATAATTTAAATTAAAATCAAGAGAGTGACATTTAAGAACTATCCTTTACTTAAAATAATATAAAGTCCTCATCAACCAAAAATGTCACTAAAATGAAATTTTTTTGAATATATGAAGGTGTTTATCGAAATAAACTCATTAAATAAAAATAATTCAAGTTTTAGATATATTTTTAAAGCCTTATCACATTATTTTTAACCTTAATTACCCAATTTACCCTTACCAAGCTGACAAATAGTTAACTCAGTTACTATTCATTATAACAAAAAAATTGAAATATTTACCAGATTTGAACCTAATTATTAAAATTATGGAATCAATTTTTAAATATTTAATTTATATAAGTTCAATAAATCAATTTTAATGTAAATGTGAAAAATAAAATATAAAACTATTTTTAAACAAATGTGTTTTTAAGCTCAAAAATAAACTTATACTTAAATCAAGTAAAAAGTTAATTCTAGTGTAATTATTTAGTTTATTTGTAAATAAAGGATATTTATGTTACTTTAAGATCAAATTATAATAATAAAGGTAATTTTCAATGAAACGAAAATGAATTCTTACAAAAATTAGTATTTTCATTCATCAATGAAGAATCAATATTTTTATAAAATTCGTAAATTTCAACCTATGAAATTTTTGATATGATTATTTGAAAAATAATATTATTTTTTAAATTAAAATTTATAAAATTGGTTAAAATTAAAAATTTTATTCACTCAAAAAAATAAATAAAATCCATTTTTGGAGAAAAATATATTTTTAAAGTATAAAATAACTTAACTAAAAATTGAATGATTATTTAATAAGCATTAATCAATATATTTGTATTGTATTAGAATATTTATATATATTTATAAATTTATTTATTCCTATTCATATCATTCAATTTAATTCTTAGGTTATAACAGTTACATCTAAATAATAATATTTTTTTGTTCATTTAGGCTTGGTGTTGTGTTTCATATATGTTATTGAACATAATGTTATTTTAAAATATCAGGGTGATACACATATGCCTTTGACAAATGTATTCTCTTTAATCTAACTTCTTAACTTATTATACTTCACATTATAAGAAATATCTTTTTCATGCATCATTGGTTCCTTATTTACCTCCCTTTGGTATTTTAATATTAGTAATATATGATATATTGGATCTCTTTCCTGACACAAATGTTTTTTTCCATAAAAACATAGTTCCAACCATATCATTTTTTTATCACATACATAAATACATATTCATATATAATTCTTTAATGTAATTCTCATTAATTCATGAATGGTAATACCCATTTAATATGGTCGTTTCAAAACTCATGAGTCTTCAATTCTCATTTTATTGTCAAAGAAATATTATGAAGGCTTGGTTGATAATTACACATGGTATATTAAATAACCACATACTCAATAAAATTATAGAACTCATATAAATAATTCTTCATGTGTGTTCTTTTTTATTTAAAGATCTCTAGGTAATATCCAAATATCACAACTCATATCATTTAAACTCATTCAACTCATTCAATTTGTTTCTCCATTTGTTCCCAACTACATTTACATCTCATTAATAATACTTTCAACATGGTGAAACATATATCAAAAGGATTATACTTTTAATAAATGCATTCATGCCTCATTCCCCATCATTTAATCATAGCATGTATTACATAATCCAGGCCACAACTTCATGTTGAATCTCTATGAACCAAAAAATCCATTTGTATAATTCTTTATATATTCATGGATAATGAAATTCTTGGATAATTTATGCATTTTTTCCCATAATATTTCTGATTTGGGCTTAGAATTAACCTAGATTCCATGTAACTATTCATTCAATGTAGTACATACATCATGATTTTATCGAACAATGTGTGTGCACATTTCTTAGAGGATCTTCAGTTCAATACTTGTACACTAATATTATATCTTATATAAGATATGTATAAATGGTTACAATGTTTTGTGAATGTATGAGTATTTTATAACTCACCCATAAATTATCTGAATCCTCCATCTTGATCCTAATTCCGAAGAGAATATCTCATACATGCAACCTTCTTCGTATTCTATATTTTTTCCAGGAAAACTCATTCTAATTATTTCTGTATTCTAAACTTATATATTTTATCAAAAAATGCATATTTATTTCATGATATTTTTTAGAAGACATATTGATAAAGTTTTTCACATGTATTCATGATCTTATTTAAATGATAATATCTTATTTATAATTTTCAAAAAGAATATTCAAAATTTAATTCCTTGTGAAACACATATTTTATTCACTTCAGATCAATACGATCATGTATAAATAAACTCATATTTGGAAACTTCTTTTTTACATGGTAACTCCATATCTATAAATGTATATTAAAGGTAGAATAGTCAACCATATTGAACTTCATAAAAGAGATTTATCAATTAGAAGACAAGTGCATGCCATCCTAATGAACATGGAAGATCCATGTTCTCTTCTTATGGAATAATTTCCTCATAGAAGGTCTATAAATCTTATAATTGAAGAACCTTATACTCTTGATATTTCAACACTTATTAAAGGTTTATAGTGGTGTGGTCAATCAATCTCAGATCACATAGGATCCTTTCATTCATGGAATATTCATGTGTACATCAAAGAGAAGGTTCATCTTCCATGAAAATGCTCATAGATGCTCTAATTATTCTTTAAGTAGCTCATGTTAATTTTGTGGTTGATTTTATTGATAACTCATGATCAATTTTATTTTCATATTAAGGAGATCCTTTCGGTTGTTCAAGATCAACTGCTATGGTAGATCATAACTCACTTCTTACGGTCATTCATATATCAATATTGATCCACATTTGTCTTGTGGTAGATGAATATAATGTCACACAGTAGATCATATGCCCATACAGAACTCATACCAATATTATTTTGTCGATCATATGTCCTTAGGTTCATTTGATTTCCAACTTCTCATGGTCAATTCAGTTCATCTAGGTCCTCATAGGCCTATATCTTGATGATGATCAATAGTACCTTACTCTAGACTGATCCTAATAACCCCCAACATTAAATTATGAACAATGTTGTACTTTGGGATGTACAGCATCAAACTATTAATTAGCATCAAGCTCCATAATAAACATTTATTCTTTTTTAAAAGGTTCTAAATCCATAGCACTATGTATTGACACCTAGACACACCATTCGCACACCTATATATGTCAATGTTCCACCCTTGAAGATGGTAACTTTTCGTTGTTCATGCTATACACATGAAATGCAATAACATGTTCACTATATGCCTCCACTAGGAAATCTATCAGCTGGAAACACCCTTTTCCACCTGGGCTGTCTATTCTAGGATAGGCACCCACCTAATTATTTGATGGTCCTGGCCCTATTCATGGACCTTGTAGGGCCATATTTTAGATAAATCCCCACATTAAACAATTATAAATATTCTATGTATAAAATGTAAATCCTATATTGTAATTTCTATTCAATCCTTACTCAACATGCTTCTTTCTTTTAATCATAATCCAAAGAGTTATTATTCTTCAAATAAATTTTCTTTTATATTCATATATGTTCACAAATTCATCTATACTTATGTTTGAATGGATAATTAAGTGTTGAACATAATGTGAAAATTTAAAATCCATTAGTACATATTCTTTAGTATTAATAACCAGTTCTCCAATCATCACAATCTATATCCAACTTCATCCTAGTAAAATCCCAAATAATATTTTTATTCACAAGGATAGAACTCATTTCTTATAATATTTTATTAATTATTACCATTATTCTTATGAGATTTAAGAAAATTTCAAGCACTTATTCCTCTACACATATTTACAGACATTAATAATAAATACTACACAAAAAAATGTGGGTTCAGTAATCACCCCCTATATATTTATTGTTGATACCTACCAAAAAATTACATTTCAATATATTCTTCAACTTTAGACATATTAATTTTTCTTTCTCTACCACTTTCTCATTTTTTAAGTGTAATTTTATTTTCTCTCTCCCTTTTTGATAACAAATTCCTAGAAAAATATAGAGTTGTCACTCCAATTTTATAAATGATTCAAAAATATTTAAAGTCTTCCTTTATTTGAGGCATGCTCAGTGTAGAAAAATATAGAGTTGTCACTCCAATTTTATAAATGTTTCTATAAGATTCATTTTATAAATCCTTATAACATAAAAAAATCTATTCATTTTATTATCATTGATAAAAATAATTCTTTATTATGATAAATTCTTGATGTTTAAGATGAAAGTGTAGTTTTTCATACCTTTTCAATGAGACACTCATAAGCACCTTCCAGAATTCAAATGTGCATGAAATATCAACTCTTTTAGATTCTCAAGGAACTCCTCTTTATAGTATTGTTTCTTTCATTACATCATCATGAAAAATATTGTCTTCATATTTTCTTTGATCTATCAATTGATAAATCATACTAAGATAAAACATATTAATAACTAGAATATTTATTCCAAAATAATTTTAATCTTTACTTTCCATTTTTGAGAACCACCTTTAACTTAAATTATCCCACATGGTTAGAAAAAAACAATAAAAATAATAGAAAATAGGGTACAACCTAATTGGTCATCAATGTGATTAATTAGATTTAGAATTTCTTCTTAAGAAATTTGACCTTTTCCATTTAAATTTATTTTTGGATGAACACAACATGATTTCACAATCATTTTTCTGATTATGTTTTACATTTGGAATATTGGGTTCATTGTCTTTATCCTTTTTTGTGATTTTCCTTTTAAAATGGGCCACTAAGGAAACTTCAACTATTGGTGTAGATTTCATGTTTCTCAAGAATTTGTTTTGAGATATAATAATTTTTACCCAATATTTTAAATTTCTATCCAACCTATTTGAACTTTCAACAAGAATAATAATTAAATATTAGGTTATACGTGTTTTACATCCAATCATGAAATTATATTTTTTTTTCATGTGTTATATTTTATTTTTCTTTAGTTTTTCCCATTACATGGGATTATAATTTTCATGATTTTTTCAAATCATCTGGAAATATTTCGAGACATTCCTCTACAAAATTATTATACATTTTATATTTTCCATATAGATTATTATATTTTATATTCACTAAAATAGTAGTTTCATTTTTCCATTGGAATATTATTTCATGTTTTCAAAAAATTTCCACTAAACCATCATATTCATGAACAATTTTAAATTTTTCATGATATGACATATTAACACACAAAAGAAATCATTTTTCTTATTTTTTACAACTTCCATATTTAAATTATTAGAATTTTTTTCCAAATTACCTATTTTATTTATACTTATTACCCATGGATGTATCACCACACCAGTTTACAAAATTATTGAGAATATATTTTTTACAATCTTTTTAATGATTCTTTCTGAATATAAGTTTGTCTCTATTCTTTATATTCTGTGGTATTTTCTCTATATTTATTCTATTTATATGGTTCAATAATTTATACTTTTAGTATTTTTATCTCTGACCACTACTATATAAAATCCAACATATATTTCCAAGAATATTAAAAAAATTAAGTTGATGGATTTTTCATTACATTATGTGGATTTTTCTTCTTTTGAGACTTTTTACCACCTTAAAATGGGATTATTTTTTCCCTTAAAAAATTTTTGTGTTATAGAAAAAATTTAGTACCCTATGAACAAATATTTTACAAAAAAATTTACTTAACGTTTGATTCGTTGAACTTTGGGATGTCCAGATTTTTTAAAACTACTAGATTTATATTTTTTATTTTTTGCATTAGTTTCATAGGATTTTTTGGTGAAACAACTCTAATAGTACTTCTTTCATTTATCCTTAACTTAATGGTATCTTTTTCATAACCTTTTTCATCAATATTTTTATAGATTCTAGTTTTTTAATTTCACTACACATGAAAAAATCATAGCAAAAACAATATTTCTAGAATTGGATGGTACATTTCTTTTTGATTATTCTATATAAAAAAGGTTGGTCTTAGAATGTTTTCACTACCATAAAAGTGTAACTTAACTAAAAACTCTCCATTTTTAGTCTGTATGGAGGCATATTTCTTTAAAAAAATGTTTCAAATATCCATCTAGTGTTATTCTTATATTATACATTTTTAATGAAATCTCTAAGTATTTTATATTGAGGATGATTTTCTCACCATCCACTGATTTTACTTTTTCTTCACCAGCCTCTCATATCTCTTCAATTTGATCTTATGGAATTTTTTATTTTATTTGTTAAAATGATAATGATCTTTTATCCCCTTCTATTTAGTCCCTAATTGGGAATATTTGAAAATATTTACCTTTTTAATGCATGGTATATATCCATATGAATTTTCTTCGCTTATTTATTTTTCTAGATTTTGTTGATCCACTCATCTTTAAATCTTGAGAATCTTTCCAAAAAAGTCTATATTCGTTGAACTTGGGACTTTGAATTTATTCGACATATTAAAACATATTTATACTATTTATTTCAAATACATTTCCATCATTTCATTATTATATTCATGGTGGGTTATATCCTTTAGTATATTCTAAAAATTATAAAAATAAATGAAAAGTTTTATTTAGGGCTATTATATGGGATATATTTTATAGAATCAATTTATTCATCTTGTGAATCCTCTAAATTGTGTTCTTACCCATTAAAAATGGTTCTTCTATAAAAAAAATTATCGATATATTTTTTGGTATCCCTTCTCCATGTATAGATGAGACTAAAATGTTGTCCACTTTCTTGGTGGTGCACTCAACCACCAGATCTTCATCTTCCTTGCATGGTTTTTTTCTGTCTAGTTTTACTATAGTAAAACCAATGTTCATCCCCTATTTTATCATGAGGGATAAATTTCCATCACCTTCAAGAGAATACTCAAAACAAATGTAATAAAAATACTCCCACATTTATTACTTGAAAATAGTGGAGAGTCCTCTTTCATTGATGGTACCTTTCTTAACTTCTATGACTTTAATTTCTTCATGTTATTTAATGTATTTGTAGAAATATATTCCATGGTTTCATTGATAGGGAATTCATAGGATTCTTAAAATATGTACTTAATATTACCTTTGAAAATAAAAAATATAATCTTGAAATAAGAAAATTCAATATTGGTGTAATCATACATCTGATACCAATTAAAAAGAATCACATAGAGTTGTAACCACTTGATAGTAAGGGTAAATTAGTGTGTGATTAATTTTTACCTATTTAAACTTGTATCCATTTGTTACCACATCACCTTTTCAATGATTAGATCTCTATATCTATCTCTTTATTTATATAATCCTTCATCCGCATGAGTGTAGAGAAGAATAGGAAATAAGTACAAGAGAACACCAAGATTACTGATGAGGTCTACCTTACGATGGATGACTACATCTCTGAGGTATAATTTTTTTAATCCCATACACACACAACTTCATTTTTATCCTCAAATAAAATATCAGTAAGTATGTGGCCTTGAAATTTTTATCCTAACACCAACTAGGTACAATGTAAGATTGGGATTTATGTCCCTTCATACAATAAAATATTCTTGGAGAACCTTGAATAAAGATCACTTATATTGACTCGAGTCCCTCCTGAACTATATGAATTGATATTATTATTCTATTATAGAAATATGATGGGATAACTTTATGTTCCTTAGACATCTAGAATATAGAAATATATTATAGGCTGGATACCCATATTCTCATTGGCTTATATATGGTCTCTAATATATTTATGTGACACACTTTATATTCTACTCATCTATAAATATAGTGCATAAGAAATATCTTTGTCAAGAAACAATTTTTTCTTCTTTCCCTATCATTGATACTTCAAGATTGAAAAAAAGATGATATATCAGATATCTTTATTGAAATAAGTGTTTATCCCCTTGAAAATCCAATGTCTGACATCTTATTTCTTAATTACCTATATGAATGTATAATTCACAAATCATTAGTGAATATATTTTCCATTAATTCATGGTTGTTAATACCCATTTAATATGACAAGTTCAAAACTCATGAGTCTTCAATTATAATTTTATCATTAAAAAAATTTATGGAAGACTTGATTAATAATTAAACATATTTTATTAAATAAGTATGTACTTAATTACATTATAAAAACCAAAGAAATAATTCTTCATTTGTATCCTTATTTATTTTGTCATATCTAGGTAATATCAAAATATCATATCTCAAAACTCATTATATTTTTTCATGTTGTTTCTCCATTTTTTCCAAGTAGTATTTGCATCTAATTAATAATATGTTTTACACTATAAAATATATAACAAATGAATTTTCCTTTTAAATAACACATCAGTTATTCTTTACTCATAATCTTATCATATCATTTATGAAATAATTAATTACACAACTTTATGTGACATATTAATGAATAATAAAACCCATACATAGCATAATCCTCATAATCAGGGACGTCTGAATGTATGGAAAATGTAAGCATCGTGTTTTTTTAGAAAATTACTACATCAAGATTGGTAGTAACTTCTATTTCACATTATTGTTCATATAATACAGTTCATGTGTTATGATTATCTAGGGTAATATACATTCACTTCTCTTATAAAATATTTAGTTTAATATATGGACATTATTGTTCCTTCTTATTCTGGATATGTATGAATTCATTCAAATTATCATGCATGTATAATTATTTTTGAAATCACCCATTCATTATATAAATCCTTCTACAAGATATCAATTTCTACCACACATCTCATTATGCAACAATGATTAGGATTCCTTTTTACATTAAAATTCATTCTCATGATTTTTAATTTCTCACCTTATATGTGGTATCAAATCTTGTTTAATCATTCATGGTTGTTCTTAGAAGATCTATTGATCAATATTGACACATGTCTATATGATTTCTTTTTCTTTTAAAGAGCTTATCTTTTTCTTCTCATGACTCTTCACATCCGACATTTCATTCCGTGTGTAGAACTAATTATCTTCATTAGAAATCTACATGCCCATGTATGAATCTAATCATATTTGGAAACTATTTTTCACATTATACATTCATCTATTTCAAGGTATATTGATGGAATAAATGTCATTACATATTTCACTTCATGTAAATGCTTCATCATACGGAAGATACATTCAATTCACCCTCATGCACATGAAATAAATGTGTAATCTCATGATAATTTACTTATATATGGTCCATGAAGTTTCTCATTGAACAAACTTAAACTCATGGAATATCAATACTTACATATGGTGCATTGTAGCATGTTCAATCGATCTCAACTCACAAAAGATCATTATATTCATGGATGATTTATATGTTATTCATATAGAATTTTTATCTTACATTAATATACTCAAGAAACATCCATATTTTCCTATTGTTTCTCATATTCATCATGTGTTAAATATTTTTCATAACTCAAGGACTATTGTATTTTGTATTTATAGGATAATTTTAGGGTCATTTGACCTCAACTTCAATGGTGGATTGAAAATCACTTCACACAGTCATTTTTAGAACCTAGT
Organism: Viscum album; assembly: GCA_963277665.1. Classification (NCBI taxonomy): domain Eukaryota; kingdom Viridiplantae; phylum Streptophyta; class Magnoliopsida; order Santalales; family Viscaceae; genus Viscum; species Viscum album. The sequence continues at coordinate 1,811,301,126 of OY728147.1, read as the reverse complement.
AGATCCACACATGTTTTTCAGTTGATTAATCTCATGTTGTTCTATATATCATATGTTCATATGAAATCTCATATCAATGTTATGGGGTTAATCATATGTCCCTAGGTGTGTTCCAATTCAAACTTCACAGTTTTTTATTTTGTTCATCAAGAACCACAAAGACCCTGAGCATGATGATGATCAACAATATCTTATTCAATTTCAAACCAAGTAACCCATGGATTTAAATAATGAAAAGCACCATGCTTTGGGATGCCCTCATCAATTTTTATTTATTTTTGGATAAACCCCCTTTTAAGGAGAAAGAGGGAAACCTCACATGACTTCAAAGAAATGGATACATAAAGATCCATGGAACTATGGATTGACTCCTAGAAATACCACTCACACACCTATACACGTCATCATGTCACCTCACACAGTGGTTCTTACTCCCTTTTCATTCTATGCAAACATTTATCATGCCCCTATGTGTTCAAATCCTTCTCTATACAACTATTCATCTATATATTCCCTTCTTCACATGGGTTGTCTATTATAAGTTGAATACCCACCAAAGTAGTGTACAGGGTAGGTCCTATTGTTTTCCCATATGGTATTATATTTTAGATAAATCCCAATATTAAATTCATAGAAATATTTAATGTATTAAATGTAATTCCCATATTATAATTCTTATTCAAGCCTTCTTCAACATGTTTCCTCTTCTAATCATCATTAAAAGAGTGGGTCGTATTCATATAAATATTATTTTATATTAAAATTCCTTAAAAATTCATCAATAATCATACTTGAATGAATTCAGTGTATCACATAATTTGAAACTTCAAACTCCATTAGCATGTTCTCTTAAGCATTAAATTACAGTTATCCAATTTTCATAATTAAGCTCCCACATTATCAAATTAAATTCTTGTATGGTATTACCCTTTAAAATGATGGAAATCATTTCATAGAACTTTTTCTTACTTTTAACCATTATTCTTGGGAATTTTATGAAACATCCCATCACATCTTCTTATGCATAAATTCAAACACATGGACAACAAATACAATACATCAAAAATGAGGTTCAATAGAAACATCATCCATTTATAAGAATCCAACACCTAATATTTTATCATCAACAGTGTTTTAGAAGATATTTTTTATCTAAAATATAATAAATATGTTTAAAAATATTTCCATGGTATTTTTAGTTTCTAATTATAGTGGTAAATGATATAACTATTCAATGTAAAAATAATAATAATTTTAAGACATTATCACATATATGTTATACTTAATGTGACATGATATTGATTAATAGTATGGTCTTTGAATATCATATTAATTGAAAGTAAAAAACACAATTCATTCTATGGAAAAAAATACAATAACATATTATCTATCATGTGGTAAAAATATATAGTGGATTTTCTAAAAATTAGTTTTGAAAATATTCAAAATGATTTCTGGATATTGTTTCTTGAGTTATTTCATATGATGTGACAAAAGGTGAAATTATGTTTAGTCCATGATATTTTAGTGACTATAGGAGATAAATGGAATTATGAATTAAAAAATTCTGAACCATGGAATGGCCAATGTTAGTGGAGGCTTAAGAAAGATGGGATTTATCCTCTCTCATGATAATTATGACATCAAAGAACTTGATTGAGGTAGACTGTGAAATTTTTTTAGTGAAACCCAGATAAGATACATGTGATTTTATTATCTATATCGATGAGGGGACCATTATTTTATTATCTAATTTGATGAACAAATTTGATATTCTCATGCAACCATATGGTCTATACATAAAAAATAGATAAAGTATGGATGGTAAATATTGAATAGAAATAATCTAGGTCTCATGTTCACTCAATAACTTGGAAAAATAGAATATATGATTATACATACTTATGTATGATATAAATGGTAGACAAAGGTATAGAGATACATGTGTTTGGTAGATATCACACATAATACCTTTATAACTTGACTATCATTGACACTTTTCTATAGGACACTTTATGCTTAAATTTTTGGATTCAGGGATTCATAATTTCTTTCAATGTTATAAAGGATTGTGTGGTCTTGGATTGTAATTATATGAATGTGGATCAATTTTAAAAAAAACTTTGAGAGCTACCCAAAAAGTATTTTTTAGGATATATGTAAAATGTTCTAGATGGTATTTCATAAGTTATTATATATTATGAAACAAGTGGTAGAAATGTATGATAAATTTTTAGAAAATATATTTTGAAAATATATAAAACAAATTTTGAATATTTTCCTATGAGTTATTTCATATTATGTGATATAAATTGATAGTGCACCAAGTCTATGATATTTTAGTGAAAGTGTTAGATTGATGTAATTATGCACTAAAACATGTATGACGATGGCATAGCCTACCTCATGGTTTAAGCTAAATAACTTCATGGAATAGTATAATTCACTATGGAATAGTTGTGGTGTACAAGGACATACATATAACATGATAATTTGTATGATTATTCCATCTAACTCTTAAATGGAAATCATATTTGGTTATTCATAATATGATGGTTAATTCATGGAGTTTGATTCTTAAAAATATTCAATAAAATGTAAAATAAGATAACGGAGTTTCAATCTAATTGTTTCAAGGAGTTGAAATAATTGATAATTTTTTGAGAAAAAAATTATAAAAATGTCCAACCATTTGATTAACTTAAAGGCCTATATGAATTGGTTTAATATATAGGGAATTGTTTTTGTTTGATCTAAAAATCATAATAACTTCTCAAAGATTAATCTCCTGAGGTCTCATTTCTCTTGTACCATTAAACATGGTTATAGAATACTATGGTATGGAGGGAATTTCTTCATAGGCATTAGGATATTCCCATAACACATGGATACTCTAGGATGGAGGAACCCTTGGGTTTATCCATAGTGATCTCAATAAAATGAATTTTTTAATCCTGTATAGACTAGATTTTGAAGGGAAAAATACATTTTTTATTCATTTTAGTATTTATTATAAAAATATAGGTAGATTCATTGATTAATGGTTTTTAATAGTTTTTCTTACACTATTTTTATGATGATTATCATCCCTCCAATACCATTTATGTGTTACTGACCTAAAATAAAATATAATCATATTAACACAAATCCAATTGAATATCGTGCATAATATAAAACAAACTATGTCATGTAAAGGTTTTGAATCATATAAAACCAATTTCTTATTGAATATAATATCTAATATATTCTAGGGGGTTTTGATTCAAACAAATTTCTAACACATAATATGTATTAATCATAAAAAACATTATTATTGAATTTATAACCCAAAAAATTCCTAGTATTTGTTAAAATAAATATAAATCTCTATTCATACCTAGAATGTGACTTGCTAAATTCGTGGTATGACATTTATAAGAATATTTGTATGCACTTTATACTACACTATACAATAATTCATAATATAAATGCTTTATTTTTATGGAAATTAAATAAATAAATAATAAATAGAAAAATAATGATCTAGGGTCTCTAAACCATTAATATGTAATTAAATAGGTTTAATGGGAGGTATTCATTACTTATGGAGAGGGATGAGGATTGACCCACTAGTGTGCCTAGGTGTGTGTGTGTTGTTTCTAGTTTATACTTCTCTCTACCTATGATAATAAATTAACCCAATATAAACAAAACATCATTTTATAGACATTATATAATATATAAATATGAAAATATTTCCTTTATATACAAATATTATATCTTCATAATAAATATCAAATTGTGTTTTATAAACTCATTCATAATTAATAAAATATATAATTATTAAAGTAATATAAACATTTTCTGTTTCTTAATATAAAAAAAATATTAAACATGTATACACTTTACATAATTATATATTTAAAACCCACTTAATTACAATTTAAACCTATATTTCAGCCATAAAAAATATATTTTGGTATGATTAAATGTATCATTTAGTATATAGCCTTATGATGATGAATGTTTTTTATGAAATTTGATAGTAAAAATATTAAAAATTTATTTTAAAAAAAAATTAAACATAAAATTGTAAAAAATTGTAAACTGTATTATTTTAAAGATAAAATAATCCATTTAAAGATATATATAATATGGAGAACATTTTCACTATAAATTTTCTCTAAATTAAATTTATTTTGAACATATCACAAAGCTATTTAAATTACTTACATTGTAAATTATTCATGTTAATGTTTGTGGTATGGACATGAGTAGTGTAATATCTTTTACATTTTATACATTCTCATTTACAACATCATAAAAATTGAGAAATCTTCCTAATGATTTCCATATTTTTTAAATTGATAGTGTGATGTCTATTATATTGTACATATTTTTTTAAAACCTAATTTTGTGTATTATTTTGTGGGTAGTAGAATCTCTATTATGCTAATGTGACCCAATACATTTTTTAAAACATGAATTGGAAGAAATTTGGGAATATTTATCAAATCATATTTTTCATGTTATCATTATCAATATTTAAGATGTTTCTATGATATTCCTCCAATAAAAACTACCATTGACATGCCCATTTTATTATTAATGTGAATATTTTTATTTTTATTTATTAGATAATTAATAATTATTAATTAATTCAAAGTACATGGAATGGTATTTGATACCATATTTTTTATTTAAAGGCGAAAATTGTCCAAATAAAGTTGAAATAATTTATAAAATCTAACAATGGTATGTTTGAATTAAATACATAAAATATAAATAATGTACCTCTGTTTCAGGAATCATAACCTTTTTATTAGGGATATCTTTAGGTTATAATCAATAGAAGTTTCCTCTAAATATAGTATAAATATCATGTAAATCTTCTAACATCTAGTAAGGATTTCTCTCTTACCCATGACCTTCTAGAACTATAGGATTAAAGGGAAGAAATAAATGATACAGCTTCATTAAATATTTACTTAGATGAATCAAATCATTCTAAAACCATTATTTTTTCCCTATTATATAAACTCAAATAAAACTCCTTGTATTAATGTAAAATTTAGTTTCATATTCTATCTTTATAAAGAAAATTTAACGACCTTTTGTAAAATTTATATCTTAATAATTAATTCAAATCAAACAATATTATTTGATTTTTTTAACTCTTAAATAATCATTGTGAATCTTATAAAACAGTAAAGGCCACATGAAATATAGCTTGGGTGAATAAGAAATATGTAAGTGCACTATCCAACCTTTTCTTTAAAAAATGACCAAAACATTTCTAATGAAAAAGGTTGAAATGAAATATATCATGTCATAGTTTAATGAGAAAAGAATTATAAATATAATATCTCCCATTTTATACATTTATTGAACACATATATATCATCCATACTTAAAAAATATTTCTTCATGTGATATATATCTTGGATGGTGATATAACTGATAACACAAGCTGTAATATAGGAATTTAGTGAATATTAACTTTTAGTTGGATAAATGATATTTGATATAATCATCTAGATTGGTCAATATTATTAAATTAATTGGGAACATATGATTTATTCTATATGATATTGAAATTTTCTTATCTCATGGATTAACATGATGTATTGTACATAAGTATTATATGACTATAAATAAGATTTATATAGATATATATATTGGCCATGTTCATATGGAGATATGTATATTTGATAGATATCATTTCATATACCTTTGTATCTCTAGTATAGATTATCTTTTTATCATGGATAATCTTTTATTATAGTAATGAATTGAGGATTCATAATCATTTTCAACGTTATAAAGTCTTATCTGGTTAGAAATATGGTTTTTGAATATGGATTTATTTTTATTCAAAAAATAAATTAAAAAATAATGATATTTTATAATAGTTTGTCTAAAAGAATGTGGATATGATTTCAAAATTTGTTTTGAAATGTATATAAAGTTTACGAGTCTTTAATTAATGTGATATATTAAAATATAATATGCACTGAAGTCTATATCACTTCAATAAATATAGGTTATGTCATTATTCATGATACATATTGCATGAGGTGATAAAAATATGATATCAGATATCATATGTCTATAGTTTTTAATATTTCAACATAATATATTATATCCTTGGATTAATATATCAATTAATTATTAATTAATTAATTTATAACATCTATTTTAAATCACAAAAGAGTTTAATTATCATTTGAGTCATAAAGGTAAAAATCATAATGTATATTGTGCACTAGCTGAGTGACCAATATTTTATTAAGTGATTAAACATATTAAGCCCCTTATTTAATGGAAGAGTTTTATAAAAGGATAATCATTATAAAGACCCTCATCTATACAGATTATTATTTCCCTTTAATTTCATTTCGTACTTCTTTTCTTGAGTTTAATTTTGAGTTTAAAGAATAAGTATAGGTATTAGGAAGAGAATATAAGTAGGAGAAAAGGGACTAGGGTATTAAAAAAATTGTGTATCCACTTGACTTATAATGAGTACTTGGTCATAACTAGTGGGCTATAGTAAATATTTCATCTCCACTTGGTACCTGGTGGTCTATACAGAGTTCATTGAAGAGATGCAATTGAATTTTTAAAATGAAAGGGAAATTTTGTCTTTTATCTAAAAATATAATCCCTCAAAACCACTTATCATTCAATTTACACTCACTTTTAGTATATTTGGATTCCCATGGATCTATCATTTTCCTCTTGTCCACCTCAAGTTAATGTGTCCTCAAACCTTTTTCAAGTAACATAAAGGTTTTTTTATGAGATTTTATTCAGAAATTTTATTGTGAGGAGACCCTCCCCCCCCCCATATTCATTTCCTCTTTATATTTTCAATAAGTCAACAAAATAAATTTTTTTAATATAGGCCTTGTATATCGCATAAATTTTTTAAATTCCATCTCATGTGACTGCTATAAGAGTTAAAATTTAGTGAAATAAAGGTATTTATTTGATTTTCCAGGACATTATCTCTATTTTTGGTGTATGTTTATAAAATAAAAAATCTTCCATAAGTAATATTTTCTTGATTGTTCAAGTGGTGGAATATTATCTCCCTCCAGACCTCAAAGGATCTTTTTTACACTAATTTTTATAGGTCAACCCTTCTTCCTCTGATACTTATAAAGAGTCAGTCTTCAAGTGATATGAGGATGAGTGAATTTATTTAAAATGATTTTTATAATTAATAATGTATATTATAAATTTTTTATAGAATTTTCATATTATTTTTATCAATTCCACTTTTATTGATCATGGTGGCATGCTATGATTTTTATATATAAGTTATGATTCATTCTTGATTACTTTTTTTCATGCCTTATTTATTATTTAGGTCATGCTATTTTTATAATATATTTTTCCATTGTATTATTCAATAGAATTATATGGTTTTAAATATTATTTTAATTTGAAATAAATTTTTTAATTGATTATAATTGTAATTAACATGGTTATAGTATTTTCTAGTCATGTTTAGTTGTTTTTCGAAACATAAAAATTTATAATTGAGCATGTTGTAAATTGTATATATTGTTATGTAAAGAATAAGTAGGTACTCATCCTATTGATGAACAAGTTAATGGAATGGTATGGGATTGAAATGCTCTAAATTTTTATATGATTTCCCTTATTTCTAAAGGGATGAGCTGGAAAATTTCTCTAACATTTTATAAGATACTAGTTTTTCTATGAGGTTCAGATCTGTTGATTTTTAGTTTAAATCATTTTATTAGACCTAATATGATTTCATAGTGATGATATGGAGGATATGAGATTTTTATAGGCTTTTTAGGAGATTATAACCTCAGCCGGTGGAAGAAATCATTAATCCACATAATTAGTACAAACGGTATTTCCCAATCCACATGGTTTCTCCTAACCATATAGGGGTGCTCTGTGAGTAGAAGTAGGTCACAGAGTTATCCATAACCATGAAACATAGTCTTTATTCCCATAAAATGTTTCTACTATTTTTAATATAGTCTAATGTCATGGTTGGTGAACGGTTTCTCAAATTGTGTAGCTAACCTATTAGATTCACCTCCTTAGACAATTCCAAGTGCATGGTTGGTCCACTGTTTTTTCAACTGTGCAACCAAACCATGAAACCCCTATTAGTTTGAGAAATTAACCATTTTTACTTAAAATTATAAAATATTAATATAGCCTCCATTTTGTTCATTCTAGAAGATAGGAGGCCCCCACTTCTATCTTTTGATCTCCCAAGCCTCCATCACATAGGCTTTTCTCCTAATTCTCCATCCAACCTCTAATTCAAGATATGATCATCTTGTTGGATTCCTCTTAGTATGGGATTCAATCATGAGACTCAATTTTTTTTATCTCCATGATTCTATTTTTTATATAGGATCATATGCCCTATTTTCAAGGTGTTAGTATGTTCTTTGTTTTTCTTCCAATTCAATCCAAACTAAGGGCTAATAATATATGAGTAATGTAATGGACCAAACTTTTATTAATTAAAATTCCTCTTGATCTAATGAAATGTATTATTATCTAATATGGTTATATAACATATGCACATCCTTGGTTTTATGTTTTTGGATTTTAAAATATCATTATGAATTGTGGTCATTGATAATATAGTCATTAAACACTGATCACATGATTAGTATAAATATAGGGATTTAACAAATCCAATTTACTCAGAAAAAGGAGGTGATAGCCTCATCCCGTAGAATTGATCCATACAAAGCCCATTTGTCAGATCTTGGAAAGGAGGTGGCATCACTGGTATTTTCTCTTGACCAATCCCAAGTCGAGCTTCAACACTTTAAGCTCGAGCGGAACCACCTACGAGAGAAGTGGAAGTTAATAGAGATTATCCAACGAGCGATGTTATTCAAGCCACCCCAAAAGTCTTTCATCAATGAAATCCCTGCCCTTTTGACTTATGCAGGTGTTATAATGGGTTATGTAATGATACCCTAGTACTATTATTAGGTATATTATTTTTTATAGAGAATATACATTCATTTTATTATTGTTACTTTGTAAATAGTTTTTAAATAAAAAATAAAAAAATTAGTCTATTTTGATGAATTAATGGATTTTTGAATTAAATATTATTTTAATAAAATATTTTCACTAATTCAATTTTTATTAAATATAAATTAACATGTAATTATTATGAATACAATTGTGATTTTTATTAAGGTTTGAAAGCTATTTTTATCAAAACCCATGAATTTTCGATAAATGTTGTTTTTTATTTTAAAAGTATAAATTCACATATTTAGAAAATTATTTATATAAAATTAATATTATTTTTGGAATCAGGATTTCAAAATTATCCAATGGTGAATTTTTCATAATTTGTTGAGACATTCAAATTTTTGGGTAAAAATTAAATATCGTTTAAATATATAATGTGTTTTATGACATCATAATGACCCAAAAGTGATGTAATAAAATACTATAAACATTATGTTCATAAAATATATGTTTTACCATTAAAATAATGTGATTTTAGGTTTGTTTTATTTATTTTAAAAAGCATTAGTGGACCCTTCGGGACTTATAAAACATTTTAACTTTTTAAATTGATTTCCTTGAGTGTGAGCCACCTCCAAATAAGCAAGCCTAGTATTTTAAGAAGTTAGGCCATTGGAATTATAAAATAATGTATTTAAATCCCCTTTTGAAAAAACCATGGTCTGGTTTGTGGTTTTGATTGGTTAAATGTGTGGTGTCCAAAACCTAAATAATAAAGAATTCTTTCTCTTTTCCTATATAAACCCACCCATGATACCACTTCCTCTTCACTGAAATCCTTTTGATCTCGACCAACCTCTTCCCTAATATCTCTATAATCCTCCAATGGTTCCCAAAGCTCCTAAGAAGCCTCCCTCAGACCTCTCCCAATCCTTTGGGGTCATAGTTCCAAGTAAGGGATTTCTTCCACTCTCATTTTTTCCCAAGTTTATTTATGTTTCTATACCCTTGTCTTTTCAATTAAAAATGTTGGGGTATGATTTATAACCTACCCCATACCTACCTACTTATGTTTTAATGATTATATACCCCTTTATCTCTCATTAAGGCCTCCCATGTACACCCCTTATCATGCCGAAATTCATTAAGGGATTTCTTCCTTTCTCATTTTTGTCCAAATTTCATTATATTATTATTCCATTTTTATTTTCAATTAAAAATGTTGGGGTATGATTTCTAACCTCCCCCATACTAAACTCTTTATGTTTTAATGATGAGATACCTCTTTCTCTCTCATTAATTCCTCCCATGTACACTCGTTACTATGCCGAAATTCTATAAGGGATTTCTCTCTCCTCATTTACATTCAAGAAATTCTTTTAAATTTTGCATCTAAATTCCATTAAATATGTTGGGAATTGTATCTATATGACCCCATTACTATCCATTTGAGGTAAATATGATTATATACCCTTTTATCTCTCATCAACCATTTTAATGAATTATTATGTCATGTCGTTATGCTGTCGAAATTGCACTATGATTCTCCAAGCCAAAGTCATTGTCTAGTGAATACCATGCCCATTTCTCTATCATAGGTATTAACTTTATGCACATTTAATTATTGATTAAAGAGTTTCATGTATGAATCAAACATTCCTTTACCATGGAATAAATGGTGATTTTTAATGAATCCATGTTGTATGATCTATGTGGCACACTTATACATAAAATGAAATGATTAAGATAGGTGTGTCCTGATAGTGCTCCACTACATTGGGTAGAGATTAGTATAATGATACATTGATACACCTGATTTTTATATACATTTACACATATATTTTTGAAAATAATAATGTTTTTTCAGTGAATACATACTTCTTAGTGGACAAATACTATGATTTGGGTGATCCTGTTTATTTTCATGTGTTTTCTGAAAAAACACACAAATCAGGAAAACTCTAAGAAAAATTCTCAACTTAATGGTGTGTACATACCTACACATCGTGTACATTTAGACTCAAACACAGATCGGTCAGACAAGTACATGCCCAAGTCACTAGAACAGAGATGACACGTCATGTGGGTCATACCTGCACACCATGTACAGGCTTCTAGATGTGGTCGGTGGTGTTTTCCAGAGACTACACGTCATGTGGGTTGGAACCACACATCTTGTACCCTCCAAAAATCGGTCATCGATGCTACGGAAGTCAAGGGCAGCACAGCTGGCCACCTACTGTAGAAAAACTATGAAAAAAGTGTATTGATAAAACTACACGGTGTGTACTTTTTATACATACCATGTAATTTTTTTTCTATAAATAGATGACTTTGCCTCCGGTTTTAAGGGTTCAATATTCAATATTCAAAAGAGGGAGGTTTCTCTTATCTGCTATCGTGCTACCGTTGTTCCGCTGCTTCGCCATTCCACCATTATACCAAATAATTCACCTCTCCTTGATGTTTCTGCGATGACCACATTAGGTATCAAGGGTTATTTTTTCATATTTTCTTCCAATTGTAACTATACACCCCGTGTGTTGGGGTTGTGGGTGATGAAATAGTGTTGTAATATTTATTAATTTTTATTTTTGTGTTTATTCTATTTAATTCTTCTTATTCTTATTCAATCATTTCTTTTTATCACTAAAAATTTTGAGCCAGACCAAGGGAAAAAATTAGGGACTCAAAGGAAGAATTACTATAAATACCTTCATGATCATTGGAAGTATTCATTGACTCACAAATGGATTGATCTAAATAAATAATTGAAAAACACTGACTACCAGACCAAGGAGTCAGTTTCAATAAGTTCCAAACATAGTTTACCGGACCAAGGGAACCTTTTCAAAATTGAAACCCAAAGTGTTGGGTTATTATGAACAACACAACCTAATAAGAAGTTAGTATAACCTCCATAATAACCATAGCCCCAACACACTTCTTTTTCTATAAAAAATAATAAAACCCACTTTTTTTCTTTACCTATAAACATTAATCTTTACTTCAGTAATCAAAACGGTTTTCAAAATCAATAACAAAAATCCCACTCTAAATTTGGCATCCTTCACTATGTTAATTCTAAACGCTATCGAATTCACGCACTCATCAGTTCTCTGTGGATCGACCCCACACTTACGCTATAATTTCTTAAGAGTGGGTAATATCAATTTAAGACACTAATAACTTTCCTTCAGTGAAACGAAAAACCAAATTTTGGTGATGTTGTCATGGACTTCGGTTTGAGTGTAAAATTTAGTTTTTTTTAATTAATTTAGTAAAAATAAAAATGAAAAATTACCAAAAATATATTTTATAATTCCATTTTTGTTTATCTTTCTTTTTCCATTTTACACTTGGTTTTTTTTGTGTGCAGGATCACAGGTGCATGAGCAGACTCCCCACACGGTCCAGGAGTTGCGATTCATTGAACATTCTTCCAATTGACTTGGAAATCGAATGGACATTATTGTGATGTCAAGGTGCACTGGTGGAAGAGAATAACTAGAACTCACCACCCATGGAAAACAAGGAGGAGGGAGAGCGGGCCACTAAAGTTATAGCAGGGCACCCATACCAGGACCTATAGCCTCTCACTACTAGTATGTTGAATCCATCCCCATAATGAGGCTTCATGGAGTTCCTCCCAAGGAACTACCAGAGGCCGCTACAAAAACCCACTCTAGAGTACAGCAAACCCCAACAATTACAATAGATCTTTTAGCGGTCTTACTTCTCCCCTCAGCAGCCACCACCATGTCATACTCTCATGGAGTACGTCCTTCCATCTATTTATAGAGCTGACATGTGCATCGTTCATCCACTAGTGTAGGCCCATCATTTCAAGATAAAGCCTACTTTCATGTAGGTGATCCAAAACAAATTTTAGTTCGGCGGCCTGCCTAGTGAGGACCCAAACACCCATCTCTCTAGTTTTATGGAGATATATGACACTTTCCTCTACCACGGAGTGTCCAAGGACTCTATTTGTCTTCTTATATTCTCCTTATCTCTAAGGGATACAATGAAAGACTGGATAAAAGGTTTTCTGCAGTGATCTATCCTCACATTGGAGGAACTAGACCCAGAGTTCCTGTTAAAATATTTCCCACCCTCGAAGATGGTGACCTTGTGGAATGAAATACCCAAGTTCCAACAGCATGAATCAGATTCATTGTATGAGTCATGGGAACGTTTCAAGGAGATGCGGCACAAATTTTCACACCATGGACTACAACACTAGTTGCAGGTCCAGACCTTCTACAAAGGACTGACGATGAACACAGAGTCTGTGGTAGATGCTACTTCTGGAGGTACGGTTATGTGGAAGTCCATTGAAGAGAGTTTTGATCTTCTAGAAGACATTTTTTTCAACAGCTTCCAGTGGAATTCTGAGCAGGTCACACCAAAACGAGGTATGCACAATATCGATTCCACTACTATGCTTGTTTCGCAGTTGGATGTTATTTCTAAAAAGATCAATGCATTGAATCTGAAGAGTGTGTCCCAAGTAAATGCAGTGAACCATCCGACATGCAGTGAATGTTGTGAAAACCACATCATGGAAGAATGTTTGGGACCTACAGTTGTCCCTTCAACAAGTGAGGTGTGCTATGCTTCTCAAAACTGGGGGCCAAACCAGAACCATCAATACCAGAACCCAGCATGGCGTGATCACCATGACATAAGTTGGGGCCCATAGTAGTAGAATACTCCACCCCAGCAACTTCTTGGATATGGTCATCCCTAGTATTAAAGCCAGTACCCAAGGTAACAGTAGCATCAGTAAGGCTCTTACCAGCAACAAGGGTATCAAAACCCTCATCCCTGTAGCTGAGGAAGCCACCGCCTCCACCAGCTGCACAACCACCTCAGAAAGACAACACCCAAGGTTATAGGATCTCATGAAAAAGTTTATATCTACTATTGAGACCATATTCCAGAATTAAGAGGCTTCCATTCAAAGCCTGGAGAACCAAATCGTCCAGCTGGAAAACTAGCTCTCAGTGAGGTAGCCCAATACACTACTGGGTAACACTGAGAAGAACCTAAGGGAGGAGGCCCATGTGGTCACACTGTGGAGTTTAAAGGAGCTATAATAGAAGAAACTGGCACAGTCAGTTACACCTACACCCCCTACTGACAAATAAGGTATAGTTATAGACCCCTCCTCATCCAAAGGCCCACCAAAAAAGGCCCCACAAGGAAAGTTAAAGGATGTTGTCAAACCCTTAAATATTTCCTTACCCATCCAAGAGAGGATGAAGTATATAAAGTTATACCACCAGTTCAGAAATTTCATGGAATTGTTCAGAAGGCCGCACATCAACATTCCATTCATAGAGGCACTAAGAAATATGCCCACATATGTGAAATTCATGAAGGAGATCCTCTTCAACAAAAGGAACATGGAGGATATGGGAACCATTGCACTAAACAAGGAGTTCTAAGTGGTTTTAAATCATTCAATTCATCCCAAGATTCAGGATCTTGGTAGCTTCACTCTCCCATGCACTATTAGACCATGTGAGTTTGGGAAGGCCCTCTGCGACTTAAGGGCCAGAATCAACCTCATGCCCTAAATAGATTTTTAAAATTTAGGGATCAACAACCTGAAGCCTACCCATGTATCCCTTCAGATTTCTAACTAATCCATCAAATATCTATAGGGGCTACTGGAGGACATGCTGGTAAAGGTGGGCAGGCTAATCCTTCCCACAGATTTCATCATCCTTGATATGGAGGAATATTAGGAGGCACCTCTCATTTTGGGAAGGCCTTTCCTGGAAACTAGGAAGGTATTGATCGACGTACACCAGGGGGAGATTATCTTCATATAATGAGATGAAGGAGTCTCCCATAATGTCCTCAAATCCGTCAAGAAAGCATCATTACCAAAGTTTAAGGGCTATTGTGCATTGACTACTATGGATGATCACTTGATCAGAAAAGGGTATGATCTGGTATGTTCTTACATGTCACATCCATGACTTATTTTAAATTTAATTTTCATTTAATTTCCATTATTTCTTTGTTTTTGGGGGTTTTCCATTCATTTTGGTGGAAATGGAGGGTTTTCAAAATCTGGTCCAAACCGTGAGCCCAATTCCATATTTCAAAATAAATTTTATTTTATTTATAACTCTTTAATTTGTTAACATTTTTCATCCATTACACTTCCCACTTTTCCTCCTATGGCCTATAAAAATCCCCATGTCCATTTGGACCCTTTTTGAACCCATTAGAATTTTGGGTTTGAGTGAATTAATTTGGAATTGGGCCAACCCGTGATCCATTTCCAGTTTTAAATTGTTTTTTTTTAATCTTTAATAACATACTCAATTTTTAATTTATTCTCATGATTCCACCTCCCACAAGAAGAAAAAATCCCTAGCCTCACCCCCATTATTTATTTTTCCACTTTGGACCTCATTTGCCTCACGGAGTAGGGAAAAACTTTTTAGGGTTACTCAAATCGTCTAGATTTGAGAAGGTAAGTTGATTCTTTCATAAATCTTTTAATTTTCACTATTTTTTCCCCATTTCAGTCCCCACATGCACTTCTCATCCCCATTAGAGCCTCCATATCAGGTTTTGTTGCTTGGAGATTCAAATTTTTGTGTATTTGGTTCCTTTGATTCAAGATGTTTCAAGTAGGTGATTCTTTCCTTGATTTTTTCCCCTTCCTTAGGGTTTCTTTCACCCTTTCTTGAAGTTCATCATGTCCAGAAGTTGTGGTTCGAACCTTGGGTTTTATCTACTGTCTTTTTGGTCAAATATTGTGGTCTAGGGCTGGATTTATCTTCTTTGAGGTGCGGCAGTGGTGCGGTTGATGTTTCGCACCATGTTTTGAGGGTTTTGACATAAAAGGTAGGTGATTCCATGTTTAATCCTTTCTAGATGAGTTAGTTTTCCTCAATTACTTATTATGCATGTTCCTAAGATGTTGTGTGTGGTGTGAAAACTGTTTATGTTGTATTTGGTTAAGCATTTATTTTTACAGTTTCATTTTAGCTTAAAATTGGGTGTTTTCATGTGTAACCCTTTGGGTATTGTTTGGGTGAAATTGGTTTAATAAATCTTCTTTTGGCAGAAAATTATAATTTGGTAGGTAATTGGTGTTCCATTATGTTTTAAAGAGGTTTTTCTAATGGGTTTAAGGTGTAAAACATTATTGTATTTCTTGAAAGTGATTTTGAAAATGTGTGCTTTTCATGTGGATCTTTTGTGGTATTGTTTGATGTGTTCGAATAACACTTGAGGGTAGTTCAATAAATGTGCTTGGGCTGCCAATTCTGTTTTAAATTTTAATTGGTGTGATTTTGTACTCAAAATACGGTTTTGAAATGGGTTTTATGTGAAACGATTTGGTACACTCTTTAGAATTGTTTTATGAAAGTTTTGAATGGTTTAATTATTTATGTAAGAGGTGAAACCATGTTGGAAAACTGTTTTGGATTGTTTATACTTTCAAATGGACCATTTTAAATGTGAATAGTTTTGTCATGTGATGTGTATCCTCGTGGAAATGTATTATAAAAATGTTTAATGGATTTACTGAAATGTGAAAGAGGTGTGAATGTGATGTGGGCAGTTTGTGTGAGTGTGATGTGAAAAAATGGATTTTGTTTATAAAAAGGGTTTTATGAAACATGTGAGTGGGATTTTATGTGATTTTTATAATATTTAGAGGTACTTTATAAAATATTTAAAGGATTTCTTGGATTGTGAAAGTTATGAAAAAAGTGTTGTGGGCTATTTTGGTGTGAGTTTGATTTCAAAATGCATTTGAATGAAAAGTGTAATTTGTGACTTGTGTGATTTACATGGGGATGTTTGATTAATGTGTGATGTGGAAGTGATATTTTCATGTGAAAACTATATTTCTTGGATTGTTGAACTTGTTTGAGCACAAAGGGAAAACCCGGGTATCTAGGTGGGTGGACGTGTACTAGTATGCTAGTGAATCCATGGGGTTTGGCCTCAGTTTCACTTTTCAAGATTGACGCTTAAAACTCTAAATAAACTATGATGATGATGATTCAGGACCACTAGGCTATGGGTATGATCCCTACTAGTGGCTCGTGCACGAGAACGGATATTTTTTTGTGGTTACTCTCACCGAGATATGAGGTACCTAGGACCCATAGCTAGCTAGTGCCTAGGGGTTATTTCCTATTGCTTGTGCTCATTATATCCTTTATACTTACTGTCGGCATACGGTATATTTGGCTGGAAAAATTAAGTATCTTTTGAATTTATTTTAAAAGTGTTGATTCTTTAATTTAGCCCACTTGAAAACTGATTTTATTTAAGTTGCATCTTTTAGAAATTGTAACTAGAAATTACATGTTTTTGAAAACTTTCATGCTTTTCATCTTTGAATGTTTATAACATGGAATATCTTAGTGGTGGTATCCTACTAGGCATTGGCTCACACCCTACTTACACCCTTGGGTGTAAGTAGACTTGGTTATTTTTGTTGCCGCACGTTTGGGTACAACTCTTGTGCCAACAGTTCGGGTTTTCACCGGTCATTCATGATGCGGTGTTGTGGAGATGGCTTGAGGGTGATGCCTCTTTCCATGTTGAGGATATTGGGTAGTTCATTTTTGGTTTTATACCTTTTTTATAGTCCTGGTGAGTTGTTTTAGACTATGTAATTCAGTTCTGAATTTTTGTAAAACATTGTTTGGTTTGAAAAATCCAGATTCGTTTTATTGGATTCATTTGTTGTTTTATGTTTATAAACTTAGGTAAATCATTCCCAATTCTCATTTTATGATACTCGGGCACTTGTTCCATCCCATGGGGATCGGGAACACCCTTCGGGACTTGTCACGGGCCGGGTTTGGTGCCGATTTCGGTGGCGATCAGATTCGGTTCGTGACAAAATGGTATCAAAGGAGGTTCGCTCTCTTTGGGTCATGTTATTTGGCGAACAGTCGGGATAGTATGGAGTTAGGATTATCGGGAAATGGAATTTCGGTTATGAGTATTGTGGTTGATCACCACACATCATTAAGGGATTCAAGTCTCCAGGGGATTTCGGGAGCTTTTGGAGTCCTTTGGTTTTCTTGGTTTAATGACAATTAGGAGAAATTAAAAGAGAGTTGGGTTAATGGACTTCGTGAGCTCGCAGGGCCTGGAAATCCATGTGGAGCTGGGGATATTCCCTAGAACACTCTCTATGACAGTGAAGTGATTGGAATATGGCCACTAACCATATTTCTAAGTCACCCACTGAAACTAGTTTCCTCTCACATTGTCGTGTGTTCTTTAGTTTTGAAATCTTGGAATTTGGTTTTAAAGTGACTTGGTTTTAAGAAGAGAAAAGTTTTTGTGAAATCATTTTCAAATAAATAGGCAATGGTTTGATTTATGAAATGGTGGAATAGAATTTTCAGAATTATTTTGAAATGAAAAATGGTGTGCTTATACCTCTTTTGAAATCAGGAACTATATTGAAGTAGGTTTTTAAAAAGTGTTTCCAATAGAGTTTTCTAAACAATCAAAGGGTGTTTTAATGGGTTGAGATGTTTTTCAATTTATGTGAATAACATGAAAGTGAGTTCTTTTCTAAATTTTTGTGTCTTTGTGAAAGGTTTTGTAAGATGTGAATTGGTATTTTGATCTTGTGGTTAGCGGTTTTTAGAAAAAGGATGTGTTGGTTAACCATTTTGGTTTTGAAATGTGGAATGAATTTTTATTTTAACCTTAGGTATTTTCATGAGATACCACATGCATGGGGTTATATGGGATAATGGATGTTTGATGGCATGACTGGATGAGTGCCAGGAAGGATATGAGGAGGGTGCTCGGTGTGACACAAAAACATGCATGTGTGAGGCCCATGGGGTACCATTGGTGGATATGCTAACCACTGAACCGTTTGTTTTCAAATAGATGTTTTTAAATAAAAACATGATGTCTTGTTGAATGGTTTGGTATGGTGTATATTATGTGTTTTTTGAAAATGTTGATGTTGTGGGATGTTTTGAGTCCATTAACACCTCTTGTTCGAACCGTGTTTTGGGTTTGTGTTTAGATAGCAAGTTGGGTAGAAGGACCGGTTAGTAGTCTCTTCTGAGATAAGTTTCGAGACACCTTTATAGTGGTTCCCTTCATGTGTTTGGATCTGGTTTGTGGCATGTTTTGACCAATGTACCAGCTTGGTTGGGTCCTTGGGTTCTCACATTGGATAAGGTACGCACCCATTAAGGGTTAATGCACAACTGAAGTGCAACCCGTATTGTTTTGTCATTGGAAAACCTTCCAGTTGATCAATATAAGGAATATTTTATCGATATTTGTTGATTGATTCTGCACCCATTCATTTTTTTTATTTTTGGATCCTCTTGTAGTGGGATAGTTCTTGTGGAAGTTTGAAAGAGACCTTAGTTTCTTAAGTTGTATAATTCATCAAAGGGGGAAGTGTTATGGGGTTGTTAGTATGGATGAGTGTCTCGATGGTGTCTAAGAGGGCCTCTAGGTTCTTCATAGTTTCTTTGAAGCAAGAGTTCTTGTTAAACCACCAATTTTGGGATTTTGGTCATGAGAGGATATTGTGTCCACTTTTTAGACTTGTCTGTTGTTTAGGGACTTGGAATAAGGTCTCATTCCATGTATTGTTTCTAAAAATTTCAAAGTTCATGTTCGATGACACATTGTGATGTTCTATGCTCATTTGACTGTAAAGGTGACGGTCGTGCAATCCTTTGAGGTTCTCTGTTATGTTGGGAGTATGTCTTCCTTGAGAAAAACATCAAATCCTCTATCTTAGAGGAAGGTGTTTATATGTGTCATTCCCTTCTGTGGTTTCTCACCCAAATAAACAAGGTGCGATGTGTGTGCATCTTCTGATCCCTTGTTTCAGTGAAATTTCAGGTTTCGGTAAAGTGAGTTATGGAGTGTGTTATGTCTTGGTGAACCCATCGGGGTATGCAGTGTAGTTGTTTTTGGCACTGAAATAAGAAGTTCCACATAGGGGTTTCCACAGCCTAACTTTGAGGCCAAATATGCTTCAATATTTTGAGCTCCAGCCATAGGTCCCGTAGAGAAGCTAGCACGTAGTCAGGGGAAACCCCAGTGTCATTTAAACCCTTGTACAAAGTCCTATCCTCATTATGAAAGATAGGAATATTTTAAACCAATGGTGTAATCATCTTTCTTATGTTGTTCTCGTTCAGTGGAAATAGGTGGAGGGCCTTGTACCCATGTCATTACCCAATATCTCCCCCCCCCTTTGGTTTCCATTGAGTCTTTGGAGAATGGATTGAAATTTGGCAAGACAGGCTGATCATGCGGTTTGTGCATGATTAATAGTGACTATGTGCCAGGAAGCCATGCGGAAAGAATGATCTGCACAGTTAGTGCATGGTTTCCCAAACCGTGTGGACTAACTGTGAAGCCTTCCCAAATCATTAAATTTTTGGGGTCTTTTCGTGTCAGCACACGCCGGTCAGTTAAGATGGTTGGTTCCTGTGGTGGGGAGACCCACCATGGGTATCATGCATATTATTTTGGAAATTTCTAAGGGATGTATACCCCTTGTACTAGGGAGTCTATTCGGGCCTCCCCTGTTAGTGTCCTGATTCTGTCTCAAGAAAAAAAAATTAAGTTGTCTCTTATGGTGAGGAGCCCATTTGTGTCTCTTCATACGAGTAACTCAGATTTTTTCCTTGGTCTTGTCTTGGAAGTAGGTATTATCATTTAGATATATCTAAATACCTACATATTCCTTGAGGAAACATTGATATTGGAGAGTTCCCAATGGTTTAGTTATAGTAGGGTAAGTGTAACTTTGTTCGATGTTGTTGTTTGTTTAGGTAAATTGATTGAGTATTGTTCAGATTGTGTTTGAGGAGTTTTAATTTGGGATAAAGCCTGAATGTGATTGATTGTTTCATGAAAGTGGTGTAAGTTTTTGTTGTGAGAGTAATACTTCCTTAAATGATCACAGGAGGTGTTTTGGACTTTGGGGGTGAATCTTGGCAAAGAATTACTTCTTGGTTTATCGGTTGGGTTTGGTTTTTTTATTTGGCCTTGTTGTGGCTTTCAGGGGATGGAATGTTTTATGGTGGGTATAATTGTCACATCCATGACTTATTTTAAATTTATTTTTCATTTAATTTCCATTCTTTATTTTTTTTGGGGGTTTTCCATTAATTTTGGTGGAAATGGAGGGTTTTCAAAATTTGGGCCAAACCGTGAGCCCAATTACAGATTTAAAAATAAATTTTATTTTATTTATAACTATTTAGTTTTTTAACATTTTTCATCCATTCCACTTCCCACTTTTCCTCCTATGACCTATCCAAATCACCATATCCATTTGGACCCTTTTTTAACCCATTAGCATTTTGGGTTTGAGTGAATTAATTTAGAATTGGGCCAACCCGTGAGCCATTTCCAATTTTAAATTGTTTTTTAAAATCTTTAATAACTTACTCAATTTTTATTGTATTCCCGTTATTCCACCTCCCACATGAAGAAAAAATCCCAGGCCTCACCCCCATTATTCATTTTTTCTTTTTGGACCTCATTTGCCTCGTGGAGTATGGAAAAACGTCTTCGGGTTACTCAAATCGTCCAGATTTGAGAAGGTAAGTTGATTCTTTCATAAATCTTTTAATTTTTACTCTTTTTCCTCCATTTTAGTCCCCACATGAACTTTTCATCCCTATTAGAGACTCCATATCAGGTTTGGTTGCTTGGAGATTCAAATTTCGGTGTATTTGGTTCGTTTGATTCAAGATGTTTCAAGTAAGTGTTTCTTTCCTTGATTTCTTCCCCTTAGGGTTTCTTTCACCCTTTCTTGAAGTTCCTCATGTCTAGAAGTTGTGGTTCGAACCTAGGGTTTGATTTGGTGTCTTTTTGGTCAAATATTGTGCTCTAGGGCTGGATTTATCTTCCTTGAGGTGCGGCGGTGGTGCGGTTGATGTTTCGCACCATGTTTTGAGGGTTTTGGCATAAAAGGTAGGTGATTCCATGTGTAATCATTTCTAGATGAGTTTTTTTTCTTGAATTACTTATTATGCATGTTCCTAAGATGTTGTGTGTGGTGTGAAAACTTTTTATGTTGGATTTGGTTAAGCATTTATTTTTATAATTTCATTTTAGCTTAAAATTGGGTGTTTTTCATGTGTAACCCTTTGGGTATTGTTTGGGTGTATTTTATAACATATGAAATTGGTTTAATAAATATTTTTTGGGATGAAGATTCTGATTTGGTAGGGTATTGGTGTGCCATTATGTTTTAAATAGGTTTTTTTAATGGGTTTAATGTTTAAAACCTTATTGTACTTCTTGAAAGTGATTTTGAAAACATGTGCTTTTCATGTGGATCTTTTGTGGTATTGTTTGAGGTGTTCGTATAACACTTGAGGGTAGTTTAATAAATGTGTTTGGGGCTTCCAATTCTATTTTAAATTTTTATTGGTGTGATTTTGTCCAAGAAATAAGGTTTTGAAATGGGTTTTATGTTAAAATCTTCAGTACACTCTTTGGAATTGTTTTATGAAAGTTTTGAATGGTTTAATGATTTATGTAAGAGGTTAAACCATATTGGAAAAAAATTGGATTGTTTATACTTTCAAATGGACCATTTTAAATGTGAATTGTTCTTTCATGTGATGTGTATCCCCATGGAAATTTTTTATAAAAATGTTTAATGGATTTACTGAAATATGAAAGAGGTGGGAACGTGATGTGGGCTGTTTGTGTGAGTGCGATGTGAAAAATGGATTTTGTTTATAAAAACGGTTTTATGAAACATGTGAGTGGGATTTTATGTGATGTTTATCATATTTGGAGGGATTTATAAAATTTTTAAAGGATGTGTTGGATTGTGAAAGTTATGCAAAAAGTGTTGTAGGCTATTTTGGTGTGAGTTTGATTTCAAAATGCATTTGAATGAAAAGTGGAATTTGTGACTTGTGTGATGTACATGGAAATTTTTGGTTAATGTGTGATGTGGAAGTGATATTTTCATGTGAAAACTATATTTCTTGGATTGTTGAACTTTTTTGAGCACAAAGGGAAAACCCGGGTATCTAGGTGGGTGGACGTGTACTAGTATTCTAGTGAATCCGTGGGGTTTGGCCTCAGTTTCACATAGAAATATTGATGCTTAAAACTCTAAATAAACTATGATTATGATGATTGGGGACCACTAGGTTATGGGTATGATCCCTACTAGTGGCTCGTGCACGAGAACAGATATTTTTTTGTGGTTACTCTCACCGAGATACGAGGTACCTGGGACCCATAGCTAGCTAGTGCCTAGGGGTTATTTCCTATTGCTTGTGCTCATTAGATCCTTTATACTTACTGTCAGCATACGGTATATTTGGATGGAAAAATTCAGTATTTTTTGAATTTTTTTAAAAGTGTTGATTCTTTAATTTATCCCACTTGAAAACTGATTTTTTTAAGTTGCATCTTTTAGAAATTGTAACTAGAAATTACATATTTTTGAAAACTTGCATGATTTTCATCATTGAATGTTTATCACATGGAATATATTAGTGATGGAATCCTACTAGGAATTGGATCACACCCTACTTACACCCTTGGGTGTAAGTAGACTTGGTTATTTTTTTCGCAGGTTTGGGTACAACTCTTGTTCCAACAGTTCGGGTTTTCACCAGTCATTCATGATGCGGTGTTGTGGAGATGGTTTGAGGGAAATTCCTCTTTCCATTTCGAGGTTCTTGGGTAGTTAATTTTTGGTTTTGTACCTTTGTTATAGTCCTGGTGAGTTGTTTTAGACTATATAATTCAGTTCTGAATTTTTGTAAAACATTGTTTGGTTTGAAAAATCCAGATTCATTTTATTGGATTCATTTGTTGTTTTATGTTTATAAACTTGGGTAAATAATTCCCAATTCTAATTTTATGATACCCGGGAACTTTTTCCAGCTCGTGGGGATCAGGAACGCCCTTCGGGACTTGTCACGGCCCAGGTTTGGTGTCGATTTTGGTGGCGATCAGATTCGGTTCTTGACATTCCACCTTAGATTACTTGATTTTTCTAGACATTCCAGTTGATAAAGCACTATAGGACCTGTAATTCCTTGAAGCCTAGGGTGGCCACTATTGGAAACGTCTTGTTATACCCAAAATTATGGAGCGGTAAGCAATACAACCACTTGTACCTTCTATTATATATATGCCTACACTAGAACTGAAGCATCTCCTTTCTTCTCTGATGTATGAGTACTTCAGAAACCATAATTCCTTTCTCATCATACTTAGAACAACACTATCGCAGGAGTAGGAGGATGCACTTATTTAGGTTTTGAAGTGGCAGAAGTAGGCTATTGGGTGGACAGTTGTAGACTTGAAGGGCATCATTTGTACCTTTTGTACCCACAAGGTGCTTCTCAAAGAAGGAGTGAATCCATCTCTACAAACACAGTGATGCCTGAACCCCCCCCCCCCCCCCATGAAGGAACTTGTGAAG
Source organism: Viscum album (assembly GCA_963277665.1). Classification (NCBI taxonomy): domain Eukaryota; kingdom Viridiplantae; phylum Streptophyta; class Magnoliopsida; order Santalales; family Viscaceae; genus Viscum; species Viscum album. Next base: position 1,811,276,681 of record OY728147.1, on the reverse strand, counting down.
AAATAGGTAGTTAAGTTGCTTGATGTAGGCATCATATACCCCATATTAGATAGTCCATGGGTGAGTCCCTACAAGTGGTACCCAAAAATTGGGGTATCACTGTGATTTAAAATGACAAGAATGGGCTCATCCCCACACGCACTATCCCGGGTTGGAGAGTCTATGTTGATTACAGAAAGTTGAATGATGCTATGAGGAAGGATCATTTCCCCCTTCCCTTTATGGATCAAATTCTAGAGAGACTAGCGGGGCATGAGTTTTACTGATTCCTTGGTGGCTATTCTATCTATAATCAGATTTCCATTTCCACATATGATTAAGAGAAGAGCACATTTACATTCCCATATGGTACATTTTCTTACCAAAGGATGTCCTTTGGCATGTGCAACACTCCCATCGCCTTCTAGAGATTAATGTTGGCAATATTGCATGACATGGAGGAATAGATCCTGGAGGTTTTTATAGATGTTTTTTCCGTTTACAGAAGATCATTCTCCATTTGCTTAGGGAACTTAGAGATGGTACTGGAAAGATGTGAGAACACTAGCCTAGTTTTAAACTGGGAAAATTATTATTTCGTGGTGTAGAGTGGAATCATCCTTAGACATATAATCTCAGTGAAGGGGATAGATGTAGACCCAGAAAAGATAGAATTCATTTCACAACTTCCCATTCTAACATTCGTCAAATCCATCCACAGATTCCTAGAACATGCATGTTTCTAGAGGTGGTTTGTCCTTGACTTCTCAAAGATAGAACAGCCCCTCACCAACCTTCTGATCAAGGATGACATTTTTGAGTTCAATAAGTCATGCACCACATCTTTTTAGCACCTGAAGTAGCTCCTCGTGAAAGCTCTAGTGATGATTGCTCCCAACTGGGAGGAGAAATTTGATGTGATGTGTGATGCCAGAAACTACGTAGTGGGAGTAATTCTGGGCTTGTGGCTTGACTGATTTTTTTGACCCATCTATTATTCAAGAAGGATGCTCAATGAGGCACAGATAAACTACACTACCACAGAGAAGGAGATGATGGAAGTGGTGTTCACTTTTGAGAGGTTATGTTCTTATTTAGTGATATCTAAAGTTATTGTTTATACTGACCATGAAGAACTCAAGTACCTACTGAACAAGAAGGATGTGAAGTCATGACTGATCTGATGGGTACTACTCCTACAAGAATTTGATCTTGAGATCCGAGATAAGAAGGGGAGCCAGAAATTTTTTTCTGATCATCTCTCCTTCATGGAGCTGTCAAATTTAGAGAAGGAGTAAGATACATAGATCAAGGAGGGTTTCCATGATGAGAACCTTTTTTCAGTTGAAGAATCACCTCGGCCTCGGTATGCTGATGTTTCTAATTATTTGGTTATAGGTTCCATCCACCCTGAACTTTTCTTCTAGAACTGAAAGAGGTTTCTCTCTAATGTCAAGAGGTACTTCTAGGAAGATTCTCTACTATTCTGATCTTTTCGATATGGGGTGATCCGACGGTGCATCTTAGAAACTGAATTTCATGGAAACCTTGAATTCTATCATGCCTCGCCAATTGGGGGACACATAGGACAGACCGTACTATAGCCAAGATCCTGCATTCTAGGTTTTTCTATCCCATAATGCATAGAGATGTCCGATCACTTGTTTCCCATTGTGATCGATGCCAATGAACAGATAATGTGAGGCGCAAAGCTGAGATTCCCCAACACCTCATCCTTGAGGTCGAGATCTTCAAGGTCTGAGGCATAGACTTCATGGGGCCATTCCCCCCATATTTCAGGAACACTTACATCCTATCATGCGTTGACTACATCACCAAGTAGGTGGAATCCACTACTACAACATAGGACATAGCCTAGGTGGTTGTGGCCTTTTTAAAGAAACAAATTTTTTGTAGGTTCAGCATTCCCCATGTACTGATCAGCTACAGAGGGCCCCACTTCAACAACACATTGATAAAAGGAGTAATGTTGAAGTACGGAGTGAAGTATCATATGGGGATGCCATATAATCCCCAGTCTAGTGGAAAAGTAGAGATCTATAACGATGAGATCTAGCAGATTCTAGAGAAAACGGTGAACACTTCATGTAAAACTGGTCCAAAAAGCTAGAGGATGCTTTCTGGGCATATTAAACTTCATTCAAGATGCCATTGGTGATGTCCTTGTTCTGCCTCATCTATGGAAGGCCATGCCATCTGCTAGTAGAGTAGGAGCAGAAAGCATACTAGGTCGTCTAGTCCGTGAATTTTGATTTGAGGGAAGCTAAAGAAAAGCGTAATTTCAAACTGTCAAAACATGATGAAATGTGATGGGAGGTGTATGATAACGCCAAGCTGTACATGGAGAAGATGAGAGCAATCTGCAACCATATGATTTCAAGAAAATCATTCCAACCCGGGGATCAGGTACTCCTTTTTAACTTCTATCTTTGATTATTTCCAGGAAAGCTAATGTCAAGATGGTTAGGACTATTCTGAGTCATATGATTATTCCACCATAGAGTGGTGGAAATTTCTATGGAGTATGGTCAACCGTTCAAGGTGAACGGATAGTGGCTGAAGACTTACCATCACATGGAAGACATGGTAGGAATGCTCTCCACCATGCATCTCAGGTAATCATAGGTAAGTCGGTTGAGCCAACGACCTAAAATAAAGGCGATGTCTGGGATGCCACCTAGTATACTACACCCCATGTATTACTAGTATACATGGACTATACTTTTTATGTGTGTGTGTTAATAAAACGAGTGATATGAATATATATTAATTTAGTAAATAAATAGGAATTAATCCTAGACCAATGGGAATATCACTAGAATGTATCTGAGCCACCCCTAGTTTGAGTCACTCCATGCTCTCATTCAATGCATGATTCAATCCTTTTTAACATGTGTGTAAGTAAACAGCGTGTGAGTATTTTTACTATACCATATATGTTTGTTTTAAAACAAAAAAACCCATGGTGGGAATGGGTTGGTTGGCAGGGTCTTCGGTCACAGATAAAAAAAACCTAGGTTTGAACCCTACAACCAGCCCAGTTCCATCATTTTTCACATTAATAAAACCACACAGCATGAATTCCTATACACATCGTGTGCCTTCTGTTTCCATTAAAATTTAAAAGGTTTTTAAAATAAGAAACTACATGTGGGTGAATTAGGCGGATTGGCAAAGTCTCAACCCTATGTTCAAAAGACGTGGGTTCAAACTCAGCTAATCTTCCTACTTCATCCCCAATTCTATAATAATTAAAACCATACACCATTCTTTTTCTTTATTACCTTTAGAATTGCACCGATGCTTTACTTATTAAAAGTTCTTACAAATGTGTTTCACAAAAACCTTCACTCTAATGGTTGAGGGCTTGCATTTTGATTGGATGATTGTTGGTTCGAATCGTGCCCCAAGCACCGGACCATGGGTTGTAGTTATCTTTTTCAAATTTTAGAACACACGACATGTATTCCATTGATACATTATGTGTATAGGTTTATCAAATATAAATAATATTTATCTATATTACTTTTATATAGTTTGTAATTAGTAATAATAATAATTATATAGTTTACTAAAATAATTATTATATGTGTGTGTGTGTGTTTCAAAAAAAGGTAGTACTACACGGCGTGTCTATTGGAGTACACACTGTGTACTCTGGATATTAAATACAAAAACCCTACCTGGCCTCACCCCGTGTCGCGCGGACCCCCCCCCCCCCATTTTCTTCTCCCGTCTGAATCCAAATTTTCAATCCCTTCCAGTGTGTGATTTCTTCTTCATTTCATTAATCGATCAAGGTATGTAGTTTTTCACCCCTCATTTCATGATTCTCATAGCGTTTAGGGTGATTTTTGGATTGCCTTCCAAATCCACCAAAACCTGCAGTACACGGGCAGGAAATAAAGAACACGCGCCGTGTACTTTTGTACACGGCCACGCATTGGACAATTAAAATTTTGAAACTACATGGTGTGTCTATTTGTTAAACACCATGTTCCTTCTAGAGTCATGCTTGGGTAACTCATTCACATGGCCATGCAATCCATGTTTACACACATGGCGTGTATGTTTTTTATACACCGTGTATCCCATTTCTATGGGCCAGCCCGTGTCTAACACTCCACACAGCCATATGGACCATGTTCTTACATACCATGTGGATTTATGGCATAGAATGTACCTTGTTGTTTGTAATTACTACCACCAACCCTTGTCTGTTCCCCTACACGACCCATACCTTATGTCCATCAACACGTCGTGTCGTACCTTCACATGGCGTGTACTTCATTCTTGGCACTACTTGGACAACGACCATGTCTATGTACGACATGACTAGGAACCCATTTTCACATACAAGGTGTGGGTTCTATCTACAAGCCATGTATCCTTCCCTAGAAAGTGACATTCCCACTCAGTGTGTCTATACAGAGAACACGAGATGCTAACCCACTTACCCTATACGCCGTGTACTCTGGGTTTACACACTATGTACGTTCTGTTTTTCTATTTCCTCACACTTTCTTTTTCGTTTTCTTTTCTTTTTCTTTTTTTTTTGTTTTACATTATTTTCCATGTTATGGTGGATAGATACCCTCTATGTGGGAAACATCATGCCTCTGCTATTGAGGGTGAGAGACCCACTTTTCACCGGCTACGACTCTGGCCCACTACGACACCAGCCCCGGACTTCCAGGAATACCAGCCTCCTTTGCTGGCCATCTTTCCACCACTCCCCACCACGGTCGAGGATGGTAATAGTGTCATACCTCCACCACCCCACACGAATCCTCTGAGAACCACCATTTCTTCAACACCATCTTCCACACCTCTTGATCCCTCCTTAGTAGTAGTTGATCCCTCACCGGCCACCACATCAAGCAGACCTTTTCCTACTGAGGTTGCTCTGCCACCAAAGCCAATCCCTAATGATTCCCCACCTAGGATGGGACCTATCAGTTCCTCTTATCCTTGCCTGGTGTTTTCAGTCATATACCTAGTGCATGATAGAGTCAGGCGCTTCTCTCGTAGCACGATTGAGTTGAGCAGTCGTTACCTTAACAGTGGTGTGCCTCAGCAGCTGGGTATCTGGGGGAGTGGGAGGAGCTCCTCATGTATATGTCTTTACTCGCAATCTTTTAGGTCATTACTCCTATTTTCAGAGAATTATTTTTTGATTTTTCTACATACTTTGAGTTCAATGGTCCCGATTACCGAGAGACGCCTAGAGACACGGTCTCTGTGGTCCAATTTCAGTTGGGCGGTCGACCTTTTTCTCTTACCTTTCCCAATTTTGGATGAGGGTGTGGCTTTTATCCCCATATAGTCACCCCACCTCATGTCTCCACCCTGACCCACCCCAAGCGTTCTCATCTCATCACCATGTGGCGGGATATTGCAGGGTCCAACTACCGCTACACCCGCACTTCCTAGAAGAGTACCCTCATCATTGACTCTATCCTCTGCTTCACCCACCAGTGATTTAGTGCAATCCTATTTCCCCGCCATAAGGATATGGGGATTGTGACCAGCCGTGACATGGAGCTCCTCTCCTGTGTCATTCGGTAGGACTATCAGGACCTCACCTACCTTCACACCTCTTACTTCCACCCAGTGTTCGCCAGCTATCAGGGAAACCTGAACGGTGGGTTCTACGCCACCCACCTTGCCCACCACCCCGGTGTTTTCAAGCCTTACCTTCCCCATGACCGAATAGGTTCCCCCTAGAAAATGGAATTTCTCCTTCTTATTTACATGGGATTGGTCCATAAGCAGGGTCACCTACATCCTTTCCCAAGCCCCACCACGACCCCCTATCAAACCTTATGCCGCCAAGGATGCACCTGCACCTCCTTCCCCTCTCCTTCCAGCTTCCTTACCATTACCTACTTTATTTCCCATTCCCCCTTCTAGACCTTCCCCTACCCCTTCACCTTTCACACCCTTGGCTGACCTCCCCATAACTATACGCCTTGTCGCAATAAACCACTGCCTGGATCATATGGAGAATCAGCAATATGTTATCCTTCAACGGCAGACTATATCTGCTCAGTGCCCGGACTGCATTGAGTAGATGATGGAGCTACTGCTACAACATCAGGGGATTTCCATTCCACTTGTGGCTACCTCTACTTCTACACCTCTAGCTACTACTGTACCCCCTTCTGACGTTGTTGTGGCCACAGACTCCATACTCATCTTTAATACAGGTACCGAACCACCTCCTCTTGCAAAGCTAGCCATCATGGAAGCCCCTTAAGCAGCATCACTGCCATAGGCTGAAGGCTCTATTCCTCCTAAAACTACATCTTATGATTCCATTCCACCTATACTAGACACTGCCTCCCCTGAGGCTACACTGTGACTGTGACATTTTATTTTTCTTAAATATTTCTCTATTTTCCATTTATGTACTATGATGATGTGCTTTCTTGCAATTTTCTTTTCCATTGACAGTCACAGATACATTAGAGTGACTTTTGGACATCTTGAATTCTTACCACAGCTTTTTTATTTGGAACGAGGGGAGTATTATTTCATTTTTCAAAGTATTTTTTGTTTCTCTTTTCATTCATCCCCTCTCCCAATCCTTTTCGTGTCTCCATCATCTTTTCCCCCTTAGTAGTACACTTGGTGGACCATGTGCTATATTAATTGTGGGGGAAAGTCTCTCGACCACCTTAGTCTTTTCCCTTACTGTCATCTAGGATACATCATTATTAGAAGATATATTTTAAAACATGAAGAAATTTTGGTTAGTCATATTTATAAATAATAAAGCAATATAAGTAAGAAATTTTTAAATGTTTCATGCTTTTTTGGTTCTTAAGTGTTTTAAAATTATTGTTGATATAGTTTAAATTGCAACTTGTAATCCTTGGAAAATTACATTGATTAGTCTAATAATTTATATGAATTTCACGACTTGATTGTATTTTTATTTGTTTTTTAAACTTCTGATAAGTATTCTAAACCCTTCATCATATTCTTTCTAATACCCTCTTTCTTATGAGATTCTTAGGATATACATGGCTACCAGAATTTTCAAGTTTTCTTTTCAAAACATAAATAATTTTTGAATTACATTAAAATGAATGAGGCATTATATTGTTTCAACCCCTTTTATCTTGAGACCTTCCCTACTTCTGATCTTCATAAAGCCCCTAAAAATCATGAACATACTTGATAGGAAGACACATTACAAGTATATTCTCCTTCCTAGACTAATTATTTTTAAGTGGGGATATAATCCTACCATTGGTTTTTTTCTAGAATATACCAGCCAACCCAGGTTGAATTGGAGGTATGAGACTATTTCTGATATAAATTCTTCATCAGGAAATGTCGATGGACCTCCAGAATGGGAGGAGGGATATGGGCCTCCTCCTGAAAAGCCTCTCAAGGATTCTGATGCAGTTTTTCATTAGTGGGAGTATGGGTATAATACTGGATTCTACAAGTTACTGTAACATGATGAGTATGTTTTTCAGTAGGGATATAATCTTTCCCTGAGGTAACCACCAAACTATACTGGCAGGCCTCGATCAGATCAAGGATTTGGTTCTGATCCTGATTTTTTTTGGAATATGCCACCATCTTTCATCTATAATAATGGGCTCATATACTTAGGTTATTGAAAACTGTGTTGATGAACCCTATTTGGAATGGGGATATAAGCTCAGTCTTGTACTTTTCCTTTACCCTAAAATTTTGATAATAATATTGGATGGGAGAAAGAATGTACGCTGGCTCTAAAGTAGATATATGTTCATGTTGTCCATGTTGATATGTTTCTATAGATATTAGGATAGGGATATCTTCATATACCTATATATATACTAGTATCGTAATATACTAGCATAGCTCTGTTGTCATTTCTAGAATATATCTGCACTTCAGTATAGTTTTTTCTAGAATATAGGCCTTCATATTCTCAATCTACATGATATATTGGAATATATATTCGATTTAAGTAGGTATGTAATCCCAATAATTTCTACCTTATTCCATAAAAATATGTTTATGGGATTCATGTGTGGGGTGGGGATATGTTCCTTCACTATGATTATGGCCAGAATATGAAGGAATTCTTGATCTATATGAGTAGTGATATGATCTTGTTCACTATTCTCTATAGAAATATGTTAATGGGATTCATCGGTGGATGTTTGAATATGTTACCACTCCCTTTTATATGCATATTTTCTTTCCAATATATATCTCAATGGTTCCCAAGTATGATTTTATAGGACGACGACCTATTGAGTAGTTCCCTCTGTAGGCGACTGAGGGGTACTGGTGGGATGATGATAATGGAGAAAGTTGATAGGATCACTCCAACGAGTCTCATAAACCATTATGGATCCATATTTTACACCTTTATCTGCCTTCCTAATGTGAGAAAGTTTTTTTTTTTCATTCTCTAGGGTTAATCTCCCTAAAAAGTTATATGTGGGGATAGGTGATGATGGATTCGTTGTGATTTTCCTTCATCAAAGTGGGAATGTGATATTAAATTCCTTGAGAAATTTGTTCATGTACTTGAGGTTCATGATCGTACCATGTCGGTGATATTCCAAGACCATCGTGTTTTCCACTAGAAGTTGAAGGCATTGGGTGGGTGATATTGTTTTGTGATCTGTGGATGTTTTTTTCATAGATTAGGTTCCAGAACATCCTCTTGATGATTTCAAGATAACAGGACAAGGTTATGATAGTGAGAATAGTATCAGGTCAAAAATACAACAAGGAACAAGATTTTGAATCATTTGATTATCACAAGTAGGAAACATGATCAATTATACCTGAACGGGTAACACAATTGTTCATTCTTGTTTTTAGTTTTTTCATTTTTCTCATGTGGTATTTTTAGAAATAGATTGTTTCATGGAAAAAATAGTCAAATTTTATTATTAAAATATTCATATTGGGTTAAAAAAAATTGATAGAATTTTGTTGTATTCCCTATATGGGTTTGGGAAAAATTATTTCTAACACCTATGGTAACTTTATTATTTTTTATCACATGTTTTTACATTGGGTTCACCATTTTAGTTTTGTAAAAGTATGGATGTGATTATTGGTGTTTGATTATTGTGGGTTTAATATAGTTTCATGATCTATTCATGTCAAATTTACCATTTTTATATCCAACAGAAACTCACAATGGTTCCCACATCTGTAGTGAACCACATACATGCTTTCTTAAGGAAATCTGTCACATGGGGTTTTAAAAATAATGATGCTTAGGAACTCACATTGGTCAAGGGGATGGGATGTTAGAATCATTGTACCATTTTGAGTGGAATTACTACCTACTTTAGGAATCTATTATAGATTTTTGGATATGTTTGGGAATCTTTCCAAAATCCTGATATGGGAATGGTAACGCTAAAAAAATAACCAGGTGTTAAATCCATAAACATGCAAGAGGTTGATCTATTAATGATACGCTCTATATGTATCATGGGTTCTAAATATGTTTCCCATTAGTTCTTAGTATTGATGGACTGCTTGTGCTTCAAAGTCATATGACTAGGCACTCTGAAGTTTCTCACTATTCTAGAAGGTGATCGGTGTTACACATTGAGATTGAACCTCTATGAGATGTCCTATATATCATATAATAACATGAAAAAAATTCCACATATTTTTTATAATTCATGCATTTTAAAGTCATCACTACTACAAAAACGGGCTTTATCATCACTCGAAACAGGCTTTATTAGCGCTAAAAAAGCGTTGTAAAGCTCAAAGTTGATAAATGTGGATTTTATCAGCACTTTTTTAGCACTGATAAATGCCTATTTTATCAATTCTAAAAAATATCTAATAAATGCCATGTCTTCTGCAAAAAAAAATTCTGCAACAGCACACCCAAACAGCACCTGTAAATAATTCAGCATCTCAATAAGTATACCCATACAAAATTAACACATAAATCATAAGTTAATTACACCAAGTATACCCATACACCATTAACACATAATTCATAAGTTAATTAAATATATAAAGAATTATATTTAGAATTCAAGGGGTTGGGGGTTGTTCAGGGGTTTCGGGTGGCTGTCCAAGGGGGGTAGGGGGTGTCCAGGGGATGAAGGTGTCCAGGGGGTGGGGGTGGTACAGGAGGTTGGGGGATGTCCAAGGAGGGTGGGGGTGTCCAAGGGGGTGGGGTGTCTATGTGGTGGGGTGGTGTCTAGTATGGGGGTGTCCAGGTGAGGGGGGGCTATCCATGGGGGTGTCCAAGGGGGGTGGGCTGGTATCCAGGGTGTAGGGGGGCTTTCCAGGGGGTGGGTGGGGTGTCCTAGGGGTGGGGCTATCCGGGGGGTTGGTGGGGCTGTCGAAGGGGGGTGGGGTGGTTTCCAAGAGGGTGGGATGGGGGTGTTAGGGGGGATAGGGGTGTCCAGAGGGTGGGGTGTCCAAGGGGGTGGGGGCAGTCCAGGGGGTTGGTAGGGCTGTCCAAGGGGGTGGGGTGGTGTCCAAGGAGGGGGGGGGTCCAGGTGGGGGGCTGTCTATGGGGTGTCCATGGGGGTGGGCTGGTGTCCAGGGTGTCGGGGGGATTTCTAGGGGGTAGGGGGTGTCTGGGGGTGGTCCAGGGGGTTGGTGAGGTTGTCCATGGGGGGTGGGTTGGTGGGGGTGTCCAGGGGGTGAGGGGGCTTTCTAGGGGGTGGGGGTGTCCAGAGGGGTGGGGGTGTCCAGGGGGTGGGTTGATGTCCAGGGGGGAGATCCAGGGGGTTGGTGGGTTTGACACTTAAATTTTAAAAAGGACCCATAGATCGTTCTCATAAAGTATCAAAACAATCCAAATGTGTTGGGTCGGATTTCCGTAGGTCAGTTGTTGTTTTCACTTAAAATTGTGTACATTTTAAACAAAAGAGAGACCCTTTGAGTGATACCAGCCACACCGTGCCTCGGATTGAGGAAGGTATGACTCATACATGTCACAAAGGACCTTTGGATCGTTCTCCTAAAGGATCAATACAATCCAAATGAGTTTGGTTTGATTTTTGTAGGTCATTTGTTGTTTTCACTTAAAATTGTGTCCATTTTAAACAAAAGAGAGACCCTTTGAGTGATACCGGCCACACCATGCCTCGAATTGAGGTGGGGATGACTCGTACACATCACAAAGGACCCGTGGATCATTCTCATAAAGGATAAATTCCATTAGAAAGCGTTTGGTCGGATTTCAGTAGGTCAGTTGTTGTTTTCACTTAAAATTGTGTCCATTTTAAACAAAAGAGAGACCCTTTGAGTGCTACCAGCAACACCATGCCTCAGATTGAGGCGAAGATGACTCATACACATCCCCAACACACCCATGTATTGTTATCTTAAGGGATCAACACAATCCGAATGTGTTTGGTCAGATTTCCGTAGGTCAGTTGTTGTTTTCACTTAAAAAATTGTCCATTTTAAACAAAAGAGATACCCTTTGAGTGGTACCGGCCACACCGTGGCTTGTATTGAGTCGGGGATGACTCATACACGTCATAAAGGAACCTTGGATCGTTCTCCTAAAGTATCAACACAATCCAAATGCATTTGGTAAGATTTCCGTAGGTCAGTTGTTGTTTTCACTTAAAATTGTATCCATTTTAAGCAAAAGAGAGACCCTTTGAGTGGTACTGGCCACACCGTGCCTCAGATTGAGGCGAATATTACTCATAAACGTCCCCAACGCACCCATGTATTGTTATCGTAAAGGATAAACACAATATTAATGTGTTTGGTTGGATTTCCATAGGTAAGTTGTTGTTTTCACTTAAAATTGTGTCCATTTTAAACAAAAGAGAGACCCTTTGAGTGGTACCGGCCACACTGGGCCTCAGATTGTGGAAGGGATGACTTTTACACATCCCCAAAGGACCCATGGATCATTATCTTAAAGGAGAAAGATAATCCTAATGTGTTTGTTCATATTTTTGTAGGTCTGTTGTTGTTTTCACTTAAAAATATGTCCATTTTAAACAAAAGAGAGACCCTTGGAGTGGTACCGGCCACACCATGGATCATATTGATGTGGGGATGACTCGTACACGTCCCCAACACACCCTTGGATCGTTCTCTTAAAGGATCAACATAATCCGAATGCATTTGGTCATATTTCCGTAGGTCAGTTGTTGTTTTCACTGAAAAATTTGTCCTTTTTAAACAAAAGAGAGACTCTTTGAGTGGTACCATCCACAACGTGCCTTGGATTGAGGAAGTAATGACTCGTACATGTCAAAAAGTACTCTTGGATTGTTCTTCTAAAATATAAACACAATCTGAAAGTGTTTGGTTGGATTTCCATAGGTCAGTTGTTGTTTTCACTTAAAATTGTCTCCATTTTAAACAAAAGAGAGACCATTTGAGTGCTACTGGAAACACCGTGCCTTGTATTGAGGCGGGGATGACTCGTACACATCCCCAATGGACCCATGGATTGTTCTCTTAAAGTATCAACACAATTAGAATGTGTTTGGTTGGATTTACATAGGTCAGTTGTTGTTTTCACTGAAAAATTTGTCCATTTTAAACAAAAGAGAAACTCTTTGAGTGGTACCGGACACACGGTGCCTCATATTGAGGCGGGGATGACTCTTACACGTCACAAATGACCCTTTTATAATTATCCTAAAGTATCAACACAATCATAATGCATTTGGTTGGATTTCCGTAGGTTAGTTGTTGTTTTCACTTAAAATTGTGTCCATTTTATACAAAAGAGAGACCCTTTGAGTGGTACTGGCCACATTGTGCCTCAGATTAAGGATGGGATGACTTTTACAAGTCACAAAAGACCCTTGGATCATTATCCTAAAGTATCAATACAATCTGAATGCATTTTGTCAGATTTCCATAGGTCAGATGTTGTTTTCACTTAAAAATCTATCCATTTTAAACAAAAGAGAGACTCTTTGAGTGGTACTGGCCACACCATGCTTCATATTGAGGTGGGGATGATTCGTACATGTCCCCAAATAACCCTTGGATCATTATCTTAAATTATCAACATAATCCGAATGTTTTTGGTCGGATTTCCAATGGTTAGTTGTTGTTTTCACTTAAAATCGTGTCCATTTTAAACAAAAGTGAGACCCTTTGAGTGGTACCGGCCACACTGTGCCTTGGATTGAGGAAGGTATGACTTTTACACGTTTCCAATGCACTTGTGGATTGTTATCATAAAGGATCAAGACAATACTAATGCTTTTTGTCGTATTTCCATAGGTCAGTTGTTGTTTTCACTTAAAATTGTGTCCATTTTAAACAAAAGAGAGACCCTTTGAGAGGTACCAGCCACACCATGCCTCGGATTGAGGCAGGGTTGACACTTACATGTCTAAAGGACCCATGTATTATTATGATAAAGGATAAAAACAATATAAATGCATTTGGTCAGATTTCCATAGTTCAGTTGTTGTTTTCACTTAAAATTGTGTCCATTTTTTAAAAAAAAAGAGACCCTTTGAGTGATATCGGCTACACTATGCCTCATATTGAGGATGGTATGAAGCTTACACGTTACAGAGGACCCATGTATCGTTCTCCTAAAGGATAAATACAATCCTAATGTGTTTTGTTGGATTTCAGTAGGTTATTTGTTGTTTTCACTTAAAATTGTGTCCATTTTAAACAAAAGAGAGACCCTTTGAGTAATACCAGCCACACTGTGCCTCGGATTAAGGCGGGGATAACTTTTACATGTCACAAAGAAGCCTTGGATCGTTATCCTAAAGTATCAATACAATATGAATGTGTTTGGTTGGATTTTCGTAGGTCAATTTTTGTTTTCACTTAAAATTGTGTCCATTTTAAACAAAAGAGAGACCCTTTGAGTGATACCGGCCACACCGTGACTCGGATTTAGGCGGGGATGACTCATACACGTCACAAAGGACCCTTGGATCATTCTCCTAAAGGATCAATAACATCTGAGTTTGTTTGGTCATATTTTCGTAGGTCAGTTGTTGTTTTCACTTAAAATTGTGTCCATTTTATACAAAAGAGAGACCCTTTGAGTTCTACCGGACACACTGTGCCTCATATTGGGGTGGGTATGGCTCTTACACTTCTCCAACACACCTTTGGATTTTTATATTAAAATATCAACACAATAAAAATGTTTCTGGTCAGATTTCCGTAGGTCAGTTGTTGTTTTCACTTAAAAATTTGTCCATTTTAAACAAAAGAGAGACCCTTTGAGTGGTACCGGCCATACCGTTCATCATATTTAGGCGGGGATGACTCGTAAACATCAAAAAGTACCCTTGGATCATTATCCTAAAGTATCATCACAATATGAATGCGTTTGGTTAGATTTTCGTAGGTTAGTTGTTGTTTTCACTTAAAATTGTGTCCATTTTAAGCAAAAGAGAGACCCTTTGAGTGGTACCGACCACACCGTGCCTTGGATTGAGGCAGGGATGACTCATACACGTCCCCAAAAGACCCTTTGATCGTTATATTAAAGGATCAATACAATCCAAATGCATTTGGTTGGATTTCTGTAGGTCAGTTGTTGTTTTCACTTAAAAATTTGTCCATTTTAAACAAAAGATAGACTCTTTGAGTGGTACCGGTCACACCATGCCTCAGGTTGATGTGGGGTTGAATATTACACATCCCCAACACACCCATGGATTTTTCTCTTAAAGTATCAACACAATCCTAATGTGTTTGGTCAGATTTCCATAGGTCAGTTGTTGTTTTCACTTAAAATCATGTCCATTTTAAACAAAAGAGAGACCCTTTGAGTGGTACCGACCACACCATGCCTCGGATTGAGGCGAGTATTACTCTTACATGTCTCCAATGCACCCATGGATCATTCTCTTAAAGTATCAACACAATCCAAATACGTTTGGTCAGATTTCCATAGGTCAGTTGTTGTTTTCACTTAAAATCGTGTCCATTTTAAACAAAAGAGAGACCCTTTGAGTGGTACTGGCCACACCGTTCCTCGGATTGAGGTGGAGTTTACTATCACACATCCCCAAAGGACCCGTGGATCATTCTACTAAAGGATCAAGACAAGACGAATGCGTTTGGTCAGATTTTTGTAGGTCAGTTGTTGTTTTCACTTAAAAATATGTTCATTTTAAACAAAAGAGAGACCCTTTGAGTGGTACCAGCCACACTATGCCTTGGATTGAGGCAGGGTTGACTCGTACAAGTACCAAATTCACCCATGTATTGTTCTCTTAAAGGATCAACACAATCTGAATGCATTTGGTTGTATTTCTGTAGGTTAGTTGTTGTTTTCACTTAAAAACATGTCCATTTTAAACAAAAGAGAGACCCTTTGAGTGGTTCATCATTCTTGTATGTTGTTGGTGTATATCATCTGTTAAAATGGTAAATTGAATAATTTGAGAAAGGAAGTTTTATTTAATAACAATTAAAATATTACTATGAACATTTACATACAACAATGTGTCATCTTTTGATCCCCCTAACCCCTCTCAAAAATGACCGCCAATTGTACACGTCCCCAAGTAAGATCTTCATGTTATTTGTGTACAATCTGCCATCAGGTATGCAACCCACTCATTTCTGAACATATCTATATCATCTTGTGAGTATGAGGCTTTTCAGTAGTCAGATTAGTACTACAAAATATAAAAATAAATAATTAATAAATTAATTAAACGAACTAGTAGTTGTTTTTGAAAATACCTCTTTAGGGATGCTTGTTTGTTGATGAAAAATGATCTCTTTCATAAATTTACAAACATAATAACCGAAATCATTATCATTTGTTTGTTTTGGACACTACAAAATAAATTTATCATTAGGAGAATAAGTAACTTGTGTTGAGATGTATTTGGATAGTGAAATTTTATTATATATACCCTGATATTTGTCCAGACGTAGTACTTGCTCGCTTCCTTATGCTTAGCATGTGTCCTCATTCTTTTTTTTAGGCGATAATGATACACCAACCTATCATAATATAATCCTCAATAAAAGATAATATAAATTATATTACTTGATGTTTATACCTAAAACGTAGGATGTAGTGTCTTACAGAATCACAAACTCCATCATGTGTGGTCAGTTTGATGGATATCCTTGCTTTCAATCCAGAAAATAAATATTTTGAGTATTCAAGTTCACTGCAATTAGCATCCAATGTTTCCTAAAAACAAAAAAAGGAATAAGTAATAAAAGAAGTCAAAATATAATTGATATGATTTAATCGTAGAGTTTTATCCTTGCATGGTTGGTATTAAGAAGAGTCTGTCTTCTTTAATCTTTCTTTCAAATGTTTTTAGCAAGCCATTCACTATTTCATTTTTTTATGGCTCTAATTTCATTAGATGTGATGATTTGGTATGAGGACTAACGAGTCCAAATTTTGGCTCTTGGGAGAATTCCTTTAACTATTTTTCATATATATGTCTATCAACAATATAAAATGCATTTAGTCATAATTTTCACATTAGATCAGCTTTTAGAAAATCAATTCACGAAAACGTACCTCATATATATATTTACAACTGTGATGCCTAGCCAACCATTTTCAGGGATCTCATTGACATTTTTAGTAGCAACGAAATCTTTACTTTCCTCTCCATATATATTCTCTTCAAAAACCACTATATGACTACTACCACCTCTTAGCTTTGTATCCACATGAGTCTTCAATGCTAGTAAATGTGGATAGAGAATAGGTGGTGTTATTATGATTTCAGTATCTCATTGGGATCGTTTAGTCGATCCTTTAGATGGTTTTGATCTGACGTTTGTCACTCCATTCCCTTTCTCCGTATATAATAACATTCATTGGTTCAGAACCTTTTTTCATTAATTGTTAAAGGTTTATCTTAAAAAAAGGAAATAAATACCTCTTTGTCCCCATGTACTCTTACAAGTTGTGACGACCATGCAATGAATGTCCCAATATCCTTTTCAACCGTATTAATATCATCATCATCAAGTGGAATAGGTAGCGCTGCATTTGGCTCATGAGTTATAGTAATCGTCACTTTCAGATGATCTTTCGGAAGTGGTCTATTATGCAGTGTGTCATCTGGGATGTTGAACACTGTAGCCCTTGATACAAGGTGATAGGTGGGTGTTGAAAGATATAAATCACAATCATTATCACCTTGTAGAGGATCAGTACAGGAAAAGTATCAGTGTTTGTCTGATTCACGTTTCATGTGAACAATTATTAGAATATTGATTATCATGGCTAAGACAGCTCTTTGAGGGGAATGGCTCGCCTCAAAGCTGGTGGGGGTGGGGTGGGATCTTCACATGCTGGTTGTTCCTAAGTTGTATCTTCTCCTTTCTTCCCACCCATAAAAGTTTCTAGTAACTCTCCCTGCCATTGCAATAATTCTTCAAGGGCTGCTAGTTTTTCTCTCATTTGTTTCAATGTTTCATCTCTATCATCCATTTTTTTTCTTCTCAAAATATACTCGGGGCGTCACCCCAAACCCCGCACCTCTGACATGACCGTATTTTTCTGGCTACTTCAAAGTCGTCGATAATAGGTCTGCATCCGCTACAGGAGTAGCTGATTCCTATGTCTGTCAGATATAGGAAAATAACTAATTATTTTTATGTAATATAAATTTAAAACAAATCTTTTTATCATCATGTCATACTTACACAAATTTCCCACACTTTTTGTGTGTCCTCATCTACTAGCTTCCCTTCCTTATTCACACGTACCTCCTTCTAAAGAAAATGACGTGGGATGGAAGTGTCTTTTGTTTTAGACTCATCAATCTACATATAAACATATAAAGATAATTATGATGTTTTTTATTGGCGCCTAACAATATTACTATAAATTTAAAATACGTACCATTTTCTTTTCTAGTAAAGTGTACCCCAACCTTGCTTTACGATAGGGGTATGTTGGTTTTGATGCACGTTCCTTATTTTCATTACAGAGTTGTTGTTTCATAAATGAAATATTGACAATCAAAGTGATGAATACATGTATCCTCAAACAACATATTATCACCCACAATGTACCTGAAACTTCTCATCCCCACGGAAGCCAATAAATGCATCCCATGCTTCTTGGGATATCAGGTGAGCGTAAAAAATGGTTGGGTGTGGGTTTATTTTACCTTTGGAATCTTTTAGGAGACATCTTGTTAAAATAGTGTGAAAACCTCGATGAATCCTTCCTGTAAGCCTTAGTAAATAATCCTTGTGTGAATCGTCTACTATAAATGTACTCTGCAATATATTGAGATGAGTAAGACATTGTTTCATTATTTTATTTGCTAGTAAATTAAAGAAATAAATTCATAATGTTACCGTAATTTCTTCCAAGATCGCAGCCTTCATCCCGGACACAACATGGTGCCATGAATCTATGTCAATCGGTACGCATTTCCGAGTGACAACTCGAATGTAAATAATACACATATCCTTATTGGGATTCACATGTTTTCCTCGTGCATTCCATACAAAATCAAATTTGATGCATTTTCTTTTCACCTTAAGAACTTTGGCTAACACCGTCAAACTACGACATACCTGTGTTTTCTGCGACATTGGTCCTTCATTACTGACCATTTCATCGATATCAACATCATCTATATGTTCATCTGAAATGTTAGAAATGGAATGTGCATATGGTTTTTGGACCTCAACACTAGGAGCAGTAGAAGCTGTAGCAGCAGGAACAGCAGGAGCCGCAGCAGAAGCAGCAGCAGCCGCAGCAGCAGCCGTAGTAGTAGCATCTTGAGAGACTTGTTCAGCCTCAAGGTTAGGAGCATCAAAATGTGCAGAAGTCATTATCTACAAAATTGGTTGAACAGTTAATTTATATTACATAAATTCAGTAATGATAAGATAATAACATGAGATAACAAGATCTATATTAAAAACAAAATATAACCTTCTTATTGAATTCTCTTTCTTTTTTTCAAAGGCTGGAGGGATTTTACACCTCTATCAATTATCCAAATCCCTTTATTTTGGTCTCCTCTAACATAAAAAACATCATCTACATTGGGACCACTATGAAATGATTGTGAATTACCACTGAAAGGATCGTCCTCGACTGAATTTTCATCGGAACCTTCAGTAATTTTGGATGATAACAGAACAATCGACCACTTTCAGTTTGTGGGATCTGGAACATAAAATACTTGTACCGCTTGTGATGCCATTATAAACTGTTCATTTTTGTACCCCTCTTTACTAAAATAAACTTTCACAAATCCCCATTCATCTATTTTAAGACCACTGTCATTATCAACCCATTTGCATTGAAAAATTGGAAATTGGAATGTTTTATAATCCAACTCCTATATTATTTTGATAATGCCAAAGTATGACATATTTGCATAAATTGGATTTCTGTCCTTACTACCAAAAACATGCATCGCTTCAGCCACTAGTGTAACTCCACTATTTTGCATGGTACTATCTTTATCATGTTCATCTGTATAGAATGTATAACCATTAATTACATAACCACTATAAGATAATACATACACACTTGGTCCAGTGGCTAGCCATCGAAGTCATTCTGAAATTGAATTTGGATTTTCATCCAACTGCTTAAAAATATGGTCCTGAAACCATCCTATAAACTGGTGATTATGTGCATTTGATAATCATTTTTCATCCCTTTATGGATTCAACTACCTAAGAATTTCTTTGTGAGTTTCAATATATGGAGAATCCTCCCAACTGTTATGTAAAACATAAAGGTGGGCCTTCTCCTGATATGTAATACTGATTGTCACAATATCTCTTCCAGAAGTTCCCTCACCCTCAATGCGTCCAGTGTGATGAGATTTCAGGAGACCAATGCTTTCCACATCAGATAGGTATTTGGTAAAAAATTCAATAGATTTCTCAACAATATATCGCTCCACTATACAACCCTCTAGCCGACTTCGATTTTTGACATACCCTTTCAAAATCTTCATATACCGTTCAACAGGATACATCCATCTATAGTGCACAGGACCACAAATTCAAATCTCTCTCACTAAGTGAATCATCAAATGAACCATCATATCAAATAATGTTGGCGGGAAGAACATTTCTAATTCACATAATATGATGACAATTTCTTTTTCCATGGCTGGAAATTTCACCTGGTCTAAAACTTTTCTACATATAGCTTTAAAAAAAACAAAGTTTGGTTAATGTATGACGAACATTTTTGTGAAAAATGCAACGTAAAGCTATAGGAATTAGATCTTGCATCAAAACATGGAAGTCATGTGATTTCAAACCTTTTAACATCAAATAATTCATTGACACAATGTTCTTGATATATGATGAATACCCCTATGGAACCTTTACATCATTGAAGAAGTTGAAAAACCGATATATCTCCTCCCTAGAAAGAGTATAAGCAGTTGGAGGAATAAACATTTGATTTTCACACTTCACGGGAGACAACTCTTCTCGTATTCCCATGTCAACCATGTCCAACCTTGCCTTAATTCCATCCTTTGTTTTTTCAGGGGCATTTAGCAACGTTTTGATAACACTGTCACATACATTTTTTTCCACATGCATCACATCAAGAAAATGTCTGATGTACAAACAATTCCAGTTTGGTAATTCAAAAAAAAACTGATCTCTTTTTCCAACCAATTTTCGTAAGGTTTTTCAAAAATGGTTTACCAAAAATAGTGTTCACATATTTTACTTTCTCAAATAGTTGATCGCCTATTAGTGGAGACGGTGTTGTGCGTTGTTCTGAACATCCATTTAATGATGTCATCCAAGATCGGTACTTATTCCTATGAGGTAGAAAACTACAATGTCCTAGAAACATAGATTTCGATGATTTTTTCAACCTAATTTATTATGTATCTTCTTCACACCCGGGACACCCTTGAGTTCCTTTAATGATATAGCCTGACAAATTTCCATAAGCAGAGAAATCATTTATTGTCCTATACAACATCGCTCTCAACGTGATGTATTCAATTTTATAAGCATCATACAACATAACACATGAATCCCACAATAACTTCAAATCCTCGATCAAAGGAGCCAAATAAACATCAATATTGTTACCTAGTTGTTTTGGTCCTGATATAAGCATAGATAACATGATGAATTTCCACTTCATGCATAACTAGGGTGGAAAGTTATAATTTACCAACATAACAGGCCATGTACTATGAGTGCTGGTTTGAAAACCAAAAGGATTTACTCCATCTATAGATAACTCAAGACGAATGTTTCTCAGCTCTTTTCCAAATTCAGGATACTCATGATCAATTTTATTCCACTGAGGAGAGTCAGCCGGATGATGTAATTTCCCATCTTTATTTCTTTTATCTGCATTCCATGACAATTGTCTTGCAGTTTCTTCACTTCCATATAGACGCCTAAACCTTGGAATGATTGTAAAGTACCATAAAACTTTAGTAGGATTGGATTAATCTTTCTTGTATTGAGAAGAACCACACTTTGGGCATTCTGTAAGTTATTTTTTCTCCTTACGAAACAACATACAGTCTTTCGAGAAGGAATGTATTCTTTCAGAAATCATACCCATCGAGCGTAGCATTCGTTTAGCTTCATATGTCCGTCTTGGGAGCTCATTATCTTCAGGGAGCATGTCATTCAAGAGATAAAGTAGTTCCGTAAAACTTATATCACTCCATTCGTTGCCTTCTTTCAATTTATACAACTTCAGTACAACTAAAAATTTTGTATACTTGGTGTAACTAGCATACAGTGGCGTCTTTGCAAAACTCTTTAACTTATCAAACAATTTTGGGCAATCACGAAGTTCATCTTCAATTGTCTTTTTCATTTCCTCAATACGGTCTTCATCATCATTTATATCTGTAATAACATCTTCCATACGGTCTTCTTCATTATCCATATTTGTATTTATATACGATGATCCATAAAACGTAGTTTTATTGCTGCCAGTAGATACATTCTCTTTTTCTATGTGTTTATTCCAAAATTTATAACTCTGATCTATTCTGTGAAATATCAAATGTTCTTCCAACTCCTCTGGAGTAAGTAGTCTAGAATAAAAACAACGTAAACATGGAAAAAGGATTTGAGAAGGATCCTTTGCATGATCCTTTGCAAGCTTGATTAACTCTTTCACTCTGTTCTCATACTCTATTGTCAAACGATTAGCATCCATCTAATCTTTATTCATCTTCATCCTATTTTAATCTCAAATATTAGTATTTATGGTTCAAGTACACAAAAAATTAATTCCAAATAGAGTAGAATAGAACCACTTCCTTAATAAAATAGAAATTAATAGAGCATAACCATTTCCAATAAATATTTGGAAATCAACAGAACCAGGATAGACCCCCCATCAAAATCAACACAATTTCCAAACACAAAGGGGTTCACGGGGATACTCACTTGTGTCATAGATGGTAAAACTCACACAGAATCATCCTCTATAGCTCATCCTCCTCTATCAGGTCAACCCTTCTATGTTCAACTAGTCCATCCTTTTATACCTTACCAACCTAAATTGAATATGGATGAAAACCAGTATCCAACTCTATAAGTAAATAAAGGATTCTCATAATCTCTACAATATGGAATTCATTAAATATAATTACTTTAGATTCATTATAGTTTCCTCAAATCACCCTAGTCCAAACACAAGAATAATCAAGAATGATACATCTAACGCTCCTAGGTCTTTTCCCTACATTCAATATCATCATGCCTAAATACCCATATATCCACACATACACATGTCACAAACACATAAAAAATAATATCCACATCAGAACCAAATTACCCATATGGATTTCAATCAGGTTAATCGACTCAAGTGGTGGTGTGTAAGAAATAATAAGAAAATATAATAAGTATATAGTCACACATAAATCTCAAACTGGTGTTAATAATCCAATAAACCCAAGGTATCATTCCATCTATCAGAATACTCTGAAGGAGCCCATATACGATAGTAGTCCTAGGTGGTGAAGGTTCCTGAGGAGGAAGGGGAGAACACGCACCTATCATGGTTCGAGGTTAGGTCACTAAGGTTGAAGGTGGCCCGATACTCCTACAATGATCCATTCCATATTTTAAAAACCATGTCCTGGTACCCTAGGATGTTAACCCACTGCTGGTGGAAGTGAAACCTTTCCTGATGATCATTCCAAGAAGAAATGGAAACCAAGAGGGGGGAGTGGTTCGAAATACCTCAAGCAAGATGGAAAAACATGGTATTTGAGAATAGGTTAGTGGCTTTCATGTTGGATAGACACCTATCCAATAGACTCCACAAGCAGTGATGGCCCCTGTAGTTGTTGCACTAGGTGAAACTGTCACCTGAGAAGCTGAGATAAAGAGGCCCTTCTCAGCCATGAACTGAAAAAACTCCATGATTTCCTTCCTTTGGAATGGGCTTCTACCTTTCCTTTCCTTTGGGTTGGAAATGAAATTAAATTCACCACCAACAAACAATAGATGGTGGCCGGAATCGAATGTATTTTGTTCATTCCATAGAGATTCCCTTTGAAGAGGGTCATAGCTTCCAAAAACAAAATTCTTAAGGAAGGAGGTGTCACCGTTGGACACCTTGGTAGTGATGAATTGATTGCAATATTGAACAGTCTCAACAACCTATTTATTATTCCAAAATACCAATTTGTGTCTTTTGGAGGGGTCAAAGTGTAGAAATCCATGCAACTTAATATTCCAGGATAATTCTATGATTATTATAGGGTTTTTTGTGTTATTTGACAACAACAAAAATGACATTATTATTTTTGATTTATATGGTGAGGAAGTCCAATTTAACATGGGAACTAAGACCATGATCATTATATATGAAGATAATAATGATGGTTAGGATAGGGCTCTGGCATTGGATCTAAATCTAGTAGCCTTATTGAAGTGGAAGGATGATCTCTATTTGAGGTCCCTTGATTTTGAACATGTTCATAATCCCTTCTGGTTGGTAAGCTTCATATGAGTGGGAGATGAGGATCCAAATAGGAAGGGGAAGGATGGGTAATGAAACTTGGTGGTTGGTGAGGGAGTTCTCTCTGGATCCATAAGTATTTGGAGCTGGATTACAGGCTCAGAGCCATGGGAGACAGAACAAACACTGCTAGGAAGGGTCCTGGCCACTACAGAGAAGCATTCAGTAACCTCAGTGAGGGATAAGGATATAGATGGAGGTAGGGGTGGAAATTCTAGAAAGATTGGTGGTCTGGGCATCATTCCATACAAGTACACTGCCAGACAAAGTCACTTAGATAGCATGAAGGAAAGAAGGGGGTAACCCCTCGAAGAAAATAGGGTTCAAGCATTGGATGACCTAGAAATGCATCAGAATCGGGTGGTGTTGTCCTGAAAGAAAAAGTTTATCCTTCATTCCTTACTTTACGGTGACATGGTGTTGGATATAAGGGAATCAATGATCCCTAGGAGGAATCTAGTGAAACTGGAATCCAAGTGAGAAGGACCTTAAATTTTTCATAAACTTCACTCTAATAGTGTAAACTCATTGATCGCCATTGATGATGAGCATATCAATCTTTCCACCAATACTAGGTTTCTCAAGAGATATTCCACATTAATAAATACCTTTAGTTTGATATATATGGATTTGAACTAAAAATACAACATCCTAGTTATATGTTGTTTCGTGTGGTGTTGAGCCGCCACAAGCCCCTTCTCACATCAGGTTGTTATTCTTGCATGACACGCCAAAAATTCTTGGACACACCCCCTTTGGTCCATGAATCATGAACTTAAACCTTTTTCATCCTCTACCCATATTTCACATGGTATAGGGACTCTATGGATGGAAAATTCACCTCACCCTCACTATATGTTCTAGTTGCATGATATGAAACCGTGTGACATTTTGGTAAAAATATATTCAACCTTAAAATAAATAATCATAATCCTAATCACAAGATATTAAAATGTGTGTCCAATGTTCTCATTTCATGAAGTTAAAAACATTTTTCATGTCCCTATTGTATGATATAAAACTTTGAAATGAATTTATCCTTCAACCGAGAGGGATCCCTATTTATAATGTCGATCACTTACCGCACCATTTTGAAGAACTAAATAAGGATTGATTCCCATTTAATATCATGGGATATCAAGAGACTAAAAAAATTTATATCATTGGCTCAGACCACTCATTGAACTACCTCAACACTTCCATCATTGAAAACAAGTTTTTCTCTCACTCACGAATTCACTCCATCTAGGTGTGTTTCGACATGTAGTGGCAGAAAACCAATGGTGTTAAACCTTCACTCAAACATCTCACAAACTCAAATTCATGATGTAATAATCCTTAAACATAGGTCCTCATAATTCTAGAATAGTACGTGTAATAGGGGACCAAAGAAACATTGCACACCTGGTCCAGCAACACGAAGATCGAGGGTGGTAGAGGTCTGGTAACACAAATATCAAGGGCAGTGAAGGTCCGGCACGTGAAGATCGGGGGTGGCGGAGGTCCAGCAATGCGAAGCACGAGGGTGGAGGAGGTCCGGCAACGTGAAACTCAGGGAGTAGCAGAGGGGAGTCATAGGGTTACAGTACCGAGAGAGCTTTAGGTCGCGATAAAACGAGGGCATTGTGCGACCGACTTTATAGAATATGGGACTGCGGTTTTATCAGCACTAAATGAGCATTGATAAATCCTTCCTATATCAGTGATAAAATTTTAGCACTCATACAGGACTTCTTTATCAGTGATTTTTTAGCGCTGATAAAGGGTCTCTTTATCAGTGCTTTTTTAGCACTGATAAAGGTTACCCTGTATCAACGCTAAAATTTTAGCGCTGATACGGGTTTTCTTTATCAGAGGTTTTTGCTTAGCATTGATATATGGTGGTGATTCCCTTTACTGTTTTTGTAGTAGTGCATGTAGGTAAGACACATATGAGAGAATTTAATAATTTGGTATAGAGATCAAGCCTTAGAAAAGAGTCTTATGCATCCTGTATATAATATGAATTAGATTCCTCATAGTTTAGTTATTTCTCAACCCACTAATGGGTGAGGGTGGTTAATTAATACTCATTAGGGTTATTTCATAAGATACTAACAATATGGGATTGGTTTAGGGACTTACCTCAAGGTGGATGATAATATATGGAGGAATTTTGATCATACTACTGAGTGGGGATTACACACTAAGGTTTCCATAATTGGGAAGTTTCTATGATTCTAGTGACATTATCATTGCAAATATATAAGCTCATTTGAGTCATGCTCGGTGTGATAAAAAAGAGATAATAAGTGATCATATGCACTCCATATATATGTGATAATTATGAATTGAAGCGACCTTGATGGATTGTTTGATATGGAGATATGTCCTTAGAAAGGCATTATATGTATCCTTCTTATAACAAGAATCAAAGTCCTTATGGTTCAGTTAGGTTCCTAATTCACTGATGGATGGGGAAGGATGGTAGACCCACTTGGGGGTGGGTCCTATAAAATGGAGTAAATATATTTTCAAGGGACTTACACCAAGGTGTATGCTTGTGTATGGATATCAAGCCCTTATATTTTGGAGTATAAATAATAGGTACCATGAGAGGTTTGTTGAATATGTTTAGAGGAAATGAGGGTCTCATTAAACAAATTTCATTGTGCGGGTGCATAGCCCTTAGCCTATCATGTTCACATAGCTCGAGGGTACAATTCCAAGTGTGCCTATTAGAAAAGGATGACATTTCTAAGGATGTATTCCTGAAATATCTTAGTATATCAATATGAGATTCTTTGCATGATCATGGATGACATGAACATGGCTTTTGGGTGATCGAATCTGACATGTTTTAAGGTTTTCATGTGATCCAACTTACACTTCTAGGGGTGGTCACATGAAATAGGTGACATGTATGAGGGTTATCATGTGATTTATCCAACATATAAAAGGGTCTTTGTGTGATATAATTGTCATGTCTGAAGGTTTCACATGATTAGATATATCATGTTCAAGGGTGTTGTATGATCCTAAATTACATATATGAGGACTGTCACATGATCTAGCTAACACATATGAGGGTCATCGTGTAATCTTCCCGACATGTCTAAAGGATTCACATGAGCCATGATGAAATATCTAGGGGTCTTCAAATGACCAAGAAACTAGTAAAATTAAGTGAATATGTCATTCACATAAAAAAATAGTGTATCTTCCTTCACATGAAGATTTATTCATTTTCATCCTTCATCATGTAAACACCTCAACACTTGTGAAACATTTTCTTATTGAGGTGTCTCATGATCAAGCTAGAATGGAAAAGGTCATTCACATGATCTATCTATCATGACATAGATACTTCACATGATCAATGTACCAATAACAAAAAGTGTATAACATGTTTTGTAATTCCTTAGATCACTCATCAGGCATACTATACTTAAGAATCTCGTGATTTCATGGTTATACAATCTATAAATTACACACTTTCCTATATGTCATTTTCACATCATCATGAATCTATAATGCTTTTCATGGAAATTAACTCTCATATCATGGCTTCATTCAGCAGAGAGATCATTCACATAATGTGTCGTGTGCTTCGCATGATCCTTCTATGTGTCATAAATGATGTCAACCTTGTCTCATTTGATAAATAGTGATTATATGATCACTCTGTCATTCCTAAATTTATTTTCCCAATAGTTTTTCAAAGGTATTTCACATGATCAATCTGGAATGTTGAACATTCTTCACATGATCAAGTCAATGAGTTTAGGATCACGTTCATGATTGATTCGACATTTCAAATGTCCTTTATGAAATTCAGTCAGCACATATGGGGTCCTTCATTAAATCAATCCATATGTAAAAGGGCCTTCACAAGATCTAGTTGGCATATTGAAGGGCCTTCATGTGATCAATGAACTGATCATGTTATGAACATAATCACTTCGCATAAAAAATGGCATAACTCTATTCATATAAGGATCCCGTCATTTTTAAATTTCCATCTCATGATCCCCTTGGTTAATTTTCAATAATTTTCTGATCGACGTGATGCGTGATCAGAAGAACTCATCTGAAGGTATTTTCATGACAATTAGGGCTCATCTAAAAGCCTTTACAAGATCAATAGGACTTGTCTAAATGACTTCATGAGGTCAAGAAGGATTGTTGAATGGATTACATGTTATTAGTGTATAGATCATGTGAAGTACATAACATATTTTCTTGATTATCCTAAAGACATATGATCATGAATTTTATTGAAGGTTACATGAATTACATCCTTCAGATGATTAATCTTCATTTTTTTATGATTCTTACTTCTTTACTTTACATTGAAAATAATACCTATGATCCAGGTGTTTCTTCAACCCTAAATTTGTTGATTCTCATCTAGTAGGCATCAATAATATCATTACCTTATAATTTACAATTACCCATTTATTAACAATTATTTATTAAAATCAACATTTATGGTGTTCATTATTCCATTTCCCATGAAAATTTTATTTCTATGGTCACAAAATATATATAATCTTAATGACATCATACATATCATATTTATTCATTAAATTTACTTTTATAACCATTCATATATATTTGTGATGAAAAATTCATTACATCACTTCATAGATACGATAGTTCATACCTACGTATTAGTGATGTTTTTATTTTCAAAAAATTGGAAATAAATAAAGGTAAATAATAATTTTTTTTCTAAAATCATAATAATATCATATATATTTTTTAAATATATACTTATTACCATCCATGTAAAGCATAATTCAAAAACAAATCACATTTCTTGGTGAATTTGGTAGTCCACATGTATGCATGAGCGTCGTTATCATTTTCGAATGGATGGGAGATTAAGAAGGTATATAATATTTTATCTTTATAGAATCTTATTTATGTTATGAAAATAATATATACACATTAAATATATTTATATAACCATATATTACTGATGGTGATGAAAAATAAAATACATCTCTTTATGGAGACAATAGTCCGTACATATACATAAGAGATATTTTGTTTCCATTATATATATAAAGGATATAGAATATAGTTTTAAAATTATCATAAAAACATTTAACTATAGTAAATATAATTATCTCACCATATTAATATGGTTATAGAATATTTTTATGAGGTTAATGAAGAAAGAAACTAAAAATATATTGGTAAATACAATTACCTCCTTTTCAGGTATCTTCTTTTATCTTACACCTTAATCCTTTTAGATATGGTTTTTTAGTGATAAAAATATATCTAAGACATGGGGAAGAATGTTGGGAATGTATTTGGTTATGTATTAATAAAAATAAATTGCTCAAATGTTGTGTATTAGTGAGAATAGGGGGTTCCCTTTTATAAGTGATGTGGGTGGAAAACATATAAATACTTGAAACATTATTATATAATGTTTGTCTTACTTAAGTGAAGTGTCTCAAAATTTTAATAGTTTTAAATATAATATGGGGAAGTTATAAACACAATAAACCAATGATATTTAAGAAATTATTTTTGGTTATTTTAAATCATATCTCTTAGGTTAATTTCTCTTTTAACCCTTTTAACCCTTACTATGGTAATAAGATTTTTACCATAGTAAAGATTCATTGTGGATAAAAATTATGTTTCCCTTATTAAATAATAATAACTATGATAATTAATATTTATAAAATATAGTTGATAAGATTCAATTCCTAGAATTTCTAGGAATTCAATCTAATATAAGCACATAAATCTTTTTTTAGAAAAAAAAGATATTTTATGGGTAAAAATTATTTTTTAATTATATATGAAAAATATTATTAAGTAGTGGTGATTACCAAGAATTTATTATCTTATTATTAAATAAATTAAGTTTATTTTACATTAAAACCATTCCAAAATTGAATTGAATCATTAAACCACCACATTAAATGTAAAAAAATCATAAATAGTTTTTTATTAGAATAAAATATAACTTAGGGTCTAAAAACTCAATAATGGGTTTTAAAAATTAAAAAAAATAGTTTTAAATGATTTATTTTACTCCTAAAACATATATTTGTCCAAGAAAAATTGTTAACATATTTTTAATTCATGAATATATCAAAATTATTTTATCAATTTTATGGTATTGGTCAAATTTGTATTTTCACTATTCCCAAAAAAATCATTCATTTTAGAGAAATCAAAAAAAAACACCCTAAGCTAAAATTCACATGATGAGTTCAAAAATTAAGTTCATTTTTTCAACCTCAAATTATAAAATTAATAAATTTACCTTTCAAATAAAACATATATAATATAAAACAAAATCATTTTTTTAAACAAACCATTTTTGTTAAGCTATCAAAAATTAAAGTAGTAATCCTTACAAATGATTTTAATAATTATGTTTCATTTAATTTTCACATAAAATATTTCATTTTGTATTTTAAAAATGTATTTTTATATTTATTTTAGCATTCCATTCATCACAATCCATTGAACACATCAGGTTTATTAAAAATAAAAGTATTCTAAAATCTTGGGGTGTTATAGGATTCACATACATTGCTCACCAAGAACGATGCCCAAGAAGTTACAATTTCACATGTTGGTCATTCCTACTAATCCATGATCATCATGTCCCCAAATATTTTTATTAGGTATATTGTTCAATTTAATTATACTACAGTATTCATATCCATCTCTAATGTCACCCCTCACTATATAAGGACACCTCCCATTCTAATCCAAAACTTTAGTCCAAAAGGACCATAATCATCTCATAAAATTACCATGATCACCACACTCCTTGGGTGAACTCTAAATCGACACCCACTATAGTAACATGACTTGACCCTTTGAAAACGGGATTAAAAGTTATTTACTATTACACCATCATCACTAAGACACTTTGGTTCCTATGGAACCTAGAAAACTCCCATGGACTACACATGGACCACATACTGATACATAAACCCAAAAGAAACTATGTGTAACCCCATAAAAACTTTCCTTCTTTCATTAAATATTTTCCCAAAAATACAATCCAACATTGACTCTCTTCTTCCCTAGAAAAATGAACCTATAATAACCCTCTCACATGTTCTTACCCACTATCTTACTCACTATTATCAAAACCCAATAGGTGTTTGCTCGCTTACCTACTAATTTCATAGCCCATATCATGATTCAATGATACAAGCCTCATTTAACCTAGGATTCAACACCATAACCACTAATCATTCACCACTTCATATCAATATCATCTTGCTAAAAGTAATCCTCAAATCTTTCTTTTCTACAATATTGAGGGATCTCACTCTTTTCAAGTCCAAACACATGATCACCCACCACCCGAGCATCATCCCAAAACTATAAGTGTCTTAACATACACTATCCATCTTATATTCAACTACCTATGATCATGGTACACTATATCATCTGGAACCACACCTAAAATAAATAGGTTCGGGAATCTAACTAATCCTACCCTCTAAACCAAACATCAATACCAAGGACTCTAAGAACTTTACATTATGAAAGATTAATCCACCTCACATTTAATTATTATACCCTCACAAGGGTATCCAAATACTTAAGTAAATCTATTCTTATCCTCAGATCACATCTACCAAGAATAACTTTCCTACATTAAACCATTATTAACAAATTCAATGCTTGTATTTACCCACTAAGGGTCACTATAAATCTCATACATAATGGGACTATATAGACATCATTAGATAGCATAACACAATGGGATCCACATGACCTATCTTTAGAAGAAAATAATATTGTTTAGTTCCATGGGATTCATCTAACAAGTTATATAGAAAAATTCTATATGTGATATTGTTGAAAGATAAAAAAACTAAACCCCCTTATCATAGGTAAAATTAATCACATACGATCATATGAATTTCATGTGAATCCTATATTCCAAGAATTATGCATGTACACATTCCTCTTACCATTATGAGACAAGATATAGAACCAAAAATATAAATCTCAAACACACACACCATACTTAAATAAATGCCTCGGTAATAATTGTAAAAACAAAAATAGAAATCCTATAACCCTAGATCCCCTGGACTTCACACCGGAAATGTGTTCATGAATAACCATTTATAGTTCCATCAGAATCTATGAAACATTAATATTCCACATCTAAAAAATCTCAAATATTAATACCAATAAAAAAATTATCTAATACCACTTTGTGATGCCCCGACTTGCGACCACTCATCAGTATCCTAGCAAGTGTCCCATGTAACCTAGGCATACTTTCCTATATTCCATAGGTGATCAACTAGAAGTGAGGGACTAAAGCGTTACCAATGGGAGACTATACCCTCATATCATAAACATCAATAATAATAAATAACCAAAAAACATCCATATAAAAAACTATAGTCATGGAGAAAAAATAAACACCCATGCTATAACAAATGAAATGTTGTTATACATTCATGAATCCCACTAATCACCAATTAGGATGATCACATATAAAAATAAACAAAGAATAAAATACAATGATTCTCGAGTACAGTCCACAAGCCTCACCTCATCCTAGTATCCATATCCTAATTGAGTTTATCTAGCTTGATCGCCTAGCACTAGACCTCTGTCGTACATATACCTATGAATATGAGGTATTCTTCTGTACTGATGTGTTATGGATTCCCAATCAGGGTGTGAGAATAATTCAATAGGCCACAAAAATGGTTTCCCTAACATAATAATTAAATAATATGTATGAACAATGTGATATAATAAAAATACTAAATATATAACTAAAAATAAAATACATAATTATCAATCCTTAGGTTCTAAGGTGACACTTGAGGTCACCAAACCTACTTCTGCTAGTGTCACATGTCATTGAACTTGTCACATGACCATCAAGAGGAAATAAATCACATACTTAGAATCATTTCATCCCATTAACACTCAAGGGGAAATATATCCCCTCCTTAAAATCACATATCTCATATTCATCATAAGGATAAGTGTACCGACCTGAGTCAAATATATCATACAATCATCGGGGGGATAAGCACCACCTTGGGAATATATAATAATCATAGAGGGATAAGTACCCGCCCTGAAAATATATCATATTATCATTAGAGGATAATAACCCACCCTAGAACCATATTACATTATTAGGAATGTAACCCCACCCTATAATCACATATCACTTTAGGGGGAATGGAAACCTTCCCTGGAATCAAAAATCAATATACATACTATTAAATACACTCTCCCCAAGACCTCATATATCATATAATTCACTCATTGGATTGGTTAATTTTCTAAATCACACATACATTCCCTAGTATGGGATCTAAAGTGAAAAAAATATTCTAATCACCATATTTATCCTAGTATATCATCGTACTAGCCTCCCTACACTAATTCTCTCTAGATTCAACATAAGACTAGGGCATTCATAGTGGTCCCATAGGTTGTATTAATCTCTAGAAACACTATGTATACTCCTCTCTTTAATTACAAGATCTAGGGTCAAATCCATTACTCAAAGGGTATACCATCTGTCAAGACCATCAAGATTGAATCATGGACTAACCATCCTCATAGGCAATACCATACCAACATCACACTAGAGAGAGGGAATAAAGATCATCTCACTTACAAAGTTAGGCTAGGTTGATCCTCTCATGTACAACCTACACATATATAATTTTAATGGTATTACCATGAAGATACATACTCATATGAGTGGAGGAGGAACCCTCACCCCACAAAATATTCAAATACCCAAAGACTATAAAAAATTCTAATAATTTCATGTAACCTTTCCATAGTCCAACCATTAAAATATGTCACTACCCCTTACAAATAATGGACTAAGGTCACCTATCCCACAGTCCACTACATTCCATTCATCTTTTTTGTACCCCTTTACGGTCCACATACCTCACCATGTGTATTTTATAGTTAATTCCATAAATATCAGTGGTTGGGTCCCTGAGATATTTTTCAGGGGTCTTTGTGGTCCCTAAGACTTTTTTTTATCTATATGTGTTTTTAAGATCAATTCATTAAATTAAAGGTTGATCACACACAAGTGTAGAGACTGAATATCACATATAAATAAAAAAATGAATAAATATTAGGGAGTTTTTTAGGGACCACCCACCTCATACATGTAGTTATTGTCCCATTTAAGAAAGCTTGGCCACCATCGCATAAGCTCATCCAAGCTCATTTCAACACCGGGCTTCTATCTCAATCCATCACATTCAAAATAATTCTTAAAAAAATTAATTAATTAATTAATTTCATAAAATAAATAATAACCACTTAAAAAACATAATGAAGTGTTTAATTATTGAAACCTTGAGCAATGACATTCCAATGCCCCATGGAATGGTCCTAGTATCCCAACGAAGTGAATTCCCATCGCGTGGCATCTACCTGAGTTCAAATTTCACACCAATGAAAAAAAAACCTTGAAAATTTTACTTGAAATACATTCCTCTACTTAAATAGAGAAAAATGGTTTGTTTTCATCCTCCTAAGACATCCTCGGGTCAATCCATATAAAAGACCCATCAAATCCATCCGATTCCACCACACTCTGTTGTAATCAACATCAAACCGTATATCAAAGAGACCCAAATTAGTAGATATTAAGAGGGAATAATAGTGTAGGTTAGGAGAGAAATCACACACCTTTAATCCACCATGGAAAAATATAATAATCATCCCTTATCAAGGTGGGGTAAAGAGATGAATAAAAGGGGGGACAGTTATCCAAAATGTCCTTCTCTTGATTCCCCTTTCCTTTAAATCTCAAGAAGGTATGAAACTGAAAATATGGGTATACTTTTCATTTTTTAAATCTAGAAGAGGGTGATGTCACAACATGACCCATAAGGATAACATCATAATTTCACAATCTAGTTTTAATCATAGTATGACCCCAAGTATCATAGCATGACACCACACTCATGGATAATTCCACATGAAATTACCATTATAAAATATTTTCTCCTCCATAGTGTGTTCCCCATGGTCACATTGTAGTGTCTCATTATCAGGAAAAACCAAAATCCTAAGGACCCGTACTCTATGAAATGAACACCTCCTCTATAATGTGGAGTTTTATCTCTATAAAATAGATTTCCCCATCTACGACATGTCATCCCTTCATAGCCATTCCCTTTATTCTTCATGCAATGGTATCTACGTTCCATTCCACAAAACCTTCTCATGGTAAGTCATTATGGAGTGACTAGTCTTTCACCCAGAATCACAAGGAAATATGTAAGGTTCCTTGACCCTGTATGTAAGGGTATTCCCTTTTTAAAAAATTCAACGTGTAAGGGTTCATTGCCATAGCATGACACCCTCCACCATGACAGGTAACCCATACTTAATGGACTTCACCCAATATTTAAAATTCATCTTCACATTATAATTAACCCTTCCCTAACATGACCATATGTAATGATATTACCTTGAGGAAACCCCCCATAGAAAATAACCATGTCATGACACCCACTAGTCTTCATGCAACCAACGTCTCTCACACCATGGTGATTTATATGGCCACAGAATAATCACCTAATCAACCAAATTCATGGAATAACAAGAAATATATAGCCAAAATATTTCAAATGGATCACCCCAACCCAACTATTTCACTCCCCCAAGCACCTGAAATAACTCCCAAACCTCCAAGAACATCTATAAAAATATCTTTGAAATAGTCCAACTCGCAAAACCCCAATCTGAGTCCCAATACTCGAAACTTCTCCTACTTTGGGACCAAAAATTTGTATTTCCTCTAAAAATGATCTTTAAATTCATGGTTCATTACAATATTCATTGTAACATTTTATGTTTTAATTTAAAGTATTTTAAATACTACATTAAAAGATTTGAACATTATGAAATTAATTATTGTCCTCCCCATTATTCAAAAAAGCATTATTTATAGATATTAACCATTAAAATAGTTTAGTGGGAGTGTTTTATCTGAGGATAACATAGAGATGTAATATTAATTACATAGATATGTGATGAGATTAATAAAATCTAAAAAGTGAAGAAAACATAGCACCTCTATAGTGGTGTATCATATGGGGTATGATTATATGGTCCCTTAGGTATGGTTTTTTAGTATTATTAATAGAGTTTAAAAATAAAAAATATATCAAATAGTACAAAAGATAGCCTTCGCTTTATCATTCCTTCATGTTGGATATATATATTCATGAGATGAAATTATAATTGACCTTTTAAAGTGAAATTATAATTAACCTTTTAAGCCCAATTGTGGACACCTTGGGCCTAGATGGGGACGTGCGATAGGGGGTGGGTTAAGGCCGCCTCAATACCCCCTAAACCGGCAACACGTTTGATGGTCGTCTCTGCTCGGACCTCGTGATGGTGTAACCCTAGTGAATGATGAATGAAGCTTTTACCCCCCTTCCTAGCGGCGGCGGGAGGGGGGAGGATGATTTGGCTCGTCCGTCTCTGAATCCCCGGACTGCTTTTGTTCCTTTTACTAACCCTAATTTTCTTCCGAAGTTCCCAGTGATTTCACTAAATCTAAAGGTGCCTGATCTTTATCTTGGAAATCCCCATCTTCCGATCTCAGTGTCGGATTTCTATAAAGTGACGAGGCACCTAGGCCTGACCCTGGTGGCTCGATTCAACTCCTGAAGGCCGTCAGTGGATGATTTTGATCGGTTTGTCTTTGGTGAATGGGATTTGAGAGATCTCGCAGTGGTTGATCTTCTTGATAATCATCATTTCATGATCTGGTTTGCCTCTGAAGAAGATCTGGTTAGCGCATGGTCCAGTGCTCCCCGAAGATGCAATGGGTGAAAATTTTTCCTCTTTCGGTGGACGATTGACTTATGTATGAATCGTGATCCTGCTTCCCTTCCGGTCTGGGTAAGTTTTCCCCATCTCCCCTTACCCTTTCAAAATCCAGTGATTTTTAGTATTCTTGGCAACATGGTTGGTCGCTTCTTATGTTCTTATGTGCGTACGTCTACGCTGAGTCACCCGATCAATCCTCGATGTTGTGTTGAAGTGGATTTTTCTCAACCTTTGGTTGAATGGGTTTATATCTCTTTTGGGAGGAGTTCAGATGGAAGAAAGAGGTTATTTATGAAACCTGGTTGGAATACTGCTCCAAATGCAAACAATTAGGACACTCATGCTTGAGATTTCAAAATGGAACCAAGAGTGGTAGGTCATCAGGACCAAATATGGGGACAGTGCAAGAGAGGCACGTTGTGGCTGTCACAGGTATGAATACTAGTGTGGGTCTTTGGGATCAAGTGTTTGCTGATAAATCTGCAGGGGCTCCTTCAAATCCCTTGGTGTATGTTGTGTTAAATAGGCTTAGACAGGATCTGAAAATGGGGAGTTATTCAAAAGAAATTATTCCTGGGGGTGCCGCTGATGGTGGTGTGGCAAGCCCTTCTGGTGAGTTGATGACTATTGTTCCTTAGCAAGAGCCGGAGGCCTCTACTGTGCAGGAGAAGGATGGTCTTACTTCTAATGGCATCTACCAGACTGATGCTGGTGTGGATTTTTAGAGTAGGGGGAGTGGCAGTGGTGGTATGGGTAAAGGCAGGCAGGGGGTGCTTTGGCTACAAGCAAGGATCACAGGAAGTCCCCTACAATGAAGGAGCTAGGCTCTGCTACAACTAAGATAGCAGTGGGAGCGTTAGAGGCCTTTGCTGACAAATGCAGTGGACAAGGTAAGTCTGGCAGCAGTGTTCTGATAACTGTTCCCATGGTTAATTGATTCCAAGGATTAGAAAATGTGACTCTGGATGAGGCGTCTCCAGTTTATGATGTTGACAACAGGAAATTTGATGCACAGGAGGATGTTGTAGCAGGTATGTATGAGAAAAATGTTGTTCAGGAAGTGGTGGAGTACCCCCATTGATTGGCTATGATTGATCAGTGGGACTAGTTAGTGAAGTATCAAGAGATGCAGATTCATGGAAAATGGGGGGATCTTACTGACAGTGATAAAGAAAATGACAAACTGTCATACAAAGACATTGTCCAAGGGGGGAATAATATGTTAGCGGTATCCCAGGAAAATACGAGTGCTTCTTCGTGAGGAAAGATGAGAAAGGACTACTCCCACTTTCCAAAGCCAATGTCTACCAGAGCTACCGTCAAGAACATGCAATCTCTTTCTAAATTTCTCTCGCTGGAGCGGTTGAACCTAAAAAGGATGTACGCTAAAGTTCTGAAGCACTATGAAATCTCATAGTGGGAAACGGCGACTGCGGAAGAATCTATTTTTCACGGAGGTGGTGATGTGTGTGATTTTGAGGATATGTAATGGTTGTTCTAGGTTTGTGATTATTGTTTCTGGATATTTTCTTTTATTTTAATAAATGGTCATAGGTCTTGCCTCTAGCTATGCTTTCTGGTATTATAGGTTGTGATGATATATTAGGGTTAGTTTGAACCAGATTTCAAATAGAGATATTGAATATTCTTATAATACATAAAAGTATTTTTGTGTATTAGATGACCCACAAAATATATATCATAGAGTGAAATACAC
This sequence comes from Viscum album, assembly GCA_963277665.1. Taxonomy (NCBI): domain Eukaryota; kingdom Viridiplantae; phylum Streptophyta; class Magnoliopsida; order Santalales; family Viscaceae; genus Viscum; species Viscum album. The sequence continues at coordinate 1,811,238,198 of OY728147.1, read as the reverse complement.
TATATCTTTGGAATACTATGGGTTCATACTTCATATTGAATCCATTAACCAAAAGTTGTAAAGATACCTAGCATGAGAACCATCTTACTTTGATTCATTTCTTACATGATCTGATAGGTTTATTCAATCAGGAGGATTTTGGATATATTTTTGATCATTCCATCAATTGAGGATTAACCAATATAGGAATTTTCCTCTCAAATAACAAGTGTAATAGATGAATCTTGACTGGGATCTATTGAATAAGTGTATATCTATACCTAAATAAGGTTCTTGATATGTGATTATCTATTTTGGATCAAGGGTTTGTGATGTGACCATCCCCTTAGAATTATGACATGGTATGTGTTCATCTAGTTCGGTAGTTTATACTTATATAATTAAGAACATATGGGTAAGTTATATCCAATTGACATAAACCATATATTGTGGTCATTTGATGTCTCTCACATATAGATTATATGATTAGGAATACTTATATATGATAAATTTGGTGCAAATAGGTATGGGGATAAATTTTTTTGATAGATATCATTTTTGATCCTTTTTATATCTTGATTAACATTGATGTTTTTGTCAATTCCACTCTTTACAAACAATTATGAATCAGGGAATTAATAATTTTTTTCAATGAAACAAATGATATTGGGGTCAAACTTTATAGGTGTGTGAATGAGGATTATGTTTTATTATAAAATGTTTGTAAAAAACAATAAGAGCTACCCCAAAATCATTTTTTAGGATATCCAAAAAAAATTGATGTAATTTCATAAGCTTTTACATATGATGTGGAATGTGGTAAAAATGAATGATAGTTTTTCCAAAATGAGTTTTGGATATGGATTATAAAGTTGTTACATATTATGTAACATAAGGTGAATCTTAATTAGGACTATGTGGTTTAGTTTAAGTGTTACATTACTAGAAATGTTCACTAAAGGTACCACAATGTCATAGTGTTTTAGATCACATCAGAGTATATGTTGGTGTGAACTATGGCATAATGATTGTCACTATATTGTGGTATTGTGAATGGAAGTTTTATGTGATATGGTATATCATCTGACTTGGTATTATTCTATTTCTCCAAGCTATCATGATCAGTTGATTATAATGAGATGATAATCTAATGATTTTGAACATGCAACTTAATTTTTTAAATATTAAAAAATTAATCACAAAATGAAAATTCATGCATTACAATGAGTAGTAAGTTAAGAAACATTTATGAAATGTCTCTTTTTAAATGAATAAATGTTTCCTTTCCTTGGATTTTCCTTATATGTCCTATGTAAATAATCTCATTGTCTGTGATTTTGTTGATTTTTTGTATCACCCAGAGATTTTATTAAATATTTCTCTTTAAATAAATTATATTTTTTATAGATTTCATTACATGCAACATGGAGCTAAATGGACCACAATATACTAGTGAAATATTATTATTCAATCTGATAGTTATCACTTATCCATTAGATTAGTGATCATGATTATGACTCACTAAATTATGAAAAATTATTTTTTTTATATGTATAAAATGAATTTTTTTTAATTGGTTATAAATTAAAAAAGCATTTGAAGGTAAAAACAATTATTTTTATAAAAAATTAATTTTATGCAAAAAATGTGTTTATATATTAATTAATTAAATTATTATATATTTATGAATTATTTTCTTTAAATTTTTAGATAATATATTCAATAAAATATTTTATCATTCATCAAATATATTTTACATAAAAAGGAATGAAAAAAAATTTTACACATGGTTTTTTTTTCGTTTTTCACAATTATTTTGAAATAAATTTATGTCAATTATAAAAATTTAATCATTTAAAATAGATACTATATTTATAATAATAATAATTAATATTTTTTAATAATTTTAATTTAATTTTTTTCAGTATTAATAGTAACTGAGGTAAATATTTTTTACTAGGGTAAAGGTTAAAAGGGGTTTACAAAGGGTTAAACTAAAGTAATAAGAGTCAAAATGACTTAAAAACATGTCCACATATTATTATATGAATATATTTAGATCCTATATCATTATATATTCTAAAATTATAAATTTTATAGCCAATTTTTCATGATATTTACTTTATTATATTTTAATATTCTTAATAATTATATGTGTTCCACTCCCCTCACTTATAAAAGGGAACCCATTATCCTCACTTCTATAGACAACTTGATCCTTTTAAATCAACTAAAACCTAACCAAATATCTTCTAAAATTAACTATACATTTACTAAAGGTAATTATATTATTAAAATATTAATATATTTTTCCTTAATAAGAGATTAAAATGAGGTTTCCCAAAGAAGTGGTATATGTTCTTACTCATCTTTTTAAAGTTTCATTATTCCTGTAATTACTATAAATATGTTGTATCCATCATAAAATAAAGAAAAAAATATCTTAAATATACTAATATAATATTATGAGGGTTATATAACCATTTTTCAACTTTTTTCTATCAAATAGGAAATGAAAGTATCACTCATGCGTACATGTGGACTACCCACTCCATGTAGCGATGTGATTCATTTTTCATTACCATCTTTTATAGTTGATTATTATGTAGAATATATTTTTTTTATATGATATTTATTATGTAATTATTATTATATAATTATAATATCTTATCTAACTTATTACCTTCTCATCTATTGGAAAATGATAACGTCACTCGTGCATACGTGTGGGCTACCACCTCCATAAAGCGATGTGATTCATTTTCCATTAAATTTTACATGGATACTAATAATGATATATTTAATGAATATATATGATATTAATGATAAAATAATGATTTTTTAAAGGTGAATTATTATTTATCTTTCATTTTTTTCATCCATCAAAAAGTGCAAACATTACTTGTGCATACGTAAGGACTACCATCTCCATGAGGTGATTTAATTCATTTTTCATCACCGCTTTATTTTAATTGTTATAAAAGTATATATAATGAATAAATATTATAATTATTTCATTATTAAGATTATATATATGATGAAACCATGAACAAGATGCAATTATCTGAACCATGGAACAAAAATATGCATGGAAAATGGACCAATTTTCACCTGAATGTCCATTTTAAATAAGAATTTTTAATAAAATGATAATTGGAAATTATAAAGGAATCATACATAGTATATTTTATATGAATATTTTTTGAGAATATATTTATAATAAATATATACTGATTGTAATGGTGTTTTAAACACATATGAAGCAAAACAAGACTTGAGGTAACGTATTTATGTTACAATTTCATTTCTTTTCAGGATTTTTTTCGGTAAAATTCCATTGAGGGAAATTATATGATCCATATAATTTAAAAAAACATATTTTATTCTTATGGGGTTATTTTTTCATATTTTCCTTTTATTTTCCCCTCATTGGTATATAAAATTATTGAGAAAAGGTTTTTAGAAAAGTCAACTTTTTCTCCTCGTTGGTCTGGATTCGTTTTCTTAAATGTCCATATTTTCATTAATATTTTTTAAATATTAATTTTAATATTTTTAAATGATTTACTAAATTTAATTTTAACCATTTTATACTTTCTATAAAATGTTTTAAATATAATCTTATTATCATTTTCTAAATGAGTTACTCTTTACCAAATGCGTAAACGGATCCTTTATTTTAACATATACCTCATGGATAGATTTTCTCACCATCATGACTACTCTTTTCTTTGAAGCTTCCTTTTTATTTTTCCATGGCTCCTTTCAAAGAAATTTTTTTTCCTAAAATTTTTTAAATTTTATATTTTAAATAATAGATTTCAAAATAAAAAGGTCATTTTACAAAATAAATTTTACGGTGGTCATTTAAAGGTATTTTCCTCTATAAAAACATCCATTAATATTACATATTCTTATTATGGGAGATTATTCAATGATACCATCCTAATTTTTATCTATATGGTTATTTATTATGATGATTATATCTTAATAAATAATGTTTTTCTTTTTGATGGGTTAATCTAAATGAAAATGATAAATTTTTGCATGATCTTATGGCATATATATGAATGAATTATGATTATATTATTGTTGGGTCCATTATATCCATCAAATACATTGGGTAATGTGATATATATATCTCATGATAGGATGATGATAAATGTGGGTATGATTTCAAAAAGTTGTGTTCATGTTTATTTATATGACTATGATTGCTTCAAGTTATGTGCATAAGAATATTTGTGAACATGATTGTGAATAGATATGTTAAAATTTTGATATGTGAGTATGATTGCTTCTAGATATTCTCATAATATTATGCGTGGACATGATTGTGAATATTTATGTTCATAAGATTGTGATTTCCTATTCTTATAGTTCCACATTCCTATGTTATGAATCTTGAATGATGATTATTTTTTTGACACCCTTATTAATCATCATTTTGGATATGAATTAATTTTGAATATTATCATCTAATATTTATTTGGTTTGAATATTTTACATTGATAACATGCACATTATTATGTTATCATACCCTTATGATTACCTTATTCTCTCTTATGATTAATATATCCAATGTTTACCCTTACAAAGAATCTGATATCACCCTTTTTTTATTCCCCTGGTTTTGATGGAAGGTTTTAAGTATGATATATCTGGAATGGTACTAAAATGAAGATATTTATGTGATATGTTGAATATATTTTAATAAATAATTTGATTATGTATTTAGTATACAAATACACTAAACCTTTATGGTCCTTGCGTGTGTATAATTGTGGTATGTATTGGATATTCATCTAAAATGATTTCATCTTTATGTATGTTGTTCTTGGATCATCTTAGTTGGTATTAGAGGATGTTTTAGTTATTTTTCAAGATTAGTATTGGAAATATTTAGTGAGAAACCTTAGGATAAGACTAAGTATAGGATAATTTCATAAGTTATTTTAAATAAAGGAGTGTGGTTTTCCTAGAAAATACATCTCTATATGGATATTAGTAATTGGATGTGGTTGTATTATAGATGCACCAAGGGGTAATAAAACTAAAAGAGGAACATTGGTTATTAACTTAATCTTCACTAGTGCGCGATGTTTGGGCCTAAGATTTCACACCTACCTAGACACTCTTAAGGGATATTCTTAAGATTATTCACATTTTTTATGAAAAATTATGAAGTATTTGAATAGATTATGACCATGGATGGCCTAGGTTAAACAAAAGGTGACATATATTGAAAATTAGGTGTCATGATTTAGACATCCTATGAATTCTTTCTCATGTTTATATGATTTCCCACTATTATTATTATTTCTCACACTGATTTTTTTTGTTTTGTTAAAGGGATAGAACTAGGAGGAATCATGTTGCTACTAAATGTGAAAGACAATGAAATGACTACTATCATGAGAAACCAAATGTAATTGGAGATAGAATGAAAAAACTTTTGATTATGACTAACTATATATATCGATTTATGATTAACAACCTCAACTTGGGTGAGTATCTTGATTCATATAATAAGAGAAAAATAGAATTTTGTGAGAGTTTTGTTGATGAATAACAAGGAAGAGAAAAGATTTATCTTCCTACATGTCAAAAATGTTAGAAGAATAACCTAGGTAAATGTATCAAAGGAATGGGAATATTTTTTATGTCTGTAAAATAAGGTAATAGATAAAGTAATTTCCATGGAAAATTGAAGTGTCCAGTGTATGAAAATAAATTATATCCTAAATTACCATTTATAGGTTAATGTATTATGTGTAGGGAATATGGGCATTATCTGAGCCAATTACCTAATCTAAGGACTAACTCCTAGACCAATAAAGTTCATATGTTATGTCAACCGTTGAAGTGTATTGTGATGGTTAAGTAAAACTTATCCTCAACTCAAGGGTTGTATATATCATAATAAATTTTGTAAGAATATACCCTATTGAAACAGTATTATTCTTCCTTTAGTGGAATTTGATGTGATTTTAAGAATTGAATATCTCTTTTTACATAGATCCCTTATAAATTTATAGAATAAGAAAATAATATTTGATATTCTAAATCAACTTATGATTTTATATAGGTGGGAGTAATAATATTAAATTACAATGGAAATTACTTCCATTTTATGGGTATTACTACCTATTCAAGAGGGTTATTTATCTCCAATGGTAGGGGAGAATCTAAATATTGAGGATATACCTATTTTCTAGGAATATTCAGATGTATTTCCTCAATACTTACCTAGTATTACCCTAAATAGTGAAGTTGAGTTTTTAATAGAGCTTATACCTATTTATATACCAATTTCAAAGTCTTTGTTTGGAATGGCCATGATTGAGTTATAGGAATTGAAGAAGAAAATTCAAGAGAATATAGAAAATGAATTTATATGCATGAGTGTGTCACCGTGGGGTGTACATATTCTTTTTTTTTAGAATAAATATGTGTCAATGCATAGTTTCATTGATTATTGAGAACTTAATAGGATATAAATCATGAATACATATCATTTACCCTATATTGATGACTTATTAGATTAACTGTGTGAATATAATTACTTTTCAAAGATTGACCTTTATTTTTCATATCATCAATTGATGGTTAAGAAGATGTATATACTGAATAAAACCTTCTGTACAATTTAATTTTATTCTAAATTTATAGTAATTCCATTTGTACTAACAAATAACCCCACTATCTTCATGGATTCAATGAATATATTCTTTATAGATTACCTTAATCAGTTTTTGTTAGTCTTTAAAGATGATATTATTATATATTCAAAGAGTAAGGAAGATCATTAATATCATTTTAATATTGTTTTTAAGTCCCCGAGGAAGGATAATTTTTACGTCAAATTTACCAAGTGTGAATTTTTTATATATAAGGTTTCATTATTGGGTAAAATAATATTATGTGATGGTATATCGGTGGACCCTTCAAAGAAATATGTTATTAATAAATGGCCCAGACTAACCACTATGACTGAGATGCATTGTTTTCTTGGATTTTTTGGATATTATAAAGTATTTTTAATGATTTTTGATGGGTTTCTAATACAATAACCATGTTTATATAAAAGAGATCCATTTTTTTATAGATATATTAATGTGAGAAAAATTTCAAGGAGATGAAATGAATGTTATTCAACACACCTATGCTCACACTACCCTATAGTGGATATGCGTTTTTGATCTTTGGTGATTAATTAAATAGAGGATTGGGATGTATCCTTACGCATAATGATATTTTGATATTCTATTGCTCATTACAATTTAAAATTCATGGTAAAAATTACCTAACTCATGCGTTGGAGCTGGAAAGGGTAATTTTTTAATTGAAAATATGGATTCATTATCTTTATGGAGGAAGTTGTGATATATATATATATTATAAAAGATTAAATTATATATTCACATAAAAATAGTGGAATATGAACTAAGGGTGATGTTTGAAATTTATTGAATATTATGACTGATGTAAGAACCCAGATCTCTTGGGTCATTACAACTGCTCAATACACTACCACCATGGGAAGGAAAACAAGTTAGCTGATCCTTTGAGTCAGAAAGGCCATGAAAATTTTTCCATGACAAGGATTGAAAAAGACCCAATATTTATGTATTTTTATAATATGAATCTTGAAATCATGAGGAATGGTGAAAGATTATATCATTCTTGGATTAATGTTCAATCATTCATCCATGTAATGATTAAAGAGGCATATAAGGAGAGTGTGGAACTACAGATTAAGGTGAGAAATGTTCCTAAGATTAACTATGATTTTTGTGGAATAATAAGCTTTTGTAATCAAGTATTTATCTCATAAATACCATACTTAAATAAGGATTTTTTGGATGAATCATAAAGTTAATTTTTATCTATTCATCTTGGAAGTATGAAGATTTATAGAAATATGAAAGAGTATTTATATTAGGGTAACATGAAAAGGGATATTATAGATTATGTATCATGAAGTTTGGTATGTTATAAAGTTATGTTTAAGTGATATCACTCTAATCGGATGTTATTATCATTACCCATACCATAATGGTAATAGGAAATCATCATTGTGGATTTCATCATTCAACTCCCAAAAATATATAAAGGGAAAAGGGTTAATTGGATTTTAATTGATTGCATTATGAACTCAAAAAAATAATTTAAATAAGTAAAGATTTACCTATTTATCATCTTTCCAGAATATACATTAAGGAAGTTTTAAGGTTGCATGGAGTACCACATTCTATTTAATCTAATCATGATCTAAGGTTTACCTCATTGTTCTAGAGAAGTCTTCAGCAAGATTTGAATAAAGAGTTGAACTTTAGTAATGAATATCATCTTCAAATAGATGTTAATTATGATAGTACCATTAAAACCCTATAATATATATTGAGATACTATCATATGGATTTCCAAGGTGGTAGGGATCAATACTCTATTTTGGTGGAATTTTTATACAACAATAGCTTTTGATCGTGAATTTATATGCCTCATTATGAAGCCCTATATGGTAGGAAGTGTATAACACCACTGTATTAGTATGGAGATCAAGAAATAAAGATATTGAGAAATGATCTAGCAGAGGAAATGGTAGATAATATTAGTGTTATTCAGTAACATATTTTTTCACCTCAGAGTCGACAAAAATATTATGCTAAAAATTGTCGATGAGATCTAGAGTTTGATGTTGGTGATAAGGTATTTCTATGAATATATCCTTATAAGAAGGTTACAATATTTATAAATAATTTAATTTTTAGACCTAGATAAATAATCCCCTTTTAAATTATGGAGAATATTGGTATTCTTGCTTATTTCTTGGCACTTCCACCTAATCTCTCTCAATTTCTCAATGTGTTCTATGTATCTCTCCGAAGGAAATGCATACCTAATCAATCACATGTACAAAAATCAAAGATAATACCACTATAGTAGGATCTCTATTATAAGTAAAAACCCATGGAGATTATGTATCAATGGGGGAATGTGATTCATAATAAGATCGCTCGCCTAGTCAAAGTTTTATGGTGAAACCAAAATTTTGAGGAAGCTATGTGGGAACCTGATGATATAATGAGGCAGAAGTATCATCTATTTTTTAAATCAAATTGGTTTAATATTAAGGTATAAATTTTTATAATTTGTGAAGAATGTAACACCCCTATATTTTATGACATATTTCCCTTTAAACAAATTTTATTCCTTTGATATCTATCTTTACATGCAACACTGAGTTTAAACGGACAGTGATATTATATTGAAATATTATTTATTAATGTCATAGATATTTCCTAGTAATTTGTCTGAAGGGTATGAATATAAATAAATAAATTATAAAAAATTATTTTTTACATATTTATAAAATTAATTTATTGGTTTTTAATTGGATATAAGTTAAAATAAAATCATTTGAATATAAAAGGGTTGTTTTTCTAAATAAATAGTTGTTATGTGCACAATATGTTTTTATATTAATCAACTAAATTAAACTTTGTTTATGAATTGTTTTAATTTAATTTATATATAATATATTCAATAAAATATTTTAAAATTCATCTAACAGTTTTTACATGGAATGGAATGAATGTAAACTCAGTTTTATGCTTAAAAATTCATTTTTCTAAAAAATGATTTTGTTCCATTTTGTGAAATTATTTTAAAATGAATTTCTTAAAATTATAGAAATTTAATATTTTATTTTATATTTTTAATCAACAAAATTAATATTATGTCATAAGGTTAACTTAATTTTTTGTCATTATGAATAGTAAGTGAGGTAAAAAATCCTTACTACGGTAAATGTTAAAATGGATTAATGAGGGGTTAGACTAAATAGATAAGGGTTAAAATGTCCTAAAAACTTATCTAAATCCTATTTTATTAATATATTTAGATTTTACATCATCATACACTTTAACATCATTCAATTTTGAGCCACTTTCCCTAGATATTTACTTTATTATGTTTTAATATTCTTAATAAATGAAAGTGTGACACTCCCCTCATTTATAAAAGGAAACATCATATTCTCTCTTCTCCATGACACTTGATCCATTTATATTGAAAAAAACTGATCAAGTATCTTATAAAATTTAGTATAAATGTACTATATGTGCTTATATTCTTAAAATATCAATATAAGGGTCTTTAAGAATATATTCAAAGGAAGTTTCTCAAAGAAGAGGTATATATTCTTACCTTTTTTTAAGTTTCATTATTATTATACTTCAAATAAATATATTGTATACATACTAATATAATGAATCTAGTAACATAAATATAAAAATATGTTGTTATTATTATGAGACAAAAAATTTCCACCACCTTTCCATAAAATTGTAAATGAAAGTATCGCTCATGCGTATGTGTGGACTAACACCTTCATACAGTGATATGGTTTGTTTTCCGTTAATAAATATTTTGGATGGTTATTATAATAGATGTAATGTTTAGATATGAAATTTATGATAAAATTATTCCTTTATAATTATAATATCTTATATATCTTCTTACCTTCCCATCCATTGGAAAATGATAACGTTGCTCATGTGTACGTGTGGAATACCACCTCCACAAAGTGATGTGATTCATTTTTCATTTGAATTTTACATGGTCGGTAATAAGGATATATTTAATGAATATATATTATATTTTCGATATAATAATTATTCTTTCAATGTTAATTATTATTTACCTTTCTTTCATCCCATCCATCGAAAAGTGGAAACATCACTCACGCATGTACAGACCACCATCTCTATGAAGTAATGTAATTCATTTTTCATATTATCTTTATATAAATGGTAATAAAACAATATATAATAAAAAAATATTTCATGATTAATATTATATTTATTATTAAACCATGACCAAGGTTTAATTACCATAACCATTAAACTAAAACATGCAAAGAAAACGGACCAGTTTTCACTCGAATGCCTATTTTAAGGAAGAATTGTTAATAAAAGGATAGTTGTAAATTATAAATGAATGGTACATATTAGATTATTTATGAATATTTTTCTATAATATAACTATAATAAATATATATTCATTATACATTAGTTTTGAATTTTTATGAATAAATATGAGACTTAAGGAATGGGATTTATGTTATAATCTCGTTTATTTTTAGGATTATTCATATTAAATTTCTATTGAGGGAAATTATATGATACTTATCCTTTAAACCACATATATTTTATTCTACTATGTTTTTTTTTCATGTTTTACTTTCATTCTCATCTCTTTGGTACATTAAACTATAGAGAATTTTTTTTAAGTAAATTCAACTTTATTTCTTCTTTGGTCAGGAATCTATTTATTCCATGTCCATATTTTATTTAAATCATGATTGTTTTTACTCTTATAAAATGAATTATTAAATTCATTCTTAACCATATTTGACTTTATATTAAATGTTTTAAATATAATCTTCTTGGAATTTTCAAAATGATGAACTTTTTACCAAAGGGTTCAAAGGAATCTATGTTTTTACATACACCACACAAACGGCCTTTCCCACAGTCATGAATAAGCTTTAATTTTAAAATTACTTTACAAGTTTCAATGTTTCTTTTAACAAAAAAATACTTAATATTTTGAAAAAAATATTTTAAATAAGTTATTTAAAAAATAAAAGGTTATTTTCATTAGGAAATGTTCTAGTGATATTTTAAAGGTATTTTCAACTTTGACAACATACATTGATGTTACTTATTCTTAATGGGGGAGATGATCCAATGATACCATATATATCATTATCTTGATGGTTATTGATTATTATGATGAAATCTTGATGAAACTCATTTAATTTTATGTGGGTTAATATATTATTAAATGATAATTTTTTTCATTATATTGTGGAATACAAATGAATTAATTATGATTATGTGAGAATTGGGTCTGTTATATCCCTTCAATGAATTGGGTAATGTGATATATATACCTCATAAAATGATTATGATGATAATTGTGGACTTGATTGTAAATAGTTATGTTCACAATTTAATTCATGGTTATGATTTTTTAAATTCATGCTCACAAGAATATGTGTGGACATGATTGTGAATGAAAATGTACACAATTTGACATGGGAGTATGGTTACTTCTAGAAATTCTCATAAGAATATGTGTGGATATGATTGTGAATGGATATTTTTACATTTTATGTGTGAGTGTGATTGATTATAGTTATTCTAAAAATATTATACATGGATATGATTGAAAATATATATTTCCACAGGATTATGATTTCCTATGCCTATAATGTCACATGCCTATGTTATGTCCCTTGAATGATTAATACTGTTTTTTAAAACTTATTAATCATTATTCTAGATATGAATTGATTTTTGAGTTTATGATCTAACATTTTATGGGTATGAATCTTTTATGTTGAGAAGATTCACAGGATTATGTAATCGTACCGTTATGATCATATTATGTTTTCTTATGATTTATATTTCCCATGTTTACCCTTACTAAGAATCTAAGGCCACCATTTGTTTTGTTTCCCTTCTCTAGGTTTTAATGGATGGTTTTAAGTATTATATGTCTATAAAGGTATTAATATTGAGATCTTTATAAGATATTTTGAATGTATTTTAAGAAATAATTTGATTATGTGTCTAGTATCTAAGGAAACTAAACCTTTATGGCCCTTAGGCATATATAATTGTGATATGTATAGAATATTCATATAAAATGATATAATATTTTATATATGTTATGATAGGGTATCTTAATTTTAATTATTGATAAACTCTTTAAGCTAAAGGACCCCCCTATCTCTCTCCCTAAAATCTAAAATCTAAGGTTCTATAAAACTATGGGGAAGAAGGGATATTTCTTGATAATTATGAGATTAATATAACTTGTGAATACCCTAAGAAGAAGATTCATGATTTATAATTCTCAGAGATCAATATCAAGATTGTGTGGTGGATCTTAGATAGGTCAAATCAATAGATAAATTATATACCATTCTTTCTTGTATTTATTTTAGTCCAAATTAATGGAGATATGTTGTGGCATAATAGATTTTGGTTGATTTTTTCTGTTACATTTTTATAAGTGTTATCACTCCAAAAACCCCTCAAATACATCCTAAAACCTTGTTTGGGTCACATTAAAGTGGTCGTATGAGATTTTCCTTAGCAAGGTGGTGGTGAACCCCCCCCCCCCCCCATATTCATTTCCTCTTAATTTCTTCAAGTAAAGATATCACAGACTGCTCCCATTTGGAACCTCTATTATGTTGGTAGTAAAGTTGAGTGTGACCCCTAAATCCAATCTCCAAAAGTACATTGGTTAGAGACTAGAACCAAGGGAATAAAACACACAAATAGAAGTCATTGCCCTCATAAAACCCAGGGAAAATAATAAACCACCAATTAACTCTACATAAAATATAAGATAAAACCTAATCCATAATTAATATAATGTTATAAAAAAGTATCTAAAATAAAATACCTTAAACCCCACCTATAGTAGTGACTCCAATATAAACTTCAAGACTCGACCTAGTAATGTCAAGTTTAGTCATTGTTGATTCCCACCAAACGAGCATTGACAATTTTGGGATCAGAAAAAATACCTCAATTATAGGTATTATTTTCTCTACAATGGGAAGATAGGAGTATCATTGTACGTGGAAATTAGGCACCAAGGTCATACGAATCATATGACCCTAAGGACATCATGTGAATGGGTCATTTATTCGCTTGATCTATCCATAAATAACATAAAAAACCTCGGATACATGTCGTATTTTTTAATTGAAAGCAGTTGGACATCTCACCTTCATCATGAAAAAGACATCATACATGTCTGTTTGATCATGTGACACCGTGATATAAAACTAATAGGAAAACTCTATAGGATTTATAAAATAAAAGATGAAAAATATGGTACCTTTATGAAAATGAGAGTTATGTTTTCATCATGTGAAGGGGATATGCGCTTACTATGATCAGTCTTCCTTGATCATGTGAAGGCACTCTTACATTCCATCTTGATCTCATTAAGGTCCCCATAAAATTCTTCCTTGATCATGTGAAGCCTCATCAATAGAAAACTGGATCTTTTGAAGACTCCCAAACATGTCAGCCCGATCTTGAAGAGTCCCTTTGATGTTTTGGTTTGGTTATGTGAAATACCCATGATAATCCTTTGGTTCCATAAATATGTCAATGATAGAGTGATCCGGTGGTCGTTGTTTATCATGTAACCCTAAGATGATTTCATGGATGACTCATGGTGGGTTCATGCAAAATGTGTGATGTGACACTCCCTCCATTGACTCAATCCCATATATAAAATTTAAGTACCATTTGAAGTGTTATAGATCCAGGTTGGTGATGCCTATAAATCCCCCCTCCCCGATATAGAAAAACACATAGAGGGGAGCGTAGAGGCAAGATAAGACTTCTCGTAGTGGAGAACCACACAATCGTAAGAGTCTTGTACTAGGTAATCCTAGGGAATGACTTAAGTGATTACATGGTATATTTATATTCCTTGTGTGATCACTATATTGATCATGTGAAAAACTTATATCATACCATCAAGATCGTACGAAGGAGTTTATGCATGTCAAATTGGTCGCATGAGGCCTCAATAGCCTAGAAATTGATGAACATTAAGGAATATATATGATAAAATGTTAAAAAAGAGGAAATCATTATGAAAATATGAATACACTAATTTTCATGATAAGGGGTTTATGCACCTCATTTGACCCATTCATTAATCACACGATGGTGCCAAGACATGTTATATGAATTATACAATGGCCTCTAGACATTTCATCCAAGTCATGTGACATCCTCTTGACAATTCAGGAGAATCCGGTGATGGTATCTAGACATGCCATACAAGTCACATGATTCCTTATTGGATATATTAGTTGGTTCATTCGAAGTCTTCTGAATAAGTCAAATGGTTCATACGAACTCCTTCAGACATATCAGCTAGTTCATGTGAATTCCTTCAGACATGTCACCTGGTTTATAAAAATTCATTCGTACATGCCATCAACATCATACGATGGCCCCTATAAATGTCTTCCAAGTCATGTGATTCCCTCTATACATGTCAAGTAGGTTAGGATAAGTCCTCTAAACATATCCAAAAGATCTAGTGAAATCCTATAATCTTGTCATCTTGATCACCTGACAACCCTTGTACATGTCAGATTCGATCACGCTAATACCCCTATACATGTAACACCCCAATATTTCATAGTGTGTTATTTCTTCAAAATAATTCAATAACTTGCACTACACCCAACACCGAGTTCAAGCACACCATGACTTACCAAACAAGCCGTTCAAAAGAGGTTATGAATAGTATTAACTAAATTTTAAATATTATATAATCATTATAATTTTAGAATCCATATTATGAGTTTCTTAGACATAATTTAAGAACAAATTCATTTTCAGTATTACACTTTTACCAACTTTTAATAGTGAACACTTTTTAAATCCAATATTTTAAACTTTTATTTAATTTGACTAAATAAATTTACTTTTTAGAATGGGGACATAAAAAATTTACAATGAAACATCCCAAGCTTCCACGATACGCTTTCCTTTGAATAATACAGTAGCGTGTGTTGTACACAACTTCGAGTTCTAACACACACCACAACCAATCAAACTAGATGTTATGAATAGTAATACCTACTTTTTGAAATTTTATAAATTTTATCTCTCAAAATGGACTTCATTTTTGTATTCGTAGTATCGAATTTAGCCTAAGGTAAAATTTTGGAACTTTTCGGATAACATTTATATTTCGATGAATAGTGAAAATTACTAAATTTTAATTAAAAACAACTTTTTTAATCAAAATAATTTATATTGATAAATTATGAATTTGAGTGGTTTTAAAGTATATTTAGAATATATTTTTACCATTTAATACAATGTTGGATTGTACATAATTTCACAATTAAACCGGACATAAACAAGTGTCAATCTTTTGATAGTTATTATCTCTTAAAAACACGCTATTTGTTTTGACGACGGGAATTAATTTTTAAATTAATTAATGCAACTGATATGTTTTGAATTTGGTAAAATAGACATAATTTTTGAATTCATAATATCAAATATATCTTAGGCCTAATTTTTGGTATTTTTCTGGAAACTTCCATTTTTTGATGAATAGTGAAACCACTAAGTGGTAGTTAAAAAACTAAATTTTTCATAAAACTTAATTTTACCGCTTCTGTGAGTGGAATTTCGAAAATCCGAGAGATATGGTTAATATCAAGGAGTAAAATTTGGTTCAATGAGATGAAAATAATTTTTGGTGAATAGTAACTTTTTACTTTTATTTACCACGGTTAAAATTAAATAGGGTAATTAATGGTAAAATTGATATTAATATTATCCTAACACATGTCCTAATTCTATTGGACAAGTGTATCTCGACCAAAAACAACCTTAGGAGTAAAATATTATCATTTAGGTCCACTTGTATTAGATTAGGACATTTATTATTATTTAATTCAAAGAAGAGTTAAAAGAGTTAAAATAAAAGTTTATTTACTAAACCATTTTTAATATGGAGTTATACATAAGATAAATTCAGTTGTAAATATTCATTAGAAATATAAAAATATTTCCTACATAATGGTATTTTATTTATAATTTTTAGACATTAAATAATTTAATTTATTTATGACACAATGGTGATGCAGTAATTACCTAATTAATGAAAAAATAAAATAATTGATATTATAAATACCCAAATAAATGTAATTTGAGACTTTTTATGAATAAAAATAATTTTATAGGTTAATATGACATGTTAGGATTGATTTAATTAACTTTTTTCGAAGTAATCATTCTGTTATGAGTTTTACAAAAAATCAATTATTGAATAGTGTCAAAATTGACATAAAAGAGTGTTTAAAAAAAATATTATATTATTAATTGATATTAAATTCCTAAAAATCTAATATTAGTCCAAGAGACTGATATCATGATAGGTGTATCATTAATGGACCACTTGGGGGTATATTGAATGTATATAGTAAGTTTATTAACCATATAATATAAAAATACAAAGAGACATTGTAAAAGTGAAACTAATTAACTAAGAGTTAATACTTAAAGATAAGGTTAATATATTAACCCAAACCTGTCTAAATTCTATTGTTTGAGTGGTTTTAGACCCATAACTACCTTAACCTTTAAATAATTCACTTTGGAGCCATTAGAAACCGAATATGAATTTATTATAAAATAATATTTCTAGCTTTTCCAAAGGTGCCCCTCACCCCTCTTATAAAAGGGAACTCCCCCTTCTCATTAATCCACACCTTAAAAGCCTTTTGGTTCGGCCAACCCCAACCCAAATACTCTCTCAACTTCACTCACTACAACCTAGAGTCCTTAGTTTGATCATAAAGCCAACCTAAAGAGCCCTTTTGATCAAATCAAAAGGAAGAACCCGAAGAAGAGGTAATGATTTCACCACCCCTTTTCAAGTTCCTTTCTTCTTCCACTTCTTATATCTTTGTTATTCCAATTATAAAATAATAACTCAAGTATCTTATATATACTGTGGTGTTATTATAAATATGTTACAACTATATTCAGTATTCTATCCATCCTTTGAATGACATGTCACCATACGTGCGTACGTACGGCTTACCGTCTCCACGTCGGGGTGTAATTGTTATTCAATAAATTATTATTTGGATGGGTATAATAATGATGTGTAATTCATGTAAATAATAAATATAACATGATAATAATTCTTTATATATGATATACAATCCAATTATATATTATTTTAATATCAAAAGAATGATATTTTCGCTCGTGCGTATGTACGGACTACCGTCTCCACGAACGCGATGAGATTCGTTCTCCATCGTATCCATTCAAGTGTAATTCTCATTTGAAGATTAATAATAATGTTTAAGGACTTAATATAATTCTGAATATGAATAAGATACAACTTTTACATAACAAACCTGGCTTGCATAACAAAACATATAAAAGAAAACGAGTAAGTTAACACCCGAAACAACGATAATACTAAGATATTATTAACAAATAAATGTTAAAAGATCATATATGATATCATATTAATGTATATGATTCTTGTATAATTTAATAACAATTATTTCACCATTATACAGAAGTTTAACCTACTCCAACCAAGGAAAAGTACAAGGTAAGGGTTTATTTCACAATCTCTTCATTATCCGAGGTTGTTTATACGTAATAATCTACTGGGAATTCTTTATCATTCACATCCATGTTACTTAAAAATTTATTTCAAAACATTTTTACTATTTACTAGAATATGGGTTAAAGTAATTTATACCATTGTTGGCTTTTATAAGGGTTTTATAAAGTAATCTTTCCGTCATTTTCCAAACAAGGTCCTTTTTAACCTTTTTGACAGAATTAAGGTAAGAATGTTTTTTTTAACTTATATGGCGGGTGCGTCTATTTTCCACCGTTATAAAATTGCTGAAGCTTCCCTTACAAGCTTCTAAGAAAATTTTAAAAGTAAATGTTTTATTTTATAATTATATGACACTTAAATGATTTCAAAATTGGATGAGATATTTCTCTAAAAAGATTTTTGATTTCATCTATGTCAACATCCTTTGATGGATTTTAAGTTTATTTGGACTTGATTTATTATAATACAAAACTTCCATATTGTATTGATGGTTTTGTGATATTTTTGACTGTGGATGAGTTATTTTTATACCATTCATGGTTTATGAGGAAATTATTGACATTTCGTATGCTAGTTTTAATACGAATGTTTATGTTATGTTTAAACCTGTTCATATGAGGAATGCATTGGACTTAATAAGTGACGGGTGGAGCTCGCTATAGCTCCTCGATGCATCGGTAGGTCTCATGATACAAACTAGTGTCTTGGAACATGTCCTTGACAAAATATTATTTGTATTCTTAGCACGAGGCATTGGCTATGTGGTTATGATAGTCTGGCATTATGCATTCCATCATTATGAAAGTGGTTATTGATATTGCATGTGAATATTAGATTAGTAGAATATCCATGTGAATAAGTAAATGGAATTATTTCATTTTAATTTTTACATAATATGTTGAAGTTAAAGTTTAAAAGGCTTTTGTTTTAGTTATACATTGCCTTAAATGTTTATTCTTATTTATGAAAGTTTCCGCTATATTGTTATCATTACTGGGCACTTGAGCTCACCCCTTTTCTATGTTTTATTTTTCCCAGGATGTGAAAAAGTAATTTATGAATGACCTGCAGGGATAAGAGTGTGGACTATGGAGACTATATTGTTTTAGTTTTCATTTTATGATGTAATGTAAACTTTATTAATGTATCTAGTTATTCCAAGGCTACTAAACTAATCGGTCTTTCGAGATTTGATCTTTCTTGTGATCATGCCAATGTTATGTAATAATGCACCGACTCTGGGTAACTGGGGTCGGGGTGTTACAATTGGTATCAGAGGAAGTTTAGTACAAACCTTGGAAGCTATATTTAGATAAACTCTGATTAGAGCATGTAGACCTAAGATGAACTTTGAGGATTAGTATAGAAGAACTTCATAGAATTTTGGTATTGTATAGATTTTGTGAGTTTTACGAGCAATACTTCCCTGTCTGGATACGAGCAGGTAAAGGCGGCTCTGGAAAAGTTGTACCTAGGGGTAAAAACCGAAAACACCGCTTTGAGCTGGACTTGAATGGGAACTGGTGCACGACAATGGGCATTGATGCACTCTTGGTTACGACACTCTCGGGGGATATGCTTAGGATAATTCTCATTTTCTTTACAAACCATTATGAAGGGTTTATGAGTATATACTTCCACAAAGGAGACATTTTTATGATTATGGATTATATCCATAAACTATTTAATTTATTTTATGTGTTTTACAACTTTGGGATTAGGTATTGTTATTCATAAACTAATCTAGTGTATGCCATTGTTTAGAAATGGTGCCCAGTATAAGGAATGAAAACTCCAGCAATGCACATGATCCAAAAAGAAAGAAGGATCATATCTTTCATGGTCTTATGAAAAAATTTATAAGAGAAATAGTCTCCCATGTATTATCATCATATGAAGAAATAATATCATGTGTTGATAAGATAAGTAAAGAGTTTACTGAGTCTTATGGATTTGAAGGGTAGCAAGAGAAGAAAAGGATGGAAGAGAGAAAGATGGATAAAAGGAAGAGGGAAAAGAAGAATTTTCCCATATGTGATAACTGTGGGAAGAAACACCCTGGAACTTTCCTGAAAGGAATGGGAGTTTGTTATAAGTGTGGAGGAAAAGGGCACAAATTACGTGATTTCAAGGGTAATAAAATGGTTTCAAATGTACAATTCTTCATTTGCAAGGAGTTTGGACACTACGTGAACCTATGTCCTAGTCATAAGACTATGCCGCAAATGATGCTATTGTATAATAATCAAGTTATAATACTACCACAGATGAAGAGGAATGATTAGAGTTCTTATGTTGATTATGTCATTTGAGTGTTGTATCAACAATGTACTTGTTATAATAATTATGGAGTATATAAGGATTGTACTGTAGTACTATTTCATTAAGGACTTGAGATTGTGTGGAACAAAGAAAAGTGACTCAATAGTAGGTTAAATTTTTTGGAAAATACATGGTTGAGAGAAAGATAAACCATAATATGGTTCTGATACCGAGGTAGTGATTTTAGAATAATACATGATTGATTTGGATAAATTATATTGGATATTCTTGACTACCTTGAAACTGATTAATGATTTGTATATTCCATCATTGTTGGGGTTTACAACATTTTTGGATTGAAGGAGTATATCTATTATTCTTTAAGGAATAAGGGATCATGAATGTAATCAATAAGGTTTTATGGTAATTTAGGATGTTGCAGTGTTTTAAAAGAATACATGATTAAGGTGTTCACATGTTATTACGCGGAAAAAAGGATCTTCATTGTGTTTACTTTCCTTATAAATTTTGGACTGAAGTATTTTGGATAGTTCTATTTTGGATTATTTTGGATTGCCATAAAAGGACAAACCAGAGGTCGGGCGGCAACCAGTCACGTCTGGAAAGGCCGCGAGACTTGAACCCACAACTGAAAGGCGACAAGGGTATATCACCTACCACTGAACCACGTGATGTCCTGGATTGAATAATGTCGTTTTTTAATGGTTCTTCTAGATGAATTATAAATTCATTTTTTTAACCCTATACGAATAGGATAAATAGAATATTATTTTTAAGTTCTATTATCTTTTAGAGTGAAAGATGAGTTTGTGGTAGAACTTCGTTAAAGGATGAGACTCTACTTGTCAAGTATATATTTTTATTCTTCTCTTATTCAATGAAGAAATTAATTCTTATACTTTAGTGAAGGTATATTTAAACAAAAAAATGTGTTATCCTAATACTATATGTTTTGCTGAACCGATGGTATTTTAAAACATCATAGATTGATGAATTTAAGGCCCTCAATTTTACACTTGTTTGTGATTGAAGACCTCAATCACTACCTATAAATATTTACATTTTTCCTCCAATTATATGTCTCTAATTACCACCAGTGTTCTCCGAATAGATATCATAATTTGGTGGTGACCCTTTCATTTCTCTTTTCCTCTTATTAAGACTAAATTTTATTAACCCAATTTCCGATGTGGGTTTTCCCACAAAGATATTTTCTATATTCAACCTTTTATTTTCGAAGAACAATTTCAAATTGCGAGGATGCAATTTATTGAAGGAGGAGAGAATGTAATACCCCAAGATTTCATAGTGTGTTATTTCTTCAAAATAATTCAATAACTTGCATTACACGCAACACCGAGTTCAAGCGCACCATGACTTACCAAACAAGTTGTTCAAAAGAGGTTATGAATAGTATTAACTAAATTTTAAACTTTATATAATCCTTATAATTTTAGAATCCATATTATAAGTTTCTTAGACATAATGTAAGAACAAATTCATTTTCAGTATTACACTTTTACCAACTTTTAATAGTGAACCCTTTTTAAATCCAATATTTTAAACTTTTATTCAATTTGACTAAATAAATTTACTTTTTAGAATGGGGACATAAAAAATTTACAATTAAACATCTCAATCTTCCATGGTATGCTTTTCATTGAATAATACAGTAGCGTGTGTTGTACGCAACTTTGAGTTCTAACACACACCACAACCAATCAAACTAGCCGTTATGAATAGTAATACCTACTTTTTGAAATTTTATAAATTTTATCTCTCAAAATTGACTTCATTTTTGTATTCTGAGTATAAAATTTATCCTAAGGTGAAATTTTGGAACTTTTTGGATAACATTTATATTTTGATGAATAGTGAAAATTACTAAAATTTAATTAAAAACAACTTTTTTAATCGAAATAATTTATATTGATAAATTATGAATTTGAGTGGTTTTAAAGTATATTTAGAATATATTTTTACCATTTAATACAATTTTTGTCATTGTACATAATTTCACAATTAAACCAGACATAAACAAGTGTCAATCTTTTGATAATTATTATCTCTTAAAAACACACTATTTGTTTTGACGACGGGAATTAATTTTTAATTTAATTAATGAAACTAATATGTTTTAAATTTGGTAAAATAGACATCATTTTTGAATTCATAATATCAAATATATCTTAGGCCTAATTTTTGGTATTTTTCTGGAAACTTCCATTTTTTGATGAATAGTGAAACCACTAAGTGGTAGTTAAAAAACTGAATTTTTCATAAAACATAATTTTATCACTTCTGTGAGTGGAGTTTCAAAAATCCGAGAGACACGGTTAATATCAAGGAGTAAAATGTGGTTCAATGAGATGAAAATATTTTTTGGTGAATAGTAACGTTTTACTTTTATTTACCACGGTTAAAAGTAAATAGGGTAATTAAGGGTAAAAATGATATTAATATTATCCTAACACATGTCCTAATTCTATTGGACAAGTGTATCTCGACCAAAAACAACCTTAGGATTAAAATATTATCATTTAGGTCCACTTTTATTAGATTAGGACATTTATTATTATTTAATTCAAAGAAGAGTTAAAAGAGTTAAACTCAAAGTTTATTTACTAAAACATTTTTAATATAGGGTTATACATAAGATAAATTATATTGTAAATATTAATTAGAAAGATAAAAATATTTCCTAAATAATGGTATTTTATTTATAATTTTTAGACATTAAATAGTTTAATTTATTTATGACACAATGGTGATGCAGTAATTACCTAATTAATGACAAATTAGAATAATTGATATTATAAATACACAAATAAATGTAATTTGAGAATTTTTATGAATACCAACAATTTTCTAGTTTAATATGACATGTTAGTATTGATTTAATTAACTTTTTTAGAAGTAATAATTCTGTTATGAGTTTTACAAAAATCAATTATTGAATAGTGTCAAAATTGACATAAAAGAGTTTTTAAAACAAATATTATATTATTAATTGATATTAAATTCCTAAAAATCTAAGGTTCGGACAAGAGACTTATATCATGATACTTGTATCATTAATGGACCACTTTGGGGGTCTCTTGGATGTATATAGTAAGTTTATTAACCATATAATATAAAAATACAAAGAGACATTGTAAAAGTGAAACTAATTAACTAAGAGTTAATACTTAAAGATAAGGTTAATATAATAACCCAAACCTGTTTAATTATATTGGTTGAGTGTTTTTCGACCCATACCCACATTAAACATTAAATAATCCATTTTTTATCCATTAGAAACCGAATATGAATTTATTATAAAATAATATTTATAGATTTTCCAAAGGTGCCCTTCACCCCTCTTATAAAACGTCACTCCCCCTTATCATTAATTAACACCTTAAAAGCCTTTTGGTTCGGCCAAACCCTGCCCAAATACTCTCTAAACTTCCCTCAAAACAACCTAGATGCCTTAGTTTGATCATAAAGCCAACCTAAGGATCCATTTTGATCAAATCAAAAGGAAGAACCCGAAGAAGAGGTAATGATTTCACCACCCCTTTTCAAGTTCCTTTCTTCTTCCACTTCTTCTATCTTTGTTATTCCCATTATAAAATAATAAATAAAGTATCTTATATATACTATGATGTTATCATAAATATGTTACAACCATATTCATTATTCTATCCATCCTTTGAATGACATGTCACCATACGTGCGTACGTACGGCTTACCGTCTCCACGCCGTGGTGTAATTGTTATTCAATAAATTATTATTTGGATGGGTATAATAATGATGTTTAATTCATGTAAATAATAAATATAACATTATAATGATTCTGTATATATGATATACAATCCAATTATATATTATTTTAATATCAAAAGAATGATATTGTCACTCGTGCGTACGTACGGACTACCGTCTCCACGAACGCGATGAGATTCATTCTCCATCGTATCCATTCAAGTATAATTCTCATTTAAAGATTAATAATAATGTTTAAGGACTTAATATAATTATATATATTAATAAGATACAATCTATACATAACAAACATGGCTTACATAACAAATCATATAAAAGAAAACGTGTAAGTTAACACCCGAAACAACGATAATACTAAGATATTATTAACAAATCAATGTTAAAAGATCATATATGATATCATATTAATGTATATGATTATTGTATAATTTAATAAAAATTATTTCACCATTATACAGGAGGTTAACCTACCCCAACCAAGGAAAAGTACAAGGTAAGTGTTTATTTCGTAATCTCTTCATTATCCGAGGTTGTTTATACGTAATAATCTACTGGGACTTCTTTATCATCCACATTCATATTACTTAAAAATGTATTTCAAAACATTTTTACTGTTTACTAGAATATGGGTTAAATTCATTTATACCCTTGTTGAATTTTATAAGTGGTTTATAAAGGAATCTTTCCATCATTTTCCAAACAAGGTCCTTTTTAACCTTTTCGACAGAATTAAGGTAAGAATGTTTTTTTTTAACTTATACGGCGGGTGCGGCTATTTTCCACCGTTATAAAATTGTCGAAGCTTCCCTTACAAGCTTATAATAAAATTTTAAAAGTAAATGTTTTATTTTATAATTATGTGACTCTTAAATGATTTCAAAATTGGAAGATATATTTCTCTAAAAAGATTTTTGATTTCATCAATGTCAACATCCTTTGATGAATTTTAAGTTTATTTGGAGTTGATTTATTATGATACAAAACTTCCATATTGTATTGATGGTTTTGTGATATGTTTGGTTGTGGATGTGTTATTTTTATACCATTCATGGTTTATGAAGAAAGTATTGACATTTCGTATGCTAGTTTTAATACAAATGTTTATGTTATGTTTAAACCTGTTCATATGAGGAATGCATTGGACTTAATAAGTGACGGGTGGAGCCCGCTATAGCTCCCCGATGCATCGGTAGGTCTCATGAGACAAACTAGTGTCTTGGCACAAGGCCTTGACAAAATATTATTTGTAGTCTTGGCATGAGGCCTTGGCTATGTGGTTATGATAGTCTAGCATTATGCATTCCATCATTATGAAAGTGGTTATTGATATTGCATGTGAATATTTGATTAGTAGAATATCCATGTGAATAAGTAAATGGAATTATTTCATTTTATTTTTTCCATACTATGTTGAAGTTCAAGTTTAAAAGGCTTTTGTTTTAGTTATACATTGCCTTAAATGTTTATTCTTATTTATGAAAGTTTCTGCTATATTCTTATCCTTACTGGTCATTTGAGCTCACCCCTTTTCTATGTTTTATTTTTCCCAGGATGTGAAGAAGTAATTTATGAATGAACTGCAGGGATAGTATGAGGGGATAAGAGTGTGGACTATGGAGATTGTTGTTTTAGTTTTCATTTTATGATTTAATATAAACTTTATTAATGTATCTAGTTATTCTAAGGCTACTAAACTAATCGGTCTTTCGAGATTTGATCTTTCTTGTGATCATGCCAATGTTATGTAATAATGCACCGACTCTGGGTAACTGGGGTCGGGGCGTTACAATACATGTTAGGACGGCACCTCTATATATGTTAGGAAAATTCCATGTACATGTTAGGCCGACACCCCATTCATGTTAGCTTTATCTAGAAGGAATACTTGGGAATGTTCCCTAAAACTGTGTAAACCCCAAACAATGATTTTTCGGCTGAGCATTCTCCTATCATATTGGAAGTGTCCATAATGTACTAGGGATATACACTTATAATGAGATCCTCATGTGACTCATAGGCCCCACCCTCTACCTGTTAGAGGGTAAGGGTTGAATATCTTTCAATGGGAATCCACCTTGGAGTAAGTCCCTCCATATCCTAAACACTCTAGATGATAGGACCCAAAATCTCCCATGATTTCATCATCCTGACTTTTCCATCAATAGATTATAAATGGGATTATAAATTGGAATCCACTTTATTGTAAGTATATGATATGTCATTTCATTGGAACCACCTTTTATAGATCTATCATTATTCTTCATCCATCAATGAATTAAAAATCTAAATGAACTATGAGGGCTTTGATTCCTATTATATATAGGGTACACAGGATGCCTTTCTAATTCCTTATCTCCATATCAAACACTATATTCAGGAATCCAAATTGAATAAGTCCTGTATTCATATGAAGTGAGTATGATTACTTATTCTTCCTTGTTTCTCACATTGAACATGACTCGAGTGAGATTAGGGATTTGAAATGATCATCTAACTATCATTATAGAATTACTCAGTTAGAGAAACATTAGTGTGTAAGCACCTTTCAATGACATGATGAAAATGATTCTATACAAGGGAATCCACCTTGGTGTAAGTCTCGAAGTAATCCCTATATTAGAAAACCCTACGGAAATAAACCTTATCAGTATAAATTTTTTATCCCTACCCATCAACAGATTGACGGAAGGCCAAAATATGAAGATTATAATTCCTATTATAAGTAGGATATGTATGATTCCTTCCTAAGGCTTGAGATCCATATTTAATGCCTTATTGAACACATGTACATCCTTTTATCACGATGTCAAACTTAATGGATTGGACCTAAATGAACCACGTGGGTTTTGAAACCTCTTCTCACAGGATATATAGGATGTTTCATGGATGTTCAAACCCATCATCAAAAAACAAATCAACTTCTTGGATGGAAGTAAACTCCGTAGTTCTTGGTTATATGTATTAAAAACACAAGAATCTACCCATTTCTAATAAATAAAAATAAATGGATGGAGAACCTTATATACATATAGATGGCCTCATTAATAGAACCATCTTTGCAAGTATAATGATTCAACACCCGATCATTTTATTAGGATAACCAATACTATATCGAGATATGGAAACAATTCACAAACATAAATTAAATCTATAATAGAGTCCCAGAGTGGGAAATAATTACCCCCAAAAGGGTGTGATGAGCCTGACCTTCCATTATCTCAACCAATGTAAGGTCCTAGTCAACGTTGGTTTTGAAACCCCAAATGACCTCCTTCCTTTTAAAAGTAAGTTGGTGCCTTATTATGGTGGGAGTCATTATAAGTTTCCATGAGAGATAAAAATGGTAAAACTGGCATGAATGATTGTGAAACCATACTCAAAACCCCCCACAATCAATCATCGGACCCAGATTTTCATCAAAAGAAAAGATGGTGAACTCGATGAAAATTTGGAAATAATAACCCAATGTGAAATCATTTAACTATGTTATCCCTTTCACATGTTAAAAAGGATATATTTCCTAGTTTCCATTGATCCATTATTCTTCCCCAAATTCTAAGGAAACAAAAAATAGTTAACCTAATGTGAATCTCTCAAATAATAAAAATGATCAATTCACCACATGTTGGGCCTTTTTTTTAATATACTACAAAAACAAAAAATGGTATTCCTGATGTGTAATCATACAATAATATATTGGTGTTCTAGTGAAATAATCCATTCTCACCATGAAAATTCCACATGATAAAAAAGGTCAAACTGATAACAATAATGAATAATTGCATTACATGAGGATAACCAATTAAGCATGTTTCACACTTGTGATGATGTAATGATCAGTGATCTTGTTCCTTATTATCATTGTGACTAGATACTTCTTTCGCAAACACCACTTTAACCTGATATCATGTATTCAACAAGAGAATGTCTAGGAACCCCATCTATGGCATTAACCATCGCAGGTTGTAAAATAATATCACATACCTAATGCCTTTATCTTAGGGTGGAAAAAAAGATGGTTCAGGAATACCATCAACATGGTATAATCTTAGCCCTTTAGGAGACATCTAAATGTCCTTAGATGATGAATCCAACAATTCTATCCCATTCAATGAAATTTTCAATGAAACCAAAGGCACCATTTCCACCACTAACTATTTTGGAAGCGTATCCCCATAGCATAGCATCCAGTGCCTTCTTTACCATAGAAAGGTAGACCAAAGAGTAAACTATGGAGCTATACTGAATCAAGATATTTCTAAGAGATATCATGTCAATGGACTTCATCAGATTCATCATTATAGTTCCCTTCAATAATCTAATGATGGGACCATATGATATATTTCCAACCTAGACACTCATGTATGGGTACTAAGGAGGTCTCATCGGGCATGGAAAGATATGGATTAAGGGGATTGGGATTATATTCCCTCTTCCACGGATGAAACCCATCATCATATTCCAATAGTTTTTGGTGATTAGGGTCATATCCCTGCTCACTCAGATCAAGTTTTCAGGTATATTCCTATAGCAATCATTGGGTAGGCACATATCCCTTCCCCCATGCATGAATCCTATCAGAATATTTTGATTGCACAAGGAAGAAAGGAGTGGGAATATATCCCTCATTCAATTGAAGACATCTATTAGTATATCTTGGAGACCAAGAATGTATAGGCCTACATTCCTACACACACTTTGATAAAGTGTCATTAAATTCTAAAAATAGTATAGGAGCCATGTTGGCATTTTCTGTTACTAGTATAGATACAAGGACATGCATATATCCCAATCCCAGCAACTAGAGAAACATATCAACATGATCAGTATGAAAACATGGCTAGTATGGAGTAAGCACACATTATTTCTCATTTATATAAGGAATGTTGTCATATTTTGATAAGGGACAAGAAACAAGACTAGGCTCATATTCTAATTCCTACTGGGGCTCACCAACTGAGTTTGGCATGTGCCTCGGAATAGGTGCACATTTCTATCGAAGAAATCCAATAAAATACTTCAAAGGTACAACACTAAGCTTATACCCCTTCTTTAATAGAGGTTCATTAGTACAGTATGAAAATTACCTCAGGTTAGGTTCATATACCCACAAATGAACCTACTCAACATATTCCAAAAACTTTTGGAATCCATGCTCATATCCCTACTTTCGTCGATGAACGACTACACCAGCATCCTTCAGTGTCTATATAGGCAGAGTCCCATATCCCTTAACCCATTTTGAAGGTTTTTCAACATATTATAATGGAGAATGAATATGTGAACAGGAATCATACCCCCTATTTATCCAGGATTGACTGTAATATTCCCAAAACCACCAATAGGCGGGATCATATTTTTATCGATGATATAGAAGCTCACTAGAATACTCCAATATCTTCTCAACAATGGGCCCATATCCCCATAGAACTATATTTTTATCAACATATTCTTATTACCATCATGTGTTAGGATCATATCCTTTCTCAATCCCAAAGATCAGGTCAACATAATGCATCCATGACATAGAATTAGACTCATATCCCTAATCTTCTCAAGGATAGTGTCCTTATGGTTGTATGATTAATATTTTCAACACCTTGAGGGTTATTATACCCTTAAATTGAAGTATAAATTGATTACACCCTTGATATTCCTCTTCATGACATTGAAAATATGAATCTTAGTGACTCTACTCCTAATATTCATCACATACAACCTCTAAATGGTAATATATCTCTCAAAAAATTAAATATCATGCCTTTCCCATACAACTTAGTATAGAGGGGTTACCAAAACCCAAACACCTTTGTATATATAGGTGCTAAAAACACCAGAATTAACCATATATAGTACCCCATCAACTATCAACAACACTTCACCATGGTCAGAAGGCAGCACAGAGAATAAACCTCTCTAGTTTGACAAGATGGAGGTATATAACCCTAATGAAGAAGAGGATGAAATGGATATATAGAGATAGTTATCTAGAAAAAACCTCACAACCTTATTTTGGACCACCACTACTTCTAAATATGAGATCTCAGATGAGCTAGAGAAGGAGTTCATACCTTACTTATGTTAGAAAATGTGTTAAACTCGTCAATAGATGAAGGATATAAATCTCCCTTATCAAGGATATGAGGGTAATATTCAGATCCTAAATACACTATATTGTTATCTAGACATGGTCGTGTTATTTGTAGCACAAAACCCAAGATTTGAATTGTATAAAAAATGCTTACAAAGTGTTTATCTCTATATTATAAGAACTCTCTATTGATTTATTTCTAAATCCCTGTCAAATGTATGTATTTGAGGATGAGGAATATATAGATAATTTCACTTAACTATGTCCCAATAATAGAAAATCTACCCAAATATGTCATCCTGTAATGTTATAGTTGTATGTTAAATCAGGGGACCGGGTAATGCATGGGCCGGTTGGTCGATATAGTGAGAATCCTTCACATTGAGGAGGAAAATAAATAATGAACATAGAGATAAAGTGTCTCTAGTATACTCCTAAGCTGGGTCTCTCAACAAATTGGGAACACATATCAAACATAAAATCTAAAGTTGTGGACTACCTGATAACTTCTCATCAGATGTTACTCCCATCATAAGCTATCATTGATCATTTATCATATGTGAATATGATTATGATAGATCAAATGGATCACAATAGCATTCGCCATGGAATACATCCAGGATTGAACCCAATCCATAGGGATGGGGGAAATTTTAACTCTGCCTCCACCTATAGGGATATAAAACCCAGATAGGATCCCAAAAATATCAGTGGATTCTATGAACTAACCCCATCTCGCAGGTTTAGGGATATTTTTTTATCTCAATCACCACCAATATACTCATCACAACAAAAGTGGGTCATATAGAAATCAATAGCGAATCCAGATAAATCACAGCCTATAGGGATGGGGGAATTTATATCTCAATTATCATCCTAAGATCTATTAGATCCCCAACTGGAGTTCTCAGATCTCCAACAATAGGATCCAAAAATTCCATTAGTGTCCTTGAATCATCTCTAGCCCATAAGTTTGGGGGTAATTTTTATCATTACCATTACCCTAAAAAATCAAGCTTCTCCAGTTTTAGAGATAAATATTGAAGGTCGGCATCAAAGTCATTCCTCCCTCTATGAGACAAACCAATTTCATTTGGGGCCTTCTCAGCAAGTGCATGAAAAAAACATAAGGGCACTATTCACAACCCGAGATAGGAAGAATGTATATAAAAGTTAGTTAAACCCCATTTAGTTCACAATAAAAAATTTCAAATATGACTAGGGGTTAGAGAAATCACCCATATAAACCCCTCTAAGAAAGATTAAGTGGTGGAGAATCTCCCTATTGTGTATAGAGTGATGGGGTAACTACCATTTCCTAATAAACCTCATTGAATTTCATCACCGTCAATCTAGAAAATGATGTGAAATAAGATGTAAATGTAGAGGGATTCAACGTATAAACTATTCCTTGAGAGGTAGGAAATATGGATGCACAAACTGAGTTTACATGTACATGGAATCTGAGAATGATCCAGAACCTAGAACCTCCTAATGATGAATTCCCACCTCCTTGGATGAAAAATACTAAGGATAAATGGAAACATGTGGATACATCCCACTCACCACCCAAAGGAGTCAAAATTACCCCCACATAGGAATGAAATGAAAAATATGAGAATAAGATATATAATATCAGACAGATCAATGAGGAATTATTCTAGGGAAACATTCTCATTAGGTGTACTATTTATATATAAATGAATATACCTCCTCCCATACATCTTGATGGAGAAAATCTTCTTACAATGGAATAATTTTAACATCATATCAGCACCAGATCTAGGAAAAAAGTATACATAAATTAGAAAGTTACGGATGCTGCTGACTTTACTCTATTACAGAGACTGCCTCTCTCCCGTAAAGGTGATCATTCAGTCCTATCATGAATTGAGAATCAAAAGGATATTAAAATAGGTCCACCTCATCAAGCCTCACCCAGTCCCTATAGATAAGAGGTGGTCCAAATAGTGATACCTCTAGAACTCATCAACTCTATTGAATCCTTGGCTAGTTAAATAGAATCTATAGAAGGGTGTTGTGCACCTGTTCAGGAAAAAAGGAAGCCATATCCCAAATTTTTGGATGGAACTTTTTTACCATACAATTTTTAAAATCATATATTCTCAACCTTTGATGATGTGGGAGATCCATAAATGCATATCACACAATTCATGTTCTGATGCATCCCAATGATGGGACCTCAAGATCAGTATGAGATGACCAAAATGAGATGTTTTATATAGAATATAGTAGGTACAACCTTCATTTGGTAGAACAGACATATAGAAGGATCTATTACATAATGGGAATACATTCATTATCAAGTAATTTATCAGTTTATAATTAAATTAAAAATTAATATGCTCTCTATCAAAAATAATGCAATTAACAAGATTCCACTTTTTAAAAAATGACTTTACCATCATGGTAGATTAAGCTTGCCTAGAGCTCCCAGATTTGACAAATCATCCACCTTCTCCTTATTCATCATCTCCGAGGGTGGTTACATATTCAATTCAGGAGTCTAGGCCCTTT
The DNA here is from genome assembly GCA_963277665.1 of Viscum album. Taxonomy (NCBI): domain Eukaryota; kingdom Viridiplantae; phylum Streptophyta; class Magnoliopsida; order Santalales; family Viscaceae; genus Viscum; species Viscum album. Next base: position 1,811,205,307 of record OY728147.1, on the reverse strand, counting down.
TCATAGTGTTCCTATTTGAATTCTATCCAATCAATGAAGGATGATATTCTCAAAGGGACTTATTTTCAATATTCTCCCCAATCTATTTTCCTGATGGTTTCTCTAGGTTCTTCCCAAGATGTTTCAAAGGGAGGTACTTTTGTTTTGACCATCTTTTCATTAGCCTTTGTGTATGCTTCTTCACTTCTCAGAAGAACTTTGGAGGCCTGATTTGGTCTGAATAACCCACCCCCCATGATTTTTTTAGAACTTTGTTCACTTAGTGGGTCTAGAGTGACTAGAAAGAATCTCATATCTAAATAGAAAATATTTCTATATTGTTTATATTTTCACAAGGATTTCATTAAGGCCTGGTCTAGGATCCCTCTAAATCTTAATCGGTGATGGCTCTAGTTCTCTCTTTGGTCTATGGAGGTGCATCACAGTCGGGAAGCACCTTTGGTTTTTGTTTAGATTAAACTCCCATGATTACCTCTCCCTTTTAAAACATCACTTTCTTGGAAAGAATATGTAACATCTTGGGTGGTTTTTTTTTACCTGGATGATCACACGCTTCAGCTTCAAGATGCATCCTTAGTCTGGATTTATTTCACTATAGACCTCAATATTTCCTTCCAATGTAACGTCTCCTTATAGTTGAATAGGATATGGAATAGAGGTATCCCCTTCTCTATCCATTGAATATCTAATATTATTCATTCTATCATGTTCATGGTCACTCTGTGTCAGCATGCAAGAAGCAGTCACTTCATCGTAAGGTATAGTGTCAGGAAATCCCCTATTCTAGTGAAAGATCTTCTTCACAGATCTCTTTAGAACTGTTCTCATCATATCTTCTGGTCAGTCATGCTGCTAATGGGGTTCTCTCAGATTCATCTTTTTTGGGATCATATCTCTCTTCTATTTCATTGAATTAGATTGAAAAGGCATCTTAATTCATGGACATAATTCCTTCCTATTAAATTTTTTACACTAGTTCTCAGGTTTTTAGTATTAGCTACAATATTCTTAGTCCCAATTGTTTAAAGCTCAAAGGGAAATAGATAATTAGTCAGGAGCCTCCTCATCACTACCCTCCTCGTCATACACATGGTTCTTCTGGTGGTTTCTTAGTCTCCACTTTGAATAGGTACAATTCTTTATTTCATGTGCAGGAATGCTTAGCTCCTCTTTCTTCGGTTTTTGATGGCGATGTGGATCACTCCCTACTGGTTGAGGGTTATTCTACCCCTACTTTTGTATCCCAACTGATTGGATCTATATCTTTAGAATATTCTTCTATGGAATCTAGATTAGATGAAGGTTTGAGTTAGGTATCCAAATACCATGACTCCCCTATCAGTGGGGTGTATACTAGATATCACTCAGAGTAGGAAGTGATTCTACCATTCTTAGTGGAGTCCTCAAGTCGTGTCACGCCTGGGGACAAATCCAAGAACCCCCTCTTTATATGATTACAATTCTAATCAAGAATGAATATGGTATAGAATCCTAGGTGAAAAATTATTTCCTTTTTCATAAAAGGATACATTCAAAGGTTTTGGTTATCACTATTCTGGAGCCTAAAAAGCTCTCAGTTAAGATTCAATGTTTCACGCAAAGACTTGGTCTGCCAGGTTATATGCATGGTGATCCGATAAATGATCACACTTTAATTTTCTGGGATGAATCTTATTCAGTGAATAAAATTTTGGTTTATATGAAGAATTAATCACATATCTATGAGTATTTTTATTAGTACTATTTTATTCCTCTTTTCTTTTGTCTATGGAAAATGTGATGTGGTGGATAGGTATTCTCTGTGGAGGGATATTGGTGAGTTCAATATAGGGGGTGATGCTTGGTTTGTGGGGATATTTTAATGAGATCATAGATCCTTTATAGAAGAAGGTAAATGGTACTAGCTCATAGAATATCATGAATGAATTTGTCTCATTTAATCCTAGTAATGGACTGCGGGATTTGGGGTACTCTAGAGACAAATTTATGTGGTGTAGAAATCAAGAAGTGAGCCATAAATCTTGGTGTATACTTGATCAGTGTTTGGATAATCTTTAGGTGGATTATTATTTTCCTGGAGAGAATTTTTTCAACCTAGTTAGATTGATATCTGACCATTCTCCCATTCTCGTAATTTTGGATTCTAGAGGAAGTGATCATAAGTAGTTATTTTTCTATAGTCGATGGATCTTGGATCCTTCTTTTAGTAGTTTGATCAGTAGGTCCTGGAGTATACCCATGCAAGAATTTTCATGGCTGGTTATCCATAATATGATGATATGGATTAAAGCGGATCATATTATATAGAGTGGGAATAGGAAATCATCTTCTAAGGGGTTGAAGTCCTTAAAATATAAGATTGAGATTTATAAGACAAAACTTGAGGATGTATGGGACGAGGATTTTTTTAGTGATCTCATTAACAATAAGTGAATGTTTTCAAAATTGATTCTTGAGGAGGATAGGATGGCTCGTGAATGCTCTGAGGCACTGTGGCTCAAAAAAAGTGACTATAACACAGTATTTTTTCATGATTTCATCATAGATAAAAAGAGATACTTTACTCCTAATATTTTTATGGAGGATGGTACTTTAAATAGTGATATAAATAAAATTGTTGGTATGGTTGAAGCTCATTTAAAACACCTCCTTGGTGATGTTAATCCTTCCATGCAAGAAGGTTATTCTATGGAGGATTTAGTGATCTTTGAAAACATAAGAAGGGTGGTTTCAGAGTCAGTGGGTCATTATATTGGCTACATTCTAGTCAAGGAGGAAGTTTGTTAAGTGTTTAAATCTCTCAATCTCAAGAGTACTCCAGACCAAGATATTTTTCCTAGATCATTCTATGTGTCAACCTAAAGCATAATTTAAATTATGTTGGTTTTAATCATTCAATATTTTTTAAAAGGCGTAGTCTATCAAGGGTGGAATGTGCTACTACTATGGTTCTCATTCCAAAGGTCAAGGACCCTACCTCTATTATCAAATTTAAACCAATAAGTATGTGAAATTTCTCTTATAAGTTGTTGGTCGGTGTTATTAACATAAGGTTATCCCCTTATTTAAACAAGTTAGTATCATATGAGAATCATGGTTTTGATAAAGGAAGGTCTATTCAGGAAGCTTTAGTCTTGGCATAATATATGATTGGAGACTTTAATGTCAAAAAAATGGGTTCTAATATTACTCTTAAATAAGATATTGAAAAAGCATATGAAATGATGGAATGGAGATTCATTATTAAGTTAATTTCCAGGATGGGTTTTTATGAGTTGGTAATTTATCTTCTTTTCAGGTGTTATAGTTCAACTTAGATTTCTATTTCTCCTATGGGAAAAAAATTGGATTTTTTAAAATCTTTATGTGGTCTAAGATAGGAGACCCACTATCTCCAAGAATCTTCATCCTTACATAGTATTCTCTTATTAGATATATCAAGAGGAGTATTTGTGATGGATTAATTCTTCCATATCATTTCAAATCCAATATTCTTGGAATCTCCCATTTATTTTTTTCTAATAATATTATTATTTTCGTTAATGGGAGTATTATTTCTATTCAAAATATCACCAAGGTCCTTGAGGACTAGAGTAAACATAGTGGGTAGATTATAAATAAATAAAAAATCAACATTCTAATTTCAAGGTGTTATTTGGAAAGGATAAGTATAAAGATTGATAATTATCTTTGTATATAAAGAAATAACTTTCTAATGGTTTATTTGGGTTCCCCTATCTACTTAAGATGGTTCTGTATCCATCATTTTCAAGGGATCCTAGATAGAATTTCTAGATAAATCAACAATTAGAAAAATAGGTTTCTCTCTTTTGGTGGAAGTATTATGCTAATTAATTTTGTTCTTTCCTCCATTCCTATTCGCATTTTTTCCTCACTCCATGTACCCAAGACGGTGGTAAGAAGAATGGAGAAATTTTTTATAAAATTTTTGTGGGATGATAATGATGACGGGCAGTGTAATTAGGCTTCTTGTAAAAAGTTGTACAAGGAGACTAAAGTAGGGGGTATTAATGTGAGGAATATGCATTATTCCATGAACTACCTTCAAGAAAGGCTTTCTTGGGATGCTCTTTATGGCCATTCATTATAAGGAAAATTCATTCCTCAAAAGTATAAATCAGTTCTGGTATTTTCAAATGACCAAGTGACGAGAATATGGGAAAATACTCAAGGCCATGCTAGGGAGCTTCAGTATCATTCACATTTGATTGTTAGTCATGGTAATATAGGTTTTCAGATCCATTCTTAGGTAGGTTTGATCTTGGGGTTCCCTGAATTCCCCACACCTAATATCTCATTCATGGAGGCTATAAAGTACCCCTTATTTATTCAATATACCCTGAACCCACATTAGAAAAACATATTTGACAATATCAGGCTGAATGATGAGGAGGAGAAATGGTTTTCATGAAATCTCTATCAGGTATTTTCACTGCCAAAGCCTACTGTGTATTGTGTCACATCTCAGTAATGAGGGATTAATGGTGGGTTCTATGGTACCTAGATATCCCTGAAAAATTGTGTTTCTTTGTTTGATGAATCAGGAACCATAGCATTCCCACTTATGAAGATATTCAAAGTAAATACATTCACCTCATCTCAAAATGTTCCTATTTCTCACATCCATGTGCAGAATCAACTCATCATATCTTTTTTCATTGGGAATGTGTGACCACTATCTAGAGGTGTCTTGGGGATCTCTTTTGGTTTGGAAGTTATAGTTGATCCAGTGATACTTTCTTCCATAGCTGGTTTAACAGTACTAAGAACAATAAACATGAATAGAGGGAATGATTGATGCAATTTTCAGTGGGTTGGTGGACTATATGGAGGGAAAGGAATAGATATCAGCATGAGGAAATTCAGATCTTATAGACTAATTTTTTGACAAGTTCATGTAGTATGGTGGTTGATCTCTATTTATTTCTATATAACAAGAACATATCCCCATCAATGGGAAAAATATGTTCAGATATATATCTCCCTTCCCTCATTTAGCGGTATTCATCTCAAGGTTAGTGGGTGAAATGGAACCCTCTTCATGGGGTTCTGGAATTAAATATTTACATCTCTTATATAAATGGTTTATAATGGGGTGGTGGTGTTGTACGTGATGACATAGGCTCAATGGTGATAGAATTATCAGCTAATTATGGTCAAGGATACTCACTTATGGAAGAATCTAGGTCATTTCATAGTGGCATGGAAATTTTTTTAACCATGAATATAAAGTTGGAAGTAGTGGAGATGGGTTCTTTAATCATGTACAATTATCTTCTCAATCATGCGGCTATCCCTTGGAGCATTAGTTATATCATCTTAAGAATAAATATCCTCTTGAATGAATAGGTTCAAGTAATCCACAAATGGAATGAAGGTAATGAGGTTGTATATTTCCACACTTCCAAGGCCATTTTGAATGATCCTATTTTCTTTTTTACTGGTATGGGATTTCTTCCAACCAAATGTGTAAAAATTGTTTGAGCCAGTTCTCTTTGTATTCATTTATTTATCTCACCATGATGTTCTCAGGTTGTAGTTGATCTTGACATTTAATTTATAAAAAATACTACTTTCATGCTATTTAGCTCCATTTTAAGGAAAACTACATTAGTCAACCTTACAATTTGAAAAAAAATATGAAAACTAAATGGTTTCTAACTTTATTTCCATATATAAATGTTGAACCTATTCACTCAGTATCCCCCACTTGAGAGATAAATTGATATAACTTTGTGCTATGAATCTTTGGGATGAGTTACAAACACTTTTGATCCTGATGAAGTATCCAGTTGGATTCCATGAGTTCATAGAGATGAAATAATTCCTATAATATTCAATTCAATGAACCTAGGCTAAATATAGGCATATTCCCTCGCCACAGGGAAAAAAACTATTGAGGCATATACTATTATTGTTACCCTCAAACTAGTAGGGGTTCCCATTCAACACTCATGCAAGCCCCGAATTGTCTAGAACCACCCATCAAGTGGCAGCAATAACTAGATCACCCTTGGCTGGAAGAAAAAAGAGATTAGGTCCTCTTACAATTTGATGAATGAATAAAAAAAGTAAATTCCTTATAAAATGATTATTTTTGTGGTTATTTCCTTATAACTAGGGAAAATAACCTACTCAAGATATCAAAACCCAAGAAACTCAATGAGTTCATCCTCATCGGTTACCCTTAACACTACCCTTTCCATAGGAGATCGGGGCACACCATCCAGGATTTCTTTGTCTTCAAAGACATCATCCATAGCATGGTTTATTATAGATAGGTGACACTAGATAATTCCATAGTTCAAGTGACTTGTGTATTCATCACTCCACTAGATGAAGAGGGTGATAGGAAAGAACCCCTGTCCAAGCATGGATAGAAGTTTGATAACTAGATGACACAAAAGATAGTTGAATGAGGTCATGCTACCCTGAGAGCACAATATCACAAACTAGTAATGATCATAACACCTAGGGAGGTGTTATTTATTATTCCTATTATAGGTATATGTAATTTATAGACACATGATGAGACACAAAAAGAGGGTTCATGTCCAAATCCTATAAAAACTCTGACTCTTTCAAATTTCATTCCTTCAACATCTGGAGAATGGGAATTGCCCCACCAAATGGGGATGTCATCAAATGGATAGCTCTTTTTTTGTTATATTAATATAGTTCACTTAATAGATCCCTTCTCTAATGATAAATATGCCTTTGAGTATGAGTTCCTTATACCAGATCAAGGAGCTGGAGGCTGAGGATACATAAGCCAAAGATATAGGGATAGCACCTGCATGGTCTAACCTAATATTATGGTCACATCCCCATGGAATCAATACACATTTCTGAGAAACATGGTAGATATATTCATAAATACCAATATAAACATTGATATCCCTTGTATCCCTTTAATGGTCATTCAAACCCATTCATTTTACACTACCGATTGAAGGGGTTGCGATTTTCTTATTATCCCTAACATAGGGGAAGGCTAGTGTGACCTACACCACAAGAAAAAAATACACCCTCAACCTCTCCCCAAGAACTAGGACCATCCACCTCAAACACCTCATCTCATGAGGAACATAATAAGAATAAACCCATCCTTGGAAAGTGTAGGCCACTAGCACAATAATATGACATTATGAAATAATTGGAAGCTGTCTCATCTAAACTTTTTATCCTGAATAATCTCTATCTTTCAAAATAACTCATATAGGCACTCATCGAGGCCCTCCTGATCCCAAAGGAGTTTTAAATAAAATTTGTGGCATTCTAGGTTTACTGAGAGGATAATATTCCCTTATAATATCATGCCACCATCTCGTTCACTGAATAGTACCAAGAAGATGTCATCCATGGACATATTAGACCCATGTATGTTTCAAAAAAACAAGATAATATTGTCATCTGAAGGGATCTAGTTTAAAATGGTTTCAGGATCAACCTCATCTTGATATAGACCATATAACGTTGTGGATATAGTGATAGGTATTTACCCCCGACATAGATATTTATTCAAGGGTATGATAAGAGTGAGAAACAACCCATAGAGAACATCAAGCTTAAGGATTAGTTTGGGGATCTCACATCTAATGTTTGGTTCATGGTTATCCAGTAAGGCACATCATATAACATCTTACTTGGGAGACCTTTTCTCGATATCCACATGGTGGTACATTCGATATTTCATCAATTATTTTGATGGAAAGGTTAGCATAATATATGATGACAACACCCCCATTGAGTATTTTGAATCCATATACACTGAGACAAGTTTATAAAAGAGGGAAAGAAAACAACCAATAATAGATGGTGATATGAAGGTAGCATCTTTTAATAGCTTGAGGACCACCTATGCAAATCCATGTATCATGATCGGCAGTGACATTGTGTTTTCCATAAACATGATTGAGGTAATAAATTCAATCCCATCAAGCTATAATAAACCAAAAACTTCAATGGATCATTTCCATGTTATAGAAATCACATCAGGTAAAATGGATTCATTAAGGGGAATTCATACTAATTATCTATCAGGATCCGATAATTCTCTTGTGGCATTAAAATATATTAAAGAATCCCCCAAGATATTCTCTATAACTTAGGAAGTTTATATATTTACTACCCCAGGTAGCTACATAAAAGAATACAATCATCCCCATAAAATCTCTACGATGACTCTAGCAGTTTAGGATTCCAATATATCTTCTCCGGGATTCTATTATCTTGACGATGATGGAGATTCCATCGGATTACCCACCAAGTCTAAAAATCTTTTCATAGACACATTGATGGAAGAATAATAGGATGACCTCTAGAACGCCCATCCCAAATTTTAGGAAGGTTTCTCCACCAACATCAATGAGCTCGAGTATGTGAATTTGGGAATAGAGGAATACCTAAAGCCTGTGTTGATTAGTTTTTTCATGCCTCTCAACAAGAAATAGATTTACATTTCATTTATAAAGAATCATAGATATGTGATCACTTGTTATTATATATAGAGGCTCGGGTTGAACCCTAATGTGGCTACTCATCACCTAGGACTTCCCGATAACCATTGAGGTTTCAAGAAGGTATCCAAGAGAATTAACCCCTCTAATTATACTAATGTAGAATCATAAGTTGAAAATTTGAGCAAATACAACCTTTTATGAGAGGTGAAGTACCCAAAATGAATTTATGATGTCATCCCCATCAAGAAAAATAATGGGAAGATTAAGGTATGCGCTGATTTAAGAGACCTTAATCGACACTACTCGAATAAGTATTTTCAATTATCGATCAAAGAACTTTTGATTGATACAGCTACTAGATTCCAAGAAATTTCCTTCATGGATGGGTATTTAGGGTATAATCAGATAAATATGGCCCTTGAATATGGGGATGTCACTACCTTCAGAACACTTTAGGGGGTCTTCTACTACCAAGTCATGCCCTTTGGATTAAATAATGTTAGTGTCACTTAAAAAAGTGCCATGTATCATATCTTTAAACCCTTCTTAGGATGTATCATGTAATTTGATGTCGATGAACTGGTGTTTAAATCTCGATAGTAGCATCATCACCTCATAGATCTTCAAATTATCTTTAGAAAATTGTAGCAGCACAGTTTAAAGATGAATCCTATGAAGTGTTATTTAAATGTAATTTCAGGGAAATTACATGGATTTGTGGTATGCCATTATGGAATAGAGTTCTATTTATAAAATAATAGTTAAATCTATGAAATTCCACCCTATTAGAATCTTAATGAACTAATAGGGATCTAGGGGAACCTCACTTATATTCAGAATTTCATAGCCAACCTGGTTGGAAAATCCCTTCCCTTAACTATATTAATGAATAAGGGAGTCACCTACCAATTGGTTAAGTACTACCAATAATATTTTGAGAATATCAAATACTACATACTTCACCCACTAGTATTGATGTCACCAATAGAAGGAAAGTCTCTTATACTATATGTTTTCACCATGAAATGATTACTTAGTTCCCTTTTCCTATAGAAAAATGTGCAGGGAATGAAAACATCCTCTGCTATCTCAGTTAAAAAATGCTTGGTATTGAAAATTAATAATCAAATATCTATAAGGAATGCCTTGTCCTCATATTTCTAGTGTGGAATCTAAGGAACTATTTACAACATCAGAAACTCCACTTGGTATCTTGTATTGACCCACTGAAGTGCATCATTGGTTACCCTATATTGACTGGGTGTTTGGCCCAATTGGCAGTAATTATACAAAAATATGAAATCCAGTTCATTTCATATAATTTAGTTAAAGGGAAGTTCATGTATGGTTTCCTTGTGGCACATCCTTCCTTAAAAATCATGCTAGTAGACACAAAAAAATCTAGACAAAAAAATTTTATATTCCCATGACACTCTGAGAACATGGGAGATTTATTTTGATGGTTGATCCTAAAGTCCTATTAGAAAAAATATGGAGGAACTGAATCTCAACCAAGTTATTAAAGGAGTTTTATTTGTTTCCCCATAAAAATAAGTTTTTCCCACTCTTTCTCGTTATCTGAAGGCTACACTAATAGTGAGGCAAAATACCAAGCCACCATTGTCATCTTGGAAATAGCCCTATAGCTGAAAATAGCCTACCTGAATATAAAAAGGGGAATCAAAGTTATTTATCGAATAGATCAATGTAGAATATTCTATCAAGAAGGGATAGTTGGATCCACTAATCAATTACATCATAGGATTGATGGATGAATTCCCTTTTAAACAAATATTTCACCATGTACCTTGATCAAAAATGCTTGTGTTGATGCACTAGCGAATGAATCCATAATCATGGCCAATCCTGCTCAGGATGAATTGGTTTTACACATCATTCACTAAAGGGGTGTCTCATCATTCACTGTTCATGACATGTAATAAATCAATCAGGTCAACACTGCCTTAGAGCATGATGAACTGATATCCACCCCTAGATGGATGGATCCCATAATAGATTACCTCAAAATGGGATCATCTCATTGGATCGAGCCAAAATGGAATATAGTCATTACTAAGAAATGAATTTCACCCTTCAGGATGGGAAAAACATGTAGAAATGCCTCTAAAAATAAGGCTTATATGGAATTCTACTCAGATTAATTACATAAGGAGAAATTTCTGCCACCATGGAAGAAGTCCATGCAGGCTCCTGCGGTTATCATCATTCTAGGACTAGACTCTACCACTAAATTACAAGGCTTTTTTACTACTAGAGAATAATCATGTAGGACTTTGTGGGATTTACTAGTAAATTTCATGCATATTATGTTCATGAAAACTTTATTCACTAACCCCCAAAGTCACTTCAAATAGAAATGTATTCCCAGCCATTTGTCATATGGGGAGTGGATGTTGTGGGGCCATATCACCCAGCTACATCTAGGAAATTTAAGTACATATTTATTTTTATTGTTTACTTTTAAAAATGGAATAAGTAAATACCCCACAAGGAATTCAGGAGGAAGAATATGATCAACTTCATTAATTCTAATATTATCACTAGATTCGTTGTCCCTCACATGATGCTGATAGAAAATGGCACCAATTTATGTTCTTTTGAGTTGAGTAAGTTGTACCAGGATTAAAACATCGAGCCTAAACATTAATCCCTATACCATGTAGTATAAAATGGATAAATACACTCCTTCAACATGAATCTATAAAATATACTCCAAAAAATGGGGGATAAGGACAATAAGTCCTAGCTAAAAAGGCTCTTTCATTATTTATGGGCCTACCATACCACTATGAACATTACCAAAAAAATGACTCCATATTCATTAGTTTATGGAATTTAATTAGTTTTACCTATATAATTCCAGTTTCCATTGCTCAAAATAGCTATTTTTGGATAACGCTCAAATGATGAGAAATAAAAAATGTGGTTGGATGAGTAAAAATGGTTTGATGGTAAAAGGTTTAATACACTGCACAAACTTGAATTTCATAAAAATTGGATCACATGAGCCTTTTATTAAAAGGTTCCTCTCCACTCAACCCTTCAAGGAGAACTTGTATTCATTCTCAAAACCCTAATGATACTAGGAAAGAAACCTCTACAGTTGGAACCTAAGTGGGAAGGGCCTTACATCATACATAAGGTTTATTTCAATGGAGCTTACTCCTTGGACACAATGGATTGGGGAATGAGTTACACCCCATACCAATGTAAGGTTTCTCAAAAATTACTTTTCATATCTACCATCATGGATTCCAATTCTTAGTGTTAAGACATTAAACAATGTAGCATATTTCATCCTTTATACATGACATTAAACTATATGGAAGACATCCTTACCCCATGACATTAAAGTTCATGGAAGAAGTTTTTATCAAATGAATTTAAACTGCACATAAGATGTTTTTACTGCATGATGTTAAACTACACTGAGGATGTTACATTATGAATGATTCAATACACATGATATATATTTTTGTGAAAGTAATATGAAGTACTCTCATCTGTGTTTATGAGTCATATCCACAAAGAGAATTTTCCATTCAATAACTATGTGTGGCTTGATTCCTATCATTATAGTATAAGTAGTGATTCATGAATCTCTAGTCTTAGGTATATCCATAATATAAATTGAAAAAATGACCCCTTATTGTTTATGGGTCATACCTGAACAAGGAATTTTCCATTTCAAGAACTACATGTGGATTGAATCCTATTACTATAGGATACGTAGTGACACCTAGATCTCAAATCCTAGGTCAATCCAAAATATAAAAATGTCTCCCACCCTTATATATGGGTCATACCTATCCAAGTAATTATAATACAAGAACTATTTGTGGTATGATTCCTATTCAAATGAGAAATGTAACGATGCCTGGATCTCCAATCAAGGCTAGCCGTAATATAAATGGAAAAAATCCCCACCTGCATATGGGTCAGACCTATATAGGAAGTTTTCTATTTAATAACTATGTTCTGATTGATTCCTATTCTCATAGTATATGTAGTGACACCTAGATCCCAATTCTTGGGTCCATTCACAATAAAAATTAAAAAAATGACCCCCTCCCGGTGCATGAGTTAGACTAGTATAGGGAATTTTCTATTCAATAACTATGTTTGGATTGATTTGTAATTATTATAGGATATGAAGTGATTCTCACATATCAAATTATGAACTAACCTCGGCATATATAAAAATTTGACCTTATCTACATATGGGATGAACCTATGTAGAGAACTTTCCCAAAGTTATGTGTGGTTGATTCCTGATATCATAGGATACGTTTTGATTCCCAGATCCTAAATCTTGGGCCCAGTCATAATATAATAAAAATTCCCTGACCCACATATGAACTCAAGAAATGAAGGTAATTTTTTATCTAACAACTATTTTTTGTTACATTCCTATCATGATAGGATACATAGTGGTGTTGGGATCCTCCATTCAAGGCCCAGAAATAATTTTCCATCACTTAAAATCATGTCCCTACATGGTATTTGGATCTATGTAGAGGTTACAGTCCAAATTAAATTTTAACACCCCCACATGTACACTATCATGTGTTCTCTCACAGCTTAATTAACTACCAAATTATCCTTTTCTTCTCACACTGAGCATGAATAAGGTGAGCTTAGGGAATCTGGAAAGCCGCTCTATCTAGTGTGATTGAGACGTGTCCTAGATAGGGAACCAATTCCTAGTCACATGATATTAAACTAAATGACTATATCCTTATTGCATGATGTTAAACTACATAACCATGTTATAGTCGCATGATGTTAAAATGCATCATAATGACCTATTTGCATGATGTTAAACTGCACAACAACATCCTAGTCACATGATGTTAAACTCCATGATAGTGTCCTTATCATATGACATTAAATTGTGTGAAAATAGGTCTTTACATTGAAAATGTCACCCCCTATGATGATTGTGTACTCAAAAATCACATGTTTTATCTCTTCACCTCGAAATATGTTCAATAAACGATTTCATAGCCTTTATGGTTCTTGAACCATTATTAAATATTACATTCTCCATGAACCAACTTCATATATTCAATATCTGAGTTAATAAAAACCAATTCCTTGAGTTGATATTATTTTCTTGGAACCCTATGGACCTTGGGCTCCCTTACTCTTGGTTCTCCCCTATAGAACATTGGTAATAAGGACTGATTAATCCAAAGGGGCACCACTAGGATTTAATAATGAATAAAAAAATCCTAAGATCTTTCACCTAGTGGTTGTTTTAGTCCCAAAGGAAAGAACCCCCTTAAACCTAGAAGTTATTATCCTAACAATGGGAATATATGCTTTCACAACTATCAATGGTTGATCCGTACCCACCGGTTTCCACCTCCAGTTAACTTAGATAATTTGGGTTCATGATTTACACTTCCCATAACCCAACTATTCAAGTGGATTTTAATACTCCTAATGTTACACATCTATGCATAGTAACCATTATCAAAGAAATATTATAATATCATATTCTTGTACCCATTTATCCCTAGGTATACATCTTCTATGAAGACCCAATTTCCCTAAGTTAATCATTATTCTTGGTGATATGTCTTAGCGGTATGATTATAAATTTCATGATAATGTCATATTTAAAGGACATTAAACTACATGACGATGTCCTGGTTTCACGACGTTAAACTACATAACATATTATCCATCCAAAAAGTCCTACAATTTTTTAGAGTGGGTCATCCTATACACAAATCTATGATAGGGATAAATATTTCCCTTCTATACAAGAGTGAAACACAAAAATTCCCTTTCCCTATATATAATCCATATCTATATAGAGGACCCCTTAGCCAACCATGATGTCAAGACTCACTAAGGGAGGGAAAAAATTCACCTCTCCCTTACATGTGATTCAGGTCTACACAAAGTTATCATCTTAAAATAGCTAACTATGGAATGATTAATGACCTTAAAAATTCATTTCAAAACCTAGGGAAGCCCGTCCATAGAAAATTTATATGTCTCTGCTTAAGGAGGTCCAAGTCACAAGGACTCTCTTTTCCTATGTATGAATCATATCTATATACGTCTTTATTGCGCATGATATATATATATACAATAAGGGATCTAGCATATGGCTACCCAATAGTGATCTTGTGAAAAGATAAATTATGCCTCTCGCATCTAGACTCCCCCAACTAGTTAAAAATATCTTTAAAGAAATATTGCACAATTTTATGTTGTTCCATATTCCCTTTCCATATGATTTTGTTCTACAAGTAAGAATTACTTTTCACATGATGTTAAAATGAAAGAAAAATGAATCCCCGCTACATTAAACTAAACTATCTAGACCATCATCCATTATCACCCATTATCAAAGGACCACAAGATCTTGGACCTAGTCAACCAAAGTTTGAGGTGATCCATCATATTTTCGAGAACTAAAATCTATAAACCACACTTCATGTCATAGATTCCTTGAATTTAAACAAACCTTTCACGGACCTTGGGAAAGGAAACCCGTCTTCAAGAGACCCTTTTATTACTTTTCATGTAGTCCCCTGGATCTTTCATGTGAGCTCAAAACCATCAACAGAATGTGTATTTTCCATGTAAAATGGGAATCTAATCATTGTGATCCCTAAAATAATCATAGTGGATATCGTCACCATAGAGTGATTCACGATCATCCTTAGCATGAGTTTCCCATACCATTACTTATGATCCGAGAACCTTGATCCATGATTAACAATATTCTCATCCTCTAATTGGGAAGTATTTGGAATACTTTTGACCTTGGGAATCCCAATTAGGTTTTTGTGTAACACCCCCTCATGTAAGGTCCACATGCATCATGATGTTAAACTTCATGAACCTTTTTCAAATTTTTATGACCTTAAACATTATCCTTTTATGGTCAAAATCTCATGACCCTAAATTACTAGTTAAAGAGTCATAACACTTTTCAGGATGAAAACACAAAAAGGGTAGTTTGATAAAAATTGATGTCTATGTTCACTAAACTCGTCATATTTAGATTTTACATATAATTTAAGTCATAAATAATAAGTCATAATGATCATAGGGCCCATATTATGGCCCTAGTAAAAGTTGATCAATGCTCGTTGAATACCCATGGTTTAATAAAAAGTTATAGAAGTTATTTTTCACATCTACTCACCATGATAAAATTTTCACTAAGAAGTGAAACAACCATTAGGGTTCTCAAACCTTTCTTGAATATTACATTTTCTACAAAATCACCTTCATATCTTCAAAATATTAGTTGACACTCACCAATTCCTTATGTTATTAGACTTCTCTAAGAATCCCATGGCCTCAAATTACTTCTCATGGTTCTTCACTATAGTGTATTATTAATAGGGACTGACTTCTTCAAAGGAGTGATACTAAGATTTTTTTTTGAATAATTCAACACCTAGAATCTTGCGCCTAGTGGTTATTGTGGTCCTAGAGGAAATTTCCCCCTTAAGTCCACAAGTTATTGTCCTAATTCCTTGTGATAGTGGTTTTATCCATTAATAATGGTTGACCTTTATCCACTAGCCCCCATTTTTAGTTGACTTGGATATTCTTATACCATGATTTAAAATCACCATAACCATAATATTCAAGAATATTTATCATAATCGATGTTACTTCACCATGTATTATACCCATTCTCAAAGAAGGAATGAAATATTCCATTTGAAAACCTTTTCATGGCCCACACCATATGATCTTAAACCATATAGTGTAGGTATCAAGATTACCAGCCATAAATTAAATATCCCTAGGGTACAAAAAACTTCTTGGATAACTCTTTTACTCATATCCCACTTTATTTTATGGACTTTTTAATCTTCCCAAAACTTTTATGACCCTTATAAAGGAGTGGGGACCCCTATGCATGACCATTAACGTACACCCTATGAGATAATTCAAGAGAACTTTGACCCATTGACTATAGGTTTATCCTTTTTATAGTAAAGGACCTTTGATCCTCATGATCCCCATAAACATTATGGTGAATCTCATCACATTAAGTGTTTTGTGATCATCCTCAACATGTATGGCCCATTCCATATTCAATGGTTCGAACTCTTGGACACATGATTTATACAAACCATATTCCAAATATCCATGTTTATTTGGTTTCCTTAATACTATTCCACCCTACATAAAATGAAACCTCAACAAGGATGAAGGGTGTCACAACCCATCAGGGATACCTATCCTTAATAATTTTTTTAAGAACACAAGGTTTCAAAACCCTTCATAAATATTCATTTTTTAGAATATAAATTAAGAATGAAGGGTATCAAGACCCTTCATGGATAATCATTCTTTAAATCCCATTAAGGATGTAGTGTTATTTAACCACTCATGAATACACATCCTTCACAACCAATAAAATATGCTACAAGTTAGAAAACCCTAAACTAAAGTAACAGATGGTCTGTGGTAAAGGACCCTAAGCTACAGTAATATATGGTTTGAGATACAAGACCTTAAACTATAGAAATATATGTTCCAAGATAAAAGAACCTAAAATAGATCAATATATGGTCTGATCTAGAGGACCATAAAATATATAAATAGTCATTCAGAGCTGCAGTACTCTAAACTACAGTAACGGCTTTTCTGAGATAAAACACCCTAAACTATGGTAATGGTTTGGTTTGCATGGCCTTAAAATATCCAATTAAAAGAAGCATAAAACTTTTCAAGATGAATTCCCATAAAGGTAATCTTGAGAAAAAATCAATTCAATTCCCACTAATATTTTTTGATATTAAACTTAGGAAAAATTTAGGGAAATATACAAAAAAGGATACAAATCTCTTTGGGATGATTATCAGTCACTAGAAAAAATCAAGTTATACTCCTGCTGAAATAATCCTTTTGAACCAGGTGATATTGGGATGACTAAAGAAGATACATCAACAAGGATTCTTGTGTCAATAATTATTAATGTAAAATTCTCAAGATAGGTCCATTCTGATTCAATATTTCAAATTCTAGCATTTGGTTTTACTCAGTATTGTAAAAAAGGAAGGTTATCTTTGATAATATTCATAATATTGAGTTAATGAAATTTCTTGTTCATGATGAATAAAAGAATACCAGATAATTTCATGTAAAGTTTAGAATATTTCTTGTTAATAATTTGAAAAGGAGTGAGTAATCATTACATTATTGAGTCTCTCTAAGGTTCTATACAATAAAATTGAAAAGCATTCATGACCAGATCATGAAAAAATCTAGTCAGCTATTTTATCTAAATTCGACAAAGTCTGGAGAGATGTGTCAATTGAGTGCTTATGTTTTATCTTTTAAGAACCTGGACCTTCGTTCCAGGTATGTTTTTTTCTTTTTCTAGAGTTTTTGAGAAAAGAGGAGTTTCTAGAAATTTTTGAAGTACACACCGTGTACTTCGACGTTGCGTGAGGCCGTGTGGTGGCCGTGTCCGGGCCACACACGCGGTCATGTGGGGTGATGTGGAGGCCACTTAAAGCGGAGTACGAAAAATCCTATTACATGTTGTGTACTCCAAAAGTACACACAGTGTGCTTTCTTTTTTTCATTAAACGGATAGGGGTCGCGTCTAATCTCTAGAACACGCTTCTTCTCCAGCTTCTTCGACCGAGAGCATCCCGTACGGCTGCGAATCTCCTTCAAGCCCACGAGCCTCTGTCTGTTCTCTGAATTGACCTTCGTAGATTTCGTTGGGACCGTAGTGGTATTATCTTCCTTCTTCTAGAGATTCATTTTCCAATTCCTCCTCTTTTTCAAGTCATCATGGGTTGAACGTTTTGTGCATTTTCATATATCTACAAAGTTATAAAGAGATTCAAGCCTATTGGTTCAAGTATATCGATCTCCTAGAATCAAGGAATGTGGTTTGTTCCTTTTCATTCAAATTCATTGAGTATTATGTGAAAATTACACCAATACCCTTGAACGGGGTATTGCGTGTTTACTGTTTTTCCCCAGTTGTTTTCCTGCCTTTCTTGTATGCTTGTGTAGAGGTAATTTGGTTATGTATGAGGATAATTGATATTCTTGGATGTTTTTCCCATGCCTTGTTCTATTTATGACCTTTTGGTCTTGTTCATCCTTTGGTCGTTATACCTGTTTTCCATGCCTTGTGACCATAAAATGAAGTGTTGTTCCCTGACATGCTTATTATGTTGTAGACTGGTTATCCAAGTAGCTCTGTAGGTTTACTTTGGCCTTATAGAATTATTATGCACTGACTGGCATGGGGTCATGAGAACTTGGTGCTATAGACTATAATGGGATAGACCAAGTGAGCTTCCTCAGAGAGTCTTGGACATTATAGACTATAGGGGATTGACCGAGTGAGCATCCCAGAGATTTCTGGAAATTATAGACCACAGGAGGATAGACTGAGTGAGCTTCCTCAGAGAGTATTAAGCTTTATAGACTATAAGGGGGTAGACCGAGTGAGATTCCTTGGAGAGTCTTTGTTTTGTTTGAATTTCCTTAAACCATTCCAGGCTATAGGAGGAATTGACCGAGTGAGCTTCCTTAGAGAGTCTATGATAGACCTGAGGCTATAAGAGGAATTGACCGAGTGAGATTCCTCAGAGAGTCTCTAGACCTTGGGGCTATAAGGGGAATTTACCACGTGATCTTCCTCAGAGAGTCCCTAACTACCTTATACTATAAGGGAAATTGACTGAGTGTGCTTCCTCAAAGAGTCTTATAGTCTCGTATGACCAAACCAGGGGGGTTAGGCTGAGTGTACTGCTCAGAGGGTTGTTGGTAATTCTTGGATAGGAACAGAGTGGATGGCTATGAGTACTTCCTATAGGGATTCTTGTTTGTGGTTAGCTATTGCTTCACTTCTACTTTTTGATTGTGGATTGTTTACTGTTGTGTATCATCCTATTTACTAATTACTGGTTACTGCTTATTGTACTATTACCTGCCATATACTCACTGACTGTTAGGCACATATCTTTGGGTGGTTTCCTACTGGGATTTAGTCTCACACCCTGTTTGGGTCATGCTTTTGGGCCCAAAAAGATTATATTGTTTCAGGTATAGACAAGGGTAAGCACCCTTCGACTTCAGGTATTTGAATTTCATTAGAGCAGGAGAGAATGGGACTAAGCCGAGGCTAGTGATGCTAAGGAGTTGCTTATCTGTTTTATTTTGTACATTGTCTTAGTTTTGTATTCAGCATTGTGACTTGTTTTTCTGCTTTCCTATACATATGTATCATGCATCATTTCTATATATATATTTGTGCTCCTGATATTTATCATATTTAGTCTTCCGATGTTCACTTGTGTATGGATTTTTTACTAATTCTGTTATTGTTTATTATTTCTCTTTTTCGATGTGTACTTTTCCAATGAGGGCATAGTTTCCCCACTATCACACCCAAGGCCCTCACTGCTAGTCGGCAGCCTCTGGCGTTTTGGGAAATGCCCTTGAGGCCATGTGACCAACCGGGTACGGGGTGCCTCTGGGTGGCTTCTGGAATTGGGACGTTACAAAGTGGTATCAGAGGAATTATTTTCTCTTGACTTACTGTTTGGAGCCTATAGCCAGAGATAGAGAGGAATAGGTACTTGGTAATAAGCTATGCTCGGGAGTAGCTGACCCGTGTACAGGGAAAATCCATGCTACCTCGTTTATTGCAGTTTTACTAGTTTTCACTTTTATAATTGATTTGATTTCAGTATTGGGTGATTCGCATGATTTGTGTTGTTATCGTTGTTTTTATTGCGGTTCTATTTCTATCGAAACCTGATGAGATGAGGATATTCCATCTCACGCATCATATAGGCAATTGTTAGACATCACATTCCATGCATTCTTTCCATGCCATCTAGGATGCATTAGTGATTGCATGTTGTTGTGATAGATGTTGTGTAGATTATGCATGATGTTGTGATAGATGATTTGATAGAATCTATGCTGTTTGATAGAGAATTTTTTTGTATAGTACTTTGCTTAAATGGACGCCAAACTTTGGTTCTTGAGGTGTTATGGGCCCTCAAGGACTAGAATTTGGAGGATCATTTCCTGGTTTCCTTGCTATAACTTGTATATGATGCCAAGCTTTGATTCGCGGGGAGTATGGGCCCTCACGGATCGGAATTTGGCACCCTAACCCTTGTTTTCTATGTTTTCTGGGCTTCAGAGTAGTTTCTGAGATACTTCCCGGAAAACCCAGAATACACAGTGTGTACTTTATTAATACATGTCGTGTAGTTTTTAAACCGTTTCACTGACTGTGGGGGCCGAAACATAGGGGTTGTGAAAAATATTCAAGAACACGCCATGTACGGTAGGTACACGCTGTGTTGTAGTAACCGTGTGTCTACCCATGTGGATAACGACACAGATGGATGAAACTTTGACATTACATGTTGTGTATTGTTATCGCACACCATGCCATATAACCTAAATACCCGACCGTGTCTTGAATAACATGGGTCGGGGAAAAACTTCAAGTACACGTCGTGTTCTCAGGGAGCACTCCGTGTAGTGTGAACCATGTAGCTGGCCGTGTAACTAACGACATGGGTCGTCGATACCTTGTCTAGTACATTTCGTGTCCTTCATGAACACACTATGTAGTCTAGGATTAAGAGGACCGTGTGGGTTATCCATGTAAGGATACTCGATCAGGGGAATAGATTTCAAGTACACGCCGTGTATGGGGACAACACGCCGTGTGGTTGGGGCGTTACATGACTAGTTGTGGCAGAAATACATGCCCATATGAATGGATTAAAAGAACACGTCATGTAGTTTTTATACACATTGTGTAGTCGTGTTTTGTAAAACTTGAATGTTTCCTTCTCATGTTCCCCTCTTGTACTCTTGTGTTCTCAGTCTTTGATAATCTTGATGTAAGGTGTTCTTTTGACCTTTCAGAGCTATGCCACCGAGACGCCCTCCGGTTGTATGTTAGCTACCAGACGGTGACCAGACACCGGATATGGCCGATCAGGGACCTCCTGTAGATCCTTCTACTCTGCCAGCCATGGCACCAGCAGTTATACCAGTTTCAGGCGCGGATTCATAGTTTAGGGAAGATTTTCTAAGGATGATGCAGAACTTCCAAGGAGATCCGCCTCCTGCCCCGTAGATGGTAGAGTTGACACGGGTTTTCCAGCAGTAGCATCCTCCTACTTTCTCAGGGGATGGAGGACCTCAGGCTGAAGAATCGTGGCTAGAGGCCACGCTGACAATTTTTGATCATCTGGAGATACCTCCAGAGAAGAGGGTGAAGCTCGCTACCTATATTCTCTGAGAATCTTCCAAGAGGTGGTTGGAGATGATCTTGTAGTTAGGATGCCAATAGAGTATGACTTGGGATGAGTTTCGGCACATCTTCTATGATTACTTCTACTCGGAGACCTTGAGGGCCGATCAAGCCCAGGAGTTTATGAGTCTGGAGCAGGGTACTCTTTCTGTTATGGAGTACTCGTATCACTTTACTGAGCTGAAGAATTTCACTACTATTCTAGTAGGTGATGAGTTGTTCCTTGCGTGGAAGTTTGAGGATGGTCTGAGGCACGACATCCGATCGCAGGTGAACATCTTTAGGTTGACTTCGATATCATCTATCGTCAACTAGGTTCTGATCACTGAGCGCAATCTGAGGGATTCTGAAGCAGTGATCCAGGGTGGTTTGACATCCAGATTCAATGTTCCTCCTATTGATAGAAGGAAGTGTCGTAGGAATTCTGCTCGAGGAGATTAGAGTAGGCAGAATGTATCTTCGGACAGCCAGGTAGTATGCTACCAGTGCGGGAGGAGCGGGAATACTAGGCCTCAGTACCATAAAGACTCGATGGAGTGCTGATCTTGCAGAAATATGGGACATCTTTAGTGTTTTTGTCATATCTTCTCACCTAGAGCTGGTGGTAGGGGTTCTGCTCTGACCCCGCGTTCAGAAGATACATCTCCAATTTCTCACCAGTCTGAGAATTGGAGTTCTTCCAGCCGTTCAGGCCGAGGTGTAGGTCGCGGTCATGGTGTTCAGTCACCAAGTTACCAGTGAAAATAGAGTGGATCAGCTCAGATTGGCCAGCCAGGATCACAGGGCCATGGTAAAAGCCAGACTTTCACTGTGGAGCAGACCCATCAGGAGCAGGATCCCGTCCCTTCTACAGTTTGAGGTACGATCTTAGTATCCTCAGTTTTATCTTTAGATCTTTTCAAATACCGGTTCTACGCATAGCTTTATCTCTGTTGATGTTGTGGAGAGCCTTGGGATCTTCATTTTTCCTCTGCCGATAATTTGAATCTAGACACACCATTGGGGACTAGAGCGGTTAGCATACGTTAGTACAGAGAGTTCCCTCTTGAGGTTGTAGGGTATCACTTCCTATGGTACCTCTATGTCCTAGAGATGACAAGCTATAATGTCATTCTTGGAATAGACTGGTTAGTTTCCTTCCAGGAAGTCGTCGATTTCTATCACCGCAGGGTGAGTTTCGTATCTCCATAGGGTGGATCCTTTCTTCATAGAGGCGAGTGGGATGTCTAGGCTAGTCGATCAGGACCAGAGCATCATGGGATAGGAGCAGTTACAGCCCAGATTTTTAGTCTTTATCTGGATGACTCGGGGACTTCACAGTTAGACTTTCCTCCAGTGTTGGATCATTTCAGAGATGTCTTTCCAGAGGACTTTTTAGGTTTGCCTCCGGAGTGTGAGGTAGACTTCCCAATTGAGATTGTTCCAGGAGCGGCACTGGTTTCCATTCCTCCTTATAGGATGGCTACACCTGAGTTTCAGGAGATCAAGAAGCAGTTGGAGGAGTTGTAGGAAAAGGGTTTCATCCAACCCAGTACTTCTCCTTGGGGTTCTCTTGTTCTGTTTTCGAAGAAGTCAAACGGCACCCTCAGGATTTGTGTGGATTATCAGAAGCTAAACCAGTTTACGGTCAAGAACTGATATCCCTTGCTGAGGATCGATGATCTCTTTGATCAACTTTGAGGAGCCTGAGTGTTCTCGAAGATTTATTTGAGATCTAGTTATCAGCAGTTGCATGTTAGACCATCTGATATACCTATTATAGCTTTCCAGAGCAGGTATGGTCTATACAAGTATATGGTTATGCCGTTCGGCATCACGAACGCGCTGGCAGTTTTCATGGCACTGATGAACCGAGTGTTCCATCCATACTTGTATTCCTTCATGGTGGTCTTCGTGGATGATATCTTGGTGTACTCTCACACTCGACACAACCATGCTACCCATCTTGAGATCGTTTTGAGTACACTGAGAGAGCATCAGTTATATGATAAGATCTCAAAATGCCACTTTTGGATGGACCAGATTCACTTTTTGGGTCATGTTATCTCAGAGACAGGAGTATCAGTAGACCCAGAGAAAGTGAGGGTAGTAGTTTCCTGGGAGAATTCGAAGAACGTCTTTGTGGTATGGAGTTTCTTAGGGTAATCTGGATACTATAGACACTTCATACAGGACTTTTCATGCCTAGCAGCACCACTGACAGGTCATACCAAGAAAGGGTCGAAGTTCTTATGGTCAGATTCTTATGAGTCAGTCTTTCGGAAGTTAAAAGGGAGGTTGAAGTCAGCACTGATACTAGTCTTTCCAGAGATGGGAAAGATCTATATCGTGTCTTGTGATACTTCAGGTATCGATCTGGGAGTTGTGCTTATGCAGGGATATGGAGTCGTTACGTACAGGTCTCAGAAGTGGAATCCACATGAGAGAAACTACCCGACGCACAATCTGGAGTTGGAAGATGTTTTTCATACCCTACTCTATTGGAGACATTATCTTTTGGGTGAGCATTTTTTGGTTTTCACCGACCACAAAAGTCTCAAGTACATCTTCACTCAGCGTGATCTGAATCTGAGACAACGCAGGTGGGTTGAGTATCCTTAGTATTTTTACTTTGAGATTTCCTATACACCTGGGAAAGGTAACGTAGTGGCTGAAGTATTGAGTAGGAGAACTCAGATACAGTCAGTTCAGGAGGCCAGCAGTGAGTGGTAGCTTATGGATCTGTTCTCTGAGATGCATTTGGAGATGCACGACAGACAGGGGGAGACGTTTCTTTCTTCTGTAGTTGTTACCTCCACTCTTCTTGATTGGGTACGAATGAGGCATATATCAGATTCTTAAGGCCTAGTCCTATGGGAAATCATGTTAGGAGAGGACCCTATTCCTAGGTAGACCATATGTGAGGATGAGATCCTGTGGTTTTAGGGACGCGTATGGGTACCAGTAGACATATGCGAGGAGCTGATAGGGGACTTTCATTTCTCAATTTGGGCAGTTCATCCTGGCATCACCAAGATGTACCATGATCTACACCATCAGGTGGTCAGGTATGAAGAGGGACATTTCTAGTTTCATCATGAGGTGTTCCACTTGTCAGTAGGTGAAAGCGGAGCATCAGCGACCAGCAGGTCTTTTGCAGCAGTTACCCATTCCCGAGTGGAAGTGGAATGACGTCGTGATGGACTTCGTGACCGGTTTTCTGAGGTCTCCTTAAGGGAATGATGCAGTATGGGTTGTCATTAATAGACTCACGAAGGTTTCTCACTTATTTTCGATTAAGGATACCTTTAGTTTTGATGAGCTAGGGCGGTTGTACATCCGATAGATTGTACGTCTGCATGGAGTTCCGCATTCCATTTTTTCAGACAGGGATGCGTGTTTTACTTCTCAGTTATGGTAGGGGCTTCAGAAGGATTTGGGTACAAAGGTACTTTTGAGAACAACATACCATCCATAGACAGATGGCCAGTCCGAGCATATGATTCAGTTTCTTGAGGATATGCTCTGAGATTTCATTCTGGACTTTGGAGGTTCTTGGGAGAAGCATATACCTCTTGTGGAGTTCGCCTACAACAACATTTTTCAGGCGACTATTCAGATGGAACCTTATGAGGCTTTGTACGATAGGCCATGCCAATCACCTTTATTCTGGCTGGAGGCAAGAGGGGAAGCTTTTCTGGGACCTCGTATTGTTCAAGAGACCTCAGAGCAGATAGAGTTGATTCGGAAGAAGATGGCTATGGAACAGTCTTGACAGAAGTCTTATGTTGATCAGCGGAGATGACCTCTGGAGTTTGAGTTCAGGGATCAGGTTTTCCTATGTGTCACACCGAGGTTGGGACACAAGAGGATTCGGAGACACGGTAAGCTTTCACCATGGTACGTCAGGCCATTTGAGGTGTTGGAGAGAGTTGGGTCGGATGCCTATCAGTTGCAGTTACCTTAGAGGTACCGGGCTATGCACGACATCTTCCACGTTTCTCAGCTCTGACATTACTTTTCAGACTCGTCTCATGTCTTTCAACCTGAGGAGGTTGAGCTCGAAGTGGATGCATCATTTGAGGAGCATCCTATCCGGATTGTCGATCGCAGTATGAAGGTTCTTCATGGCCAGTCTATTCCTTTGGTATGAGTGATATGGAATCACAGGTGAGTATAGGACGAGACATGGGAGAGGGAGGCCGACGTAAGATCGCAGTGGCCGGATCTGTTCAGGGTTTCTTCTTCCACGACTCGCTAGGGAAATTTGGGGACGAATTTCTTTTAGGGGGGGAAGTTTGTAAGAACCCAGACCTTCGTTTCAGGTATGTTTTTTATTTTTCTAGAGTTTTTGAGAAAAGAGGAGTTTCTGGAAATTTTTAAAGTACACATTGTGTACTTAGATTCTACGCGAGGCTATTTACTGGCTGTGTCTAGGCCACACACATGGTCGTGTGTGGTGATGTGGAGGCCCCTTAAAGCGGATTATGGAAAATCCTAGTACACGTCGTGTACTTTATTTTTTTTTCATTAAACAGATTGGGGTCATGTATAATCACCATAACATGCTTCTTCTCCAGATTCTTTGACCAAGAGCATCCCGTATGGCCACAAATCTCCTTCGAGCCCCTGAGCCTCTGTCCATTTTCCGAATTGACTGTTGTCGATTGTGTTGGGACCATAGCGATAAGCTTTTCCTTCTCCTAGATCTTCGTTTTCCAATTCCTCCTCTTTTGAATGTTTTGTGGGTTGAACGTTTTGTGCGTTTTTGTATACCTACGATGTTCTAAGGAAATTCAAGCCTCTTGGTTCAAGTATATCGATCTCCTAGCATCAAGGTAGGTGGTTTGTGGATTTCCATTAAAATTCATTGAGTATTATATGCAAATTCCACCAATACCCTTGAATGGGGTATTGCGTGTTTACTGTTTTTACCCTGTTGTTTTCCTGTCTTGCTTGTATGCTTGTGTATAGGTAATTTGGTTATCTATGAGTATAATTTCTATGATTGGATGTTCTGCCCATGCCTTGTTTTGTTTACGACCTTTTGGTCTTGTTCAGCCTTTGGTCGTTATACCTATTTTCCATGCCTTGTGACCATAGGATGGAGTGTTATTCCTTGACATGCTTGTTATGGTATAGACGGGTTATCCAAGTAGCTCTGTAGGTTTACTTTGGCCTTATAGAATTATTATGCACTAACTGGCACGGGGTCGTGAGAACCTGGTTTTATATACTATAAGGGGATAGACCGAGTGAGATTCCTCAGAGAGTCTTGGACATTATAGACTATAGGGGATCGACCGAGTGAGATTCCTAGAGAGTCTTAGACATTATAGACCACAGGAGGATAGACCGAGTGAGCTTCCTCAGAGAGTCTTGATCTTTATAGACTATACGGGGGTAGACCGAGTGAGCTTTCTTGGAGAGTCTTTGTTTTGTTTGAATTTCCTTAAACCATTACAGGCTATAGGAGGAATTGACCGAGTGAGATTCCTTAGAGAGTATGTGATAGACCTAAGGCTATAAGGGGAATTGACCGAGTGAGATTCCTTAGAGAGTCTCTATACCTTGGGCCTATAGGGGGAATTAACCTCATGATCTTCCTCAGAGAGTCCCTGACTACCTTAGACTATAAGGGGAATTGACTGAGTGTGTATCCTCATAGAGTCTTATAATCTCATATGACCAAACCAAGGGGGTTAGGCTAAGTTTATTGCCCATAGGGTTGTCGGTACTTATTGGATAGGAACAGAGGGGATGGATTTGATTACTTCCCAGAGGGATTCCTATTTCTGGTTAGTTGTTTCTTCACTACTGCTTGTTGATTGTGGATTGTTTGCTGTTGTGTATCATCCTGTTTACTGCTTACTGGTTACTGCTTATTGTACTATTACCTTCCATATACTCACTGACTATTAGGCACAAATATTCGGGTGGTTGCCTACTAGGATTTAGTCTCACACCCTATTTGAATCATGCTTTTGGGCCCAAACAGATTATATTGTTGCAGGTATAGACAAGGGAAAGCGCCCTTCGACTTCAAGTATTTGACTTGCATTGGAGCAGGAGAGCATGGGACCAAGCTGAGGCTTGAGATGCTGAGGATTTGCTTATCTATTTTCTTTTTTACTTTGGATTAGTTTTGTATTCATCATTGTGACTTGTTTGGCTGCTTTCCTAGACATACGTATCATGAAACATTTCTATATAGATATATATATATGTGCTCCTGTTGTTTATCATATTTAGTCTTCCGTTGTTCACTTGTGTATGGATTGTTTACTACTTCCATTATTCTATTATTTCTCTTTTCTACTGTGTACTCTACCAATGAGGGAATAGTTTCCCCACTATCACACCCAAGGCCCTCACTGCTAGCCGGCAGCCTCTGGTTTTTGGGGAAATGCGCTTGAGGCCATGTGACCAACCGAGTACGAGGAACCTCTAGGTGGCTTCTAGAACCGAGATGTTACACATCTACTTCATTTAATATATTATCACATGAGGAATAAGATTCTAAATAAAATAATATAACTCTTTACCAACTTTCTGAGTGATATCTAATAAGGGTTATAGTATTAAAATATGGGACCTTGTGCACGCTATGATTGCTTCCAGTTCTACTATCTGTGTATTCAAGTCATCCATATGGGTGTGGGGTTGAGAGAATTTATGATGTATATATTCAATAACCACTTAATTTTCCCTTATTAATTTTAATAGAGGAGTGATATCATAAAAACCATTTATGTCCCTCTCATTGTTGGCCAATTACATTCAAGACAGGAAAATCAGTAGCATGATATCATACAATTGTCTATAGTCAAAGAAACTGGCTCCCAAATCACAAAATAGATATTTAAGGAATTCATATTTGTCATGAATGATCTCTAAGAGGGTACCTATAATAAGTGAATGTATTTTATACCAATTTATCCTTCATGGTACCAATCTCCCAATGATTACTTAAAGGGCGTATTAGAAGGATAAATGGTGGGTGGAATATGTCTAGGTATCAAGTCTATTAAATGAAGGATAAATCTAGTTAATGAGGAATAAAGAGATGGATTCTCATTTTTTTTCTCACTCAACTAGTGTATCATCTATCACTATCACCAAATGTTCAACTTCCTTAACAAAATTTTTCCTTTTGATGGGCGACATTACACCATGAAGAGAGCATTTCCTTGGGGGCTCCCCCAAGTCCATAATCAACTCCATAAATTCTATGGAAAAGGGGCTTGGAAAAGTATAGGGAATATCTTCTTGATTAAATAATCTATTTTTTATGCTAATCTAGTAATCTTCCACCCAATCTTGGGTATAGTCCTAAGAAAGAAAGATATAAGCATCAACAGGTGGAAGAACAATTTCATTAATTGTATCTCCATGAGATAATATAATCTAGAATTGGTAAATAAGTATAGTATTTCAATCTTCATACATTCCAGATAAGGTATGATGAGATACCATTTAGTTTAATCTAAACTTACAAGAAAATCAATAAGGTGTATATGGATTATAGATGATTAGTTCATCTATGTGATCTGCAGGAACCCCATCCTGAAATTAGACTTTATACAATCTCTAGAAAATAAAACTACTTTCATTGTTAATAAAAATTCCATTGATTTTAGGGTATGGAATAAAATTTAAATGATCATGTTTTCTCAATATATTAATAACATAATCAGTGTCTAATGACATCACCTCAACCCCAAAAAAATTAGCATCCTAGGATGGGACAAGGCATGAGGAATTTCAGTAGTATTCTCATATTGATAACATCAAAAACTCTCCCCTATACAATCAAATGAAAATTGAAAAGGGGTGTTGAACTGTTAGGGGACATTATTTTATTAATCATAGATAATAATTTGGTAAATTTGAGCAAGGGTTGGCACATATAAGTTAAGGGGACTCCCTTTTTCCAGTTGTGCTTCCATAACAAATGTGCTAACTTGAATTCCCAAGCCTGAATCATCGACATGGAAAATCCATCCATTTAAAAACATGGCCAAATATCTTGATATATGGATACATGGAGAAACCCCTGGTCTATCATGATATCCCCATGAGGCATACTCCCCAACTTCTAAAAGGTTCCAATAAGATCTGGTGTTGTTTCAAACTTATTGAGAAGGACATCGATGGGGGATTATGGTGGTTGTCCAAGTCCCACTGTGTAAAGGAAGATATTGATCCAATCCTTGAAATAAATGATCAAGTGTAGGTTTATATCATTCTTTAACTTCTCCTTAATAATGGTGGGCATATGTTGTTCCATGGTTAGAGTTTGTTTGGATTCATCCCAAGAATTTATAGCGGAAAGGAATTAGTCATACATCTCTTCAAGAGGAGGTATTCCCCCAAGATGATAAATATACCATAGACTAATCCATGCCTCACCATGGGTTAGATGAAAAGAGTTGGTGTTAGGACACTAGTGAATAATTATCTCTCTGATAAGTCTTGATTGATGGTATATGATGAACTAAGAAATCCATGTCACCTCACAAAGATGGATAGCATGTAACTTGTTGTAGAATTCAGAGAAACTATCCCTAACTCAAAATGGTCATTCCCATTCATCAGAAAAGTTACCACCAGGGCACAAATACCACTTTAAAATCCATCCACCTTTTGGTTTATCTATAGAAGAGATGAGTATGCTCGAGTATCTCTGAGTTATTGTTTGATGATAAATATCACGACCATCTGGACCTATAGGGGAATTGGGAAACATATAAGATATCCTATAGAATTATGTCACAATTAAATGATTGTCCTTAAAAATCATTTGAATTCATTTAGGATAGGATGATAGCCATAGGGACAAATTATTAAAGTAATTTGAAGTGCTAGAAGTATCATCTAAAATAATTAATCGGTTCAAATGGAGTATTATAAAAATGAGAGGTTTGAATCTCAGTGGGAAGAAGCCCCTTTAAAATCTTATTGTTGTAAAAGACCCGGTACCGAGGGTTATTATTACAGTTCTTAGAAATTGGGGATGTTTAGTTAGCCGCATCAAAATACATTTTTTAACTAGAATCCATCTACATAAGAACGATAATAACATTTAATATGGGTAGAGTAACCCTACCAAAATGAGAAAAGGAGGTATATAACTTGGATAGAATCACATGAATCATGTGACCTGTATAAGGGTTCGCAATCACATGAACTATTATAGGCATCACAAATCATGTAACCCATGTAACATATCATAATATCTTTATCTATTCTATCACATACACTCGTGTGACCATATAATGGTTACAAAAATTTCATAAAGCTCATGAAATCATGTTATGGAACGAGAAGATCATGAAAACTAACCCTACATACAAGGAAATGTGTCAAAGTTTAAGTAATATAGAGTTGATCATCTAACAGTTTTATTGAATAGGTTGTCAAGACAACTCAATTATGTAGAGCGATCACAAAATAAAATCATGATATGTATTACTTAAAATATACTTTTAAAGCAATCATATGAGAGCGGAAAGCATAAGATATTTGGAGGTCTAAATAATTGATGAAATGACTGGCATCCCACTACCTTATTTATAGGGAACCCTGTGGAATTTAAACGGTCTCCCAGAGGAATAAAATACACTAAGAACAACAAACAACATAATCCCAAGGGACCAAGAGATTATTTCCATTCCTCAAAACTAAGACTTTATCCCTTCATACCTTTCTTCTAAAGAGGGTAATTTGTTAACACTCTCCAAACCACCATTAGTCATTTTTGGATTGTAAAAATTTCCCAAATAATATTTATTATTTTCTCTGCAAAGGGAAGAAAGGATCATCATGGATATATAAGTATTAGGCACATGGTTCATATGAATCTCATGACCCTAAGGACATCACATGAATGGGTCATGGGATTCACATGATCTATCCATAGATCACACAAAAACCCCTAGTGACATATTGGATATTTCAAGAGAATGCCATCATACATATTACCTTAATCATGCAAAGGATGTCATACATTTCCATTTTATCATGTGACACCATGATAGAAAACTAATGGGATAATGCTATAGGCTTTATAAAATAAAATCTGAAAATGTGGTACCTTTATACAAAAGAGAGTTACAATATTTTTCAAGTAAAGGGGTTATGCACTTCGCATGATCAATATTCCTTTATCATGTGAAGGGCCTCTAAAATTCCATCTTAATCTCACAAGGGAACCTAGAAAATTATTCCTCAATCACACAAAGCCTCATTGCAGGTAAATGGATTTGGTAAAGACTCTTAGACATATTAGACTAATCTTCTTAAGGCCTTTTGGCATGCCAATTTGATTATGTGAAATCCTCTTGATGTGGTTTCCATAAATATTGCAATGAAGAAGTGATCTCATGATCTCTATTTATCAGACGACCCAAATATGACATCATGGATGACTCATGGTGGGTTCACATGAAACACGTAATGTGATTATCCATCCACCTACTAAAGACCATGTATGTGATTTAAGCACCATGTGAAGTGGTGTAGATCTTGGTAAGTGATGCCTATAAATCTACACCCCCCCCCCCTCAGTATAGAAAAACACACAGAGAGCTGTGAAGAGATGAGAGTGGACTTCTCGGAGCATATTACCATGCAACAGTAATATTCTTCAATCAGGTAACCCTATGAAATGACTTAAGTGGGTTTTCAGTATGTCTATATGCCTCATTTGATCACTCTATTGATCATCTGAATAAATCATGGCATACCAGTTGGATCATGAGGAGGATTTTTCACTTATAGGCTTGATCACACAAGACCTCAATAAGCGAGAACCTCATGATTATTAATTCATATATTAAATAAAATAAAAAATTTGATCAAATACTTATGTGAAGATGGATATGATGATTTTCATGCATAGGGGTTCATGTGCCTCATGCAACCCATTCATTAGTCATGCGACGTCACTGAGACATGTTAAGATAATTATGAGATAACCTTTATAAACATCATACAAGTCATGCAATTCCCTATGGAAATGTCAGGTTAATCGTGTATTGGTCTTTGTATATGCCATCCAAGTCATGTGAAACCCTATTAGACATTCCAGTTGGTTCATGTGAAGATCTCTAGACATGTTATCTAGTTCATGAAAAATCTTTTAGATATGTTATCTTATTCATGATAATTCATATGGAAATTTTATATGGTTTAGGTGAAGTCCTTTGTACATGTCATCTAGATCAAGTGATGGCCCTTGGACATGTCATCCAAGTCAGGTGATGCCCTTAGGTGTGTCAATAAGATCAGGTGAAGTCCTATAGACATATCAAAAAGATAAGGGGAAGTCCTCCGAACCTGTCATCTTGATCACATGAAAGCCCTTAGACATATCATCTTAGATCATGAAAATACCCTTAGAAATTTCAGTCATACACCTTTTTACATGTCAAGAAGATACCCTAGACATGTCGGGATGACACCCCAGACATGTCAACCTTGTCCATCCAGAATACTTATGTTTATTCCCTCAAAATGTGTGAACCCCAAACTATGAGTTTTGGTAGAGAATTTATAGCATCCCGTTATTTTATTACATAACTTTTCATTACATTTTACAAACAGAGGATCATTAAAGTCTAGTGTCTTAGAAATAAGGAACATAAAACAAGAAAACATAAAACATTATTTTAATCCCCTTTGAAAACTTCTTGAAAAGTTCATCCTATGTACTATTACTTCATCTCATAACCTGGAGACATAGATCAATGTAAAGGGTGAGTAGAAGGCCCAGTAAGGAAAACAAGTGAAATAGTTCACATGTGAACTTGAGCGGTATCAATGAGAACATCGAGATAAATAGGCATATAATAATAATAACTTGAAAAATAAATTGAAAATGTGGATACAACATTTAATTTATAAATTCATGAAGATATCACCACGGACCAACCCCAAGGTGTCATAAAAATTACCAAGGTTATTCACTAAGGTATCATAAAACATGTCATCTCTAGAGATTAAATTCTTTACCCAATGCATTGGAGAGTTATCAGGGCACACACTTAATATGTATTTATTTTCATGTGATCCACATAGATCATAATCCTAAATTTCATAAATAACCCATAGAGAGTAAAATAAATGGGTTTCACTTCAAAATCATGACGCTTTAAAAGTGCTTAAAAATAAGATCATTATGTCATTTATAACCCGTGGAAAGGAAGTGAGGGTTATATGTATGTCAATTCTAGAACTAAATATATCAATTTTATATCTTTATGAATACCCATAGAAATTAAAATAGATTTGGGTATTCACATAATAAAAAAATATAATTTCAGAGAGAAATTTTTAGACGAACATTTTGTAGCATAACGGCTACATGACATGTTTTTAGAAAACCTTAAAAAGAGAGAGGATAAGGATAAAGCACTCATAAAAAACTCATAATACATTATAGGGACATAATAAAATATAAATAATATCATTTTATGTATATTTTAATGAAATAACACAAGAAAAGGAAACTTGAAATAAAAGATAAGATGCGATTTATTTTACGAAAATTTGACAGCCTAACGGCGTCACTTAAAAATTAAGATAATTAATTTATGAGAGTAGAAAGGGTATCTAGTCATTTGTACATGAAATGGAAATTAATAAGTATATATAAGAATATACCACCACAAAATAATATGGAAACTAGAATACATAACATAAAGGAGGTCATGACTAAAAGAGGAAGGTGAAAGGTTCCCTTACCTTGAAAAGTAACTTCAAAAACTCGAATTTTGTGACCATGGGGGCTTGAGGGAAACTTGGGAGGACTCTTTGGGAGGTAAAAAAGACCATATCTTTGTTTAGGATGAATTTTTAATGAAATTAATGAAGGAATGGGTTGGTATTTATAGTAAAAGTGGGGGAATATTTTATTAATTTCCAAGGGACACATCATTAGTGGTATTTACAAAACCATGGGCTGACCATGGTATTTTACCATGATATTGGCCAATGGGGACACCTAATAACATATCTTACTATTTACAAGTCAATTGGAATTATTACATCATTTTTACATTATTAATGATGTCATTAAATACACTGAAACTCACAACTGTATTTTCACTATTCACAGGAAAACAAAAAAAATTATAAAAATCTCATAAATTCACCCTAACATAATATCTATGATCTAAATTCAAAAATAAACTCCATTTTATGAAAATAATTTTCTAATTATGAGATATTTAATTTTTAAGTAAAGATACTATTTAAACAAAAAAAATACTAATACTTAACTAATAATTTTGGAAATAGTTATTTACTTATGCTATTATATCAAATTACCATTCAAGATTCCAAAATTAAATTTATACTTTCTTAAGTGAGGTTACTAATCTATTGGTCACATTACTAATCATAAGGGTATTATTACTATTCATACATTACTATTTACTAAAAATCAAGTTGATCTTATTATACTCTAAATTTATTACTGATCACAACAATATAAAACCATTTTTTTAAAAATAATTACACATTATTTATTATTTAAAGTATACAAATATATTTTAAAATACAATTTTTCCAAAAAAAATCACCAATAATGTGAAACTTCTATAATTTCATCCTATATTTATTTGACATTTGAAATTCATAAATTTTACCATAATAATAAATAACAATTTTATTTATGAAAAAGTATTACACAAAGTAACTAAGGCCTAGTTACATATCCCCTTATAACACCTGCATAGGACCTAAGAGTAAGGTGTTCAATGGTGATAAAATCTTGGGGCAGCTCGGAAAACACTACCCGAGTTGTGATTTCTATCAGCTTGAACTTTTATCATAGTCAATTCGGTTCAAGCTTCACATATTGAAGCTCAGCTTGGGCTTAGGCTTGGTCCAGAGCAAAGCCTAGTGACACAACCTCCTTCCCAAGCATCGACAGATGGTCTTCATATGGATCGAGCCTACTAGATGAGGCCATCAACTCCTCTTTCTATTTTAATTAACCATGATCATTTGTATTTAAAAACAATAGTCATAATTTTAATAGTATAGTTTCCAACGGTCATATTGACCAATGGTCATATAACAGTCGAAACCCAATGGTCTCATTTTAATTATACTCACTTAATTAATTCAAGGATATAGTTTTGTTGAGTATAAAATAAAATACCACACAAAATCAGGAAACAAATATTATTCAAAAGTTTTCATCGTTACTTTCCTACCCCCTTAATAAATTTCGTCCCCGAAATTTTAACTTGTACCCTCATAAGAGAAAATGTGTGGGTACTTATACCTCATAGACTTCTCTGGTTTCCATATGGATTTTTCACATTTTTTGGTTTCTCCACAATACCTTAACAAGGTGGGTAGTCTGGTTGCATAGAACCCTGTCTCTATGATCTAATATCTCAACCGGTTGCTCCTCATATGAGAGGTTATCTTCCAGTTGTACCATTTATGGATTTAGTACATGTGAAGGGTTAGGTGTGTACGTCCTCAAGAGGGATATATGGAATACATCATGAACTTGTGCTAGATTTGGAGGAAGTGAAAGTTGATAGGCCACTACTCCTACATGATCAAGGATTTCATAAGGGCCAATGTACCTAGGTATGAGCTTCCCTTTCTTCACAAACCTCATGACTCTCTTCCAAGGTGAAATTAGAAGAAAGACTTTGTGGCCAACATCAAACTCCAATTCCATTCAATGGTTGTCATCATAGCTCTTTTGCCGACTCTAATTAGCCTTAATGTGTTGTTGGACGGCTTGAACCTTCTGTCATCTATTTCACAATATTAGGCCCAAGAATCTTTCTCTCACTATATTCATCCTAAAAAGTAGGAGTTCTACATCAAATCCCATATAGAGCTTCATATAGTTCCATTAGAATGCCCAAGTGGAAGTTTTTATTGTAAGAGAACTCAATAAAATGGATATGTTGATCCCATCCACATATAAATTTTATTGAGCATGTTCTCAGCATTTCCTCAAGTGTTTGAATAGTCCTTTTAGATTGTCCATCAGTTTGGGGGTGATAGGCCATACTGATATTCAATTCGTTTCTTAGAGCATGTTGAAGACTTCTCCATAATTTTGATGTGAACCTTGGATTAGGATCAAACATGATAGAAAGTGGAACTCTATAAATCCTTTTCACTTCCTTCACGTAAATCCTGGCAAGTTGATCGAGAGACAAATATTCTCAAATAGAGATAAAATGAGTAGTCTTGGTGAGATGGTCCACAATAACCTATATCTCATTGTTTCTTTTGGAAGTTCTCAAGAGACCAGTGAAAAATTATATAGTGATATTGTCCAACTTCCATGCTGGTATGGGAAGTGGTTGTAATACCCCTTTAAGAAGTTGTTTCTATGGCTTCACTTGCTGAAATAATAGGCACCTTGAAGTGTAGTCAGCAATCTCCCTTTTCATATTATCCCACCAATAATGATCTGGAAGGTCCCTATACATTTTTTTGCTTCCTAGATGTATAGAGAAAGTAGAGCTATGAGCTTCATCCATCATCTCCTTCTTTATTTCTGTAATATATTGATCACATAGTCTAGTACTAAATTTCAGTACACCTTATTTATCAATATTGAACTTAGGAAACTTCTCATCCTTTACAGCCTCAAACTTATTCTATAACAAAGGATTTTATTTATTATCCTTCTTGATCTTCTCTAGTAATGATGATTGAGAAATAATTTAGGATAGAGTTGATGATGTACCTTCCCTTATAGTCCCCATGTCCATATTTACTAGGTCATTAATAAAAGGATATCTTTTAATCCTCATCATGTAAATAACAACTAGGTCTTTCCTACTTAATACATCAATGACTTTGTTTTCTATTCCAGGATGATAATGAATTGAAAAATCATAGTATTCAAGAAGTTCCAACCATCTCATATGTCTCATGTTCAATTCCGTTTTGGTGAAAATTTACTTCAAACTTTGATGGTCTGTGTATATACCAAATTTATCCCCATAAAGATAGTGCCTCCATATCTTCAGAGAAAAAACGACCGCAGCCAGCTCCAGATCATGCATAGGATATTTTTATCATGAGTCTTCAACAATAGAGATGCATAAGCAATGAATTTTTCATTTTTTATGAGGATGAACCCAATCCATTTAAGAGATTCATCGCTTAAAATAACAAATCTATCTCCACTTGAGGGAAGATTTAACACTGGTGTAGTAACCAATCTCTTCTTCAGCTCTTGGAAACTTTCCTCACACTCCTTTATCCAGATGAACTTGACCCCTTTTCGAGTTAACTTGGTTAATGGATTATAAATTTATGAAAAAAAATTCACAAACCTCTTATAATATCCCGTTAATCCAAGGAAACTTTTAATCTCAGTTATTTTTGTAGTTTGAGGTGACTCCTCTATAACCTTTGTCTTTGGAGGGTCAACTATGATTCTTTCATTGGTTACAATGTTCCACAAGAAATAAACTTGTTTTTACCAAAATTCAGACTTTCTGAACTTTCCAAAAATCCTCTCCTTCCATAGAGTTTTCAAAATAACCCTTATATGATCCTCATACTCCCCGCAACTTTTGGAATATATTATAATATCATCAAGAAAAACTACCAAAAGGTTATCAAGGTAGTTATTAAAGACTCCATTCATCAAATCCATAAAAATAGCATGGGTATTAATCAATATGAATAGAATAACAACAAACTCATAATTTCCATAACATGATCGAAAGTGAGTTTTTGGAATATCATCTTTTTCCACCCTCAATTGATGATAACCAGATCAAAGATCAATCTTGGAGAAGAATTGAGCCCCATGAAGCTGGTCAAATAAGTCATCAATTCTTGGAAGAGGGTATTTTTTATTCACTATGATCCCATTCATATCTCTATAATTAATTCATAGCTGCATCAATACATCCTTATTCTTCACAAAGAGAGCAGGTGCTCCCTAAGGAGACACACTCAGTTGGATAAACCCCTTCTCCAAAAGATCTTGGAGTTATTTTTTTAATTCCTCCATCTTTACATTTTCCATCCTATATGGGGAATTTTAAATCGGATGAGATCCAGGTACAAATTCAATGGAGAACTCTACCTCTCTTTCTGGGGGAGGTTCGGGTAACTTCTCATGAAATACATCAATGTATTCCTGGGTGATGGGGACATTTTCTATCCTTATACTCTCATGTAATTCTTCTTATTCACTAATAAAATCCATAAAGAATGATATATGAGGTTCTTATAAACAAATATCAGGTTGATATATCTCTCCTGGGAAGAGAACTGTAGGTTTTACATTCAAGACTACTGATATTTCCTTGCTTCTGCATTCGATCTTAGCATTATACTTTGAGATCCAGTCCATCCCTACAATAATGTCGAATTCCATCATGGGAATGACTACTAGATTTTTTATAATATTATGATCACTAAATTAAATACTAGAGTTTATAAACACTGATTATTCTTGGATAATCCCACGAAGAGTCTTGACTGATAACTCTACTTTTATCAATTCAGGGGTTGATTATAAATTCATTTCAAACTTGGAGAAATAAAAGAATACGTAGAACCAGAATAAAAAAAAAGTAATTTATTGCTTTGATAGAAAAACAAGAGTACCTACCACCACATCATTCAGAGCTTCAACCTTAGTCGTGGTGATAGAAAAAGCACAACCTTGTTCCCTTGGCCTTTTCTGAGGATGATGGTGATTCCCCTCCACTTCCATCAGATTTGTACAGTGATTGGAAAAGTGCCCAAGTTTTCCACACTTATAAAATTAGACATTAGGTAGGGATTTTACCATCTTCCCTTTTTTTAGTGTTTGGTAGTTGATGCTTCACCTCACTACGACAATTCTATGTGATATGACCATCTCTTACACACCTGTAGAACTTACCACTCTTGAGTAGGAAGTTCCCCAAATGCTTCTTCCCACATTTATTATATGTGGGACGTTTCACTTTCTTGCCTCCTCTTCCCTGATCAATGTTCTTTCCTAAGATGGGCTCCATTGATCTCTTATTGTCATTGGATTTATGAGACCACTCCATCTCACCAAACTTCAGTTTGACTTTCATCGCACTCCACACGATCTCCTCATAGCTATCGTAGTCTTGGTTGGCTAGATTCTTCTGTAGATGAGGTCTTAGTCCACCAAAGAATTTATAAACCTTCCCATTTAGATCCATGAAAAATCTAGATGTGTAACATGAAATCCTTGTGAATTTCATCTCATAGCTTCCCACAGATTCATTATCCTTCTACTTCAGCTCAAGAAACTCCTTCTCTATTTTTTCCTTATATAACGAGGGAAATACTTATTAAAGAATATCCCTAGGAACTCTTCCCACTCCCTATCTTTAACCTCCACTATTTTACTCATGTTTTTAATCAATTATTACCACTTTTCATCTTCTCCCTCAAAGTGGTAAACATCCAAGGTGACCTTGTCTTACTCTAAAGAGAAGATCACATAAAATATCTTCTCTATAGAGCTGATCCACTGTTCATCAATCAATGGGTCGGTTGATCCACTGAAGGTTGGTGGTCATTGACACATAAAGGACTCAACAAAATGTTGTTCCCTTCATGGTGAGATCAGTCTCTCTACTTTATTAAAGTTATTTCTCATAACTTGAGTCAGTTAGTTCATCATTATCATGAAAGTTTCCATTACAGCTTCCATTAGAGGTTTGTAAGTGAATGGTCCATTGCAGTCACCATTTTCATGATTCCTCCTATTACCTGCCATTTTCTAAAAGATTAAAACCTTAGTAAGAAACTTATTTCATTTATGAATCTTTTAACTATAAAGGATTTTTAAAACGTTATGCTTAAACATACTATTCATTAACAACAATTTCATTTATCTATAAATCCTTAATAATGATCCATAAAAAGATTTTGATTAACCAAACATATCCCTTGGGAGTGTCAAAACAGAAGTGAAGTAAGGAATGTTGTCATGTACCTGGATACCCCATGTCAAGCTCGAAACTCCTTGTCGGAGTTTTCACTTCTAGGTACATTTGTTACAGAGCCACATCCACTTGTTTGTATCCAGACAAAGATTTATTTGTTCGAAAACCACTTATTTAATATTTCATCAAAATACCAGAAAGTTTTCCTATATTTAAACTTTTCTATATGGTTATTATTAATTTTTTCATAGCCTAATTTCCACATATAACTAAACTATCCTTTGATACCAACTATAGCACCCCACCTTTTTATTACATAAGTTTTCATTACATTTTACAAATAGAGGATCATTAAATCTAGTGTCTTGGAAATCAGGAACATAAAACATGAAAACTTAAAACATTATTTTAATACCCTTGAAAATATTCTGGAAAATTTCATCCTAAGTATGATTACTACATCTCATAACCTGGAGACATACATCAAAGGAAAGGGTGAGTAGAAGGCCCAGTAAAGAAAACAAGTGAAACAGTTTACAGGTGAACTTGAGCGGTATCAATAAGAACATGGAGATAAATAGGTATATCATAATAATAATAACATGAAACATAACTTGAAAATTTGGCTACAACATTTAATTTATAAATTCATGAACATATCACCAAGGACTAACCCTAAGGTTTTATAAAAATTACTGAGGTTATTCACCAAGGTATCGTAAAACTTATCATCTCTAGAGATTAAATTTTTTACCCAATGCATCAGAGTGCTATCTGGGAACAACCTTAATATGTATTTATTTTCATTTTATACACATATATCATAATCATAAATTTCATAAATAACCCATATAGAGTAAAATAAATGGGTTTCACTTCAAAATCATGACGTTTTAAAAGTGCTTAAAAATAAGATCACTATGTCATTTATATCCCATGGAAAGGGAGTGAGGGTTATATATATGTCAATTCCAGAATAAAATAGATAAATTTTATGTCTTGATGAATACCTCTATAAATTAAAATATATTTGGTAATTCACATAAATAAAACAAGATAATTTCAGAGACATATTTTGAGACGAAAATTCTGTAGCATAACGGCTACATAACATGTTTTTAAAAACATTAAAAAGAGAGGGGACAATGATAACCTAATCAGAAATAACTCATGATAAGTATAGGTATGTAATAAAATATAAATAATATCATGTTATGGATATTTTAATGACATACAACATGAAAGGGAAACTTGAAAGAAAAGAGAAGATGCGATTTCTTTTAAGATAATTCGGCAGCCTAACGGCATCACTTAAAAATTAAGAAAATTAATTGATGAGAGCAAAAAGAGTATCTCATCATTTGAACGTAAAATGGATAGTAATAAGTATGTAGAATAATATACCCCCAAATAATAAAATGGAAACTAGAAAACATAATGTAAAGGAATTTAGGACTAAAAGAGGAGGGTGAAAGGTTCCCTTACCTTGAAGAGTAACATCAAAAACTCAAAGGTTGTGACCTTGGGGGGGGGGCTAGAAGGAACCTTGGGAGGACTCCTTGGGAGGTAAAAAAGGCCAGATCTTCATTGAGGATTCATTTTTAAATAAATTAATGAAGGAATGGGTTCGAATTTATAGTAAAAGTGGGGGAATATTTTTTAATTTCCAAGGGGCACCTCATTAGTGGTATTTTCAAACCCATGGGTTTTCCCATGGTATTTTCCTATGGTATTGTATACTTGGTAAACCTCATAACATATATTACTATTCACAAGTCGATCAGAATTATTACATCATTGTTACATTATTAATGATGTTATTAAATACATTGAAACTCAAAACTATATTTTCACTATTCACCAAAAAACAAAACATTTTATAAAAATCTCATAAATTCACTCTAACCTAATATCGAAGATTTGAATTAAAAAATGAACTCCATTTTGATGAAAATAATTTTCTAATTTTGATATATTCAATTTTTAAGTAGAAACACTATTTACTTGAAAAAATAGTAATACTTAACTAATAATTTCTGAAACAGTTATTTACTTATGCTATTATATCACATTACCATTCAAGATGCCTAAATTATATTTATACTTTTTTAAGTGAGGTTAATATTCCATTGGTCGCATTACTTTTCATAATGGTAATATTATTATTCATACTTTACTATTTACTAAAAAATAATTTGATCTTATTATACTCTAAATTTCTTACTGATCACAACAATAGAAGACCATTTTTTGAAAATAATTTCACATTATTAATTATTTAAATTATACAAAAATATTTTAAAAAATCCTTTTCCAAAAAATCACCAATAATATGGAACTTCTATAATTTCATCCTATATTTATATTGACATTTGAAATTCACAAATTTTACCATAATAATAAACAAAAAATTTATTTATACAAAAGGATTACACTAAGTAACTAAGGCCTCATTACAGATCCCCTTATAACACCTGCATATAACCTAAGAGTAAGGTGTGCAATGGTGATAGAATCTTGGGGCGGCTCAGACAACATTGCCCAAGTGGTGATTTCTATCCGCTTGAACTTCTCCCATAGGTGATTTTGTTCAAGATTCACATGTTGAAGCTCATCTTGGGCATGGTCCAGAATAAAGCCTAATGAAGCAACCTCCTTCCCAAGCTCCAAAAGATGGGATTTTTATGGCCTGAGTCTACTAGATGAGGCCATCAACTCCTCTTTCTGTATTAATTAACCATGATAATTTTTATTTAAAAACAATAATCATAACATTAAGAGTATATTTTTCAATAGTCATATTGAACAATGGTCATATAATAGTAGAAACTCAAATGTCTCATTTTAATTATACTCACTTCATTAATTAAAGGATATAGTTTTGTTGAGTATAAAATAAAATACCACACAAATTCAGGAAACAAATATTATTCAAAAGTTCAATTCATTACATAATTCCACTTTCATATGGGAAGTTTCCATAATTGACTAGTGATATTCACTATTTATGATATCCTCATGTTACTCATGGTCTCCTACCTTTATATTTCAGAGGTTTAGGTTCATATATCTTCCAATAGTAATCCAACTTGGTGTAAGTCCTTCTATATCCCAAACACTATTTCTCATCGGACCCAAACTCTCCCATGAGTCTATCATCCTTTTTTTCCATCAGAAGATAGGAAATGGGATCATAAATAGGCATCCAATTTATTGTAAGTCCATGATATGTCATTTCATAGGATCCACCTCTTGTGGGTCTATCATTTTTTCACATCCATTAGCTGATTGAGAAGAAAATTGAACTATGAGGACTCTTGTTCTTGCTATAAGTAGGGTATGTAGGACTCATTCCTAATGTCTGATCTCCATATTGAAGACTTTACTTGGTATTCCCTAGTGCATAAGTACCATATCCATATGCAATGAGTTTGATTACATTCAATCCATTATTTCTCACATTGATCATGACTCACATGGGCTTAGTAATTTTCAATGATCATATCACTGGCATCATATAATTCCACCAATATAGGAAACATTAGTGTGTAATACATGTTCAATGACATGATTAAATTGATTCCATACATGGGTGTCCACCTTGGTGTAAGTCCTGAAGGAAACCCCATAATTGTAAAACCTAAGGAAATAACACTTATGAATAATAATTATTTATCCATGTCCATCAGTAGGTTGAGGGAGGGATGAACAATGAATA
This sequence comes from Viscum album, assembly GCA_963277665.1. Lineage (NCBI taxonomy): Eukaryota > Viridiplantae > Streptophyta > Magnoliopsida > Santalales > Viscaceae > Viscum > Viscum album. The sequence continues at coordinate 1,811,160,877 of OY728147.1, read as the reverse complement.
ATCTGATTCCTATTATAAAAAGGATACATGGGTCTCATTCATAAGGCTCGAGCTCTATACTTGATTCCTAATTTCCATTATTTACATCCTTTCTTCATGAAGTTAAACTACATGTCTTGGACCTAAAAAACTATGTGGATTTTGATTCTTATTCTCACAGAATATGTAGGACACCTCTTGGAGGTTCAATCCCATCCTTGAAACATCAATCCCCTTCCTAAATGATAGTAAACTCCATAGTACCTGGTTATATGGATTAATAACAAAATAATCTACCCATTTATAATAAATAATAGGAAACATATAGATAACCTCAGACACATTCAGACGGTCTCCTTAATAGAACCCCCTTTATGTATAGAAGGATTCAACACCTGGTCATTTTATTAGGGTAACTAATACCATATCAGGATTTGGAATGGATTCATGAGAATATCATAAATCTATAAGAGACTCCTAGATTAGATAATAATTCCCCCAAAAAGGTTGTGATGATATTTACCTCCTATCCTCTTGACCAGTGTGAGTTCCTAAGCATCATTGGGTTTGAAACCCCAAATGATTGTATACCATTGGAAAGTTGATTTGTGCCTTGTTATGTATATTGGATCCATTGTAAGTTTCTATGAGACATGAAAAAAGTAAACCTAACATGAATGAATGTGAAACTATAATCAAGACCCCCCCCCCCCCACACACACACACACACAAACAATCAATAATCAGACCCCAGTTTTCATTAGAAACAATGATGATGAACTCAGTGAGAATTTGGAAATAATAATCCAATGCAAAATCCTTTAATTTTTTCATCCCTTTAATAGGTTAAAAAGGATATATTTTCTAATTATTGTCAATCCATTATTCTATCCCATATTTGATGAAAATATCCACCAACACCCTCTTGGAAACATAAAAATATATTTATAGATATAGTGGTGAGAATAACATTATACTCAGTAGAATTATCCCTAAAACCTCTCATGAAAATGTGTGAGAGTCATATTAATGACTCAATGAAAAAATAATAAAAATAACATGAACCTATGTTAAGTAAATCATTAACCAACCTTATCAATTATTTTTTACCCATTCTCAAATCCAAGTATAATAATTTAATATCAAAATAATATATGCTGGGAAGTAACCATACAACTACTTCCATACTGGTTTTTCACACTAATTCCCCAACAACAAACATTCAGGTGATATCATTCCTTCTACCTACATGCCATCACACATCATATCCCATATCATAACCATATACCAAACACCACAATAACCATATAATCATCATCCCATATCCACTACCACATATCACTACAAAACCATAGTTGTATATTTGACACATACCATGATGAAACTGCACAACACAACCTCAATACATTAGGGTATTGTGAACAGGAAGGGAATTAACCTTGTTACCTCATCATACCATGCATGATCCCCACTATGTATCACAACCTATATATCATTATCATTATGTTAGAGAAACACTTATAGTAATCCATCACAGTCCATGCATCATAATGTCTATCTGTAAAAAATATTCTATTTATAGCAGAGAAAGTATGGAAGAGGGGGTAGTCAACCATATATTCCCTCACCAATATGGATGTTGGGGGGAAAATCTGAAACCTAAAACTATAGAGGATTCGATAAGGATATATATCTCAGGTGGTGGTGAAATTGAAATAACAAGAAAATAAAATTACTATAGTAGGTACACACATTCCAAACCTAAGGGTTCACCTTTAAAACAATTCCATAAAAGCTCTCAAAAAACACCCTATTATCACCATATTCAATCGACAACCGCTACCATAACTACAATACAACCATTCCCATCTATTTAGAAAAAATATCCATAAAAACAATATCAATTTTCCACTTCACCACATCATTGATTAAACTTAATAATTACTATTTACCATCATTGTTACTTTTATTATGTCATTCATTTATCCATATTTAAGGTCAATAAATTATCTAACCATTATCCACATTAACATCTGGAATTATTAATTTATTGTACTATTACAATTAAAATTACCATCCAACTTACAAAAATTCATTTATATTCTAGAATAATTATTAATTCCAACCATCATCATTTATCATTTATTAGTTCACTTCCATCAATTCTGGTCCATTATCCAATTACCCATTTCACTCTGCCTAATCACATTCAATTTTATCAGGAAACTACAACACAACCACAAAACAATAAAACCATTACCACATAAACCACCACACAATACATGCCAACATACACTAAAACATCCACAAAACCACTTCCTTTCCATGTAATCATCCATACAATTTCATACAATAACCCATCTATCACTACTAAAACCAAATCACACCATATCCTCTAAACTATCCACAATAACTCTCTAAAAAAACTCTAATCATACAAAGGAATACCCCACATACCAAAAAAATCATGGGAAACCATAAAAAAACTAACATTAAAGGATATCCCTTTAATTATTTTTTTATATGAAATATAATTTCATATCCAAACACCAGCACCACAATTTCAAGATTTTTACACAACTGATTCATTTCAAACATGAATTGATAAAACCATTTTGAAAGGTGATTAAAAAAATAAATGGTATAAAATAATTTATGTATCACAATAGAAAACAAAACCTCTCAACATCAATGTTAAACAAACCATCAATCATAAGTAATATCATAAAAGGATATAAAACACATATGAATCATACCTTACCTTTAGTTTATATTAGTCTAGTTCATTATCTTAATTAGGTTAATCCATACCATCCCCACAAAGAAATAAAAAGCATGATACTTCCATAATTTACACATAAATAAATAAGGATAAGTCTTTAATCCCCTACTACAACTGAAGATTCAATAATCTCTTCCCAATATGACAAGGAAACTCCAATCAGACACCACCCAATGCATAAGGATAAATCATGAGTTCTATGATTGGCCCTTACCCCATAGAAATCGGGAGAAAATAATACCAAAACCAAATCATCACCAATAAAATATCCTTACTAAGAATAAAATATAATAATAAAAATAACAAGGGGAGTAGAGGAATTCATGTTATATCTTAAAGAATTTATCTATTGGATCTGAGTTTAAAAATAAATCAAAGGATGGATAAAGGTATCCAAATATACATCACTAGTTGACTAAGGTTTGAGATAAGTTAAAGGATTTTAGAATAATTTTAATGGTATTTTGAATTTATAACAAAACTAAAAATTTAAGAAATCACAGTGCGAAGGATCATGATCACATTGCAATCGGGATAAATCAATTGCAACACTAAAAATCACATAATGATTCTCTCTTATCTCTCCTAGAATCACACAATTTAAATTGCCTTAACTCAATACATGTAATTAATTCTATGATGATACCAAGCTGGTTAAACCAAAATAATCCTTTGAAAAATGATATTAAAGGAAATGGACAATAGTAAAATGAACCCAAGATAGATAGAACCATGAAATCGACCGCCTGGACTTCACACCATAGCAGGTATAACAATACGATTTTGTTATTAAAATCCAATTCCACCTATCAATGATAGGGGATTCATCATGAGGATATCAAAACTCTTATGATATATAGAATTTTTTATGGATCTGATCCAACTATAAAGGAAGATCTAACTAATATTCCATGTCATTAACTTGCTTCAACACCTCAAAAAAACCAATAAACCAAGGATAAGGCTTACTACCCCTGCTAAACCATTACCTCCCATGAGGAGGGGAAACTTTTAAAAACACATGATCCCTAAACTCAAACTCTATATATATCCCCCTTTAATTTTTATATAACTTTTAATGGTATTTTAGTTATTTCATCCTCTCTCAAATCAATTGAACCATATTTATAATGCTCAACACTACATCTAGTCCAAGTAAAATTGACTCCCCACCCTCAGTATAACACAATGGAGATATATAAGGATTCTCATAAAACACTTAAAATAATGCCATGTAAATAGAATATCTATAACTATTATTATTGGAAAACTCATCCAAAGAAATTTACATCATCCATGAACAACTAAAATCCATAATGCATGCATCCAACATGCCCTCTAAGGCCTTTGGGCCACCTCAAGGCCTTCGGGCCACCTTAAGTGCAGATGAAAACTAGACAACCTACAAGGAACAAGCTTCAGAAGGAGGAGGAGCAAGGAGCTTTCACCGTAGAAGAAGCTAAACAGATTTCAAAAATGAGAGGGTATGTCACCTACCATCGGGACAAGTCTTTGCATGCACGGGAAAGCCTAGATGAATAGCCATGCAAAGTTGGAGAGCTTATTTCATGATGAAGATGTTGGGGAGGAGTAGTTCCAAGTAGTTAGTCTGGGTTGTATGTAATGTTTGAAGCCTACGGGCAATGAATTACTCGAAGGCCTATGGTCCATATAATACTTATGCCTATGGGCAATGTAAGGGTTCCACCTCACCCCTTGAAAGGTGGATTATCAAAAATCAATAAAAAATGAAGGCCTTCGGGCCATAGGAGGAACTCAGATCCAAAAGTACACTAGAGGTATTCCAAGACTCAATGAGTAAAACATGGATCCTAATCATAGATGATGGTCCTTATTACCCCGAAAGATTCACTACCACATCCACACACTACCTATCCAAAACATCTAAAATAGTCAACTCTATATTTTTAAACAAATGATATGAATTCATCAACTAATTTATGATCACCCAAATACCATCACATCCTCCTTGGGATCTAGGAAAACCGATGAAAAAATCCATTGAAATTTCCTCCCACTTTCACTCTAAAATATCCAATGGCTACAAAAAAATCCCCATGAACAATATTCTTTTCTTTTACCTATAGGAAGTCTAAACACCAAAACATGAACTCTACCAGTGACTGCTTCATCCTTGGCCACCAAAACTGAATTCTCAAGGAATATATAATATCCAAGGTTTTTCTATGAGGTATGGATATTTTTATTTTCATTTTAACTCCTTTTTCTTGACCTAATGTGAGAAAATAATGATATCACGGGAGTTTTGGGGGGTGTTTGGGGCTTTTTCGGAGCCTAGAGATCAGATTTTTGGAAAAATGTTCTAGGCCGCATGGTTGGTGAAAACCATGCAGGATAGGAAACATGGTTACTAAAAAACATTTGGGGATAGACATAGGGGAGTAGGAGTTTTCACAGTTTTAGTAAACTATGAAACCTGAGGTGAATGCCCATGTTATATGCTATATAATTTTGGTAGAGGATTAGCATATGGTAAATTCATAGTTTGTCTAACTATGTGAGGTTCTCCTTAAGGAAGAGAAGGGTGCATAGTTAGTGCATGGTTTGACCAAACGTGTGACCAAATAGTGTGACCCATATATTTTGAGAAAAAAATATCATTTTTCTCTTACTTAAATTAAAAATTAATCCCTTATCCTATTTTTCATTTATCAAGTGGTTAGAGCCCTCCCATTATCTCATTTGATTAATTTTGAAGCCTAAGATAGGCTTTGATATCAATCATCCTTCCGAAATTTGATTCAAGCATTAGTCATATCATTATATTCCTACCAATAAGTACTTAGATCCTTAGGCATGTTTCATCTTTTTCCTTTGTATCTTTTGCACTATTTTTGTATGATATCTTATGCCATATTTTCAGTGTGTTTGAATATTTCTCTATTTTCTTCTGATTTACAGTGAGTTAGGATCCAATACTGGATGAGTATTCTACCATGTTATTAAGGTTGGTGTTATAATACCTTTCCCTCAAGGTTTGGTGTTTTATGTTCCTAGTTGTAGTTTTTCTACATGTCTAACCTTCCGAAATTTCCCCTAAAATGAATTGAATTATTTTATTGAATGAATTGGAACCTTTTAAGATTTCCCACTAGTGCCTTTGAGGCTATATAAGGTTTTTATCCATAGCATAGGCCACCCATGGGGTGTGTCTTTTCATTTTCCCTATTTTATACCACCCCTATGGGTGGGTGTGAGCTCACAGCATGTTTTGGGAGCCTTAATAAGGTGAATGGGAATTCAATGATTATTTAGGAGAATGTTATACCTTCTTTATATGTTTTTACATTATGTCTAATTGGTTAATTGTTTAAATTTATTTTATAGAAATTTTGGAAATGAGTTGGATGAACTCATGGAATTATATTGGTTATTAAAATATTAATGATATGAGATGATGAATTGATTATAGTAGTGGATGTTGTCGATGATAACCTTGGATCCTAATTCCATAGTACTCTATGGGTCTTAATTATATCAGTGGATGACTTTAAAATGTTGACTCCTTGGATCCTGATTTCATATGTTTCCACAAGCCTTACTACTCCTTGGATCCAGCTTGCTTAGAATCATAATTGACATGCTTTGTTGACATGATACTTGGATTCCAACTGATTATTTACTAAGTTTCCATCGAGATTCTTTGAGGACTCGATGTGAATTCCTTGTTCTTCATTACCTTATATCCATACCTTCATGTTTTAAAAATTTTTATTACATGGAATAGGATGGTGTGGATGTTTTTTGATTACTGGATTATGTGGGGTGGTTGTTGTGGAATTTTGATATGTTAAAAAGATAACCCTAGTATGGGTATAAAATCATAGTTATCATATTAGATCATATTACACATGTTTACTCATGCTATACAGTTTCCCTTGTTTATGGTAGATCGACTATGGTTTCATAGGGATATATGTTTGGTTGGACATGGTCACATTTCATTTTGATATTTTACTTTTAGTACAATTATATATATGATATATTGCACACTAATTTTATTTATATTATAAATATTGGACATGTTATAGAAACCATTGGTGGTGTCCTACTTATTGTTATCACACACCCTATTTGGGAAGCCATTGGGTACCTAGACAGACTTCATGGATACAGTTAAGGATTGGGGCAAGCACCCACTGAATGATTCTTGATTATAAATTTTTTAAGAGCAAGGGAGAATAGGACAGAGCTTTGATCATGATGTTATCTAGAGAGAGTACTTTTGGTGTTTTACGATTTTGATTCATGTATTGTATTAGATTTGTGTGTACCTATTTTCTTTCTTTGTAGAGACATGACATGAAACATCATTTTGTATATGAGATTGTCTTTGGAATTTTTTATTATAGTCTCCTGGATGTTTATCTATTATTTAGTTATTTATATTCTTCTTCTATTGAATTTTATGATTTCTACCATTATTATATACTCTTACATGAGGGTATAGTCTCCCCACAGACACACCCTAGGCCCTCACTTCTGGTCAGAAGCCTCTGGCATATGGGGAAGCGTGCTTGAGACCATGTGACCCACCAGATTAGGACATTGCTTGGTGCCTCCTTGGTCAGTACGTTATAGCGTGATACACATTTTATATACTATTATGTATACAGGGGTGATCTGTAAAAAACATGAATAACCACCTCTTAAATAATTGACGAGATGAATAATCTCCCTCAAAACAACACTTATTATCGATCATCCTCTAGCCACCCCTCAGAATTATCACCATGAAATATATGATCTCAAAACATATATTCCTTCATGTCTCCCCACTAAAAATCATATACCTATATAATAAGGACAATTTCACTATCATCTAGTATAGTAAAACTCAACCACTAAACTTCTTTATATCAAGATGGAATGTAAAATCTCAATCATCATTCTCTATTCATCTCGAGTCTCTCGAATTGCATCTCTGTGAAACTTCCTAATCAATAGAGAAATAACTACATTCCCTTTCCCTAGAGTTTGGGATATTGTTGTTAGTGAAAAATTTGTTCCATAAACCTTTTCATGGAATTCATGATATAGTCCTCACTTGGATGAAAAAAAATAATGTGTGTATCGAAATGTACCATTCTGTACAAAGAGGATGTAAATGGTATCTCCATGTGTTGGATTGTTTTTAACACACTAGGAGGTAGATATTCCTCAAAAATGTTTCCTGGTCAAATGAAATGGTGTTTAGAACCTCTCACTAAGAGTAGTCCATGTATGTCATCTATTATAGATGAAATTGTGTTTCTAAAGTGTAAACCCCGTTTTTTAGGTTCTTATAGGAACTTTTTGGACATGGAAAAAACTTGATATATGGTAAAATATATCTAAGGGAATAGTATGTTTCTTAGGCTTTGATTTGACTACTCATTGAAAAAAAACTTACAGATCAAAAAGGTATCATCATTTAAATTTGGGATCCTTGTTATCATATAAGGAAAATATGGAAAAGGCAATCTCACTACAAAAGGATCATTCACAAAAGGCTGGATCCCATCATGATTGTGTGATTACTTCATATTCATATGGTCTCTTCGTGATAGTGTGATTCCTTCATGAACACATGATCCCTTCATGAATATAAGTCATTGAAAAAGGGATATAGGTATTCCTTCATAGTTTCATTCTTATTTCATGATCGATCGAAGCTTAATTAAAGATCATATGCTTCCTTTTCGGTTAATCATGTAAGTGCTTCATGTTAAATCACATGATTCCTTCACATCATATGATTCCTTTGTGACTGCATGCTTCCTTTATGTTCAACCACTTTTTTTGGTCGGCCAATATTAATTTTTTATAGTCACATGTAATCCTTCATGACTTCGGACATCCACACATCCCTAGAGAGTGGATTCCATATCCTACCTATAAATTTATGGCACACACTTCGAGGAAGGTGAACTTTTTTCTTCTACATCATGCACTCCAAAGAGAAAAGTGGAATCATTATTAAAGAGTTTCATTCATTAGGTATTTCATTTATGAATGATTTCAAAGAAACTTCGTTCAAAAATTAAAGTAATAGTTAGATGGAGGATGTATCACCAAAAACCTTTATGTAATATTCACCCCAACAAGAAGTCTCATGAGGTCATTTGTATCAGTCCTTCATAATGAACTCTCATGAAGTCCCATTTGTGATGGACTCCCGTGAATACCCCTCCACAAAGGAATCATGTAAAGACCCATTTGTGAATAACTTCCATGAGACCCCTTCTAGAGGACTACTCACAAAAGTCCTATCACGTGCTACCTTTAACCTAGGCCTAATGTGAACAATACCCCTATTTATCTGGAATCCTAATGCTATGTAAAGTTGGGGTTTTGTAAGGATCACAATAGCCTATTCTCAATGGCCTATGACCATGAAGTATTATACCTATTATAGGTTAGTTCATGAAGAAACCAAATTATGGGTAACTGACCCCCTTTCACATCCTTTATCCAACCCATGTCATCAACCTAAGCTAAATTAATCCAAATGGCCATATATGGGAATCCAATTATGTGTAAGCCCCAACATTTCAAATATAGCTTCCTCATTTAGTTAACAATAAAAAATTGGGTATACGTCTATATATAGGCCTCCTTATAGGTGTAAGTCCCATCCTTTCTAGTTTTCCTTCATTGTCTAGTAACCATCTGAAAAGAGGGCAGAAAACTATATATGTGCCTCGTAAAAATTCTAAGCCCCAAAATTTCAAGTATCCCTTCATCATCTAGTTACTAATAGAAAGGGGATATAAAACCATATATGGGCCTCCTACTAGGTGTAAGACCCAACCTTTATATACTTCATTTCATATCTAGTTAACAACATATAAGAGGGTAGGCAACCAAATACAGGCCTCCCGCTAAGTGTAATCCCCAAACATTCCAATGTTATTTCCTTTTATAAAACCAACATACAGGTGGGTATAAACCCATATATGGGCCTCTAATATGGTGTAATACCCAACCATTCCTTCTCCAATTTATTTACTAAAAAATAGGATGAGGTGGAAAGGGACACTCATGAATAAGTCTCACATTAATCCATTGATAGGAACCTCTCTCTAAGTATACCTAGTTAAATGACTTTAAAATATATAGAATATATTCTTTAACAAACAATGTTAAACTACATTGACCAATCCCGTCACATGACCTTAAACTGTGTAACTCAAACTATATGGGTTTTGGTTCCTACTTTAACAGGATATGTAGGATTCCTCCTTGAGGTTTAATCCCAACATCCTAACAACATTAGCATCCCATATCCCACTTGGGATGTGGTATCTCTCAAACTTTATGATCCTTATTATTTGTTGAGTATAAGTAACCAATCACTTTATGTGGTGATCATAATATTTCATATGTAATGAGCATAGGATGACCCATCATTCCTTATGTGATGAGCATATGAAAACTTATCTCACCTTTCTATATGTGATGGACGTAAGTTTATCTCATGGCCTCATATAAGGAAGATAATATCAGACTCTTAATAGTTGTAAGCCATAACCACCCTATCATATCTAGTAACTGATATATTGGATGAACCAAAAAGGTAATCATATGTATAAGTCCCATAGAAACCATTTTTTGGGACCTTTCACCTAGTATTTCACTCTATATGACTTTAAACTTATTGGAAGTGGACATGGATGCAATAAATTTAAACGAACCACTTTTTTCCTCATCACATGACCTTAAATGGTATACTTTTTCCTATTAGGTTTCCCTAAAATATTTTATTTCAAATTCCATTCATAGGGATATGTAGGAATCCCATTTCATAGGTCTAATCCCAACTCCACAAAACCACCTTCCTCCTTTTATAAAACCCTAATACATCAATGGATTGAGATAAACTCTATAGTTCCTACCTATATAGCTTTGAAATATAGAGTAACCATATTCAAGTATCAAATAGGATATAATAAAATTCCCATGTATTGTGTCCTTTCAAATTCATGTTATTAGTTAATCAATTTATTAAGGGTAATTGGTATTCTTACTATGGGTGATTCATGAAAATGTCTTAAATATTTAATATTCCCATAGTAGTAAATAACCCCCCCCCCCCACCCCCAGTGTAATATGATCCTGACCTCTCATCCTCTTGACCAATGTGTGACCCAAGTGTCATTGGTAAAGTCCCAATGATTGTCTGTATATTGAAATCAGACCCATACTAACTAAAAAAACCTGGTCACATTAAGCATATGAAATAGAATGGTGAAACTAACATGAATCATTACTTAGGATTGAATTTGATCTACCATGCATTCTTATTAGTGATACTGCACTGATGGGTTTCTTATTCTCCCTTGGAAGACAAATCACATTCACAATGAACATCTAAAGGGATAAGGATCTTTATCTAGCATATGGGAACTCCTACAATGGTGAAAGGTTACTATAAACCCCTAGATGATGGAACCTAGATCCTATATTGTTTCCATTAGTGTATCTACCTTAGATATGAAGCATAGACATATACTATTACCTACTCTATGCTTACAACACCTGATAGTGAATATGAAATTGAAGGCATACCTTCCTAAATTTATAACTCCATCCTTGGAAATAGCCTGTGACAATAAAGATGGATTGAATTCATGATGGATTATATTATAAAAAATCATAAGGGATCAGGAATACCTCATATAAATATATTATCACTTAAAGTATCTCTCATGAGAGTGAGGTGATGCATATCTTCCCTACTTGGAGGAAGATGAGGAGGATGCTTCCTACACCACTATGATAATACCAAAGTCACCAAGCATAGTTCCAACCAATAATGTACTTCATCTTCATTGTCATACGATCCCAATTCTACAAGTATCTATATATGAATAGGTGTTAACCCTGGTTATCCAAACTAAAAAAACCGAGAAAATAGACCATCGGGGTAAGTCAGCCACTAAAAATCCAAATTGGGTCCATGTCCCAACTGCTACAAACACACCTAAGATATGTCAAAATATCCCAATAGTGGACCAAGGTCAATAAAAAATCACCATTTTTCTAAAGCCACAAAATTTATCAAAGTAGTACTTGGTCACTACTTCAATGGACCCTTCTCCAATGTTGAAGTGTATTAACCTGTATGAAGGTCCTTATAGTGGTATCCTACTACTTTGGAATCCTAAGGGAATATCACCCCTTAAAGTGGTGAGAGTTATAGTAACATCTGAAACATCCCTAGGGAAACTCCATCCCATAGGTTTATGGGAATTTTTACTCTCATAGTCATCTCTAATATCGCATATTGGTAATAAATATACTTGGATCATAGAAATACCATCCCTATTGAAATCCATGTTTTATACCAAAAATATCTCATCATAAAATTTCATCATTGTTGACCCAACTGATGTTGTGGAACAAGATATTTTCAAAGTATTTGACAAAGATGGGGACATATAGAGATTTTTCCTCACATAGAGATACACCAGGAAGGAATATTTACCCAAGTATCAAAGAGAATCTCATGATTTGAGATACCCACTATGTATTATATTTTCAACCACTCAACATGCTATTTCCATATAAAAGGGAAGTGGGGTGGCCACATCCACAAAACTCCCACCACCTGAAAATGGTGAATTCATCTTAGTAGAAGAGTAAGTTTATTAACTAAAATCTATAATAGAGAAACTTGAGAAAAAAAAATTTAATTTTTCAAAGGAAATATACCCACTAGGTATGATTTCAGGATAGATCCATATCAACCCTAGATGAGTCTGTTTAAAGGGAGGATATTGTTCATCCCATAAAGAAATAATCAAACCACCCATTCAACTTAATATCACACCAATTGACTCATTTGACTATAGAACTGATTAATCATCAAGAGTTCCACTATAGAGGAAATATCAACTACCAGTTTAGGAAATTTACCCGAGGATAACTCAAGTAGTTTTATCCTAGGTATTACTAAATTATTTTTTTCTAGGATGGAAGCTATGGAAGGCCAATATTTACTGGTGTAACTAGAGAGGAATTTGTATCCTAAGTGGGAGGATTGAATCCTCCTCTACCAAAATTTGGGAATCCAAACTTCTCAATATTTTATGGAATGGGAGATCCATAGTATCATCTCACTCATTTTTCTTCCCAGTGAGGCCCAAAGTTTAGAAACTTGGAATAAAAAAAGACTTCAAAAATTATATTCTTTGTTTAGACCTTATAAGTTCCCACATTTTATGGGTATAATAACCTTATTGGTGGGTATATTTCTAGATATTAAGATCTATGTTGGTAATTAATTTACCAATCTAGCTTTATACTAAGGAAAATGATTATTCTTGGCCTATCTAATTTAAATAATAAAGAGAATGAGAGTCAAGGATTTCATTTCAAGATGGAAGTATTAGACATATTCCATGGAAACAGAGCATCCCCAGTAAAATTACTAAAAACTATGAGTAAAATATATAGGATGAGTTTTAAACTATTATCATCACCCTAATGTATCCTGCTAGGTTCTGAGAGTTTGAGAATATAAATAAATTCCTATAGGATTATATTTGGTGAACAAAGGAAATATATAATCAAGGGCCTTCATCATAAATGAGGAACTAAAGGAAAGTATAAATAGTTATTGTCAACATGAATCCAAAAAGGTTTAGGTGGAGTGACATTGAATGTAGGAAGAATAAAATATATTCCTTATATAATGATTAGATTCTAGGGTCCTTCATCTATTACTTGGAGAAAAACATAATTGTGTTGTTGGAAACCAAGAAACTAGATGAAATAAGGAAAAACAATTTCTCAAATTACTCCCATTTCTATCATATGTTTAGTCACATGATCTAGGAATGATTTATCTTCAAGGATCTATAGAAAATATCGGATTATTATGGTAAAATTCCATTATAAAATTCAAAGGTACCTATGGAATATTGGCCATCCATTTTCCCCAAAGAAGAATAATAAGAATGAGGAAAGTCCTTGTATTGGAATTCTCAATAGTTTTATGAATGTATGATCCAGAAATCAATGGATGAAGGCATGAATGAATCAACCATTAATGACCCCAATTACCTCTTCATCTCCAATTATAGTACCTTCTACTTCTCAACCTCTGAAGATTTGATGCAATTGGTGCAGGAGATACAAAGAGAAATATGGGTTCTTAAGGAATCCAAAATCAGTCTAAAAATATATGGACTTCATGCCCTTAATACTGAGAGAATGTCCACAAACCCACCAAATAGAATACTCTTATGATGAAGAGTATCAATTATCCTTATTCATTGTTATTAAAATAATTAAATGGTACCCTAATAAAGAAATGTTTTAAGAAATAGGAGCATATGTTTCAATCAACATGTTATCATCCAAGTATAAATAATTTTCACCTATATCTAATAAGTTCACTCTTGATAGATATGATCATTAAATTCTACAATTTTCTGAATCTCACTAGGTTTTTTCATACTTCAAGCTTGTAATTAGTGAATAATATATAGGTGACACCCCTATTGACTTTAAATAAGTAATATTCATCCATATTGATGCATCATAATGTGATGTTAATAGATCATGCACTCGATGTCAATAACAAATCCAGTCACTATAGTCCACAAATGGGAACCCACCATCAGTCACCCATATTTCCATTAGGAAATACAATGGTGTTATCATGTTTTTTGTCTATTATATCCCTAAATATGATAATTCCATCTCAAATAAAGAATAAATTACTCAATTATAGTGAGAAAATGAAAATTTTTAGGAGATAATTAGGGAGTTTTTTCAAAGATTGTTTCCCAATGGAAACATTTTAATTTCCTATTGTAGTGGTCCTCCTTGTAGTTAAGTACCCTCACACATAAGTATGGGGATATTTTTATATTATTTAACACCTTATAAGGTATATTATGAACATTTTTTGACCTTGTTGAATAACATTTAGTACACATGGAATTTGGAGTTCTCTAGTCTAGGGATGGCACCATTGATTCCCTTTACATAAATAACTTCAAAATCTTCCCCTAAATTGAGTGAGATTAAGGAACTACCACCCAAACCTCAGTAATGTTCCTATATGGATAAAAGAATAAGTGGAACATAGAGTAAAAATTTATTTTATCTATATATTAGGGATATATGAAGAAAGATGTATTTCTTCTAGTTGTGTCATGTTTCTAGGTATTTCACCATTTCTATAGATAATAACTTGATTGATCTCCTAAGGATTTAGAGTAAGAGACCTAAGGAGGTAGATTTGAGTGACCATGAAAATTAATTCCCATAAAATTGATTGTTAGGGAATATAATTAAGTGATAATTTGAATTTATGGATTATATTCATAAGAATATTGATGAAAGGATAATGGAATTAGTGACTCCCAAATTTTTGCTTCATCTATATAAGCTCCCTAAGAAGAGAACTCAAAGTGTATGAATGAATCGGGGTAATTCATATATTGATGATATATAAAACAAGGTATATTAATTTAATATTGATCATGTGGTTTCATAAATCACCTATTCATTAGAGCATGGACTTCTTAATATTATAAAGATCAAGATAACCAAAGAATCACATGTGAAAAATCATCTCAATAAGTGTTCCTACCACTTTCTTTTTGTATATATGATTGAATTGTTATTTATCTTAAAATATTGTCTCTAAAAACATATAAACAAAGTCCTGATTTAATTATAGAATATTGAGATACATGAAATGTGTACACAGTTAATTCTCTCTGCTATATAAGGGAATCATTCCTGATGTACCATGTTAGATGAATCAAGTCAAATTTATATGACTTTAAACAGCTTGAAAAACACCATTTTTTCATGATGTTAAACAGCATGACATCCAGGTTTGTATGATTATAAACTAAACACATAGTTCTTATCATATTATCTTAAATTTTATGGTATATAGTTTATCCCACATGACTTTAAACTATTTGGAGAGGTCAATATTTCATTCCTCTAAACTACTTGGAAGGGTCCATTCTATATGAACCTAATGAAAAAATTACCTACCTAATGAAAAAATTACCTACCTAATGTAAGAGATTAATCAATATAGGGGTTCATTTTTTTCCTCAGGGATTCAATGGTTATAGATATACTATCCAACCATGATTTCATGGTTCAACTAACCTCTGAAAAAATTCACCATTAAGAGAATAATTTTTTTCTTGATTTCTACTTAACTCAAGATATATAGTTACATCTAGATCTTTTATTGTAGACCTATATGTAGTTTTTATTTCCAGACTAGGTTCTTCTCTGGTGATGAGACCTTTCTTAATTTACACCATGTTTTCATCCTTATATCTCACTAAAGAACCCGTGCATTTCCTTTTTCCTCTCTTGTACACAAGAAATATCTATATAGTGAAATTATATATTCAAGAACTATGTGTGACTTTATTACTATTCTTCCAAAATACATAGTTATGCATAGATATCCAATATTAGGCCCTGCTTTATATTCCATTTCTATGTCCTATTTTTCCCTAGCAATGAGACCTTTACCAATTCTTGGAAAGTTTAATTCTTCCTTCTCTCACCAGGTCCCCCATATATTTCACCTCTCCTTTCCTATACAATCTCCAGATCGGTGCATATGACTTTTAAGAACTATGTGTGGCTTGATTACAATTATCAAAGGATATGTGGGGACTCCCAAATCACATATCTTAATCCTAGACATAAATTACAATTAAACCCCCACTTCATCTTAGTGTTTTAATCTTTATTCATTCACGACTGATTTTCTACACTTAAACAGCACTAAGAAGTAGTTATCCCATTTTTTACATGATCCAGATCTATAAAAATCCTCATATATATATATACTCATCATGAAACCCTAAAATACATGGAATCTAAGTCCTTATTGCGTGATATTGACCTACACAACATGTGGTCCATCTTAAAATACCATAAACTGATTAGAGTAGTTTATCCTATATGACCCAACTTCCGTATATGAGGGAAATATCTATTTGAGGTTGTCTGATATATAGATTTTTTCAATAAAACTATGCTAGTATAAAATGCCTCATTATTAAGGTAACTCGTATCTCCTATCCTAGGTATAAGCCAGGAAAATTATCTTGGTTTCAATTCTATACCAGGATATAAAAAAATTAGCCTTCCTATATATGAGATATATCTATGTAGATACTATATACTAATAACTATGCATGGCTTGATTTTAGTTATTTTAGGATATATAGTGACCTATGAATTATTTATCTCTGTACCAATCAAAAATTCAATCACCATCAAACCACCTCCCCATGTATGGTCTCCCCATTCACATCAGGACTTTTCATAGTAAACTCTACACTGAGATATCATATCTTATCTAAAACTATGTGTTGATTGATTACCGCTACCCCAAGATACAAAGTGATGTTTTGATATCATACCTAGTCTTATCCAAAATCTTATATGTAATTTGTTGGTCTAAAAAACATGACCTTAAAACTATGTCCACATGTCCCTAAGGCTATCTATATTATAATCGAGACCTTATTCACATTAGGTGTGCCTTTCCCTCACTTTTATATAGACTGCCTCAACTTTTGTTCAAATATGTATGATCTTAAAATTCATCTACTAATAGTTGAAATTGTATACACTTCAACTCTATCCCTTTATTGTTAAAATTGAAAGACCATAAACTGTAAATCAGAAGAGACACAGTGGCTTGTTAGGTTGAAAACCTGTAAAGAGGGGGTGGAAAAAGTTAAAATCTTTTCTCACTAGGCCTTACCTATTATGGATTTGTAAAAAAATATATCATAAAAAAATAAAGGAAAAAATATTTTAGGAACCAAATTTTGCATTAGAAAAGTCAATTTATGCTTTCCAGACCCCCTAATATAGGAAAACCTTTGAGAAGATCTTCCTTGTCTCTGAAAGTGAGCGTTTGTTATATAATGGGTATATTAACATTCTTGGTAAGGATATTTATTCACATTGATAAGGATCTTCATTTTAGATGATTATGTACTCAATAAATATCATGTTATATCTTTTCACCCTAATAATGTGTTCAATATATGGTGGAATAACCTTTAGAGTTCTCGAATCCTTCTTGATTATCCTTTTCCACAATAATGTACATCGTATATTTTATTTATGAATCATCACAAACTAAATTCCTAAAGTATATAATCTCCTCTTGGAAACCCATAACCTTTAGTGAATCCTCTTAGTTACCCCTTTCATATAAATTTATAACCGGTAGCTTGATTTATTTCAATGAAGCCTTCTATGAATGGTTAATATAAAACTTTTATTTAACTTTCTAAGAAAACCCTAGGGGATATTTTTAGTCCTAGAATAAAGGACCCCCTTAATCTCCAAGTGTTATTTTCTAGACATTATGAGGGTGGCTCTATCGTTACCAGTGGTTGGCCTATTCCAACCATCTCTATTTACCATTGACTCAAACAATATTATGTTAGGACATACCAATTTCCATAAACCAATTATTCAATTGGATTCAAATACCCTCAATGTTACACATTTTTTCATCACACCGATTTTCAAATAATGATTATTACATCCTATTATTAAGATATTTCATACATGGGTGTGAATCTACTATGAAAACCCAAATGCCTTGAGTTGATACACGCCTCTTTTCAATCAAAAATTCTTGGTATGAGGTCTCCTTTTACAAAATTCCTATTGGGTACTTTTTCCTCATCATGTGACCCTAAACTACATGATTCAATAGTCTAACCACTACAAACATAAACTTCATTCACTCATTCATGGGATCATCTAAACTAGCATTGGGTTTGTAATTTATACTAGGTTATCTAACCCTTACTGGATATATTATCCCACCATTTTATTAAGTATTAATTTCCTTAAACCCAAGTAACATTTGTATAAAATTATCCGACCTCAAACATCAACCTCCATTAGTCCAAGAACTATGACCTTAAACTATGTGCACCTTTCCTCAAGGCTATCAACATTAGTGACATTGGGATTAAATTCACATAAAATCAACATTTCCCCTAATACAAAGTAAACTTCCTCATCTCTTGGTCAATGGTATCTTAATTTAAACACCATCTTCACTAGTCCAACTTTCATGACGTTAAACTTCCTAGGTAAAGAAGCATAGTATTCCCTAGGTTGAAAAACCACAAAAGGGACTATAGGAAAAGGTAAAGAATCTACTATATAATAATTTACCTCATATAAACTTCAAAAAAATATATCATTTAGAAAAAAATACACAAAATTTATCAGGTCAAAAAACTCGAAAAGGGAAACCTGAGAAAAATTTGTGTTCATTTCTGCTAGGTCTCTCCATAAAAAGCTTATGAAAAAGTTCATGAGACAAATATTAAAATAAATAAATCTCATAAGGAAAAATATTCAGACCTATAAAAAATTTATTTATACTCACTAGGTCCATATACCTTGGAAAAAGTTATATCACCCCTATATTCCATGTGTATATTAGTTCAGATGATATTTATGCGGCTACAAAGTCCTAATCCCATGACCTTAAACTATATGACTCAATAGTCCATCCTGTAATACAATAAATTACTTAGGGTAGTGTATTCTATATGACATGATTCCATTACAAATGATTCATATCTAAATAATATTTCCTAGTATACAAGTTTACCAGCTCATGTTAGGCATTCCCCTAATAACTCTACATTGTGATGTAATCATTATATTTTCTCATGTGCATGAGCTCAATCTACATAGATCCCTATTATTAATAACTAAGAAGGATTTATTCCTATTCTCATAATATATGTAGTGAAATCCAATTCTCTTATTTTCGATCCATCTATTAATCTAAATTTCATTCCATTCCCCCACCATCCTAACATATAATCCTACAAATTGAGGTCAAGTTTTCCTCCATTAACATTGTTCTAGTATTTCAAAAGCTTTAAGTCAATTATTCATCTTAGATAAAACAAAAATCATGAGTTTATTATTCTTATTTGGGACCTTAATCCTTGAGTTTATACCCTCCTCTTGGGGAATATACTTTCATTAGTGGATCATCTTTTCAAAACTACCAGATATTTTAGTAATATAAAAAATTTCTCGATATTGCCTTTGAATTAGAATATTTTTGTTTCTAACAAATCCAATTATAAAGAGGATAATTTTTTGTAAGTAAAAAAAATATTTCATTCACTTTTCCATGGAATCTATGATAAAATAATCACTTAGATGACAAAAGTTGAGTGTAGGAAAAAAATAATATTTCTATATGAAGAAGATATAAAATGGATCTCTATGTACTGCATTATTACTCTCACATTGGGGAATAGAGATTCCTGAAAAACTTTTCCCAATCCAATGATGTAGTGGTGAGAAACTCCCACTAGGAAATTTCATATATTTCATTTGTTACTAATGAAAAGGGTTTTCAAAATAGTAAAACCCATTTTGGGGGTATTTTTGGCACTTTTTGGCCTTGTAAAACACCTTCTATGGGAGAACCCAATGCTTAAGAGAATTGTTTGATTCCCATGTTTTTATTTAAATACTCGTGGAATTAAATAAAACATATAAATAAAAATTTATAGTTTGTTTATGTTGGGATACATTTTGGAATAGAAGTAAAATATTAAAAAGGAAACCTCACAGTAAAAGGATCGTTCACAAAAGACTAGATACCTTTGAGATCACATGATCCTTTTTAATTGCATGATCCCTTCTCAATCATGTGATCCCTTAACGATTGAATAATCCATTCATAGATGAAAATAATTTATAGAGGGATGATAGGATTTCTCTGTGGACTCATGATTCCTTTACAGTTGATTGCATGCTTCCTTCTTGGTTTCATGCTTACTTCATGGTTGATCATATGATTCCTTTATAGTCAGACACATGATTACTTTATGATCATGTGCTTCCTTCTTGTTCAATCACATGATTACTTCATTGTTTAATTCTTATTTTAGGTCCAAGCATCATTTGTGGTGGGACAATGGTCATATTTCATGATCACATGCAATCCTTCATGACGGTGGGTGTCTTTATGTGACCTTACACCCCAAGAGAGTAGATACTAGGCACTTCCTATAAACACCTAGCACACACTTCAATTAAGAGGAATTGTTTTATTTTTTATCCCACACTCCAAGGAAAATTCAGGAAGATATTATCTATCAAAAATTTCATTTGAGAAAAAATTTGAAGAAAACTCTCAAGTATTCTAAAACTTAAGTTAGAGAGAGAATGAGGGTGCATTTTGAAAATCATTCAATTAATGCTCCCCTTCATAGAAGTCTTATGAGGATATCTGTGTATGTATTTTTTGAAGGACTCTCATGAAGATCCCTTCATGAAGAACTCCAACACTACCCGTTTATGTAGGGACACTCATGTATATACCTTCATGATATTCCTTTAACTAGGTCCCTATGAGAACCATTACCCTATTTATTTAGAACCTTAATTTTTTGTGAAGTGGGAATTTTATAAGGAATAAACAATCCTCTTTACAATGTCCCAAGCCCACAAAGGATTGGACCTATGTTGGTTCACTTCACAAAGTAACTCAATTACAGGTAACCATACCCCTTTCACATCATTTCTTTCACCAAGCTCATTTACCAGGGATAAATTATTCCAAATGACCGTATATGGGCCTCCAATTAGGTGTAAGACCCAACCTTTCTAGTCTCTCTTCCTCTTCTAGTTAATAATAGATATGGAGGTAGAAAACTATATATGGTCCTCTTACCAGGTGTAAGCCTCAAGCCTTCTATTCTACCTTTCTCACCTAGTTACTAATAGAAGGGGTGGTAGAAAACTATATATGGGCCTTCTTATAGTTTTAATCCCCATCCTTTCTAGTCTACATTATTTAGTTACTAATAGATAGTGGGTAAACAACCATATATGGTCATCACCTTAGGTATAATCTCCAACCCTTCTAGTCTTCCTTCCTTATATAGTTACCAACAAATAGAAGGGTAGATAACCATATATGGTCTACCTAGTAGGTGTAATCCCCAACTATTTGAGTCTTCCTTCCTCGTATAGTAACCAATAAATAGGAGGTTAGAAAACCATATATGGGCCTCATACTAGATGTAAGACCCAATACTTCTATTCTCCCTTCCTATTCTAGTTACAAATAGACATGGGGTAGAAAACCATATATGGGATACCTAATAGGTGTAATCTTTAACCTTTCCTATCACGACCCCCTCCCCCACCAAATATTCCACAATGAAGAGAGAGAGATAACGACCCCTGAGTCTTGCCTCCAATAGGCCCTGGGTTGGAGACTAGCACCAAGGGTATAAAGATATCATAGAATGGGAGGCATTATCCTCTATAAATGAAACATGATCGGGTGATAATATAAAAAAATAACAAAACAACACTAGCAGACTATATAAAGGTAGACCAAAAACCTTCCCACAAAGCATGAGTAAATAAAATCAATACATATAAAAATTCTCAAAATTAAATACCAGAAGGACAAGCCTACAACAATAACTCAATAGCAACTCCAACCCAGCTAGTAATTTCCAGTTTGGTCCCCGAAATACTCTGGGAACCTAAAAATAGTTTATAAACGTAGGGGGTCATAATAGGTATACTCAATAGGTACATAACCAAGGACTAAAGTGAACATGCTAAAATAGCATGATAATGCACTAGTGAACAAATAGTAAAACCAACAAGAACCTATAAAGGTCGTCTAACCAAACCCAGCATCACTATGGATCACTCACCAAATCACACATCCAGTATAATTATATAACATTGAGATCATAACAAATAAAGGTTCCTTGTTGCCTATTCCCCACTGATTTTCCTCTTTCATACCACCAACTTCGAATGTCCTATACTCCAATCCTTTCTTCACATATCACATCACATCCCACCCACGCACACCTGAGCCACACATCATGTCATATCCATAACACACACACCTGGGCCACACATCACAACACATCTTCATCCCAAAAACACCTAGGACCACACAATGAAATACATATCATCCCAAAAACACCCAATACTACACATCATAACCACTTCACGTCTCACCAATAAACACCTAGGCCAAAACATCACATCTTTACCAAACACACTAGGGCCAAAACATCACTACTAAAGAAAGAGTGCGGGAGAGGGGGTAACCATCCATCCATATCACTACCATCCTAGATGTTGGGGAAAACACCTGGAACCAAAAACCTCTAAGAATTGGTAAGGTTATCCAAATCAGTTGGAGTGCATATAAGATAACATAAACATACATTATATAGAGATAGCACACAACACCCAACCTAAGGGTTCACATTAAAAAAAATAGCACACATTGCATCCTTGCCACATACCAAACACCATGTAAGATCTTGAACTTTTACTAGAGTTATCATGGGCTTGTTTTTAGGTAATCTATTTCCTAGTTTTGATTACATCATGTTTGGGTAAATTTTTGGGGAGTTTTTGGGTGGAATTTGAGAAATTTGGATGGAGGTGAGGTAGTTCGAGGTTAGTGCATGGTTTTCCCAAATCATGTTCTCTAGCCCATCAAATAATGTGAACCCAAAGAGAGGGGATTTGTACGGTTGGTGCATGGATTGTCAAAATATGTGTCCTATTAAGAGAAACTATGACCCCCCACCCCGACCCCACTTGAGAAGATGCACAAAGTTGAGGTGCACGACTTAGAAAAGCATGATCACTGTCTAGAAAACCATGATCAACATTTTAATTAACCTAAAAAATGATTTTAAAATTACCCAAATCCCTATATTAACCCTAAATCAACACCCACTCGACCCATAATACTTTCTCTCAATTTTTCAGGCTCTTAAAGGAATTGATAAGGATCCAGACCTCTGCTCTTCATGATTTAAAGTCCAAATTAATGATCTAAACCTCTCTTGGTAAGTGAATCTCATCCCGAATGGTTTCCCATCTCTTCCCCATTCTTCCCTCATATTTTAAAGAAATTGGTTTCTCTATTTTGTTGGATCTAGACCTAGATTTTTGGGGTCTAGATCTAGGATTATTGGATATTTATATAATATTATAGGATCTTGATTCATTTGATTTTGGATCTAGGTTTTGTATTTAGATCTCGTTCATCTTCATGTTCTTGATCATTCTGCTTCAATTGGGGATTTTCGTTGGGTGTTCGTTTGTCATAAAATTGAGGTAGGTGGTCAGAATTTCAAATACCATGGTCTTGCTTTCAATTACATGTATGTAATTTTAGAATTTTTATCGAGCGTTTATCAATTTAATTTCTTAAATTAAATTAATTGTTTTTTTGAATTAATTAATTTAGTGATTGTGGAATTTATTGAATAATTGGGTTATGGAATTGGTAACTCATTGAGTTTGTGAAATTTCACAATTTATGGATTATATAAATTAATTATTGAATTAATTAATGGGATATTGGGTTTTTTTAAATTGGAATAATTAATCATTGAATTAATTATAGGATTGTTATAATAGTAAAATTGGATTAACTAATCAGTGGATTAATTAATGGAACTTTGGAATTGATTAAAATGGGGTAATTAATTTTTTGATTAATTATATGGATATTGGGATTGAGTAATTTTGATTAATTAATTGGTTAATTAATTAATTTTAGTAAATGGATTTTTATGATTAATTATTTGTTGAATTAATTAATGGAATTAATGTGACCAATTAATTGGTGAACTAATTGAAGGGATTGACGTGATTAAATAATTGTTGAGTAAATTAATGGAATGATGTGAATATGAAATTGTTAAAGTGGGTTGATTAATTATTGAATTAATTAATGATATATTGTGATACATATGATATATGTGATCTTTTGATATATAAATGTGGAAAAAAGACTAATGCTCTAAATACCCATATGTGATTGATTGATATATGAGTGTGGGACATAGACTAATGCTCCAAATACCCATGTTGTACTAGACATGATGTTCTAGGACCCCATACGTTCATGAAAATTGTATGGGATATGGACTAATGCTTTAAATACCCATGAGGTGTGAGATACGAACTGATTCTCTAAATACTTATAGGGTGCTAGAAATGACGTTGTATGCCAAAAATATTAGCATTGGACTACAGTTCCAATTATCCATAATATAAATTGAAATGAAATGGATAATGAAATAACATTTGTTATAATTAATTGTGAATTAAATATGTGATATGGTTCAAACTTCGGCACAGACCGAAGCAGGTATTGTGGTTTGGGTGTCCTCAGGAACCTAGTGGTTTACGGGGTTAAATAAAGGATAATTGAATAAATGTAAACTCTTTACTTTATTGTTTTTTTATTCCTTTTACAACTGCATGCACTATTATTTAATGGATTTATTTTAGACACCGTTTGTGGTAGCCTACTAATTTGTACTCACACCCTACTTGGGCTTCTTGATCTTTACTCGAATAAACTTCATGTTTATAGAATAGAATAATGGAAAGGGTCAAATTTTAGATATCTGAGTTGGGATGGAGCATGGATGATGGAACCGGACTTCATGTCAGGACTTGTTTGGAATTTTTTAGTGTGTTTACTTTATTGGTTTATATTTGACACTTAGAAGTTACTTCGGCATGGAATATCTATTGCTAATTTTTGATATTTTATTTTTAGTTTTGTTCGTCTAATGGTAATGGTATTGTTCTAGTTATGGTTATACCATTTGGTTGTTATTTATTTATTTTCCACTAGTGTATTACTCTGATAAAAAGGGTATAGTATCCCCATGATCTATATTAGACCCTCGTTGCTAGTCAGTAACCTCTAGAATATATGGAAGCATGATTAATATAATGTGGTAGATTATCTTGGGGCATCAATGTGTGTCACCTGATCTAGGACGTCACAAAGTGGTATCAGATGAGTTTTCTTTTCTTTTATTTTATCTTAATATTTGGGAAAGTTAGAAAGGAGACTAGGAAGATTTGGCCCTTGGTTATAAGCTCATTCATGGGATTAGATAACCCATGTATGGGGAAAAATCAAGTACCCATAGTGGGATTATTGTTATTGTTATTTGTCGTTACCATTGGATTTTATTTCACTATGGGTGATGCACTTTTTGTGTGATGTGGTTATTATTTATGAGTTTTTCTGAGACTTGACTCATGGCCCAGTATGGAACGAGACTTGATTATGCATGAATCACTCTAGGAACTTAGGATTATTTTGTGAAATGCATCATTTTAGGAATGCACAGGAAAATGGGCTTGGGGTAAGTTGTTGAACTTGAAATATTTTTCATTTCTTGTGTGTTTTAAATGAAAAAGGTGCCTAATATGAACATAAAATTTTTAAATGATGTAGAATGTTAATTAATTGGTGTATAATGAGAAAATTGAATAGTGAGAACTATTTTACCTTTTTTTAACTATTACCTAGATGTATGATGGTTAAGAGTGATGATAAAACCTTGGTTTAGACTTTGTGGTGGGGTTTGGGGAAAAGAATGGTTATGGATTTTGGTGTTTTCTATTCTTACATAAATTTGTTAAATTAATGTTATATGTCAAAAGACTTGTGCTTGGAATTATAGATATATTCCTCTGTGATGATTCTTGTTGAGAGGATGATAAGTGGACATGGATAGATACACTCCTCTATTAGTGGAACTTGAGGCATCAGTAGTATCGAGTGAGGAAGTTAGAGAGTAGTTTTGAGAGAACTTTGCTCGGTTTATGCAATTCATGATAGGAGACCCAGGGTGGGTTGTGAAAATCATGTCTAATCTAATAGGGGATTTCCAGTTGAAGAACCCTCCAACTTTCACCAGAGAGGGAGGACATTAGGAAGTAGAGTTCTAGATTGAGTCCATCCAGACTATACTTGACCATCTGGAGACTCCCACTATGAAGAGAGTAAAATTGTATTCTTAAATGTTATGTGGTCATTAAAAGTGATGGTTGGACATCCATAATTGAGATGAATGGATGTATAATAGGGAGTGGAAAGACATCCAAGAGAAGTTCTTGGAGAAATTTTATCCATATACGCTAAGGTAGGAGCGAGTAGCTAAGTTCATGATAGTGACTCTGGGGATCATGTCTGTGATAGACTATACTAGATGATTTATAGACATATAGTACTTTTTTATAGCATTGGTGGGGGATGAGGATACTATATAAAGTATTTTTTAGGATGGGATTAAATGTGAGATTAAATCTCAGGTGAATATCTTTAGGGTGAATAATTTTTTAGAAGTGGTGAATCAGGATCTCATATTTGAGCGGAACCTAAAGAAGGATTCCAGTTGAGGATAGGTGGTTCCATCTGGATGGTCAGAAGGTATGACTTCTGATAGAAGAAAGTGTTGTTATAAAAAATTTATCTAGAGTAGTGAGAAGTAAAGTATCTAGACAGAGGTATCAGTTACTCAGGATCTTACTCAGGCTACCTATCACCAGTGTGGTAGGCCAGGCCACTTTCATAAACATTGTCCCCGAACATTGGTGGAGTTTAGAGCCTATAGTAGGTTGGGTCATCTATATAGGTTCTTTGGGAACTCATGATATAAGGGTATTGATGGAAAAACTAGACAAAAACATAGTGTAGGAAAGGGATCTTATACACCTTATTAGTCCGGTAACTGGAGTTCTATGGGACATGGCGATAGAGGTAGTGGAGGTGGTACTTCTAGGAAAGAGTGCACATATCAGAAAATTGGTGCATCTTAGGGGACTCATATTGTATCACATGGAATAGTGGTAGGATAGTTGTGTTACATTCAGCCTATACCGGTGGATACTGAGGCTGGATTGTTGATAGTAATAGGTATTATTCTTGTAGATTCCATGCTTTATAGTTCCTTGTTTGATACATATAACTCCAATTCCTTTATTTTTTCACAACTTGTGAATGGTTTGAGCCTAGAGGTGGAGTTCATGATTGGGATTTTAATGATATATACACCTTTGAGGGTGTGATCTAGATACATCTATTTCGGTATAGGGTATTCACTCGGGGTTGGATAGTATCGGTTCAATTGGGATATTTACATTCTAGATATGTCAAGATTTGACCAAATTATGGGTATGGACTAGTTAGTTTCATACCAAGCCTACATTGATTGTTACCACAGGATATTGAATTTTACATCTCATAAGGGTGACAATTATGTACATCGGGGAGAGTGGTACATTAAGGAAGTTTGAGTAGGGATAGATCATTAGCAACAGGGAGGGATTACCACCTAGGTTACTAGCCTATTTCTAGATTATGGGGGTGTAAAGTAGGATTTTTTTCCACCCATATTGGATAGATTTCAGGATGTGTTTTCTGAAGGCTTCTCAGGGCTACCACCTGAGAGAGATGTGAATTTTACTATTGAGTTCATGCCTGGACCTATGTCGGTTTCTATTCCACCATATAGAATGGAACCAATATAGCTTCAAGAACTTAGTACTAAACTAGAGGAGTTTGTAGATAAGGGTTTTATCCATCTAATTATGTCACCTTGGGGTTGTCTAATGTTGTTTCTTAAGCAGGATGACATGACTCTATGCTTGTGTTTCAATTACCAGAAGTTGAATCAGATGATGGTGAACAATCGATATCCTCTTCTGTGAATAAATGATCTATTTGAACAGTTAAGAGTAGCTTGATTTTTCCCCAAAATTGACTTGAGATCAGGGTATCATTATTTGAGATTTTGACCTTCTGATATACCGAGGACTAATTTTAGAAGTAGGTATGGTCTATATGAGTTTTCATAATTTTGTTTGGGTTGATGAATGCATAAATAGTTTTTATGGCCCATATAAATAGAATTTTACATCTTTACCTGGATTAGTTTGTGGTAGTGTTTTTGGATGGCATCTTGGTGTACTCTAAGACTCGTGACGATCATCCCAACATCTTAACATCATTCTAAGTACACTAAAAGATCATCATCTATAAGCCAATATATTTACATTTCATTTTTGGTTTGATTAGGTATACTTCTTGTGTAACACCCCAAGCTTCCATGATATGCTTCCTTTTAAATAATTTAATATCTTGCACTGCATGCAACATCGAGTTTGAGTGCACCATGATCTTTCAAACCAACCATTCAAAAAGCAGTTATGAACAGTATTAACCAAATTATGAAATTTATAAATTTTATTTTTCAAAATAGAATAAATTTTTGAATTTTGAATATCAAAATTATCTTAGGGTAAAATTTTGGTAATTTTATGAAATGTTTCAATTTTCTATGAATAATGAAAAATATTACACTTTTATAAAAACGGAATTTTTCATTTAAATAATTATTTTTCTATAAATTGATTTTAAAGTCACAATAGATAAATAATATGTATATTAATCTAATATATTTCATTTGAATCATTTTATAATATAATTAGATATAAAAATTTATTAATCTTTTGAATATCTCTTTTACCCGCCTTCTAGTCGCATCTATGGGGTTTTCATTAAACATAATTTTACCACTTTTGTGAATTGAATTTAAAAAACAGAAATACATGGTTTTAATTAGTATTAAAAATTTGGCCTAATAAGATCAAAATAATTTTTGGTGAATAGTAACTTTTGGATTTTATTTACCACGATTAAAGGTAAATAGGGTAATTAAAGGTAAAATTAATATTACAATAATATAATATTACCCTAACACATGTCCTAATTTAATTAGATAAATTTTTCAACCAAAATCAACCTTAGGTTTAAATTGTGATCTTTTTTAATCCACTTGTGTTAGATTAAGACATTTATTAGATTTTATTTAAAGAAGAGCTAAAAATGTCATATTCAAATTTTAATAACTAAACCATTTTTAATATAGGGTTATAAATAGGATAAATTCGAATATAAATTTTATTTGGAAGTCTAAAATGTTTATATACATAATCATATTTTTTTTTTATAATTTTAAGAAATAAACAATTAAATTAAATGGGGACCTAATAATGATGCAATAATTTAATTATTAAAGGAGGAATAAATTAAATGATATTTAAAATATATAAAAAAATATAATTTGACTTAATTAATGAAATAAAATAATTTTATAGAAAACATAGATATGTTAGTGACATATTAGAATTATTTTTTTGAAGTTATAATGTTGGTTTTATATTTTTAAAAATAAAAAATTTGAATAGTATCAAAATTGACAAAAATGATACGTTAAAATAACTTATATTTAATTAAATGTTATAAAATTTATAAAAATATCAGGTTCATACAAATAACTATTATAGTGTTAAATATGTTATAAATGATCCATTTTAGTTTTTTTTGGTATTTTATAGTAACTATATTAACCCTATATTGTAAAAATACAAGAAGACACGGTAAGAGTTAAACTGTTTAACTAAGGGTTAAACCCAAAAGATAAGGTTGATTTCATGACCTAAAATTTTCTTAAAATCATTGTTTGAGAGGATTTCAACTCATCCTAATTTTATCCTCTAAATAAATCACTTTGGATCTATTTGAAACAAAAAATAAATTTATAATAAATTAATATTTTAAGATCTTTAAAAAGTGCACATCACCTCTCTTATAAAAGGTCACTTCTCATTTTATTTAATTCGCACCTCCAAATCCATTTTTCTCAGCTAAAACCTAACCAATTCATCTTCCAACTTCCCTTAATTCATCCTAGAGGCTGCACTTTGGTCATAAATCCATCCTAAGGAGTCCTTTTGGGCAAACCAAAATGATACAACTGAAAAAGAGGTAATTGATTTATCACCTCTTTCAAAGTTCTTTTCTTCTTCTACTTCCTCATTATATGTTGTTTCCACATAAAAAAATAACTCCAGAATCATCCATATATTGAGATGTTTTTATAATCATGGTAAAACCATATTCCTCAATTTATCCATCATAAGAATAACAATATCGCCATGTGCGCGTACGTATGGCTTATCGTCTCCACGTCGTGGTGTGATTTTTTATTAAACGCTGCTTTTTTTCGATGGGTATAATGGTATTTATAATAGATATAAATAATTAATATAACATGATAATTATTTTTTATAATTAATATACCATCCAATTTCATATCATTTAACCATTAAGAGAATGATATCGTCGCTTGTGTGTACGTACAGCCTACCATCTCCACGATGCGGTGAGATTAATTCTCCACGTTAACCATTCAAGAATGATTATAAAATTTATATGATGAGTAAATAATTATTATTATTTTTAACTTAATTTAATTATTTATATGAATAAAATGTATCCTATTCATAAAAAACATGAGTTACATGATAAAACAAAAATGGGAAAAAACAAAGTAGTTAACACCCAAAACAATGTTAATACTAAAATATTATTATCAAAATGATATAAGAGGATCGTATATGATATCATAAATATGGATATGGTCCTATTATAATTTAATAAAAAGTTTTAACCATTATATATGATTCTAACTCAACCTCAACAAAATTAAAGTATAAGGTAAGGGTTAATTTCACAATCTCTTTATTATCCGAGATTGCTTATACGTAAGTATATATTGGGATATCCTTATCATCCATTTCCATGTTTCTTAAAATGTAATTCAAAATATTATCGACAATTTTTTTAAAGTCATTTTTACCCATGTTTTACTTTTTATAAAATGTTTTGAAATAAATCTTTTCATCATTTTCCAAAAGAGGTACTTTATGACCTTTTCGATAAATTAACAAAATAATGTTTTTTTAACTTATATGGCACAAGTGGTTATTTTACACCATTATGATGCCTTAACATTTTGAAGATTTATTTAAAATATTACAAGGTTATTTTCAAAACGTATGTTTTCTTTTATAATTTCATGGATTTTAAATGATTTTAAAGTGAAAATCACTACTGGAATCTAGTGTTTTCCCAATGGTAATGTAGAAACAGTTCTAAGAAACCGTTGCAATTGTGTAAAAGAAGGAAACATTTGCCCATGGTTTTTTCAAACCATTGTCAATGTGTATATATTTCTAATATTTCCTAACGGTTTTCCAAAATCGTTGGGAAATAACTATTTTCTCTAAGTTATACCAACAATTTATCAAAATTGTTGGTAAAGAGAAGCTTTCCAAATGGTTTTTAAAAACCATTGGGAAATTTTTTCCCCCAAATACTCAGCGCCCCAGCTCCCAGTCAGCCCAATTTCAGACCTAATCCAAACCTCCTCCAAAAGTATTCTCAGCCGTGAAACTCTTTCCAGCCGAATATCCTTCTTCAATCAAACATATCTTTATTTCAACACTTCAAATTAGTAAGTGTTACCTTAGTTTTAGTGTTATTCCTCTTTTTTTCTATTTGATGTTTTGATTTTGGCTAAATTAGAGTTATTTCTATTGGAGTACTGAACCCTTTGATTTGTTTTATGTTTTTTTTTCTACACTTAATACATGGTAAAGGGTCTATTTAGTGGGGTTTGTTTAATGTGGGGGTGGAAAAGGGTTTGTTTTATGTTAATTGTTTAATGGGGTGAAGGGTTTGTTTTATGTTTGTTTGTTTTTTTTAGTGCGGTTTTATGTTTTATGTTTAGTGCAGGGGGTAAAGGTTTGTTTTTTATGGATTGGAATTGTGAACACCCCCCACCCCCACCCCTGGGACACCTCCCACCCCCCAGGAGATCCCCCCCCTCTGGACACCCCCCCATTGGACCCCCCCCCCCCCCCCGCACCCCCCACCCCCACCCATTGGATAGCTCCCTCCCTCCACCCCCCTGGACACCCCCACCCCCACCCTCCCTGGACACCCCTCACCTCCCATGGATAGCCCCCCCCCCCCTGGACACCCCCCCCCACCCCCTTGGACACCCACCACCCTTTGGAAAGCACCCTCCCCCCACCCCCTGGACACCCCCCCCCCCCACCCTTTAGACAGCCTCCCACCCCCTGGACACCCCCACCCCCACCCTCCCTAGACACCCCTCACCCCCCATTGATAGCCCCCCCACCCACCCACACCCCATTGGACACCCCCCCCCCCCACCACCACCACCACCACCACCTCCACCACCCCTAGACACACCCACCACCCCTAGACACCCCCACCCCATGGACACCCTCTACCACTTTGGACACCCCCCCCCCTAGACACCACCACACCTCCTAAGTGGCTGACCCATTTTTTAAATTGGAATTAACAATGTAGTTGATTTCTCCTTTTCCCAATGACATTTTCTAAGTGACCCATAGAGCCTTATAAATTAAATTTGTCCTATTTTGATAAATTGAATTTGTCATGTTTTGATAAATTGAATGGGTTGTTTGGAATGAAATGGATAATACAATATAGTTTGGCTTTCTTAACGAATAAAATGATTTTAAATAAAAATACCCTAAGGGGGTTGCAGGAGGGGTAGGGGGGTTGTCTAGGTGTGGGGGGATGTCCAGGTGGGGTGGGTTGTCCAGGGGGTAGGGGCTGTAGGGGGGTAGGGGGATATAGGGGTGTGGGGGAGGGGGTATGGGCTGCCCCAAGGAAGGGTGTGGGTTTTCCAGGGGGTCAAGGTGGGGTTTCTAAGTGGGGGAGGGGGTGTGGGGTGTCCAGGGAGGGGGTGGGCAGTCCATGTGGGGGGGAGGGGGCTGTCCAGGTGGGGTTGGGGGATATCCAGGTGAGGGGATGTCTAGGTGTGGGGGGATGTCCAGGTGGGGGTGTAGGGGAGGGGGTTTGGGCTGTCTAGGGAGGGGGTGGGCTGTCTTGGGGGGGAGGGGGTATGGGCTGTCCAAGGAGGGGGGGTTGTCCAGTGGGGGTGGGGGCGTGTGCTATCCAGGTGGGGGGATGTCAAGGGGGGCTATTAGGGGGTTTTCTAGGGAGGGGTGGGTTGTCCAGGGGTGGTGGTGGGTGGGCTATCTAGGTGGGGAGGGGTGTGGGCTGTCAAGGGGGGTGGGATGTCTTAGGGGGGTGGGGGTGGGCTATCCAGGTGGGGGAGGGGGTGTTGGTTGTCTAGGGAGGAGGGGTGGGCTGTTCAGGTGTGGTGGGGGTGTCCAGGTGGGATGGGGTGTGTGACAACCAGGCCCCGGTGATAGCACAGCCACCCCGCCTTAACATGGGTGTCGGGTCCTGGCCCACCAGGTACCACCAGTTGCCCCACAGACACGTGGGGCCCACCCCAAGGTCCCGGTGATAGCACAGCCACCCCGCCTTAACATGGCCGTCGGGTCCTGGCCCACCAGGTACCACCAGTTGCCCCGTAGACACGTGGGGCCCACCCCAGGGTCCACCCACGTGCCCGAATGGGTCATCTGACTAATGACAGTCCCCACATGTCAACACATGTCCTTTCCAGTGTGCTTTGTCCTCACTCACACACACCCTGGGAAACTTCCCAGGAGGTCACCCATCCTGATCACTACTCCAGGCCAAGCACACTTAACCGTGGAGTTCTAATCAGACAGGCTCCCGAAAAGGAAGGTGCACCTTGTTAACATGAGTCATATCATTTAGTCATTTAACCCTTTATCATTCTGAGGTGTTATAGGGTGGCTATCTGAGTGGGGGTGCAGGGGGTAGGGGGATTCAGGGGTGTGGGGGTGTAGGCTATCCAGGGAGGGGGTGGGTTGTCCACTCTAATACACTACAAAAAAATGGAATCAAATATAACCAATGTATAGTTTCTTTCACACATTAAGACTTTTCTTGAACTTCCATACAAACACTCACTCTTACCCTTCCAAGAATAAGTGATCTTTGTATGGAAATATCACTCCGGTTATTATCCACTATCTATATTGATCTCATACAAATTTAACATTTGTACAACTCCATATCACCTAATGATATAAAAAGTATCATACTCCTATGAGTACTGTCCCATCAAAACATGGCTCATAGAATCTGATCCACATATGATATTTGGTGGTGTGTTTATAATTGGGTGTGTTGTGATTTATATGTATGATATTCATTGTTTACACCAACAGTCTTCTCGGTCATCTATAATAGGATTGAAATCATGCTACAATTGGATAAAGATTGGATTTTACGACCCTAGTTAGGGGTGGATACCCCCACCCCTTGGACAGCACCCCACCCCCTTGGACAGCCCCCACCCCCACCCCCAGGACACCCCCACCCCCCTGGACAGCCCTACCACCCACGTGTACAGCCCTGTCACCCCCGTGGACAGCCTCCCACCCCCCATGGACAGCCAGCCCACCCCCTAGACAGCTCCACCACCCCCGTGGACAGCCCTCCCACCCACCCCGTACCCCCTGGAGGGCCCCACCACCCCCTGCATAGACCACCCACCCCCTGGACACCTCGTACCCCCTAAACAGCCCCCCCCCCCACACCCCTGGAAAGCCCCCCTCCCCAACCCCTGGATCTCCCCCCCCCGACCCCCCTGGACAGCCCCGCCACACTCGTGGACAGCCCGCCCACCCCCCTGGACACCTCATACCCCCTTTGATAACCCCCCCCCCCCCCACCCACCCACCCCCCCTGGACACCTCGCACCCCTGGACAGTCCTGTCACCCCCGTGGACAGCCCACCCACCCCGTACCCCCCTAGACATCCCCGCCCACCCCCTAGACACCCCCCCCCCTGTGGACAGCCCCAACCCAATGGACAGCCCTCCCACCCCCTGGACACCCTCCCACCACCCCCAGGACTCTCCCATCCCCCCAAACACCCCCCACCCCCTGGAAAGCCACCCACTAGACACCCCCGACCCCACTGGACAGCCCCGCCAACCCCGTGGGCATCCCGACCACCCCCCGTGGACAGACCTCCCACCCCCTGGACACCTCGTACCCCCTGGATATCCCCTCCACCCCTCTGGACAGCCCGCCCACCCCCTGGACACCTCGTACCCCCTGGACAACCCACCCCCTAGAAAGCCCCCCGCCCCCACCCCCCACCCCCTTGGACACCCTCGACTCCCCTGGATAACCCTCCCACCCCCATGGACATCCCTCCCACCCCCTGGATAGCATGTACCCCTGGACACCCCCCCCCCCCACCCCGGACACCCTCCCACCACCCCCCGGACACCCCCATCCCCCCAGATGCCCCCACCCCCTGGAAAGCCCCCCCCCCCCCCCCCCGACACCCCTGACCCCACTGGAGAGCCCCGTCACCCCCTTGGAAAACCCGACCACCCCCCGTGGATAGCCCGCCCACCCCCTGGACACCCCGTACTCCCCTGGACAGCCCCGCCACCCCCATGGACAACCTGCCCACCCCGCAGACACCTCGTACCCCCTGGAAAGCCTCGCCCACCCCCTGGACACCCCACTCACCCCCTGGATAGCCCCTATCCCCCTGGACACCCCGACCACCCCCATGGACAGCCCACTAACCTGGACACCCCGACCCCCCTAGACAGCCCCCCACACCCTGGACACCTCTGACCCCCCTGGACAGCCCCACCACCCCCCTAGACACCCCGCACCCCCTGGACACCCCCTCCCCCTTGGGCAATGTATGTGATCACTCAAATTATATTCTAAAATATAAAATTTCTTCGATCTAAAATTTAGTCAACTCTTGAATAATTCTCCTCCACAAGTGTACATGATCTTGTACGCACATGTATAGTTCTTCAAATATATTTTGTTATAAATATAGTATTTTATTTCCTTTTATATTTTTATTCTCATATAGAGCAGTGTGTCAATTATGGTTTCATATAAAGTGAAAAATTCTCATTTACTTAAATATATTTTCGATGAAACTTCAATCTTATGGAATTGCTTTTGACAAAATGAATTATAACAATTTTTTTACAGAATGGATAGAAGTTGGATGAATGAAACCGATAAGATCTCATGAAAATTTCAAAACAATTTTCAGATCTTTTTAGATTTTTGATTTCACAATGCTTTAGATAGAGTTCACATACACTGACCCTATTACAAATGTGTTGGAAGACCTTGGTTCAGCCGTGAAGAAGTCATCTACCACATAACCAAATATGGTTTTCAACCAAACTAATATGTGTGGTATCACAATGGGGAGAAAATGACATCTCAAATTGCTGATGATCCAAATGAGAGGACTGTATTGGAGAATTTGTCATATGACCAGTTTCTGTTTATTCATCATCATGAAAAATAAAGGATTCCTACCCAGGAATATTTCTATATGAGCACACATTATGCCTCTAATGAAAATGATGATGTTGTCAGGGTGAAAAGGTTGAATGATACTACCACGACTCCAGTATATCGACAACGCGGTAAAATGCAAAGGCTGGAATTTTTAATGATCTACACCTCTCTTGGTAAGTGAATCTCATCCCGAATGGTTTCCCATCTCTTCCCCATTCCTCCCTCATATTTTAAAGAAATGGGTTTCTCTATATTGTTGGATCTAGATATAGTTTTTTGGGATTTAGATCTAGGCTTATTGGATATTGATCTAAGATTATAGGATCTTGATTCATTTTATTTTGGATCTAGGTTTTGTATTTAGATCTCGTTCATCTTCATGTTCTTTATCATTCTTCTTTAATTGGGGATTTCCATTGGGAGTTCGTTTGTCATAAAATTGAGGTAGGTGGTCTGAATTTCAAATCCCATGGTCTTTCTTTCAATTACATGTATGTAATTTTAGAATTTTTATTGAGCATATATCAATTTAATTTCTTAAATTAAATTAATTAGTTTGTTGAATTAATTAATTTAGGGATTGTGGAATTTATTGAATAATGGTGTTATGGAATTGGTAAATCAATGAGTTTGTGGAATTTCACAATTGATGGATTATATAAATTAATTATTGAATTAATTAATGTGATATTGGGTTTTTTTAAATTAGAATAATTAATCGTTGAATTAATTATAGGATTGTTATAATAGTAAAATTAGATTAACTAATCAGTGGATTAATTAATGGAACTTTTGAATTGATTAAAATGGGGTAATTAATTTTTGGAATAATTATATGTATATTGGGATTGAGTAATTTTGATTAATTAGTTGTTTAATTAATTAATGTTAGTAAATGGATTTTTATGATTAATTATTTGTTGAATTAATTAATGGAATTGATGTGACCAATTAATTGGTGAACTAATTGAAGGGATTGACGTGATTAATTAATTGTTGAGTAAATTAATGGAATGATGTGAATATGAAATTGTTAAAGTGGGTTAATTAATTGTTGAATTAATTAATGATATATTTCGATACATATAATATATGTGATCTTTTGATATACAAGTGTGGGACAAAGAATAATGCTCCAAATACCCATATGTGATTGATTGATATACGAGTGTGGGACATAGACTAATGGTCCAAATACCCATGGTGTACTAGACATGATGTTCTAGGACCCCGTACATTCATGAAAATTGTATGGGATATGGAATAATGCTCTAAATACCCATGAGGTGTGAGATACGGACTGATGCTCTAAATACTTACAGGGTGCTATACATGACATTGTATGCCTAAAATGTTAACATTGGACTACAGTTACAATTGTCCATAATATAAATTTAAATGAAATGGATAATGAAATAACATTTGTTATAATTAATTATGAATTAAATATGTGATATGGTTCAAACTTCGGCACAGACCGAAGCAGGTATTGTGGTTTGGGTGTCCTTAGGAACTTAGTGGTTTACGAGGTTAAATAAAGGATAATTGAATAAATGTAAACTCTTTACTTTATTGTTTTTTTTTTATTCCTTTTACAACTGAATGCACTATTATTTAATGGATTTGTTTTAGACACCGTTTGTGGTAGCCTACTAATTTGTACTCACACCCTACTTAGGTTGCTTGATCGGTACTCGAATAGACTTCATGTTTATATAATTAAATAATGGAAAGGGTCCAATTTTAGATTTCTGAGTTGGGATGGAGCATGGATGATGGAACCGGACTTCATGTCAGGACTTGTTTGGGATTTTTTAGTGTATTTACTTTATGGTTTTATATTTGACACTTAGAAGTCACTTCATCATGGAATATCTATTGTTCAATTTTGATATTTTATTTTTAGTTTTGGTCGTCTAATGATAATGGTATTGTTCTAGTTATGGTTATATCATTTGGTTGTTATTTATTTATTTTCCACTAGTGTATTACTCTGATAAAAAGGGTATAGTATCCCCATGATCTATATTAGACCCTCATTGCTAGTCAGTACCCTCTAGAATATATGGAATCATGCTTAAGATAATGTGGTAGATTATCTTGGGGCATCAATGTGTGTCACCCGATCCAGGATGTCACAAAGTGGTATCAGATGAGTTTTCTTTTCTTTTATTTTATCTTACTATTTCGGAAAGTTAGAAAGGATAGTAGGAATATTCGGGCCTTAGTTATAAGCTCATGCATGGGATTAGATAACCCATGTATGGGTGGAAATCAAGTACCCATAGTGGGATGATTTTTATTGTTATTTTTTGTTACCATTGGATGTTATTTCACCATGGGTGATGCACTTTTTGTGTGATGTGGTTATTATTTATGAGTTTTTCTAAGACTTGACTCATGGACCAGTATTGAATGAGACTTGATTATGCATGAATCATTCTAGGAACTTAGGATTATTTTTTTAAATGCATCATTTTAGGAATGCACGGGAAAATGGGCTTGGGGTAAGTTGTTGAACTTGAAATACTTTTTCCTTTCTTGTGTGTTTTAAATGAAAAATGTGCCTAATATGAACATAAAAATTTTCAATGATGTAGAATGTTAATAAATTGGTGTCTAATAAGAAACTTGAATATTGAGAACTATTTTACCTTTTTTTAACTATTACCTAGATGTAGGATGGTTAAGAGTGATGATAAAACCTTGGTTTAGACTTTGTGGTTGGGTTTGGGGAAAAGACTGGTTATGGATTTTGGTGTTTTTTCATCTTACATAAATTTGTTAAATTAATGTTATATGACAAAAGACTTGTGCTTAGAATTATAGATATATTCCTCTGTGATGATTCATGTTGAGAGGATGATAAGTGGACATCGCTAGAGACACTCCTCTATTAGTGGAACCTGAGGCATCAGTAGTATCTGGTGAGGAAGTTAGAGAGTAGTTCTGAGAGAACTTTGCTCGGTTTATGCAATTCATGGCAGGAGACCTAGGGTGGGTTGTGAAAAGAATGTCTAATATAATAGGGGATTTCCAATTGAAGAACCCTCCAACTTTCACCAGAGAGGGTGGACATGAGGAAGTAGATTTCTAGATTGAGTCCATCCCGACTATACTTGACCATCTGGAGACTCCCACTGTGAAGAGAGTAAAATTGGATTCTTAAATGTTAAGTGGTCATGAAAAGTGATGGTGGGACATCCATAATTGAGATGAATGGCTGGATACTATGGAGTGGAAAGACATCCAAGAGAAGTTCTTGGAGAAATGTTATCCATATATGCTAAGGCAGGAGCGAGTAGCTAAGTTCATGATAGTAACTCTGGGAATCATATCTATGATGGACTATACTAGATGATTTATAGACATACAGTACTTTTTTCTAGCATTGGTGGGGGATGAGGATACTATAGAAAGTATTTTTTAGGATGGGATTAAATGTAAAATTAAATCTCAGGTGAATATCTTTAGGGTGAATAATTTTTTAGAAGTGGTGAATCAGGATCTCATATTTGAGCAGAACCTGAAGAAGGATTCTAGTTGAGGATAGGTGGTTCCATCTGGATGGTCAGGAGGTATGACTTCTGATAGAAGCAAGTGTTGTTATAAAAATTTTATCTAGAGTAGTGAGAAGTAGAGTATCCAGACAGAGGGGTCAGTTACTCAGGATCTTACTCAGGCTACCTGTCACTAGTGTGGTAGTCCAGGATACTTTCATTAACATTGTCCCCGAACATTGGTAGAGTTTAGAGCCTGTAGTAGGTTGGGTCATCTATATAGGTTCTTTAGGAACTAATGATATAAGGGTAGTGATGGAGAAACTAGACAAAAACATAGTGTAGGAAAGAGATCTTATACACCTTATTAGTCTGGTAAATGGAGTTCTGTGGGACATGGCGATAGAGTTAGTGGAGGTGGTACTTCTAGGAAAGAGTGCACATATCAGCAAATTGGTGTATCTTAGGGGACTCATATTGTATCACAAGGAAGAGGGGTAGGATAGTTGTATTCCATTCAGCCTATACCGGTGGATACTGAGGTTGGATTGTTGATAGTTAGAGGTATTATTCTTGTAGATTCCATGCTTTCTAGTTCCTTATTTGATACATTTGACTCCAATTCCTTTATTTTTTTATAACTTGTGAATGGTTTGAGCCTAGAGGTGGAGTTAATGATTGGGATTTTAATGATAGATACACCTTTGAGGGTGTGATCTAGATACATCTATTTGTGCATAGGGTATTCACTTGGGGTTGGAGAGTATCCTTTCAATTGGGATCTTTACATTCTAGATATTTCAAGATTTGACCAAATCATGGGTATGGACTAGTTATTTTCATACCAAGCCTACATTTATTGTTACCACAGGAGAGTGAATTTCACGTCTTATAAGGGTGACAATTATGTACATCGGGGAGAGTGGTACATTAAGGCAGTTTGAGTAGGGATAGATCATTGGAAACTGGGAGGGATTACCACCTATGTTACTAGCCTGTTTCTAGATAATGGGAGTGTAAAGTAGGATTTCTTTCCACCCATAGTGGATGGATTTCAGGATGTGTTTTCTGAAGGCTTATCTGGGCTACCACCTGAGAGAGATGTGGATTTTACTATTGATCTTATGCCTGGAGCTAATCCGGTTTATATTCCACCTTATATAATGGAACCAACATAGATTCAAGAACTTAATACTCAACTAGAGGAGTTGATAGATAAGGGGTTTTTTCATCCAATTATGTCACCTTGGGGTTCTCTAATGTTGTTTTCTAAGCAGGATGATGTGACTCTATGTTTGTGTGTCAATTACCAGAAGTTGAATCAGATGATGGTGAACAATTGATATCCTCTTCTGTGTATCAATGATCTATTTGAACAGTTAAGAGTAGCTTGATTTTTCCCCAAAATTTACTTGAGATGAGGGTATTATTAGTTGAGAGTTCGACCTTCTGATATACCGAGGACTACTTTCAGAAGTAGGTATGGTCTATATGAGTTTTTCATAATTCTGTTTGGGTTGATGAATGCATAAATAGTGTTTATAGCCCATATGAATAGAATTTTACATCTTTACCTAGATTAGTTTGTGGTAGTGTTTGTGGATGGCATCTTGGTGTACTCTAAGACTCGTGACGATCATCCCAACATCTTAACATCATCCTAAGTACACTAAAAGATCATCATCTATATGCCAATATATTTACATGTCATTTTTGGGTTGATTAGGTACACTTCTTGTGTAACACCCCAAGCTTCCATGATATGCTTCCTTTTAAATAATTTAATAGCTTGCACTGCATGCAACATCTAGTTCGACTGCACCATGATCTTTCAAACTAGCCATTTAAAAAAGAAGTTATGAACAGTATTAACCAAATTATGAAATTTATAAATTTTATTTTTCAAAATAGAATACATTTTTGAATTTTTAATATCAAAATTATATTTGGGTAAAATTTTGGTAATTCTATGAAATGTTTCAATTTTCTATGAATAATGAAAAATACTGCATTGTTGTTAAAAACTGACTTTTTCATTTAAATAATTATTTTTCTATAAATTGATTTTAAAGTCCAAATAGATAAATAATATGTATATTAATATAATATATTTCATTGTAATTATTTTATAATATAATTAGATATACAAATTTATTAATCTTTTGAATATCTCTTTTACCCGCCTTCTAGCCGCATCTATGGGGTTTTCATTAAACATAATTTTACCACTTTTGTGAATTGAATTTAAAAAATAGACATACATGGTTTTAATTAGTATTAAAAATGTGGTCTAATAGGATCAAAATAATTTTTGGTGAATAGTAACTTTTGGATTTTATTTACCACGATTAAAGGTAAATAGGGTAATTAAAGGTAAAATTAATATTATAATAATATAATATTACCCTAACACTTGTCCTAATTTAATTGGATAAATTTTTCAACCAAAATAAACCTTAGGTTTAAATTATGATCTTTTTTAATCAACTTGTGTTAGATTAAGATATTTATTAGATTTTATTTAAAGAAGAGTTAAAAATTTCATATTCAAATTTTAATAACTAAACCATTTTTAATATAGGGTTATAAATAGGATAAATTATACTATAAATAGTCTTTAGAAATATAAAATGATTATATACATAATCATATTATTTTTATAATTTTAAGAAATAAATAATTAAATTAAATGGTGACCTAATAATGATGCAATAATTGAATTATTAAAGGAGGAATCAATTAAATGATAGTTAAAATATTAAAATAAATATAATTTGACTTAATTAATGAAATAAACTAATTTTATAGATAACATAGATATGTTAGTGACATATTAGAATTATTTGTTCGAAGTTATAATGTCGGTTTGATATTTTTAAAAATAAAAAATTTCAATAGTGTCAAAATTGACATAAATGATACGTTAAAATAAATAATATTTAATTAAATGTTATAAAATTTATAAAAATATAAGGTTCATAAAAATAACTATTATAGTGTTAAATATGTTATAAATGATCCATTTGGGTTTTTTTTGGTATTTTATAGTAACTAAATTAACCCTATATTGTAAAAATACAAGAAGACACGGTAAGAGTTAAACTGTTTAACTAAGGGTTAAACCCAAAAGATAAGGTTAATTTCGTGACCTAAAATTTTCTTAAAATAATTGTTTGAGAGGATTTCAACTCATTCTAATCTTATCCTCTAAATAAATCACTTTGGATCTATTTGAAACAAAAAATAAATTTATAATAAATTAATATTTTAAGATCTTCAAAAAGTGCACATCACCTCTCTTATAAAAGGTCACTTCTTATTTTATTTAATTCACACCTCAAAATCCATTTTTCTCAGCTAAACCCTAACCAATTCATCTTAAAACTTCCCTTAATTAATCCTAGAGGCTCCACTTTGGTCATAAATCCATCCTAAGGAGTCCTTTTGGGAAAACCAAAAAGATACACCCAAAAAAGAGGTAATTGATTTATCATCTCTTTCAAAGTTATTTTCTTCTTCTACTTCTTCATTATATGTTGTTTCCATATAGAAAAAATAACTCCAGCATCATCCATATACTGATATGTTTTTATAATCATGGTAAAACCATATTCCTAAATTTATCCATCATATGAATAACAATATCGCCATGTGTGCGTACGTATGGCTTATTGTCTCCACGTTGTGGTGTGATTTGTTATTCAAATCTACTTTTTTTCGATGGGTATAATGGTAATTATAATGGATATAAATAATTAATACAACATTATAATTATTTTTTATAATTAATATACCATCCAACTTCATATCGTTTAACCATTAAGAGAATGATATCATCGCTCGTGCTTACGTACAGCCTACCATCTCCATGATGCGGTGAGATTAATTCTCCACGTTAACCATTCAAGAATGATTATAAACTTTATATGATGAGTAAATAATTATTATTATTATTATTAACTTAA
This sequence comes from Viscum album, assembly GCA_963277665.1. NCBI lineage: Eukaryota > Viridiplantae > Streptophyta > Magnoliopsida > Santalales > Viscaceae > Viscum > Viscum album. The sequence continues at coordinate 1,811,116,591 of OY728147.1, read as the reverse complement.
TTTAATTATTTATATGAATAAAATATATCCTATTCATAAAAAAACATGAGTTACATGATAAAACAGGAATGGTAAAAAACAAAGTAGTTAACACTCAAAACAACGTTAATACTAAAATATTATTACCAAAATGATATAATAGGATAATATGATATCATAAATATGGATATGGTCCTATTATAATTTAATAACAAGTTTTAACCATTATATAGGAGGCTAACTCAACCTCGACAAAATTAAAGTATAAGGTAAGGGTTAATTTCATAATCTCATTATTATCCGAGATTACTTATACGTAAGTATCTATTGGGACATCAGTATCATCCATGTCCATGTTTCTTAAAATGTAATTCAAAATATTATCGACAATTTTTTAAAGTCATTTTTACCCATGTTTTACTTTTTATAATATGTTTTGAAATAAATCTTTTCATCATTTTCCAAAAGAGGTACTTTATGACCTTTTCGATAAATTAACGAAATAATGTTTTTTTAACTTATACGGCACAAGTGGATATTTTACGCCATTATGATGCCTTAATATTTTGAAGATTTATTTAAAATATTACAAGGTTATTTTCAAAAGGTACGTTTTCTTTTATAATTTCATGGATTTTAAATGATTTTAAAGTGAAAAACACCACTGTAATCTGGTGTTTTACCAACAGTAATATAGCAACGGTTCTAAGAAACCATTGTTATAGTGTAAAAAAGGAAAAATTTGCCAACAGTTTTTTCAAACCATTGGCAATGTGTATATATTCCTAATATTTCCCAATGTTTTGCCAAAATCATTGGGAAATAACTATTTTTTCTAAGTTATACCAACGGTTTATCAAAACTGTTGGTAAAGAGAAGCTTTCCCAATGGTTTTTAAAAACCATTGGGAAAGTTTTCCCCCCAAATACTCATCACCCCAGCTCCCAGTCAGCCCGATTTCAGACCTAATCCAAACCTCCTCCCAAAGTCTTCTCAGCTATGAAACTCCTTCCAGCCGAAGATCCTTCTTCAATCAAACATATTTTTATTTCTACACTTCTAATTAGTAAGTGTTACCTTATTTTTAGTGTTTTTCCTCTTTTTTTCTATTTGATGTTTTGATTTCTGCTAAATTAGAGTTATTTCTATTGGAGTATCGAACCCTTTTATTTGTTTTATGTTTTTTTTTCTACACTTAATACATGGTAAAGGGTCTGTTTAGTGGGGTTTGTTTAGTGTAGGGGGGTAAAGGGTTTATTTTATGTTTTTTGATTAGTGGGGTGAAGGGTTTGTTTTATGTTTGTTTTTTGTTTTTTGTTTAGTGTGGTTTTATGTTTTATGTTTAGTGCAAGGGGTAAAGGTTTGTTTTTTATGGATTGGAATTGTGAACACCCCCCACCCCCACACCCCAAAACACCTCCCACCCCCCAGGATACCCCCCCCCCCCACCCCTCTGGACACCCCCCCCCATTGGACAACCCCCCTGCACCCCCCACACCCCTGGACACCTCCACCCATTGGACAGCTACCTCCCTCCACCCCCCTGGACACCCCCACCCCCACCCTCCCTGGACACCCCTCACCTCCCATGGACAGCCCACCCCCCTGGACACCCCCCACCCCCTTGGAAACCCCCCACCCTTTGGAAAGCCCCCTCCCCCCCACCCCCTGGACACCCCCCCCCCCCACCCTTTAGACAGAATCCCCCCCCCCCACCCCCCTGGACACCCCCACCCCCTGGACACCCCTCACCCCCCATTGACACCCCCCACCCCCTTGGACACCCCCCCCCCCCACCCACCACCACCACCACCACCTCCACCACCCCTAGACACCCCCACCACCCCTAGACACCCCAACCCCCCTGGACACCCTCTACCCCCTTGGAAAGCCCCCCCTAGACACCACCACACCTCCTAAGTGGCTGACCCATTTTTTAAATTGGAATTAACAATGTAGTTGATTTCTCATTTTCCCAATGACATTTTCTAAGTGAACCATAGAGCCTTATAAATTAAATTTGTCCTGTTTTGATAAATTTAATTTGTCATGTTTTGATAAATTGAATGGGTTGTTTGGAATGAAATGGATAATACAAGAGAGTTTGGCTTTCTTAATGAATAAAATGATTGTAAATAAAAATACCCTAAGGGGGGGCTATAGGAGGGGTAGGGGGTTGTCTAGGTGTGGGGGGATGTCCAGGTGCGGTGGGTTGTCTAGGGGGTAGGGGGATGCAGGGGGTAGGGGGGATATAGGGGTGTGGGGGAGGGGGTATGAGCTGCCCCAAGGAGGGGTGTGGGCTATCCAAGGGGTCAAGGTGGGGTGTCCAGGTGGGGGAGGGGGTGTGGGTTGTCCTGGGAGGGGGTGGGTTGTCCATGTGGGGGGGGGGGGCTGTTGAGGTGGGGGTGGGGGGGATATCCAGGTGGGGGTATGTCTAGGTGTGGGGGGGATGTCCAGGTGGGGGCTGTAGGGGAGGGGGTGTGGGCTGTCCAGGGAGGGGGTGGGCTGTCCTGGGGGGGGATATCCAGGTGGGGGAGGGGGTATGGGCTGTCCAAGGAGGGGGGTTGTCTAGTGGGGGTGGGGGCATGTGCTATCCAGGTGGGGGGGCTGTCCAGGGGGGCTATCGGGGGGTTGTCCAGGGAGGGGGTGGGTTGTCCAGGGGTGGTGGTGGGTGGGCTATCCAGGTGGGGAGGGGTGTGGGTTGTCAAGGGGGGTGGGTTGTCTAAGGGGGGTGGGGGTGGGTTGTCCACGTGGGGGAGGGGGTGTCCGTTGTCTAGGGAGGAGGGGGTGGGCAGTTCAGGTGTGGTGGGGGGTGTCCAGGTGGGGTGGGGGGCTATCCGAGTGGGGGTGCAGGGGGTAGGGGGATGCAGGGGTGTGGGGGTGTGGGATATCCAGGGAGGGGGTGGGTTGTCCACTCTAATACTCTACAAAAAAATTGAATCAAATATAACCAATGTATAGTTGCTTTCACACGTTAAGACTTTTCTTAAAGTTCCATACAAACACTCACTCTTACCCTTCCAAGAAGAAGTGATCTCTACAAAGATATCTCACTCAGGTTCTTATCCACTATCTATATTGATCTCATACAAATTTAACATTCGTACAACTCCATATCACTTAATGATATAACAAGTCTCATACTCCTATGAGTAGTGTCCCATCAAAACATGGCTCATAGAATCCGATCCACATATGATATTTGGTGGTGTGTTTATAATTGGGTGTGTTTTGATTTATATGTATGATATTCATGGTTTACACCAACAGTCTTCTCAGTCATCTATAATAGGCTTGAAATCATGCTAAAATTGGATAAAGATTGGATTTTAGGACCCTAGTTAGGGGTGGATACCCCCACCCCTTGGACACCCCCCCCCCCCCACCCCGTTGGACAGCCCCCACCCCCACCCCCAGGACACCCCCACCCCCTAGATAGCCCTACCACCCATGTGGACAGCCCTGTCACCCCCATGGACAGCCTGCCCACCCCCCATAGATAGCCTGCCCACCCCCTGGACACCCTATACCCCCTGGACAGCTCCGCCACCCCCGTGGACAGCCCTCCCACCCACCCTGTACCCCTTGGACAGCCCCACCACCCCCTGGATAGCCCACCCACCCCTGGACACCTCGTACCCCATGGATACCCCCCCCCCCACCCCTGGAAAGCCCACATCCCCACCACCTGGATCTCCCCCCCCCCCCACCCCCGACCCCCCTAAACAGCCCCGCCACACTCGTGGACAGACCGCCCACCCCCTGGACACCCCGTAACCCTGGATAACCCCCCCACCCACCCACCCACCTTTGTGGACATCCCGCCCACCCCCCCTAGACACCTCGCACACCCTGGACAATCCCGCCACCCCCGTGGATAGCCCACCCACCTCGTACCCCCCTGGACAGCCCCGCCCACTCCCCTAGACACCCCCTCCCCCCGTGGACAGCCCCCACCCCCATGGACTTCCCTCCCACCCCCCCCCCCCCGGACACCCTCCCACCACCCCCCGGACACCCCCATCCCCCCGAACACCCCCCACCCCCTGGAAAGACCCCCACTAGACACCCCTGACCCCACTAGACAGCCCCTCCAACCCCGTGGGCAGCCCGACCACCCCCTGTGGACAGCCCGCCCACCCCCTGGACACCTCGTACCCCCTGGACATCCCCTCCACCTCTGCCACCCCCTGGATAGCCCGCCCACCCCCTGGACACCTCGTACCCCATGGACAACCCCCCCCCCCCCACACACACACACACACACACCCCCACCCCCTGGAAAGCCCCCACCCCCATCCCCCTAGACACACCGACCCCCCTGGATAGACCTACCACCCCCGTGGATAGCCCTCCCACCCCCTGGATAGCATGTACCCCCTGGACAGCACCCCCCCACCCACCTACCCACCCCGGACACCCGCCCACCACCCCCTGGACACCCTCATCCCCCCAGACTCCCCCCACCCCTTGGAAATCCCCCCCCCCCCGACACCCCTGACCCCACTGGAGAGCCCCTCCACCCCCGTGGACAACCCGACCACCCCCCTTGGATAGCCCGCCCACCCCCTGGACACCCCGTACCCCCCTGGACAGCCCTACCACCCCCATGGACAGCCTTCCCACCCCGTAGACACCTCGTACCCCCTGGAAAGCCCCGCCCACCCCCTGGACACCCCACTCACCCCCTGGATAGCCCGCTCATCCCCCTGGATAGCCCCTACCCCCCTGGACAGCCCGACCACCCCCGTGGACAGCCCGCCAACCTGGACACCCCAACCCCCCTAGACAGCCCCCCACACCCTCGACACCTTCGACCCCCCTGGACAGCCCCGCCACCCCCCTAGACACCCCGCACCCCCTGGACACCCCCTCCCCCTTGGGCAATGTATGTGATCACTCAAATTATATACTAAAATATAAAATTTCTTCGATCTAAAATTTAGTCAACTCTTGAATAATTCTTCTCCAAAAGTGTACATGATCTTGTACGCACATGTATAGTTCTTCAAAGATATTTTGTTATAAATATAGTATTTTTTTTCCTTTTATATTTTGTTTCTCATATAGAGTAGTGTGTCAATTATGGTTTCATTTAAAGTGAACAATTCTCATTTACTTAAATATATTTTCGATGAAACTTCAATCTTATGGAATTTCTTTTGGCGAAATGAATTATAACAATTTTTTTACAGAATGGATAGAAGTTGGATGTATGAAACCGATCAGATCTCATGAAATTTTCAAAACAATTTGGATATATTGTTAGCTTTTTCATTTCACAATGCTTTAGATAGTGTTCACATACACTGACCCTATTACAAATGTGTTGGAAGACCTTGGTTGAGCCATGAAGAAGTCAGCTACCACATAACCAAATATGGTTTTCAACCAAACTAATATGTGTGGTATCACAATGGGGAGAAAATGACATCTCAAATTGCTAATGATCCAAATGAGAGGACTGTATTGGAGAATTTGTTATATGACCAGTTTCTTTTTATTCATCATCATGAAAAATAAAGGATTCCAACCCAAGAAGATTTCAATATGAGCACACATGATGCGTCTAATGAAAATGATGATGTTGTCAGGGTGAAAAGGTTGAATGATACTACCACGACTCCAGTATATCGACAATGCAGTAAAATGAAAAGGCTGGAATTTTTAATCTGATTGTTTCATGGGAAAACTATGTAATACTTCCAATGATTACATTCTTATGTCCATAACAAGAATTATCCCAACGGTTCTATCGTGAATGGTTACTTGGCTCAAGAATGTATGGATTTCTGATCTATGTATTTTTATGATATTACTACAAGAAATAATAGACCAATGAGAAATGAAGAAGAACAGTATGAGAAAATTGAACCTAGTTTTCCATCACTTCCTCAAACAGGAGGAATTCCCGGATCATATACATTGACGACATTAAGCCTTGAAGAGCGAGAGATAGCACATCGCACAATTTTGTTCAACTATTAAATTATATATTTATATCTTATATATATCTATATATATCTGTTAAACTATTCCTATTTTTATCTACAGGGAACATAAATCGATGATAAATAGAAATCATCATTCTTTATCTTTGAGAAGGAGGGAGACTTTGCATAGAAAAGATTTTTCTTCTTGGTTAAAATTGAATGTAATAATATTACTATTTAAAATAATTAAAACAATAATTAATTAAGTTTAATATTGATTTATATTTCAGGTATTGAGTTTTCCTGCTGACTCTGTCTCTGAGTAAATAAGAGCTTTGGCTTTTGGTCCTAATATCGTGGTTCGTGACTGTAAATCAATTGTTATCAATGGGTACAGATTTATTATCACTAAATGAGAAAAGAACATGAGAAAACAACATGATGGTGTTATAGTTACTACCATAACAGACTGTTATACTAGTGCATCATATAGTAAATTGTAATTTGAAAATTTAGGTTATTACAGAGTCGTTGAAAAAATAATAATATTGGATTATTATTTTCATGGACGAGTCATGCTGATGAAATGTAAGTGGTTTGATTCGATGATGAGGCAGGTCACATTTATTGATGATTTTGGATTTTGAGTAATTTATATGACTTGTACTCTTGCTACTGATGAACCATATGTATTGGCATCAATGGCGAAAGAAATTTTTTATGTCAAAGACCATCTTTGACCTGAATTTGGTGTCATTATTGAAGTAATTCCAAGACATAATTTTGATGATGGTGATGATGGAATTGAAACCATCCCTACTGCCATTGGAAATGATCCATTTATTAATTTTGATGACTCCAATAGCTCAATTTTCATAGTTGACTTTGAACCTAAAGTTGTGGTGGGAAATATATAAAATCATCCATTCATGTTCTCAATTATTTTGGTTTACCTCGACTTGGGTTGTTAAGGTTGTTACTATTCAAATTGATTTAATATTGATTACAAATGTGTTGTATCCGACTTGACCGTTATGTAAATTTTCAATGTTTATTGGATGAAATTTTATTTGAATTTCATTTTCTAATTTGGAAGTGAACTGTATTCAAACCTATGAAACTAACATTTCTAACTTGGTGAACATTTCAATGCTTCAACTATGATTTGTATAAAAATTTTATGAATCTAAGACCTCTCTTTAATAGAATGATGACACTTAGTAAATAACAATCCTACTAAAAATAAAATTTCTTTATTACATCTTGTACGATTTATTGACTTCATTATGTATTTTTTGAAGATCACCTAAAACAATGGTTAGTGAAATAATCCATGAATCCCCCTATTCCCTATCATTTATTTTGTTTTTTGGGTTAAAAATTAGTTATCCTTTTTTATTTAATTCCATATTTGTTTTCAAATGCAGGAAATAAAACCAATTTAAGAGAGGCAAATAAAACATATTATGGACAACAATAGTCGCATGACTGAGCTTGGCATTCCACCACTAGTTCCTGCAGTGAGTATTTTATTTCAAATATATATATTTAAATAATATATAATGTCTTGTGATTATTATTTTTTAAACATTTTTTACAGGATCCATCTATTAGGCAATAGTTATTTGATGAGCATCCTAGTAGTGGTCCCAGTACTCAGGGTGTTCCTACGAGGGGCGGTGGTATGAGAGCTAGACGATCTGGTCGGTATACCCAATTAGACCTTTCCCCTCCCACTAAAATACCATACATCCCACATGATGATCCCGGTGTGTCGTTAGGGACACATGGTATATTTAGGCCTCCCATTTTTTCACCATTGTTTACATCTGAGCCTCCTCACCCGTCTGTACCATATCTGGTGATGATTCCCACTACCCATCCAGTATTCGGTCATCCATCCCTATCATCTTCTTTTACTTCTGCTTCCTTCTCTCTGGGATTTTATATTGCATCTTCTTCGACTCTTGCTCTGCCAGAGTCTGTCCCTACGAAGCATACATTGGGACTCACTACATCTATACAGGGTGTTCCTTCAGTTAATGTGGATCCAGCGGCGCCCATTTATTAGACTACCATAGGTATACTTGTACAACCCTAAAAATATTTTACACCATTATTTATTTTCATTATAACATGTATTGATAAAATATTTGTTTTTCTTTCATAACAGATACATCTACAGATAGGAGGTGAGGGTGGGGGCGTACACGCATGCGTACGGTGTGTAACCGTCGCACGCAGTTGATGGTGGAGTACAATTAATATTGTCAGATGATTGAAAAACCATGGCAGCAATGTCAGAGCTTTTTGGTGATGCTTTCCAAATACTCCGACATCATCCTGTCATCCCACTCTCATGGAGACAGCTGCCAAATGAAGTTAAGGATAAATCATGGGTAGAGATATGGGTAAAATAAATCCGTTGTATTTAATGAAATATATTAATTTTTTTATTTATATGAATTAATATTTTGGTGTCAGCTGTGGTTTAATTTCACCAATGGTGACAGTGCACGGCCAGCACGTCTAAAGGATTTAGGCGAGCTTTGGAGAGATTATAAGCATGAGTTGTACATTGTCCGGCATGCTAAAGTGGACACAGAGTTAGAGGCAGTCCCTTTAGTGGATGATTCTCCATTAAAAACGTACCGACAGATGATTACTTATTGGATGACTATCCAATTTACAGTATTAATTAAATTAGAGGTATTTAAATGAAATTTTTCATGTTTTTTGTTAATACTAATTATTGAATTTTATTTAGGATTCATTTGGAAGAAATAAAAAAACATTGATGCTAAGAAATATGTTCACATATTGGGACGTACTATGATGCCAGATCATGAGAGGAAGCAGGTATGACAATTTATAATCTTTCTTTACAACTTTCACTTTCTATTGATTCCTCTATAATTTATTTGATTGCTAAAGTTGTTATATAATTTTAGTTATTCAATTAATGTTTTTTTTGGGTATCCTATTTTTAATTATGGTTTTCTACATTCAATGTCATTTTAGAGGCATAAATTGAATATAGAAGGATGTGTTCCTTGAGCAAAACTATTTTGCTCGAGTAGAAAGAAGAAAATGGAAGTGTGTTTAATGAACCGACTCAGCAGAAGATTGTAAGTTTTAATTTGTAGATTTAAAATTTTAATATCTATTTTGTAACTTAATAATCTATTTATATTTTGAACGGGCTTCTTTAGAGGCCCTTGATTCCCAGAAACCTGACAATTTTGGGCTAAAAGATCACTTACATCAGATGTTGGGAGATGAGCACCCTAGTAGAGTACACTGCTGACCTGGGAAGAGTATAGTTCTGACGAGGTATTGGCCCTCCTTGGGTACAAGTTTTAGTGTCCCCGAGTTGCAGCAGGTTAAGGCACAGGTAGAATAGGCTGAAAAAGGGGCCACAGAGACGGAAAAACAGTCTACTAGGGAAAACACTGCATTTATGAAACTGATGGAAGTTTTACGCCCAACACTTCCAACAGAGTCCAGCACTACTTGTAATGAATATATTTCATCGATGTGTTATATATATGGTGCACCAGGTGGTAGTTCCATTGGTGTTCAAGATGATGGAAAGGAGTAGGTTGAGGCAGAAAAGGAGGAGGGCGAGGAGGAGGCTAAGGCGGAGGAGGAGGGAAAGGAGGAGGACGAGGAGGAGGAGGAGGGCGATGAGGTGGCTGAGGCTGAGTGTGAGGGAGAGGAGGAGGGAAGGGATGATGATGGGGATGACGATGAGGATGAGGGTAAGGGTGATGATGATGGTGATGATAGTGATGGTGATGAGGGAAAGATTGATATGTTACATTTTTTACTGATATTACTGACCTTTGATGTTTATTGATTTGTTGTGCCTGAATATATGTGTGATTAGGTAGGTCACATTATATTTATTTTTTTATCTATAAATAATAAAACTTGACTTGATGATTTTTTGTGACTGATTCACCCCTCCCCAAGACAGCCCCCCACCTCCTAGACACCCCGTACCCCCTAGACATTCCCTCCACCCCTTGGACAACCCCACCCACCCCCTTGGATATCCCCTCCCCCTGTGGACATCCCCCCACCCCCTAGACACCCTGTACCCCCTAAAAAACTCCACCCACCCCCATAGACAGCTCTCCCACCCCCCATGGACACCCCCTACCCCTGGATATCCCGGCCACCACCGTGGATATCCCGCCCACCCCCTGGACACCCCCTCCCCTATGGATAGCCCCCCCACCCCCTGGACACCCCATACCCCCATAGACAGCCCCGTGGACACCCCCCCCCCCCCCCGGACACCCCCTACCCATTGGACATCCCGACCACCCCTGTAGACAGCCTGCCCACCCCCTTGGACACCCCCTACCTCCCTGGACAGCCCGCCCACTCTCGTGGACAGCCCCTCCCAACCCCGTGGATAGCCCGCTCAACCCCCTGGACAACCCATGATAAGGTCAGGATCTTACACACTGAGAGGGGGAAGAGAAAAATCAATGATATTTTTTTCTTTTAATTATCCTTTCTATTGAAACAAGCTTTGCCTCATGTCAACGAATTATCACTTTTCTAAAAACAAAAAAAATCACACTTCCACATGAACTAAATTATTTAAATGGTTCACTACTCAACAAGAATAGTTACATCCATGTTATGGTTTGGAAATAATCCAATACCACACAATCCACAAGAAAAAAATCCTTTAGTATGGATAAAATAAAGTTTGATATACACTTACAGTTATGTATCTCTATGATAAATACAACTATGCATGTGATTATTATAGAAAATGGTGTTATAAATGTTTTTGTAACATATTAAGAACCTTTCACCAATTTATTCAAAACATGTTACTCTTATTTTTTTAACTTTCACTTTTGATAACTCTCGAAAAAATTCTTTACTCTCGTGGACAGCCCGCCCACCCCCCTGGACACCCCATACCCCCTGGATAGTTCAACCACCCCCGTGGATAGCCCGCCCACCCCCCTAGACACCCCCACCCCCTAGACACCCCCCCACCCCCTGGACACTCCCACCCACAAGAAAGCCCCCCAACCCCCTGGACACCACCCCCTGGAAACCACCCCACCCCCCTGGACACCACCCCACCCCCTGGACACCCCCCCCCCCCCGGACACCCCCCCACCCTTGACACCCCCCACCACACTTGACATCCCCCCCACCACCCTGATGGATAGCCCCCCACCCCCCCACCACCACCACCACCCTAGACACCCCCCCCCACCCCCCACCCCCCCATTAACACCCCCCCCCACACACACACACACACCCTGGACACCATGTGCCCACCTAGACAGCCCTGCCACCCCCGTGGACAGCCCACCCACCCCCTGGATAGCCCCTCCTCCTATGGACAGCCTCCCCACCCCCTGGACACCCCATACCCCCCCCCCCCTAGAGATCCCCACCCACCCCCATGGACACCCCATACCCCCTGGACAACCCTGCCCACCCCCGTGGACAGCCTCACCCACCCCCCTGGACAGCCCCGCCCACCCCCTGGAAAGCCCCCCACCCTCATGGACATCCCCTCCCACCCCCTGGACAGCCCTGCCCACCCCCCTGGATAGCCCCTCCCCACGTGGACAGCCCCTACCCCCGTGGACACCCCCCCCCCGGACACCCCTACCCCCCGTGGACAGCCTGCCCACCCCCCTAGACATCTCGTACCCCCCTAAATAGCCCCACCCACCCCCATGGACACCCCCTACCCCCTGGACACCCCCGTGGACAGCCCCTCCCACACCCTTGGACACCCCCAACCCCCTGGATAGTCCTGCCACCCCTGTAGACCACCCCTCCACCCCTGGACAGCCCCCACACCCTGGACAGCCCCCACCCCCTGGACATCCCCCCACCCCTGTGGACACCACCCCACCCCCTTGCACTGCCCCCCCTGGACCACCCCCCCCCCCCACCCCCCCTGGACACCACACCACCCCCTGGACACCCCCCCCCCCCACCCCTAGAAATCCCCCCAAACACCCTAGACACCACCCCACCCCATGGACACCCCCCCCCCATCCTAGGAAACCCCCATGGATACCCCCCCCCCACCACCACCACCACCACCACCCTTGATAGCCCCCCCCCCACCCCCCTGGACACCCCAATGGACACCTGCCCCCCCCCCCCCACCACCACCACCACCCTGGACAACCACCCCCCCCCCCCCCACCCCACCCTAGGACACCCCCATCCCCCCAGACACCCCCACCCATCTAGACACCCCTACCCCCCTTGGACAGCCACCCCAAACCCCTGAACAGCCCCTCAACCCCTGAATTCTGGATTTAATTCTTTATTTATTTAATTAACATATAAATTATGTGTTAATGGAATATGTGTATACTTATTGTATGTGTATACTTGTTGTAATTACCTTATGAATTCTGTGTTAATTCTGTTAATGGTGTATGTAACTCTGACTATGATGGGCTCTCAGAAATGTGATTGTCCTCTCACCATTATGAGATGTATCCACCAAATAAATTGAAATGGGTTAGTTATAAGAGTGGTTGTCATGTGAAGACTAAAATGGGGAAAACTATTTCGTGGTACATGTCATGGTTGGAAGAGTCTATTATTTTTATGCGATATTTCAGGTGTTTTTTTGTTCTATTTTAAGTGAAAATTGTTCGATTTTAAGTGCTGTGTTTTTTTGTTCTATTTTAAGTGCAAAGTGTTCTATTTTAAGTGTTGTTTGTAGCTATGTTTGTAGGTGTATACAGTGAAAACCTGTGTTTCCAGGTGTATGCGGTGGAGGGAATGGGTTGTTGTGTTGTTTTCTAGAAAAACACTATACCAACGGTTTTAAACCATTGGTATAGTGTTTTTAGAGAATAGTTTTACCAACGGTTTGAATAAACTGTTGGTAATACACTATACCAACGGTTCAAAACCATTGGTATACTGCATTTCCATAATATTTTTACCAACAGTTTGAAGGAACCGTTGGTAATACTATATACCAATGGTTTCAAACCGTTGGTTAACTACATATAATCTATTTATACCAACGATTAATAAACCATTGGTATATATTTATACCAAAAATTTCTATAAAATTGTTGGCATATTGAATGTCACAAATCCATATACCAACGGTTATATGAAAACTATTGGTATAGGACTTTTTCAACAGCTTACTAGCCAATGGTTTTCCAAACTGTTGGTATATATTATACCAATGGTTCTGTTGCCTATACCAACGGTTTCAAACCGTTGGTATATAATGTATTTCTAGTAGTGAATGGATGTCTCTATAAAAGAGTTTTCATGATTTTATTAGATAACTTTCATCTATGTCAACATCCTTTCATCGATTTAATGATTTGTTAAGGCTGATTTATTATGATACAATATTCCATATTTTATTAAAGGTTTTATGATATTTTTGATTGTGGATGTGATATTTTTATACCATTCATAGTTTATGGTTAAAGTATTAACATTTTTTATTCTAGTTTTAATATGAATGTGTATGTTATGTTTCACCCTTTTCATATGAGAAATACATTGGACATAGTAAGTGATGAGCAGGGCCCACTATAACCCCTCAATGCATCGGTAGGTTTCATGAGACAAACTAGTTTCTTGGCATAAGGCCTTGAAGGTATGGTAATGGTCTTGGAATGAGTCCTTGATGGTATGGTTATGATGTCCGTCATTATGAATTTCATCATTATGAGATTATTTATTGATATTTCGTGTGATTATTCGACTAGTAGAATATCCATGTGAAAGTTTAAATGGAATTATTTGATTTATTCTTTCCATATTATGCTGAATATTTTGTTTAAAAGGCTTGTGTTTTAGTTTTATACCTTGCCTTAAAATTTTATACTTATTTGTGATAGCTTATTCTATATGGTTTATTCTTACTGATCATCTGAGCTCACCCCTTTATTATGTTTTATTTTTACCCTAGATGTGAAGAAGTGTATTATGATTAACCTACATGGATATTCTAAGGGATATGAAAGTTTTCAAATAGGATAATATGTTGTTTTTCATTTCAAGATGTAATGTAAAACTTATTTGTCTATGATCAACAATACTGATCATTCTATTCTTCTATGGAATAGAAATTATTTTTGTAAAAATTATGTTTGTATCTAATATTTACAAGTCTATTAAACCAATCATTCCTTAGGGATTTGATTTTATTGTGATCATTCCAATGTAATGAAATAATTAACCAACTTTGGGAAATTGGGGTTAGGGCGTTACATCTTGTGTCACAGCATCTCAAAGGAAGGTGTGTCGGTTGAACCAAAGAAGGATCATGCAGTTATTTCTTGGGAGCAGCCCAAGAATGTTTTTGATATCCATAGATTTTTGGAGTTATTAGGATATTATCAAAGATTCATTCAAGACTTTTACCATTTGAAATAACTACTTTCAGTATTGACCAAAAAGGGAGTAAAGTTTTAATGTTCAGAAGCATGTGAGAATGCCTTCTAGGAGTTGAAAAGGCACTTGAAAAGGACACCAGTTTTGATCCTACCTAAGCTAGGTGAGGAGTATATGATGTTCTATGATGCTTATGGGATGGGACGTGGATCTGTGTTGGCACAAGGAGATCAAGTTGTGTCGTATGGGTATTAGCAGTTGAGTCCACATGAACAAAACTACCCTACGCATGATCTTGATCTAGAAGAAGTTTTTTATTCTTTGAATTGTTGGTGATATTATCTGTTGGGCGGGATTTTTATGGTGTATACTGATCATAAGTTATTAAAGTGTATCTTTTTTTAAAGATATTTGAATCTCTAGCAAATTATATGGGTTGATTATATGTAGTAATTTGAATTTTATTTAGTATATATGCTCAGTAAGGGAAATAGTGTTGTTGATTATTTAAGTAGGAAGACTCAGACTCAGGTGGTTCAGGAGTCTAGAATTGAGTGGAATATGATAACCTTACTGGATGAGATGCATGGTGTAGTTCAGGAGAATCAGTAGTAGATAAATCTTGTATCAGTTTTACTGGAATCTATGCTCTTAAGGCGGATTAAGGATAGACAGTATCAGGATCCAGAATGTTTTACTTTGATGGAAATCCATGAAGGTGGGGAGTCACCTTCAGACTAGACCATAGATGAGGATGAGATCATTAATGTTAGAAATCAGGTTTTTATACCTATGAACATGCGGGAGGAGCTGATGCATGAATTTCATGCCTCAAATCAGTTGGTACATCTAAGGGTGACCAAAATGTACCAATACCTAGGATGAAAGTTTTGGTGGTTGGGTATGAAAAGGTAGATAGCAAGGTTCGTGACATGATGTTACACCTTTCAACTGGTGAAGGTAAAATATCAATTACCTAGAGGTTTACTAAAATCATTTCCTATTCCATAATAGAAGTGGGATGATGTTACTATGTATTTTTTGGTGGGTCTCCCAAGCATGTCTTGGAAGAATGATGTTATCTAGGTGATTGTAGATAGATTGAAGAATATGGTGAATTTTCTATAGGTATAGGAGACTTTATCAGTGGATAAGTTTGGATATTTGTACATTCAGAAGATAGTCCATCTACATGGGGTGCCGCAGACTATTATTTCATATCATAACTCACATTTTACTTCATTCTTCTGGAAAGGATTACAGAATTAACTTGGTACAAAGGTTTTATTGAGCATGGAATTCCACTCACATAAAGATGGGTAGTTGGATCATACTATATAGTTGCTTGAAGATATGATACATTATTATGTCCTAGAATTTAGTGGGTATTGGGATAAGCACCTATATTTGGTGGAGTTCACCTATAAAAAATAGTTATTAAGAAACTATACATATGGAACTATACGAGGATCTTTATGGTAGTTCATGTATATCACCTCTTTTTTGGATGGAGGTATGTGGTTCATAACTATTAAGATTGAGTCATGTGTAGGAGAGGTCGGAGCAGTTTCAATCGATCCATAAGCATATCACTACAGCTCATAGTAGATAGAAGTCATATGATGATAGACTTCAATGACCCCAAGAGTTTACAAAGGTTGATCATGTATTTATTCATGTTTCACCAAGATTGGATCACCGTAGGATATGTAGGTAGAGAAATATGGTGCCCGGGTTTTTTGGACCATTTTAGATTTTGGGGAGAATCAGGTCATTGGTGTATTGGTTGGATCTTCCACTGAGATATAGTGTTATGAATGATGTTTTTCATGTGTCACAACTTCGGTGGTATCACCTGAACCCTTATCACGTGATGGATGTGGATGATGTTGATATTGAGACTGATTCATCCTCAGATGAGCATCTAATACATGTTTTGGATCGAAGTGAGAAAGTATTGTGGGAAAAGACTGTGCCAATAGTTCATGTTTTTTGGAAACATGGTCATGTTAAGGATGAAACTTGGAAGATAGAAATGGATATGAGGGCTCAATGTCCTGATCTTTTTTACTCAAAATCTTAGAGATGATTGGTAGTATAGATCAAGTAATATCTATTATAAGGTGGGGATATTTTAAGATTCTTAACTATTACCAGAGTTATCTCAAACTTGTTTCCAGGTACTCAATTTCCTAGTTTTTAGTAATTCTTGTTTGGGTTAATTTTGGGGGTGTTTTTTGGTAAAATTTGAGAAATTTTGAAGGTGGTGAGGTAGTGCACAGTTGGCACATGGTTTTCTCAAAGTATGTGCCCCATCCCAAAAAACAATGAAAACATAAATGAAGGGTATTTTCACAGATGGTGCATGGTTTTTCAAATCATGCACCCTATTTATAGAAACTGTGCACCCCCCCCCAAAAAAAATAAGTGCACTGTTTAGAAAATCATTCTCCCCTACCTAGAAAACCATGAGCATATTTTTAATTAACCCAAAAATTGATTTTTAAATTTACTTGAACCCCCATATTAACCCCAAATTGACCCCCACTAGACCCCTAATGTTTTCTCTTGATTTTTGAGGCTCCCAAAAAAATCATAAAGATCATAATCTTTGTTCTCTATAATTCAAATTCTGGATTGTAGATCTGAATCTCTCCTGATAACTGAATCTCATCCTAAATGGTTTCTTATCTCTTCCATATTCTTCCCTCATCTTTTAGAGGGATGGTTTTCTCAGTTTTTTTGGATCTTGGTATATTTTTATGGGATCTAGATTTGGTTTATTGTATCTAGATCTTGGACTATAGGATCTTGATTCGTTTGATTTTGGATCTAGGTTTCGAATTCAAATCTTTTTCATCAGTGTGTTCTTGATCATCCTGCTCTAATTAGGTATTTTTATGTGGTGATCTTTTGTCAAAAAATTGAGGTAGGTGGTCTAAATTTCAAATCTCATAGTCTTGATTTCAATAATGTGTAAGTAATTTTATAATTTCTATTGAGTGTTTAAATATTGAATTTATTAAATTATATTAATTATTTTGATGAATTAATTAATTTAGGGATTGTAAAATTGATTGAATAATGGGGTTAGGGAATTGTTAACTCATTGAGTTTGTGAAATTTTAAAATTGATGGATTAGATTAATTAATTATTTAATTAATTATCGGGATATTGGGTTTGTTTGGTTAGAATAATTAATTGTTGAATTAATTATAGAATTGTTATAATTGTTAAATTGGATTAATTAATTGTTGGAAAAATTAATGGAACTTTGGAATTGATTAAATTGGGATAATTAATGTTTGTATTAATTATGGGAATATTGGGATTGTGGAATTTTGATTAATTAATTCTTGAATTAATTGATGTTGGTAAATTTTTTGTTATGATTAATTAATTTTCTAATTAATTGATGGAATTGATGTGACCAATTAATTGGTGAATTAATTGAAGGGATTGATGTGATTAAATAATTATTGAATTAATTAATGAAATTATGTGAATATGAAATTGTTAAAGGGGATTAATTAATTTTTAAATTAATTAATGTGATATTGTGATGCATATGATATATGTGATTTTTTGGTATATGAGTTTGGGACACAGACTAATGCTCCAAATACCCATATGTGATTGATTGGTATACAAGTCTGGGGCACAGACTGATGCTCCAAATACCCATGGGGTCATAGTCATGACATTCTAGGACCCTAGGAATGCATGAAAATTGTATGGGATAGGGATGGATGCTCCAAATACCCATGAGGTGTGAGATAAGAACTAATGCTCCAAAGACTCATGGGGTGCTAGACATGATTTTCAACACCTAAAATGTTAAAATTGGACTACAGTTCCAATTATCCATAACATAAATTGAAATGAAATGGATAATGAAATCCCATTTTTTATAATTAATTTTGAATTAAATATGTGATATGGTTTAGAATCTGGTGTGGTATGAAGTTGGTATTGTGGTTTGGGTGTCCTTGGGAACCTGGTGGTTTATGTGGTTAAATAAAGGATAATTAAATAAATATAAACTATTTACTTTATTGCTTATATTTTTATTCCTTTTACACATTCATACATTGTTATTGAATAGATTTGTTTTAGACACCATTGGCGGTGGCCTACTGAGCTGTACTCACACCCTACACAGGCTTCCTGATCTATACCTGAATAGACTTTATGTTTATAAGACATGATAATGAAAAAGACCTAATGTTAGATTGATGATTCGGGATGGATCATGGATGAAGGAACCGGACTTGGTGTTGGGACCCATTTGGTAGTTGTTAGTGCCTTTAATTTTGGGGTTTTCATTTGAAACTTGGAATGTACTATGGAATGGAATATCTACTATTTAGTTTTGATATTGTATTTTCAGTTTTGGTCATCTTATAATAATGGTATTGTTCTGGTTATGGTTATATCATTTTGTTATTGTTTATTTATTTTCCACTGGTGTATTACTCCAATAAAGAGGGTATAGTCTCCCCATGATCAATATTAGACCCTCACTACTTTTCATCAGCCTCTGGTGTATGAGGAGGCACACTTAAGGTCATGTAGTAGACCGACTTGGGGTACCAGTGTGTGGTACCCAAGACAGGACGTCACACACCAACTATCACAACAACCACCACCACTAAATGTAACACCCCACACAACCTCCACTTAAGCCACGCAACACTTCCCACATTCAGCTTACATGTTTTATCACATTTATTCATTAGGCCATTTACCACACATCAATTTATATACCATTAAATTTAAATTCCAACACATTCATTTATTCATTTCATTTTAGATTAATCAATTTATCACATATATATTTCTAGCCCACCTTATTTATTTAATAGCCTATTTTGTTTCATTTATCAACACATTTCATCTCATGGATAACCAGGAAACTATCTCAACCACACCACACACCCATCCCAGCAAAAATAACCACTTCTATAGTACCACACATCTAGCATCATCCTTGTATCACATCACCCAATCCACCTCACCATAACAATCCATTATTCCACAACCACTGTTCCACAACCACTGTGCCATAACCTCATCGCACCACATCACACAACTACCCACATCACATACATGCCAACCACCCACTGTATCACTACCCTGCACATTGCACATCCCAGCCAGTCACTACTATCTCTGCAGAAAGAACCCAAACAACGCAAAGCATCACAACATGCACATCCACACACATCAAAGAAACATCCCATCTTCACATTTATTTAGGGGGTTTATCACATTACTTATTTATATTAACATGGGTATTATCACAAAAACCAAATATCTAGGGGAAAATAATTATTATCCAAATTTATGTCCTTTAACATTTTATTTAAGTGATATCACACAAAAACACAGCAAGGTTCATCACAACATAACAACTACAATGAAATCAATGCTCCCAACATCCATTATTTTCGGAATTGTAAACAGGCATTCATAACAACCTCAACAATATATAAAAAAATATAGCATGCATCTACTCCCTATTCCCATAAATTTTAGACATTCCAATTTAATTATATGATTACGCCGACCCTTACTATCCACCCAAAGGTAATAAAAAGCATGAAGATCCAACACATAGCACATAAAAGAGTAATAACGAGCATCCCTTACCTCAAGGAAGCTTTCTTATCTCACTTCCTACCATAGGGAAAACAAGAAATCACCTAATAACCCCCACCACACAAGAAACTTGTGGGTAAACCTACATTGTACCCAAATATTATCAAAACACAACCCAAACACACAACCTAAACCAAATTTCACCACCACCGAAAAACTCTAAAGAATAATAGAAGGAAATGGAGAAGAATGAGAGTAGAACTCACCACATATTAGAGAAGGAAATCCATGAATCAAAGACAGGTAGCCACAAATCAATCCCTATTAAAGGAATACCAAAACACCTCAAGGGAGAACCATAAACTACCTAGAACTAGAGGGAGAGTGTAGGGTTTGAAGAAAAATCTGAGCTGCTACAACTCTTATTATTTCATTGTACAAGGGAATTACATGGTGTGTAACCTTTACTCATTGTGTAAAAGTCGGGTTTTATGTTCCGCCAAAAAAATCATCATCTTGAAGGATTAATCACCCAAATTAGTACTCATCGTGAACCATCCATGAACTACCCATGAAAACCACTTTCAAGTCATGTAAACCTTACAAGGTGTTTATTTCCTCTGATTCCATCTTTTAGCATCCAAACTTCTCTAGTCCTGCTATAAGTCTCCTCAAACAACAAAAACTAGAAACCACGTTACCCTTCCTTGGGGTGTAGAGATCTCAAAATCAGAATCCTAAATAAAATCCATCCAAATTCATTGGAATATATTAAAATTACATTAATATGAAACATATCTCAGTCTCTTGTTGTCCATGAAAACTAAAAAATGCTCATCGATGAGGTAATGCTGCCACAACTTCAGCGAAAACATAATTGTTGCCAACTCCAGATCATGGGTAGAAAAGTTACATTCATGGGGATGTAACTACCTAGACCCATAAGAGATTAATGCCCTATTATATATCAATAGGCATTCCAATCCCAAAAATATGTGTCATAGAAAACCCCAAACATCACACCCTCCTCAAGAAATTAAAGCACTGGAGCACTAACCAACTTCTCCTTCAGGTTACCGAACATTACCTGATATTGATTTTTCTACACAAAAGTCTAGTCATTCCTAGTCAAAGCTATAAATGGGACTAAAAGTTGAGATAAATTAAGAAAAAAACTTAGATAATATCCCATGAGACCAATGAAACTGTGAACCTATTCCATATTCTTGGATACTACCCAAAAAAACTACTTTAACCTTTGATGGGTCCACTTCTACACCCTTATGAGACACCACATGCCCAAGGAAACACACACCACGCATCCAAAACTCAGACTTGTAAAATTTCCTATAAATATTATGGTGTTTAAGGACCTAAAAACAACTCTAAGATGCTCATAATGCTCCTCCTATTATTTCAAGGAGATCAATATATCAATGAGGAAGACAATGATGAACCAGTCTAGGAACTCATGGAACATAGAGTTCATAAGTCCCATGAACATAGTTGGTGTTTTCATTAAATCGGATAGTATAAACACAAACTAAAATTTCCCATACCTACATCATAAGGTAGTCTTCGGGATATTCTCACCCTTCACCCTTAACTGGTAATATATGGATAGAAAATTGATCTTCAAGAACCAACTAGATCCTCTCAACTGTGCTAACAGATCATCGATCCTCTAAAGAGGGTAAATGTTCTTGATCGTTACCTGATTCAACATTTTTTAGTCTATACATAACATCATAATACCATTATACTTCCTGTAAAACAACATTGGATCACCCCAGAATGATACATTGGGAAAGATAAAACCCATTTTCAACAAATCATCCACCTTTATCCTCAACTCATGCAACTCTGTTGGCACCATCATATAGGGATCCATTAAAATTTTAGAGGTACCCAGCTACAACTCTATATCGAACATGATTTCATGTCAAGGAGGAATATCCATAACCTCCTCTAGGAAATCATCCAAGAATTCCTCCATAACCCTTGGAATACTCCCAAACTGAGCTTCTACAAATATCCCCTCCAACAGCGACAAAAGGGGATCCACTTGCCTATCACCCAACTGATAACCTTGATTGCCAATGGATTCCACTTGTTGTACCTCTATATAAAAAAATTAAACTCTTCTCTAGAATCATCTGATGATTTCATGCATGGAATACATCTAATACATACCATGGATAATATCATATGGATTCATCTGTAACATGAAGAAGTCTCCCACTGACTAGTGTTTCCCTATTACCAGTCTACATTTCCAACACACATTAAACAAAGAATTATGTACTCCAACCAATGTAACTAACATAAATGGAACTAGAATCCTCTCCACATGTTCGCACATGTGTAGATGATAAACTAATCGTACCTCAAAAAACTCTCAACTCTACTGGTGATGCTGCCTTTAACACATGCATATGACCTTTCCCAGCTCCTCTACCTCTCTTTTTTGGACTCCATAGACATGATATGGAATGGGTACCTATGGAAAGGCACCATCAAAAGGATTACCTATTCCAACTCTACCTACTCTCTTCTACTGAACAACAACCTATAGTCTCTACCATTGGAATCGCCCTGATGGCAATTATTGCTGCTGAAAAGGGTCCTAACCTCCCATCTAAAATTTTCCTCCCTCAGGATTAGGACATTGATCATAGTGGTTCACATACCTCTCATATATATGTCCCATAAATTTAAAACCCTTTAAAGGTTCTCATAAACCACCTTTACATGATGGTCGAGAAAGAAACTGATGCAACTGGTTCCCCGCTCAACGGAACCCTGATTTCCTGAACACCCACAACCCACTACCCAAAGCCCTACTACTTGAAGAACCATGTTGCCCACCCTATTGAGGCTCTACTCCCAAGTAAATAATCTACTTGATAACCTTATACCTTTTCATCACCTTCAGATATGTTGGAATCATAAACAATATGTCTACATACCTGATCACTATATGCAAAGCCTCCTCCAGACACACCACAATGGACTCCTTATCTGGAAAAACATCTAGATAAAAGTGTTAGAGATCCTTGAACCTGATCCAAAGATACCACACACTCAGACCCCCTATTGAAATGAGTGAAGTTCCAACCTCTTAACTTACCTCATCATTGATGAAAAAGATATGCCTGAAACTCCCTCAAACAGTCAAGCCACAACACATATGCCTTCTTGTGATCACTAAGAAACAGTGTCCACTAGTAATGCACAGCTCCCCACATATGACTAACTACCAATAGCAACCAAAACTTAGGTTGTTCTCATATCAGACTAAAATTGATCTCTATCTCCTATATTCAGTGCTTCGTCTCAAAATCTGAGACACTCCCTTCGTACTTACCCAAAATCTACAACTGAAAGGCACCTAAAGCCCGCTACCATTATTCATCCTCCTATTTTGGGTCAACCCTATGATGATAAAACGGATCAGACTACTGAACCTCAACTACCTGAGCAACTCATGATCGATGAATATGTTCCATTCTTAAAAACAATGTGAACATACTAAGCTCAATAGAATGGAATTTTATCAAATATTATTTTATTTATTTATTTTATTTTTCTGAATCACCAAATTAAAACATAAACACAAGTCATCATGATGAATGTACCTATCTTAGGTCTCTAACCCATAAATAGTTCCACCTTACTTGGTCGTTAAATAAGCTTAGAATCTATTCATTGGATCATGGGGGGGGCTGAAATCTTGTTTTCTAGTTGGTCTCTCTGGCCAATGTCACGTACCACAGTAATCCGACACTGCTTCCATACCAACCCATGAAATCCTCATTATGCCTAACTCCAAATTCCATCATATCTCTCGACCATAAACTTTGATACCACTCTGTCATGACCCCCTCCCACCAAAGATTCCATAATGAAGGGAGACAGATAATGACCCTGAGTCTTGCCTCTAGTAGGACTTGGGTTGGTGACTAGAACTGAGGGTATAAAAATCTCACAGTATGGGAGTCATTACCCTCTATAAATAAAATAATATTAGGTGATGGGATAAACAATAACCAAAAAACACCATCAGAATATATAATGATAAACCAAAAACCATCCCATAATGCATGAGTAAATAAAATGGATATCTATAAAGTCTCCAAAGTAAATACCAAAAGTACATTTCAATGGAAGCAACTCAACAGAAACTCCAACCCAGCTAGTAATTTCTATCTCAGTCCCCAAAATACTCTTGGAAACCTGAAAACAGTTTATATACATAGGTTGATCATAACAGGTATGCTCATTAGGGACATAACTAAGGCCCAGGTGAAAATGTAAAAATATCATGCTAATATACCAGTGAACAAACAGTAGAACCAACAAGCACCTATACAGTTCATCTAACCAAAACCAACCTCACCATGTCTCACTCACCAAATCATGTATCCAATATAATAATATAAAATTGAGATCATAACAAATAAATGTGTCCATATACCTCTTCCACACTGATTTTCTACTCTCATACCCCCAACGTCGAACATCTTATGCTCGCATCCCTTCCTCACATATCAAATCACATCCCTCCCGAACACACATGGGTCACACATCACATTATATCCCTCCCACTCACACCTAGTATATATATCACAACACATCTCATCCTAAAAATTTGGGACCACACATCAAAAAACATCTCATCCCAAAAATACCTAAGACCACATATCACAACCACATCACGTATCATGTGTATAAACCTTTTCCAACACATCAAATCTCACCCGAAAACACTTGGTCCAACACATCACTATTGAAGGAAGAGCAGGGGAGAGGGGGTATCCATCCATTTATATCACTACCATCTTGGATGTTGGGAAAAACACCCAGAACCTCTGAGCATTGGTAAGTTTATCCAACTCAAGTGGGGAATATATAAAATAACATAAACATACATGATATAGATATACCACACAACATCAAACCTAAGAGTTCACATTAACAAAACTAGAACACACCACATCACCACCACATTCCATACACCAACTATCACAACTACTGCCACCACTACATGTAACACACCACATAACTACCACACAAGCCACACAAAACTTTCCACTTTCATCATAAAAGTTTCACCATATTTATTCATTAGTCCATTTACCACACATAAACTTCCATACCATTACATTTAAATAAAAACCCATTAATTTGTTCATTTCATTTCAGTTTAATCCATTTATCACATATCTATTTCTATCCCACATTTTTTATTTACCCGCTTATTTGGTTTCATTTATCATCACAGTTCAGCCCATGGATACCCAGGAAACTATCTCAACCATGCCACAAAACCATCC
Organism: Viscum album; assembly: GCA_963277665.1. NCBI lineage: Eukaryota > Viridiplantae > Streptophyta > Magnoliopsida > Santalales > Viscaceae > Viscum > Viscum album. The sequence continues at coordinate 1,811,091,359 of OY728147.1, read as the reverse complement.
CAACAAAAATAACCACTTCCATGACACCACATGTCTACCATCATCCTTACATGACATCTTCCAAGCCACCTCACTATAACAAGACAATGTGCCGCAACCACTACTCCGCAACCACTACACCACAACCACTACACCAAAACCATTATTCCACAATCACTATGCCACAACCACATCACACCACATCACACAACTTCCCACAACACATACATACCAACCTAAAAATGCATCATTTCCCCACACACCGCACAACCTAGCCGATCACTAACATCACCGCACAACAACCCAAACCACTCAAAGTGTCACAACATGCATACCCACACACATTAGCGACGCATCCCACCTTTATATTTATTCAAGGGATTTATCACATTAATTTTTTATATTACCATGGGTATTATAAAACAAACTATATATCAAAGGTAAACCTATTATTAGCCATATGTATGTTCTTTAACATTTTATTTAGGTGTGATTGCATAATAACACCACAAGGATTATCACAGGATAACATCTACATCGCAAGTAAAGCTCCCAAAAGCTGTTATTTCCAGAATTGGCAACAAGCATGAATAATAATCTCAACAAAATATAACAAAGAAATAAAGCATGAGATAACTCCCCATACCCATAAATTTTAGACATTGAAATTTAATTATAAAATTATGTTGACCCTTAATATGCACCCAATTAAGGAAAATAATGAAAATCTGACACATGGAATGTAAAAGAGTTGGAATAAGGATCCCCTACCTCAAGGATGATTTCTGATCTTACTCCATACCATAGGGTGAAGAATAAACCACCCATGTACCACCTCCACATAAGAAACTTGCATATCAACCTACACTAAACCCAAAGATTATCAAAAGTAATCCCAAACACACAACCCAAAAAAACAACACCACCACAAAAAAACTAAGAAAAATAACATAAGTAAACAGATGAGAATGAGAGGAGAACTCATCATGGATCAAAGATAGGAATCCACATATCAATGATGGGAAGCCATAGATACTTCCTCATCAAAGTAATCCCAAAACTCATCAGGGGCGAATCATCAGCTACATGGAATGAGAGAGATAGTGTAGGGTTTTAATAAAACCCCCAGGTTCTCCAAATATTCTAATTGTGTTTTATGGGGGAATTACACAGCTTGTAACCTTTACAATTAGTGTAAAATTTGGGTTTCAAGTTCCACCAAAAAACACGTCATCTCGAAGGATTAATCACCCCAATTGCATGTTGTGTAAATCATACACGATGTATATTTACTATAATTCCATATTTTAGCATCCAAACTCATCCAGTCCCACAATAGGCCTCCACTAACACCAAAAACTAACAAAGTAATAGACTAGAAGGACACAGACCACTATATTTCCAGCCTTCCTTCCCTGTATAGTTACCAAAAAACTAGAGGGTAGAAAACCATATATGGGCCTCCTACTAGGTGAAAGCCCCAACCTTTCTAGTCTTCCTTACTCATTTATTTACCAGTAGACATGGGGGTATACAACCATCTATGGGCCTATAATCTAGTGTATGACTAAAACATGACTTCTCAAATTTACTTATTAAAATATAGGATAAACCAAAAATGGTCACTCATGCATAGGTCTCACACCAACCCATTGATAGTTACCTCTCACCTATTATTCCTAGTGGTGTGACTTTAAATTGTATTGAACATAGTTCTTACTACACGAAATTAAACTTCATGGACCATCCCTACCACATAACCTAAAAATATGAAAATCAGTATATATGGGTTTTGATTCCTGCTGTAACAAGATAGGTAGATTACCTCCTTGAGGTTAAATCATGACATCCCATCAACATTACCATACAATCTCCCCCTTGGGAGGTGGTATCTCCCAAATATTGATCATCCTTATTATGTGACATGTATAAGAAACCAATCACCTTATGTGATGAGTATAATATTCTCTTTTTGGTGAGCATTGAATGACCCATCATTATTAGGTGATGAGAATATAATGAGCCATCTCTTCTTTCCTTGTACGATGAGAAAAATATTATCTCATGGCCTGACATGAGGAATATAATAGGGATTCTTACTATTTATTATCCCCAACCAACCTCTCATACCTCATTATCAACATATGAGCTAAACCAAAAATGGCCACTTATGCATAAGTCCCACATAAATCATTTCTAGGAACCTTTCACCTTGTAGTTCGCTCTAAATGAATTTAAATAGTTTGAAATTAGTCATGGATATAAGACCTTAAAAGGAACAACTTTGTCTCTTGTCACATGAAATCAAAAGGAATGACTTATCCCATTAAGTAGTATTTAAATATGTGGGTTATAATTACCTTCATAGGGATATGTAGGATTCCCCTTTTATGGGCCCGATCCCAACCTAACAACACCTCCTACCTCCTTTTGTAAGAGACCAATGCCTCCCTAGATGGTGATAAACTCCATAGTTCCTACCTATATGACTCCAAGATATAGAGTAACCATATTCATGGATAAAATATGAGATATTATAATTCCCATGTGTGGTGTATTTTCAAATGAATTTTGTCATTCATTCAATTTCATATGGGTAATCGGTATTCCTATTGAGAAGGATTCATAAACATGTACTAAATCTTTAAGAGAGTTATGGAGTAGGAAATAATTTCCCCCAAAAGGGTTAGATGAGCTCAACCTCCCATCCTCTTGAAAAACATGGTACCCAAGTGTCACTGGTAAAGTCTCAATGACTACTTGTATGTGGAAATACAATATAAACCAACTCAAAACAAAACATGAGAACATTTTATAGCATAAATAGAGATATTAAATTCATTTTACTATAATAACTTCATCCACTATCATTGATAAAAATTCAAATATTTCTAATAGAATATATATATATCAAGCTCTTGTGATATGTAAAGGCCATAAAGAAATTATAAATGAGGTAATTTCATCACAACTTTAAATAAAACACTAAATATTTCAACTTAAGATCAAGGGAATCATATTTAAACTCATGATGAAGTAACTTCCTAGACCCATATGATGTAAATTCCCTCTTATTCATTAAGATGTAATGAAAATTAAGATAAAAATAATTATGGAAGACCTCAAACATAACACCTTCCTCTGGAAGCCAAAGAACATGATCATTGATCAACTTCTCCTTAGGGTAGTAAAAATCCACTGGACAATTATTTTTCCACATGAAGGCCCGGTACTTCCTATTCAAGGTTATCAAAGGGGGTAAATTCTGATTGAAATAGGACATGAACTGCCTATAATATCCTATGAGACCAAGTAAGTTGTGAACTTTTTCAACATTCTTGGGTTATTCCAAACATACAACTGATTTATTATTTTAAGGAGAAGGTGATACTCCTTTCTAAAACACCAAATGGATGAGGAAATTCACTTGGATCATCCAAAACCTACACTTGGAAAACTTCCCATGGATCTAATTATATTGGAGGACTTCTAAAATAGAAATCAAATACTTGGCATGATCCTCCTATAACTTTATGTATATGATAATTTCATTGATGAAATTTACCATAAACATATCCAAGAAATCATGAAATATAGATTTCAAGAGTCCCATAAAAACAATTAGGGTATTCATGAAACTAAATGATATAACTATGAACTCTAAGTTCCCATAACAATACCTGAAAGTAATCATCATGATATATTCCTCCTTCACCCTCATCTGATGTTGCCCAAACTATAGATTGATCTTTGAAAACAATACACACCCCTTTAATTTATTGAATAAATCATCTATCCTTGAGAGGGAGTAATGGTTCTTGACTATCACCTTATTCATCCTTTGGTAGTCTATTATAAACCTCAGACTACCACATTCCTTATTAGTGAACAACACTGGAACTATAATGAAAAATAATTTACATACATTTATATTACTTAAATGTTTAAGAATATTCATTACAAAATATAAAAAATCCATGATAGGACCATATAGGTATAGTTTCATTAGAAACTGGGAAACATAAACAACTGGTTCATAAGACATATTTATTGTCTCCCAGTTATTTCATCAAAACTAGACCCCTTCTTGACATATATTATTTAATACCCTTATTCATGACCTAGAGAAAAGAAACAAATGAAAGGGTGAGATCAAATACTCAGTAAGGGTAAACAAGGGAGATATCAATCATATCATAATCATAAGACATAAGAACATAACATTTGAAAAAATTGTATCCTGCATATGAAAGATTGTGATATCATGCCACGGGATAAATCATAAATGTTCATAAAAATCAATGAATGTAATCTTAGAAGTCATAACATAAGACATGAATTTTTTTTCATACACATAACAATATAAAATTATTTCATATTAGTTAAGGCTCATTTCCAAGACCATCATAGTGGACAAAGTCCATTACTAAACTCAGTCCACTCCTCGTTCCAATCCTGTATTACTAAACTAAGATCATTCTCGTTACATCCATGTATATATCATGATATATAAATCTTTACCCAATGTATTTGATGGATATATAGGTCCCACACATCTCATAATGGAATAATTATTTCGTGTTCCATAATAACATAAATCGTTCATCATAACCCAAGGAATAAAATGGGTTTCCTTAAACATCTTTCCACCATAACATAATCCATGTAACAAAAATGAATTTCATAAATTTCATTACATCATAAACACAATAAAATCATAGGAACAATAAGTATATTATACTTGAAACATAACCCTATTATATAATTCCATCTTAGATGGAAAATAATTTTGATATAACACTTAAAATTAATTCTTGAGGAAAATATCATTTCTTCTTCAAAAAAGTTTTCTTGCTACACAATTTTAAAAGAAAATAATTTATTTGAAAATAAATTTGAAATCTTATAGAGGAATATTCATGAAAATAATGTGTTATGAAAACATAAAAATATTTTCATGCTTTATAAGTAAAAAGAGAATATTCTTCTCGTAATTTTTTCAGAAAGTCAAAAAGTACCTTGAACCAAAAACGACAAAAATATTTCTTTCTTACCATTTAAGAAAAAATGACCAATGGGTAAATTTGACTTTAAAAAATTTTGTAAGGATAGAAATAATATTTTTGAATACATATTAGGAAACATGGATGTGGATGATAAATAATGAGATTGTAAAATTATCCATTACCTGATGTCTGATTTACTTTTTATGTACCCAAATATCCTATATAATGATTTAAATAATGTAATTGACTTATCCAATAATAATAGTCATTTTTATGTTATCATATATGATCATATTATCATCTGTTTGTTAATAACATTTCATTATTACTTGTTATTTGGGTATTAACTACTTCATTTTCTTATCCATGTTTTGTCGAATAAGTTCTAGTCAGATTTCATATATCATAGTAATATCATTCCAAAATGATATTAAAATTATATATATATAATTTATTCATTTTATACATTTATATAATCATGATTTAATGAATATTATGTATAATGAATCGCATCGCATTGTGGAGATGGTAGGTCGTTTTTACGCACGAACGATGATATCATTCCCATAATTGTTGACTAGTATTGAATTGGATGGTGTATAATATTTCAGAATCAATATAATGTTATAATAATCATATATAGTTATTATTTATATCATTATACCAATCCATGTTAGGTGGTGGTGAAAAACAGATTACACCACAGTGTGGAGATGATAAGTCGTACATACGAATGTGTAGTGATTTCATTTTTTGTAGGATGGATATAAAGAGAAATATTGTTGTTAAATAATCATAATATCATCTTAGTATATAATTTTCATAGTATTTATTACTTTATAATGAAAAAAACTCATGAATAGGAAGTATAATAAGAAATAAGTTTGAAAGAATCAATAGAGGAGATTACCTCTTCTTCGACGTGCTTCCTCTAAATATCCTTTAGAGCACTAGAGTTGGTCTTTAAAGAAGTCAATAACCTTTATAATGTTACTAGGGAAGTTTATAAGGGAAACTTTCAGGATATGGATGAGCTTGAAGGCTCAAAGTGAAGTTAATAGGTGAGTGAGGAGGTTCACTTTTATAATTGAGGTGAGGGGTACTTTTAGAAACTCCATAAATAATAATTTATAATAAAATCAAAACCAACACAAAAACCTCCAAAATGTCCCAATTTCAAAGATGATATGATATATGGTTGTAATTGAATAAACCAAAAAAATTAAAAAGTTTTTTATCAATTTAACCTTAATATTTTAATTAAATTGTAGTTATTCTATTTAATTTTTAACTAGTGTAACAAATATTTAAATATTAAAAGAGTGAAATGTTTACTTATTTTATGTAAATTATATGATAAATAAATAACCTAGAAAATTTTCAACCATATTATAATTATTATATATTTTTTAAAATGTTTTATGATTTTTAAATAGTTTAATGAAACATTATTTTTCTAAAAAACAATAATGTCAATTTTGACACTATTAAATTCATTGATTTTTAAAAATATTAAGATAACAAGTTAACTTAGAACCAACTATTTTATTATATTAAAAATAGGTCCAAGTTATCTATAAAATTCATTGGACATATTAATTATACCATATTTTATTTATTTTAATATTTTTAATAACATTTATTTGTTATCGTCATTAATAAAACAATTACTACATCGATATTATGTAATTATTTAATATACATATTTTTGAATAAAAAAGTAAAAATAAAATACTTTGAATAAGATAAATCTACTAGATTTTATAAGAATAATTTTAGTTCAATTTATCTTCTGGAAATCCCTACATTAAAAATGTTATTATTTTGAAAGCATGAATGTGACAACTTTAACATCACTTTAAATAAAATAATATAAGTGTCATAATATCTTTTAAAAGGATCTAAATTCCAAATAACTCGATAATTGGATGTTTATAGTCTATATATACTCTACCAATAAGATTTGGTCAAGTTTTTTGGTCTTTTAATAGTTATTAGCATTTTATTAAAAATTGTTTTATTGATTTCTCATCAATTAATTAATTTTTACATCATCAAAGTATAAGTCTTTAAGGTGATTATTTGATTCCTAAAAATTAAAAATAAATTATCATTATAAATAAAAAAATAGATTTAAATTGATTATTTATAATTGAATTTATTTTCTCTATAACCTTATTTTAAAAATGATATGGTTATTAAAATTTGAGTAAGACATATTTAATTCTTCTTTAAATAAAATAAATTAAATGTCCTAATCTAATCCAAGTGGCTTCCAAAGAAAACTATTTTTGACCCAATGATGATTTAGGTTGAAAAAAACTCATAAAATTATATTAATACAATTTTTAGGGTAATTTTATAATAGTATTCTTACCCTTAATTACCCAATTTTCCCTTTTATCGTATTAATAAAAATTATCGAAGTTACTATTCATAATGCCCAAAAATAAAATAAATCTATTTACATAATTTGAAACTAATGAATCCAAATATGGAATCCATTTTTCAAAATTAAAAACATAGAATATGCAGTAATTAATTTAAAATTAATCATGTTGTTGGAAAGAGATAATGGGTTTTAAAAGTTAAAACATTGCAAAAGATTGAAATGTTTTTACATCTGAATTCAATGTAAAATTAAGGATAAAAAATAAATTATATTGAATGATAAAAATATATTCTATTTATACTTTAAAACCATTAAATTTTATAATTTAACTGTATAAAATATTTCTATAAAAAAGTTGTTTTTAATTAAAATTTAGTGTATTTTTACTATTCATCAAAATTTGAAAGTTATCAGAAAAATATTAAAATTTCATCCAAAGTAAATTTTTATATCCCAATTACAAATAAAATGTTTATGTTTTCATATAAAATTTATTAATGTGTCAAAATATTAATTTAAAATGGGTTCGTCATTCAAAGGCGTAAAATTACCCTTTTGAAAAATATAGGTTTTTATACATCAAATAGGGTTTATTCATACCCTATGACAAAAATATCTATTGGATGAATATCAAAAGTATTTTATGAAGTATATAACATATATATTTCATTAATTTAGTTTATTAATAGTAATTCACTCAATTATTTAATACAAAATACAAATATATAATTGATTTATATTTTTCATAAATAATTGGTAGCAAATGACTTCACCATAAATTTTCATAATTTAGTTATATTTATTCCTTATAACCTAACAGCTAGGTTAAAATGGTCATTTTATACTAAGGGAGTGTTTTGGTTATTTTAAACTCACGATTTCATGCAATTAAATCTCTTGAGGAATTAAAATTATTTAAAGAAAATATTTCATAAAATATTCGGGTGTTACAGGAACACCCCACAGTGACACACTCGATCGGATGAAACACTTATAAATAAAATCATTAATATTAATCCTCAAATATTATAGTTAATAAGGTTTCATCTAAGAAAGAACCATCAATATTAGAGAGGCACTAGGTTGTAACTCTGTCCTAGACTTAATATCAAGTCGAGGGGGTAATGTTATAGACTCTTCAAAGAAGACATCCAAAAAGTCCTTAACAGACATAAAAAACAACACTACCAAAACCTCTATTGGTCCTAATGATAACTATTATTACTAATAATACAAGAGATCTAAATTCCTATGAAAAAGGGTGTAAATTTAGTCTGGTGGCCTGAAATCCTTCTTAAACTATCATAAAGATAGATCGAGCCTATCCTAAAAAATCCCAAAACGGTCCACGCTAGGCTTAGCCCTAGGGATAGATAGTCCAGGAACATGTCATTATATTTTTCTCTTAGACCAGTATGAAATACCAAACTACATCCCAAAGTCCACCTATCTAGCCTGATCGAACTAGGAAAATCAAAAAAAAATCTTTGAAAACCTATGGTATGAGAGACTTGAACCCCCTAAATTTGGATTACAAGGTTGCACCTAGACCAAATTGTCCAAGAATTGCATATTCTATAATTACATAATATGTATAAATATGTATTTATTTCATAAAAATTTAAAATTAATATTTAAATTTTAATTAAAAAATTACCCTAATCGGGGGTCAAGTCTGGGATGAGCTGTAAAATTGTATAGGTCTTCCTATCCCATCCTAAATAGTGTCAATGGTCTAGAAAATTAATATTTAAAACCATCCTAGCCCAGAATGTTTAGGGTTATGATGGGTGGGGATGGGAAATTTTTACACCCCTACCTACAACCCATCTGACAGTCCCACTCACCTATGAACACTGAAAGTGAGCCCTCCGCATCATAAAACACAACTCTTATTAAGAATAAATCAATGATTTCACATAAAAATTATAATTATTACATTACAAAAAGGATATTTTATGATTTTATTCATAGTAAGATAAAATATCCCAAGGACTTATGTTTCCCCGCCATTAGCTCACAACTCCCAGACACATCTGGAAAACTAGATTAACCTCCAACCAATGTAGTTAACACCAGGGGAACTGGAATCCTCTCCACCTTGATTCCCAAGGCAGATACCAATGTGTGTTAAATAAAAGTATGTGAAGCTACTAAATTTAAAAAATTGAAAGACAAGGTAGTATTCCTATAGTTTATAGGATAGTTGGTAAAACCTAGTGATATTTTTCTTACAAATTAGTTTTAGTGATTCCATACCTTGTGAGCTTTAGGGGAAAACCATGGTGGTGGTTGTCCTATTTTTTAAGATTCCCTAGTGGTGTGGGGCATGGGTAAATGCTTTGATATTTTTGTTTGGTGCATGTTCAGTGCTTCTTAGTTCTATTTTACTTGCGGTTGAGAACCCTGGGTGTTGGTGCCTTGTGTATAATATGGTTTGATAAGTAGGATCAATTATATTTCTAACCTTGTTGTGTTGTTGTGGTTTTGGGAGTACGGTGCCTATATAGATAAGTTGTTTGGGTTTTGGGAGATGACACCCAGGTGGTCGGGTAGTCATGTTCTTTTTAATGACTCATGAAAGGTGTAAAGTTTGTTAATTGATGGAATATAGGATTACTCTTATTAGTGATAGAAATATTCCATAATCATGGTTTATTTCTTAGCTAAGAATGTGAGCCTAAAAGCAATGTTTATTGACTCACAGGAGGATGATTTGGGTTTGGTGAATTGGTCACAGTGCAACATTTGACCCTTAGGCCTAAATGAGAATAGTAAGTTCTTGGGTGATCACCCACTGTCTAAAATGGAATATAAGTGGTGATTGGGGCTTGAATAGGTTCATGCTAGGTGTGACCATGTGTATGCCATCAGTGAAGTAATGTCTTATCCCTAACTGTGAGAGAATATGGGTTATCGATTCTTGGTATCAATGTTAGGAATTCAAGGTAGGTTTGGGTGAGTTCCTATAATATTAATGTTTGGGATTTATTCTTCTAATATATTGGTTCAAGTGGGGATAAATTCTTATAGTTTTTTAATGAATTTGGGTGTAAGTGGTCATGTGGTGGTATTAGAACAAGTGAAGTTCCATTTCTAAGGAGTCCTAAGGGTACTTATGGTTGAAAAAGGTTGAACAATACATTATCATGGTTAGTGGATGAGTAATATGACCCTTTTTGGGATACAACATGACTCATGGTAGTGTGATCCAAGATATGTGGTTAGGTAACATGGGTGTGTATGCCTGTTTTTATCCAATGGATTAAGGAGGTGCATGATGGTAAGAATGGTGCCTATCAAATTTGAGGTTGGTGAGTGGATGAGTGTGATTTAAAGGTAAATGACCTTGGATGGATGTGTTAAGAATAGATTCTCATGGTTTGGTTTTGAGGGGAAGAACCCTTGGTTTTTAAGGGTAATTTTGGTTAAGATCAAGGTACTGGGTCCTAGTCGATAAAATAGAATTGTCCTAATCGCATGGTGGTTAGATTTCAAGCATTCCTTAGGAGGAGAAACATACATTTGGTGTGAGGTAATTAAGTATGATCTTCCATTTTTTTCAATGATCAGGAAGTGGTGTAAGGGAGGTTATATGGTACCTCATATGATCTATGGTCCTCCTGAAACTGGAATATATATGGAATTTAACTCCCCACATAATGATCTTCTACCTTACTGGCACTATTAAAGACCACCTTCATGACCATGTGAATCCCTATGTACCTAAGTATGAGGGAAATCATAGGTATTTCTTCTTCCCACTACATCTCATCTTAGAAAACCAAAGTCCTTTAGGCTTGTTTGCTGATAAGTATTTAGAGCCAATAGTTTCTGGGTATATATAGGAAACTAATCACCCAAGTCATGTTAACCACCAAGAATGATCAAGCACTAAAACTAACAATGTCCATAGCCTCCATAAGAAAATAGTAGAGTAACAAAGATCCTAGTAGAGAAATGAGAACTGCCATCTCTAGAGAAATGAGATGAATACCACTAATTCCAACTTTCTTATAGTCAAAACCCTGACTTCCATCACATATGAGATTCTTCATCGATATCTCTGCTCCTTGTAAAGTTTTGATGAATTCCCTCTTGAATTAAATCTAACTATTCATGCATCCTCTCAATCAACTCTTCCTCAGAAATTACCTTAAGATTATGTGGGTAACATAAATGGGGTAACCTAATGTTGAATAGTGGGATACAATTCCTCTTAAAAACATTGTTCTTAGCCTCATCATCCTGAAAAGGAAAAGAATGTACTTAAATCAAATCTCAAGCTCATGTATGCTCATACTCCCCTACTGAAAGGAAAGGAACTCATGACATATCACTACCATCATAATTGAAGAAAGAAACTCTATGTGGAACTACTTATGGAAATCATCCCATGAAACATACAACTCTTTATTCATCCCAAGAAATAGAAACTACCACTAGCATGCATATCTTCTCATCTAATTGATATCCAAAATAACCAAATGATTATTCCTAGAATGGTTTAGACTAAAGGAAATCTCTATCTCCTCCCATTGTTACTCTATATCTTGATCAATTACACTCCTCTCATACTTTTCCCAAATTAGAATGTTATAAATCATATAGAATCCTTCCCCAAGAATCATCCTCCTCGGCTAGGTAAACCCTCCTAAAATCAATTGTATCATCCTATTGCACCTTTCTAATCTTAATCGCACATGGATGATGACCAAAAACCATCTTTACAAGTGAATAATAGAAACTATTAAGCCTAGTAATATGGAATTAATTAAGTATGTTTTAATTATATGCATTTTAAATTCCCTGAATAACTATAATTTAACCATAATGACAACCAAAAATTATGAATGTACCTCTCCTAGGTCTCTACCTCATAATTAGCATTATATTTATTAGGGTGCTCAGTAAGCTTAAGGTCCTTACATTGGATCATAGGGGGGGAAATCATATATATCCTAGCTAGTATCCCATGATATGTCATACACAAAGTTTAATACAATGAATTTCTCTACTAAAATCATGTAGTCCTTACTAGTTCATAACTCCCATCTATAGCTCTAATACCACTTCTTTACAGCCTACTCCCATTAGAAACCACTACTGGGTTAGCGGTGAAGTTGAGTGAAGACCCAAAAGACTGCCTCCAAGACTTGAGATAGTAATTTATAGAATGATCACCAAAACCCTCCAAGAAACCTAAAAATAGATTTACAGATATAGGGATGAATATAAAAATAGACTCAATGGGATCCTCCCTGAAAACACTCATGAAAATATTATAGAAGTATACTAATTATTTAGTGAAAAAATAACATAATCAACACACACCTATGTCAGGTAAACTATTAACTAACCTCACCAAGGCTTACTGACCCAATATCACATCAAATTATAATAATATGATATCAACAGAATGTATTTCAAGAAGGTACATTTTAACCACTTACCCATGGGTTTTTCACTCTCACACTCTAATAGAAAATATATTGGGGCTATCATCCCTTCCACCTTTGTTCCATCACACGTCATATCCCATATAATAGTCATATAATACAAACCATAGTCATAACATTATCATCATCCCATCACCACCACCACATATAACTGCACATCCATAATTGTATAATTTCCATATATCACACTGCAACGGCCACTTTAGGGAAGAAACACACTCCTTCCAAAAACCATAAAAACTTTTCAACATATTCCAACAACATCATGAGATTCCCCAAGTGAGCTCTTATACATGAAATTCAATGTTCACAACATGTGACTCCAGCTACCTAGTGGAGAAAAACCAAGAAGTATTTCAAGTGAAATCCAAAGTCTAGAAGTAGGCTCACATCCCTACTCTTCTTGATGCTGGAATTCTTGTAGTGGTCAAACATTTTTCAATGGTGTTATAAGATCCTACTAACTCATTATCAGATCAATGAAGTAGCAGTTAAGGTTAGAGAGGTCCTCCCCATAATTTTTCTACCAGCATAACTAGAGTTCCTCCCCATAGTGATCGCTATGAATGATCTCTTCGTGTTCATACCAACAATGATCATGGGGACTTTTCTCATGATAAGTACTACAAAAACCCTCCCTGAAATCAGAATATCAAATGGAAAGAAAGTCATCCCCTTATCACCATCCACCCTGAAGGTCCTCCCCATGGAATATACTATAGGGTTCCTCCCTATGGTTAGACATTGAGTCATTATGGTAGTCCTCCACATGATGGTATTTTCTGGGAAGGTCCTCCCTGTAGTGATATTTCATTTCAATAAGAAGGCCCTCCTCTTACTGAATTAACTATAAGAAAGCTTTCATATCATGAGTCACTTGAAAGGATGAGGCAAGCTACACCTATTGGTTTGTATTTGGAAAGTGATATTATTTATCATTAAAAAAATAGTATGAGACAATGGTCATTCGCTAAACCATCCATAGACTTTTTGGATTCCACTACAATATAGAAGATTCCAATCAACCCTGAACTCTACAATAAGGCAACCGGGAAACTGCCACTTTGGTCAGAATAAGTGACATAATATCTCATATAAGATAATGATACTATAATTATTATGAGGAAACAACTGGATGAGGACAATATACCAATCTTCTTCTGGCCTCTGGCCACAACTCAATATAGAATTCTGAGAACATTGGTAGAGGAATGTATAAATCATATCTATTTAAATCTAAGGATGACTCTTCACCACTTAAAAGAAAATTTATTTCCTTGTGAAGGATTTAAAAATAAAATCAATGAAATAAAATAATTTAATAAATAGATTGACTTGGATGCCATTTCAATTGTACGATGTTCAAAATTGGGAAAGAAGTGTGAGAATCTTCAATGTACATGATTCTTTGAGAAATATAAATCAATTGATCATTGATTCTCTATATAGTGTACATATTAGAGGATGGGTGAACATGGGGTATTGAATTTCACTTTACTCTCTAACCAATAAATCCCACCAAAAGTGAAATTGTGCAATGTTATTGCTTTGGGATGACTCTCTGAATTAATATTTGTATGCGATAACCAGTATGCTCAATGAGGATCTTCCGTGACCAAGTATTAGAAATGTCAAAAATGATGGGATAAAGTCATTAAAAGAATCTTACATCGAGACTCTGGTAAGGTTGACCAAACCTCTCATTTGAGAAAATCTTAACCTCAAGAAATAGTTTTAGCTTTGGTAGCAATAATCTCACATACATAATATGAATGGAATCCAACTCATGCTTAGACAAAGATTCACAATATTAAAGGGAAACTGAAATGGTCATAGATGTAGCTATCCCAGAGTACCCTCTCCCTATAAGTATGGGGGAATTTTTACCATCGTTGTTCCCCCAAGGTCATCAAACCTTCCATGAGTTTGAAATATTGCAGTAGTGGAACCGGATTATCCCCATCTTGAGGGGGTTGGTCATTTTTACCTCAACCTACTCCCCCATGGAAGTTGGTCTTTTCCCAATTGGGAGGCATGTTACAATAAAATCCATCACATTTTCTCCCATTTCATTACTTGACTTTCTCCTTGGGGACACATTTGGAAAGCACTTCTGGGGACTTTTTCTAGATTACCCTCCATAAAGTGGTCCCATGTGTCATGGAATGAGAAGGTGAATCCTTATAGAGGCCGCAAACTAAAGAATCTCCTTAAGAGGATGAACACTCAATGGGGATTTAAATATACCACTCAATTGATACAACAAGGGTGAGGAGTCTTTTTATTCTTATGATGATGATATGATACCGTTTATGCATTATGAATTAGTAAATGTCATCAGTTTTGGACCTACAGATTCTATAGAGCATGAGGATGGTGTATGAGAACAAGAGGAGGATATTTTTGTTTGTAATATATTCTACACCAAAATAATTGAAGAATGTATGCATAAAAAATCAAATTCAAGCTAAAAATTTGGGTGTTCCTTCAAATGATCATCTACCACCTCTCTGGATCACTTCAAACAAAGAAAAGGAAAATGGTGTGGCTACATCTCACATGTTACCTGGATTAGTTAAACCCCCTATAGTTAAAGAAAAAATTTCTCAACATGAGGCATAAATTAAGGAGTTTATGAGACTCAATGCTTATTTTCTCATGGTAAATGTTCCTACTGGGTATATCCTCCAGAAAGAGCCATGCATGACTCTTTCAAAAAATATCCCTCAACAAGGAGAGAGGGTTATACTGGAAAGCGCATATCCAAGTTATTTACCTAATGTTAGATCTAAAAAACTAATTTATTTAGATATAATGGTGGAAAATGTCATAAATTCTATCCATTATGGAAACAACCAAGACCATATCAAATGAGCTACCCCAAGTCAACCCACATTGGCTATCAACCACAAATGTAGGTAGGCCAGCCATGTCAACCTCTGCCTATTTCTATCCCTACCCAAACATCTTCCCAACCAGTTATCCCATCAGAACTCATTAACACCATTAAGTCACCGAAAACCTACCAAGAATTTATGGATGTTTGGTGTGCATAAGTGCAGCCAAAAATAAAGTCTTAGCCTAAATGGGTGGATGCAACTCTTCCCCCACCCAACTTTAGGCATCATACTTTCCTGAATTTTAATAGAATGGGGGATATAAATTAGTACTTGACACATTTTGTGTCTCACTGTGGTCCCATAATGGGAACCATTGAGCAATAAGAATCAACCAAACTCAGATTCTTTGTACGGACTCTGGAGGGACTAGTTTTTTTCTTGTATACTAATTTTTCACCTAGGTTAATCATAGGATGGGAAGACCTTTGTCAAAAATTCCTTTATCAATTCATCTATACACTAAAAAAGACAATAGTACTTGATCTCTCAAATTGAAAACGTGGGAATGAAAGAGTATTGGACTTCATCATCAAGTGGAAGGGTTTGACCTAGCCCCTAAATTTTTAAGTCCCTCAAGAAAAGTTGTTTTTCCTCTATATAGAGAACCTTCATGATGAGCTGAAAATACCACTCATTCTAGTGAAATGTCCAGATATATTCTGAAAACTTTCCAAAGTTTCACAAATATTGAAAGAAATTCAACAAACCATATCCAAGTTATAACAAATGCTGGAAGCCTAGGGAAAAAGAACTAGAAATGTGGAAAGTGGAATCGTTACACTTAATCCAACTTTGACACCATCCCCAATGCACAAGCTCACAAAACATCATATGGAACTTCCTATTGAGTGTTAACAAAAACATAAGCATCCTCTCCAAAATGGAAGAAAAGAGAAGAATAAACCATAATACGGGGATCAGAAGAATAAATTTTATTCATTTCAAGATGAATGGGTCTCTAGCTACTTCAAAGCATCTATGGAGAATAATTTGTTGACATTTTCATAGCCTAGAATGTGTAATAAAGTTTTCCTCAGTGATCACCTGAATTATTTCCTCTTTCATCAAACATTAGTCCAAAATATCTAGGAGTTCTTTGTTTTCAAATAAATACTCCAAAAAATGGTTGATTCTAGAAAAATTAAATTGGGAAAGCCACTTGCACAAGTATCATGTTTTTTTGTTGATCTAGAGGAATAAAGTAGATGGTGAGAAGTTTTAAGTAAGGGTTCATGGAATTTTTTATAAGTGAATGTCCAAAAATCTAGTCAATCAATCTCATGCCATCCTTAGGGTGCAGCTAAACTAGGCATTCATGTCCCTGATTTCTTATGTTATGGTATGACTAGCTTCATCATCACTTCAATCTTTCAAGAAAAAAGTCTTCTAAAATCCAACATAACCGACACGGTAAGAGTAAAGTATAGAAAAATGAACTTGTATAGATGCCCAATCCAGTCTAAAACTTCATGTATTTATTGACTTCAATACTAAGAGGATGGACATTATCCCACCAAAGGGAACCTTCATCAAATGAAGAGATACTCTTCGATTTTGATAACATTATTCATTTAACAAACCCATTCTATAATGATGAGTATGCATATGAAACCAAGTTCCTCATACTTGATCACAGAGTTGAGTCAGTGGCCGCATAAGCCAAGGTAATAGGTGAATACACAGTCATGGACAAGCCCAATATCCCACACACATCCCCATTGAATCCATATACGCAGATGAGACATGCGGGAAAGAAATTTATCTAGTCTATCGGGATCATGGACACACCCTAACATCTTTCATGATTGATCCAAATCCAATTATTTTGGAAGACTGGATAGTGGATATGAAACTAATCGATTAGCATAGACAAGTGGTCATACTAGTTCATCTCAATCCATCAACAACAGGTGTTCCTTCAACTCATGTTCAAGTTCCTGATCCCTCTACCTCAAACACTCCATCCCCTAAGACACATGCTTAGGAGTAACCCCACATTGGGAAGCGTAGACCTCTGGCTCAAAAATATGATATATTGAAATAGTTTTTCATGTTCCTAGAAAATATTTAAATCCCAGACTCTCCTGATTTATCAAAAGTACTTATAGAGACCCTCTTAAGCTCTCAAGAGTTCAAAGTTGAGGTCATTGTCGCTGAAGTGCATCGTGCAGATACTAATTCTACATAATATCATGTAGTCATCTCCTTCATAGATCAAGATAGAGAAACTATTATATAGGGACACATAAGGTCCTTGTATATATCTATAAAACCATATTCCAATGACATTTGATGAGATTACATTTACAATGGCTTGGGAATAAACCTCATTCTGGTCTGGATACTCCATCGGTTAGGTTATGGTGAAGCCAATTTTTCCCACTCTTCTTTAACACTTCAAGATTATGAAAAAAATGAGAAGAAACCTCTTGAATGAATTAAGATCAGGGATCAATTTGATTACCCCATCTCTAACTCCAAATTCTTGTTTGTCCAATGGAATAAAACTTTCAATGTCCTGTTGGGGAGTCCTTGGTTGTATCAACATACAGAAGATCCCTCATCATACCATTAATGTTTCAAATACTATGTTTTCTTCCAAATTAGGACATTTCATGGTGATAGTTCTCTATTTGAATCATGTGAGTCTCAATACAATGACATAGGGTTCTACCAAATAGGAGTAAAATAGACCATGATTGATGATTTCACTCAGGTTACTACTCCAAATAGTTTGGAAATAACCCTCATTAACCCATTCAAGAAGCTTGGAAATGAATTTGCATTTCCTATCAATCAAATCAAGATGAAAAGTTTTTATTTGGGAATTCCTTCATTGGAATTTGTGATATCATTCACATCATCCAAACCTAATAGCATGGAAGAAGTGTATAATCCCCATAATGGTAGAAGCACCCCAAGAAAAAATTCCATTGTTTTGTCCCTAGAGTCTCAAAAGATCCCCACATCATCAACTAGATTAGAAGAAACTCTCATATCACCAATAGAAAGTGTGAATACCCTGACTTCATTTCTCAAATGTTAGGATGAGAACAAATTTTCTTCCCCAGATAACACTGAAGAGGAGGGAGATGGAGAGTTAACCTAAAGTTTCACTATTAATGTTTCTCGTATAGAAACACCGTTAGAATTTGGAAAAGCCTCCTAAATGTCTATAAGGGGAAAAATTACATCACCTTATCTTCTATCTTTTAAGATGACCCTAATTACCCATTTCTCCTGAGATTGAGGTAGAAAAGGAAGAAGAAAAGGATCTTAAGGACACCCCTCCAATGTTTGAGAAAGGTGTCTCCATGACTATTGATGAGATCAGAAAAAATAAATCTAGGCACATAGGAAGATCCACCACCCACATTAATAAGTGTTTCTATGTATTCTTAAGAAAAATAGGGTATACCTCTTATAAAATAGCACTAAAATATGTTTTACTAGAATTATTCAAAAATTCTTAGCTTTTATCCTAATGTAGATACCCACCAGTTGGGCTTCCTAGAGGATCATTGTGGTTATAAGTAGGCATCTAGAAGAATGTATACAACTCATGCTACTGATTTTAAAGATAAGGTTGATAAACTTATCAAAATAAACTTCATTCAGGAGGTTCAATATCCAAAATGGATCACCAACATTGTCATGGTAAAAATGAAGAACAACCATATCAAAGTTTTCATTAAATTCAAGGATATCAATTGGTATTGTTTGAAAGATGATTTCTCAATCCTGATTAAAGTACTTATGATAAATGAAACTCCAATATATCAAGACCTTTCCTTTATGGATGAATATTTGGGATAAAAAAAATTAAATAGATCCTTAATAGGAAAAAGCCACTTCTTTTTTGGAACCCCAAGGAGTATATTTTTATTGATTAATTTCTTTCGGTTTAAAAAAAGTTGTTGTCACATATCAACTGTCATGCACTACATTTTTAAACCCTTCTTGGAAAATACTATTGAATATTACATTGAAAAACTGGTGTTGAAATCTCAATTGTGTTCTAATCATATTTCTAATCTTAAGACTGTATTCAACAAGTCATGACATTATATCCGGAAGATGAACCCCTTGAAAGGTGCTTTCAGGGTTACATCAGGAAAGTTACTTAGCTTCATTGCATGTCATCAAGGCATTGGATTAAATCTTGATAAAATCAAGGATATATTTAACATGTTTCCTCCTTCAAACCATAAAGAATTAAGAGGACTTTAGGGATTCCTGACTTACATCTGATGCTTTATAGAGAATCTCACAGGCAAGTGTTTACCCTTAACTAAATTGATGAAGAAGGGAGATACCTATCAGTGGATTTATTATTCTCAGGAAGCTTTTGACAGTCTCAAAAAATACCATTTGATCCCACTGGTACCGATGCACCATGTTGAAGGAAAGAAAATCATTTTATATGTGATAGTCTTAGAGAAATCACTATGCACTTTTCTTGTATAGAAGAATAATTTAGGGAATGAAAATAGTATATTATCTCAGTAGAACCATGCTTGATACTGAGACTTGATATTCATATATCGAGAATAATTTCCTTGCACTAATCTTTCCAATATAGAAATTGAGGCACTACTTATAGCACCATGAGGTCCATTTGTTCTCTCATAATGACCCTCTCAAATATGTCCTCAATCATTCCATGTTAACTAGACATTTGGCATGGTGGGAATCCATCTTGTAGTTGTTTGACATTCGATTTATACTACAAAAGACTATAAAAGGACATGCATTAGAATATTTTATATTAGTGAATCCTTCTATATAAAATGCAATATTAGACACTGAGTTACCTGATGAATAAGACTTTTATGTTCAATACTACCCCAATCCATGGGAGATGGACTTTAACGTTTCTTCCAAAATCCCGATAGGGAAAATAATGGAAGACCCAAAACTCAACAATGTTAGTTTGGAATCCATCTGTATCTCTCCATCCAATGTGGTTTTTATTTATTCCTTATTTTTTTGGAAGGGTTCACCAATAATGAGGAGGAATTTTAAGCCCTCATTGCAGACCTAGAATTGGTTTTGCAGATACCAATAAGCCACCTGAAAATTAAAGGCAATTCAAATTTGGTAAGCAAGAAGATTAGTGGTGAGTATGTCATCAAAAAGAAAGATAGTATTACCCTATTCAATTATATACATGGGTTGATAACAGAATTCCCCTCAGAGCCAACACTAACCCACATATCACATTCAGATAATTCTCGGGTAGATGTATTAGCTAATGTGGATACAACCTTGGCATATCCATACTAGGATTAAATAGTCTTCAGCATTTCACATTGTTGGGTGGTTTCATTATCCATTAAAAACAACATGTAAGAGATCAATGGGGTCGATTACACCACTGAACAAGATAATTTTGATAATGGATGGATTTACCCCATACTGGACTACCTCTAAAATAGGTTTCTTCCATTGGACATAACAAAAAGAGAGAAAATATGATGATGGGAAATAAACTTCACTCTTTATGATGGACCAGGTTCTCAAAAAGTCCACTTTTAATGAGGCTTTGATGGTGTTCTCCTAATATGCATTGAAAAAGGGGGAAATATCACTATCATGGATGAATTCCATGCAAGTGCATGTGTTTCTCTTCAGTCGGGAACCATGATTTCCCATCATATCAAGAGGCTTGGATATTTTTTTCTATCAATGACACGAGATTGTATGGAGTTCAGCAAGAGATGTCATGTTTTTTAGATACATACCAACTTCATTCATCAATACCCAGAATTTTTGTATAGCACCAAATATTTATGGTCATTTTATATTTGGGGAATAATGTCATGGGGTAAAATCCTCTAGTAATAACCAAGCAGTTCAAGTAAATATGTACTGCCACTGACTTCTTATCCAAGTGGTACAAGCCTATATCCTTGGAAAAATATAGTAAAAATGTTATCATTATTTTTGTGAAGACAAACATTATTACAAGATTTGATGTCCCTTATACAATATTGATGGATAATGGTACCAATTTCTACTCTTCCAAATTGAAAAAATTGTATTAGCTGTATGAAATTCATTCTAACCACTCATGCCGCTACCATGCGGTGGAAAATATATATATATATAGGCTTTTAATAAAACCTTATCCAATATACTCCATAATATGGTGGATAAAGATAAGAAATTTTTTCATGATGTACTTCTACATGCTTTGTGGGATTATCTCACCACAACCTGTATGGGTACACAAGCAACCCCATATTTTCTTATATATGAAAAATAAATAGTTATTCCCATTGAGGTTCAATTACCTTACCTTTTTGTTTCCATCTGTGATTAGTTATCCATAAACAAGAAATATTAGAAGTGATTGGTTCAGTTGGAGCAGCTCTATGAGAAAAGGTTATGTACTCGGCCCAACTTCAAATTTCATTAAAACTAAGTAGCATGAACTTTCAACAAGAAAGCTTACTTTTGTTCATTCCTCCAAGGGGGTCGGTATTGGGTCTCATAGCCCTAATGATACCTCGAAAGAAACCTCAAAAACAAGAACCAAAGTGAGAAATATTTTATTCCATATATAAGGTCTACTCCAGTGGATCATATTCCTTAGTCATTATGGATAGAGAGTGTATCACGCCCCTACGAATGCAAGGCTTCTCAAGAAATAATTGGCATAACTCCCACGTGAGCATCCAAATCCTAGTGGAAAGACTCTAAATTGCAGAGCACCTACATATATATCATATGATATTAAACTACATGGTTATTGTGAAGGTACTAGGGCACTCAGCGGAAGCTGATGGGCCTAGGATTTTAAAAAATCATTGTCAGGATAACTGAACTTGTCGTCTCTAGTGATCCAAGACTCGGTACAATATGAAGAACTCACATGAAATAAAAAGAGCATAGAAAGTAACATGAACATGTACATCATTCAAATAGAAGTGTGCTCATTTTTCGGTCATCATTGATGACCATTTCTCAAATGATCCAAATAAGAATCTCTCTAGATCATCCACACATGCTTCAAAAATCCATAGGAGCATCGATCATCAAATTCTTGGTGATGACACGGCGATCTAACGATGACTTCAATGTCTCAATGATCGCCACATCGACGTTCCTTTAAAGTTAGGAGATGAGCTCGATCTGATCACTTAGATTAAGATCTTCTCTCTCTAGAAAGCGGGATAGGAGAGAGAGACTCTGATGAACTTGCAATGAATAATTGTTATGCGAGTGCCTCTCTCTAATTTATAGTGGATGCTCAAATACCCAAAAGGGGTTCCCCAACCCCTGTTAATTAAACTTACACTAAATGGGTAATAAATAATTAATTATGAAAAACTAAACTGCATCATAAATATTTTTTATATTTTATCCCATACCTTTAATATATATTAAATATATTACATGATAAAATGGAGTCATTTAACTCGACTCATAATTCCCACTAATATTAAATGTACCTGGAATATTAAAATAATATTCATTTGAATAATATTATTTCTTTTATTCACTAAATACCCCATTAATGCTTTTAATAAATAAATTCAACCCAGTTATTCTTTACTTGAATAATAATGGATTTATTTATTTATTAGTGATTGATAGCTTGGACAACTCTCGGACCCTTTGGTGGGGCCCACCATGTATAATATTTGTATTCACTAGAATAAGGAAAATTCATGAACACACTATTTTTTGTGACCCTCTAGTGTAACGACCTGAATTCGGAGCCCTTCCACTGGCGCCCCGTACCCGGTTTGCCACATGACCTCAAGCGTGTTTCCCCAAACGCCAGAGGCTGTCGACTAGCAGTGAGGGCCTTGGTGAGTCAGGGGGAAACTATGTCCTAATTTGGTAAAGTATGCAGCGGAAGAATAAACATACGCAATAGCGGAAGCAGTAAATAGCATGCAACAACTGAACTGAAAGTAAAAGCAATGTCTGGTATAATAATGATGCAGAACGGTACATGTATCTATGGAAAGCAGTAAGAAAAACAACGTGCTGAAATACAACTGAAACCAAAGTACTAAATGTAAACAGTAACTCCAGCAGCATCGCGGGCCAAGACCCAGTCCCATGCTCTCCAGCTCCGACCAGCAATCAAGTACCTGAGGTGGAAGGGCCACAATCCCTACCTAAACCTGCAACCATATAATCTATTTGGGTCGAAAAGCAGGACCCAAATAGGGTGTGAGACTAATCCCAGTAGGCAACCACCACAAGATTTGTGCCCTACTGTCAGTGATTGATATAGAAAATGTAAAGGTAAACAATGCAGTAAACAATTCTACCAATTACCATTCACATTCATTTAATTACACAACCAGGGAAAACCAGAAAAGTTTCTTATTCCAAGATAAGCAAGTAACACAGCAGGTATCTAAAAAGACTACCTAACACAAGCAGTACAAAACTCAAGCTTGTTCTTTGGCTTGGTGGACTCGTCACAACCAACCATAAAAATTCACACTGACTCTCTAGGTGGCTTAAACTAGCAGACCCCTATAGTCCAGTAATCAAACAAGGCACAGACACTCTGGGAAGCTCTTACGTCAATTCCCCTATGGTCTTGCAATAATAGCTACAGACTCTCTGAGGAAGCACTTACGTCGAATTCCCCCTGTGGTCTTGATGCGTGGGTAAACTAAGAACACTCTTGGGGAGCACAAAGTCCGATCCCCGTAGGTCCTGCATACAAAACTAAAACCAACAGACCCTCTAGAGAAGCACTTAGTCATTTATTCCCTCTTTGATCTCCCGCACCAGGTTCTCACGGCCCTGAGCAGTCCAGTCGTGCGTAATCGACTGTTAGCAGCCCTAAGTATGTTAAACAGCCACTTGGTTAATAGCTAAAAAATGAATCCACAAGCATATAAACAGCAGGAAAATACATGCAATAAAGTCAACAGGCATACTAGCAATGCAATAGGGGTTGCCTCGTAGGCAAACCATGACAAACGGCAAACAACAGCCAAAACAAGGGAAAACACCCATGGGGTGATCCTCAAACATGACAACAAGCAATTATTAATCATCTAATAACCTCAAGCATACAAGAAATCTAAGGAAGATAAATAAACAGGATCAAAACCCTAACCTGGGATACCCGATACATGGGTATCCGGAACTTTTGCAACCAAAACTCAAAGAACTTCAACCTAGGGAAACAAACCACCTACCTCGATCCTCGGAGATCGATATACTTGAACCTCGGCCCGTGAATCGTCCTAGAATGGAGTAGATCTTCAAAAACGTCTAAAACTCTCAACCTCAGATAACTCACACGAGAGGAAGAATCAGGAAACGAAGCTAAAGAAGAACCATGAACTCACTGCTACGATTCTTCTGCAACCGACGGAGTTCGATTCGGATAACCGGTTACGGATCAGTGGCTCAGAGAAGAATCGGCCTCCTCGGATGCTCTGGACAGAATTAGGCAGAGAAGAAGGTGTTTACGAGCATTAGGCATGACCCCGGTCCGATTAATGAAATAAAAAGAAAGTACACGGCGTTTACTTCTTGAGTACACGGCATGTACTTCAATTTTCCATACCCCGAAATAACCGGCCTCCACCTCATCCTTACACACCATGTGTGTGGCCCGGACACGGCCAATCACACGGCTTCGAGTGAAAGAGGAGTACATGGTTTGTACTCATAAAGTACACGGCGTGTACTCTGAAAATTTCCAGATACACACCATGTGTGTAGCCTGGTCTCGACCAACACACGGCTTAGAGTGGTCGAGGAGTACACAGCGTGTGCTCATAAAGTACACGGCGTGTACTCTAAAAATTTTCAGATTCTCCATTTTTCCTTAAAAAGCCCGTAAAAGAGATTCGTACCTGAAACCGAAGCTCCGGGTTCTTAAAAACTTCCCCCCTTAAAGAAATTCATCCCAGAATTTCCCTAGCAAGGCGTAGAAGAAGAAACCTCGAACAAATCTAGGCACTGTGATCACATATCAGCCTCCCTCTCCCACATCTTGTCCTGTATACGGTCGTGCTACCATAGCACCTGTACCAGAGGAACAGATCGGCCACGGAGCACTTTTGTACCACGATCAACAATCCTGATAGGATGCTCCTCGAAAGATGCATCTTGCTCCAACTCAACCTCCTCGGGTTTCAAAACATGATACGGGTCTAAGAAATACCATCGAAACTGAGAAACATGAAAGACGTCGTGCATAGCCTGGTATCTCTGAGGTAACTGAAACCTGTAAGCAACGAGCCCGACTCTCTCCAGAACCTCAAACGGCCCGAAATATCTTGGTGAAAGCTTACCCTGTCTCTGAATCCTCTTGTGTCCCAACCTCAGTGTGACACGCAGGAAAACCTGATCCCCGACCTCGAACTCCAGAGGTCGTCTCCGCTGATCAGCATAAGACTTCTGTCGAGACTGTGATGTAGCCATCCTCTTCTGAATCAGCTCTATCTGCTCTAAAGTCTCCTAAACAAGACGAGGCCCCAGAAAAGCCGCCTCTCTTACCTCTAGCCAGCATAAAGGTGATCGGAATGGACTACCGTACAAAGCCTCGTAAGGTGCCATCTGAATAGTCGCCTAAAAACTGTTATTGTAGGCGAAATCCACTAGTGGAATATGCTTCTCCCAAGAACCGCCAAAGTCTAGAAGGTAAGATTGGAGAATATCCTCAAGCACCTAGATTATATGCTCGGACTAACCATCGGTTTGGGGATGGTATGTTGTACTCAAAAGTACATGTGTACCCAACTCCCTCTATAGCCCCTGCCAGAAGTGCGAAGTAAAATGCACATCCCTGTCTGAAACAATGGAGTGTGGAACTCCATGCAGACGTACAATCTCCCGGATGTACAACCATCCCAGCTCATCAACACTGAAGGTCTCTTTGATTGGAAATAAGTGTGCAACCTTCGTGAGCCTGTCCACTACAACCCAAACTGCATCATTTCCTCGAGGCGATCTCGGTAACCCTGTCACGAAATCCATCGCGGCATCATTCCATTTCCACTCAGGAATGGGTAACTGCTGCAAAAGCCTTACTGGTCGCTGATGCTCTGCCTTCACCTACTGACAGGTGGAACACCGCATAACAAAACTAGCCACATTCTTCTTCATACCTGGCCACCAATACTGGCGGTGCAAGTCTCGGTACATTTTGGTGACACCGGGATGAACGGCACAAGCTGAGGCATGAGACTCCTGCATCATCTCCTCACGTATGTCTGCTGAAACCCATACGCGGCCATGAAAACGTAGCACCTCTTCATCGCCCACTATCCACCCTGGAGTAGGGTCTCCATCTGACACACCCTCCCGTAGGACTAGGCCTTCAGGGTTTGATAGTCGCCTCATTCGAACTCGATCAAAAAGGGTAGAGGTAACAGCTACAGAAGAAAGAACTTTATGACCTTGTCTATCGTGTACCTCCAGATGCATCTTAGAAAACAGATCCATGAGCTTCCACTCACTGCTGGCTTCCTGAACTGCCTGCAACTGAATCCTCCTGGTCAGTGTGTTCGCCACAGCATTTCCCTTCCCAGGCATATATGCAAGCTCGAAGTCGAAATATTGTAGGTACTCGACCCACCTCCGCTGTCTCAGATTCAATTCATGTTGCGTGAAGATATAATTGAGGCTCTTGTGGTTAGTATATACCATGAAATTCTCTCCCATGAGATAGTGCCTCCAACAACGCAAAGCATGAACAACAGCAGCCAACTCCAAATCGCGCGTAGGATAGTTCTTCTCATGTGGCCTCAACTTCCGAGATCCGTATGCGACAACACGATCTTCCTGCATAAGCACTGCTCCAAGACCAATTCCAGATGCATCACAGAAAACTGTATAACTCTTGCCCGGCTTTGGCAGAACTAGAATCGGTGCTGAAGTCAATCTCCCCTTCAGCTCCTAGAAGGCTGAGTCACAGGCTTCTGACCAAACAAACTTCACCCCCTTCTTAGTCAAGCCCGTCAACAGTGCTACTAGGCGTGATAAGTCCTATATAAACCGCCTGTAGTAACCAGCCATCCCCAAGAAACTACGTACCTCAAAGACATTATTCGCTGCTCCCAGGTGACTACTGCTCTCATCTTCTCTGGGTCTACTGATACTCCTGTCTCTGAGATGACATGACCCAGGAAGTGAATCTCATCCATCCAAAAGTGGCACTTTTAGAGTTTAGCATAAAGATGATGCTCCCTCAGTGTACTCAAAACGATCTCAAGATGGGTTGCATGGTCGTGTCGAGTGTGAGAGTATACCAAGATAACGTCCACAAAGACCACGACGAAGGAATCCAAGTAAGGATGGAACACTCGGTTCATCAGTGCCATGAAAACTTCTGGCATGTTCATAAGGCCGAAAGGCATAACCGTATACTCGTAGAGGCCATACCTACTCCTGAAGGCTGTCAGGGGTATATCTGAAGGCCTAACGCGCAGCTGATGATAGCCGGATCTCAAGTCGATCTTCGAGAACACCCGAGCTCCTATAATCTGATCAAAGAGATCATCAATCCTCAGCAAGGGATATCGGTTCTTGACCGTCAACTGGTTCAGCTTCCGATAATCCACGCAAAGTCGTAAGGTACCATCCGCCTTCTTCGTAAACAACACAGGTGAACCCCAAGGGGAAGTACTGGGTCGGATGAAACCCTTAGCCTGCAACTCCTCCAATTGCTTCTTGAGCTCTTGCAACTTAGGCTTAGCCATCCTATAAGGAGGTATGGATACCGATGCAGCTCTTGGCACAAGCTCAATCGAGAAGTCTACCTCACGCTCCGGAGGCAAACCTGAGAAGTCTTATGGAAAGACATGTGTAAAGCGATCAACCACTGAAGGAAAATCCATCTGAGAGGTCCCCTAATCATCCAGGTATAAACTAGAAATTTGGGCCGTAACTCTTCCCAACCCATGATGCTCTGGTCTAGCTCTTCTTGCCTGGACATCCCATTCTCCCTTGTGAAGAAAAGAACTACCCTCTAGTGACGTGAAACTCACGCTGCGGCGATAAAAGTCGACAAAGGCCTGAAAAGTAACTATCTGGTCCATTACGATAATTACATCATAACATGTCATCTCCAGGACATAAAGATCCCACACGAAGTGACACCCACCAACCTCAAGGGGGCATTCCTTGCACTGACGCTCATTAGAAGTTCTATGTCCCAAAGGAGTGTCTAGTGCCAAGGTTTCCTCAGAAGTAAGGACAGTGAGTCTAAGGCTCTCCACAGTGTGCATAGAAATAAATCTATGAGAAGCTCCGGTATCGAAAAGTGTAGAAGATAATACTGAGGCTACTAGGATCATACCTCAAACTGTGGAAGGTCCAGGATCCTGCTCTCGATGAATCTGCTCTACTGCAAACATCTGGCCAGTACCGTAGACCTGTGTAGCAGCCTGATATCCCTGAGTTGATCCCCCTTGAGCCTGACCACCGCGTCCGCGACCTCTAACCTGGATTGAACGACCTGAATAACTCCATCCCCCGGTCTGTTGTGGGACTGGTAATCCTGTTCCTGAATGAGGGGTAGAGACAGATCCTCCTTCACTAGCCGTTGGAAGAATAACCCTGCAAAAACGCTGCAGATGACCCATCTTGCCGCAAGCTCGGCACTCCACTAGATCTCTAGGGCACTGAGGCTTCTTATGCCCACTCTTTCCACACTGATAGCATACCACCGGGTTGCCAGAAGGAATATCTCGTCTACCAGAAGATATACCTCGCTTCCTCGAGTCACCTCGAGTAGACTCTCGGTGGCGCTTCCTGCTGTCAGTATGAAATGAATCAGCCTTGGATGTTGAACCGCCCTGGTCAACAGCTCCAGTCTCCCTCAGATTTCTTTCGGTGATCAGCACCTGGTTGACTATCAGAGTAATAGAAGTCAACTGGAAAACGTTCACCTGTGATCTGATCTCTGGTTTGAGGCATTCCTCAAACTTTCTCGCCAAAAACAGCTCGTCATTTCCCAGAACGGGAGCGAAACGCTGCAACTTAGTGAAGCGGGAAGAATACTGTATAACCGAAACAGTACCTTGATGCAGGTTCATGAACTCCCTGGCCCTGTTGTCCCTCAGCGTCACTGGATAGAAGTAGTCGTAGAACGTACGCTGGAATTCGTCCCAAGCCATAGTCCGCTGGCGCCCTGCCTGTGAGACTACATCCCACCATCTCTTGGCAGAATCTCGCAGCATGTAAGTCACGAGCTTCACCCGTCTATTTGGGGGTGTCTCCAGATGCTCGAAGATGGAAAGCATGGTTTCTAGCCATGACTCTGCAACCTGAGGTCCTCCATCCCCTGTGAAAGTGGGAGGATGCTACTATTGGAAGACTCGCATCAACTCTACCATAGACGGGGCAGGATGCTGAGCTCCCTAGAAGGTCTGAATGAACCTCATGAAACCCTCTCTGAACTGAGCGTCCTCACCAGTGTCCAGAATCACTGCAGGTTTCATATCCAGAACAATCAGCGGAACTATAGGTAGTCCCTGGTCTGTCGTATCAGGCGTACTGCCACTGCCTGGTTCCTGGCGTGCAACGGGAGGACGTCTTGGTGCCATAACCCTGAAAGGTCAAAAGCACACTCCAGATTTAGGATCAACAAGGACAGAAAACACAAGAGTACAAAATAGGAACAGAAGAGCGAAACACTTAAACTTGAAAAACTGAACAACATGGCGTGTATTTAAACTACACGGCGTGTTTATTAAAGCCATTTACATGGGCTTGCAATTCTGCCACCATCGGTCGTGTAACTTTCCAGACTACATGGCGTGTTGTCCAAAAACACGGTGTGTACCTGGACTCCACTCCCCTGCCCGAGTCTCCTTGCACAGCTAACCTACACGGTCCTCTAAAAACTAGACTACACGGCGTGTGCACTGAGGACACGGAGTGTACAAGCCAGGCTTCGGCAGTCCGTGTAATGGGTTACACGGCCGGTCACATGGCTAATCCCCCACACGGCGTGTTCCGAACAAACACGGCGTGTATAAGGATGGATAACATCGACCCGTGTTGTTCACGACATGGCCAGGTACCCAGAAGAAACCTACACAGCGTGTATTTATAACACACGGCGTGCACTACATGAGCTTCCCCGACCCGGGTTGTTGGCGACACGGCCGGGTACACGGTTGACCACCACACGGCGTGTACATAAGGTACACAGTGTGTCCCCAAAGATTTTTCCAACACCCCGTGTTTTTGTTTACATAGATAGTAACACGGTTTAAAAACTACACGGCGTGTATGAAGGAAGTACACGCCGTGTATTCTGGGTTTTTTCGGCAATAGCTCTGAAACTGCTCTGAACGCCAGAAACACTGAAAAACAACCAGCTATGTGCCAAATTCCGATCCGTGGGGGCCCTTACTCCCCACGAATAAAATCTTGGAATCATCACAGTGCATAAAACAAGTAAACACCATAACAAACAATGATCCGCCAAATTTCGATCCTCGAGGGCCCATAACACCTCCAAGACCAGAGCTTGGCGCCCATGCTAAACAGGCTGTAAAAGAAGTAATACTCTATCAGCGCAACAAGTATTTCTATCACAGCAACTACCACAACGGCATGCATAATCTATCACGACATCTATCACAACAGCATGCAATTCTAATGCACCCTAGATGGCATGGTAAAATGCATGACCAGTGATTTCCTACCCGGTGCCTATATGATGCATGAGATGGCACACCATCATCTCATAGGGTTGCAACCAAATAGAACCATAATCATATAAACTGTAACAACACAAAACATGTGCATCGCCCAACAGTGAAATATAATAAACTGTAACACTTGCAAAAATTGAAAATTGCAATTTCGAGGTAATACAGTTTTTCCCTGTACACGGGTTAATTACTCCCAGGCACAGTTAAGTACTAACTACCCAGTTCTTCCTATCCCTGGCTATGGTCGCAAAATAGTAAGGCAATAGAAAGAAGGAAAACTCCTCTGATACCACTTTGTAACGACCCGAATCTGGAGCCCTTCCACTGGCGCCCCGTACCCGGTTCGCCACATGACCTCAAGCGCGTTTCCCCAAACACCAGAGGTTGCCGACTAGCAGCGAGGGTCTTGGTGAGTCAGGGGAAAACTATGCCCTCATTTGGTAAAGTATGCAGCGGAAGAATAAACATATGCAATAGCAGAAGCAGTAACTAGCATGCAACAACTGAACTGAAAGTAAAAGCAATGTCTGATATAATAATGATGCAGAATGGTACATGTATCTATGGAAAGCAGTAAGCAAAACAACGTGCTAAAATACAACTGAAACCAAAGTACTAAATGTAAACAGCAACTCCAGCAGCATCGCGGGCCAGGACCCGATCTCATGCTCTCCAGCTCCGACCAACAATCAAGTACCTAAGATGGAAGGGCCACAATGCCTACCAAAACCTGCAACCATATAATCTGTTTGGGCCGAAAAGCAGGACCCAAATAGGGTGTGAGACTAATCCCAGTAGGCAACCACCACAAGATTTGTGCCCTACTGTCAGTGAGTGATATAGAAAAAGTAAAGGTAAACAATGCAGTAAACAATTCTACCAATTACCATTCACATTCATTTAATTAAACAACCAGGGAAAACCAGCAAAGTTTCTTATTCCAAGATAAGAAAGTAACACAGCAGGTATCTAAAAAGACTACCTAACACAAGCAGTACAAAACCCAATCTTGTTCTTTGGCTTGGTGGACTCGTCACAACCAACCATCAAAATTCACACTGACTCTCTAGGTGGCTTAAACTAGCAGACCCCTATAGTCCAGTAATCAAACAAGGTACAAACACTCTGGTAATATCTTACGTCAATTCCTCTATGGTCTTGCAATAATAGCTACAGACTCTCTGAGGAAGCACTTACGTCTAATTCCCCATGTGGTCTCGATGCGTGGGTAAACTAAGAACAATCTTGGGGAGCACAAAGTCTGATCCCCGTAGGTCCTGCATACGAAACTAAAACCAACAGACCCTCTAGGGAAGCACTTAGTCGTCTATTCCCTCTTTGATCTCCCGCACCAGGTTCTCACGGCCCTGAGCAGTCCAGTCGTGCGTAATCGACTGTTAGCATCCCTAAGTAAGTTAAACAGCCACTTGGATAATAGCTAAAAAATGCATCCACAAGCATATAAACAGCAGGAAAATACATGAAATCAAGTCAACAGGCATACTAGAAATGCAATAGGTGTTGCCTCGTAGGCAAACCATTCCAAACGGCAAACAACAGCCAAAACAAGGGAAAACACCCATGGGGTGATCCTCAAACATGCCAACAAGCAATTATTAATCATCTAATAACCTCAAGAATACAAGCAATCTAAGGAAGATAAATAAACAGGATCAAAACCCTAACTCGGGATACCCGATACATGGGTATCCGTCACTTTTGCAACCAAAACTCAAAGAACTTCAACATAGGGCAACAAACCACCTACCTCGATCCTCAGAGATTGATATACTTGAACCTTGGCCCGTGAATCGGCCTAGAACGGAGTAGATCTGCAAAAAAATCTGAAACGCTCAACCTCAGATAACTCACATGAGAGGAAGAATCAGGAAACGAGGCTAAAGAAGAACCAAGAACTCACCACTGCGATTCTTCTGCAATAGACGGAGTTCGATTCAGACAACCGGTGACGGATCAGTGGATCGGAGAAGAATCAGCCTCCTCGAACACTCTGGATGGAATTAGGCGAAGAAGAAGGTGTTTATGAGCATTAGGCACGACCCCAGTCCGATTAATGAAATAAAAAGAAAGTACATTGCGTGTACTTCTTGAGTACACGGTGTGTACTTCAATTTTCCGTACCCCGAAATAACCAGCCTCCACCTCAGCCTTACACACCGTGTGTGTGGCCCGGACACGGCCAATCACACGGCTTTGAGTGACAGAGGAGTACACGGCGTGTACTCATAAAGTACATGGCATGTACTCTGAAAATTTCCAGATACACACCGTGTGTGTAGCCCAGTCTCGGCCAACACACGGCTTAGAGTGGCTGAGGAGTACACGGTGTGTGCTCATAAAGTACACAGCGTGTACTCTGAAATTTCCAGATTCTCCATTTTTCCTTAAAAAGCCCGTAAAAGAGATCCGTACCTGAAACCGAAGCTCCGAGTTCTTACATATAGGCCCTTATCTTGATAGTAGTGAATAGTATTCATAGACCAAGTGTGGATTCTAGCAACTCATCATGTCACAAACCAGCCCGGGTACCATGGTAACCCGATAACCAAGCCAGCCCTGACATAACCCTAAGGGAATTCCTGATCCCCACGGGTTAGTGATTAGCACCTAGCATCACACAACATGCAAGTGGGAAATATTTTTCCACAAAAAATGCACAAGAAAAAGAAAGAAGACAGTATGAATAACAAAAGAAACTCCACTGGGAGTAATGTACCAGAAGTCAACAAGGCATAAACCATCCCAAAGAACTACAACCAAAGTACTAAAACAAGGAAAACAACCCAAGGTCCCGAGGAACATGACTCACCAAGCCCAATGCTCAATAGATGGATCCACCTCCAAGAGATCCTTTCCCCTTGCTCAGACCTGGAAGAAGAAAGTCTACAAACACCCAAAGAAAAAAGTAGAGTGTGAGCCTAAGCCCAGTAGGATACCACCAATAATTCCATAATAGATTCCAAATATAGATTATCTAAAGAAAAACTTTCAATTTTCAAATAAACAGGTTTGGCAATTCAAAAGCATATTTAAACAAAACATGCTATACATTTTCAAATAATGGAAAATAAATTCAAAGCACAAGATTTTCTTAACAAGAGATGGAATATTTCTAAAATAATGGCTTAAGTAAAACATTTATATAAAATAATTTATATAAATTCAGTAGGAAAGTAAAGCAGTTCCAACAAGCATTGACATACATTTATATCTCAAATATAAATAAACAAGCAAGAAACATGGTCATCTGCCAAAAGGTACAATAATATTAACCAGCTATAGGATTATGCACTCTCTATATGAACTCGTCAAAATGTGTATACACACATCCCTATGACACTATCCAAAGGAGACTCATCACCAACCCGTCAGGGGTGTGACTATAACGACCCAAAATTTTAAATAAATATTGTTTCCTAATTTTATGTGTTATTTTATTTTATTTTTATACTCAACAAAAATGTTTCATTTGATAACATGAGTATAATTAAAATGAGATTGTTGGGTTTTGACTGTTATTTGACCATTGGTCAATATGACTGCTGGAAACTAAACGTTTTGACTATTGTCTCTAAATACAAGCAATCTTGGTTAATTAATATAGAAAGAAGATTCGATGGCCTCACCCAGTAGTCTTGGACCGATCGAAGCCCATCTAACAGAACTTGGGAATGAGGTAGCACCACTGGGATTTTCTCTGGACCAAACCCAAGCTGAACTTCATCGTATAAAGCTAGAACGGGATCGCCTTCACGAGAAGTTCAAACTGATAGAAATTACTACTCGTGCGATGTTGGCCGAGCCTCCCTGGGATTCTCTCACCTTAGCACACCTTACACTTAGGTCCTATGCTGGTGTGATAAGGGGCTATGTAAGGAGACTGTAACTGTCTTGTGTAATCCTTTGTTTTAAATAAAAATTTCGATTTCTTTTATGAATTTTCAAATGACCGGATAAATATAGTATGCATATTTTTGATGAATTTTAGAAAAAGGATATTTTAAATATGTTTATGTAAACCCTCAATAATTAAAAATGTGTAATGATTTTCAAAAAATGGTCTTCTACAATTATTTTCAGTACGAAATTTAGAGTCTAATAAGATCAACTTGATTTTTGATGAATAGTAAATTATGAATAGTGATTTTATGATTAGGATTAATAATTTGTCCAAATGGATTAGTAATCTCACTTAAATAAAGTATTAAAATAAGCTAGGCACTTTGATTAAGTAATGTGATTCAATAAAATGGTTAAATAACAGTTTCATAAATTATTATTCAAGTATTAGTTTTTTCGGATGAATAGTGTTTTTTAATTAAAATTTTAATTAAAAATATTTAGAAAATTATTTTTATAAAATGGACTTCATTTTTGAACTCAGAGCATCGATATTATGTTAAGGTAATTTTTGGGAATTTTTCTGAAAAAAATAAATTTTTGATGAATAGTTTTTTTATTAAAAATATTTAGAAAATTATTTTTATAAAATGGATTTCATTTTTGAAATCAGAGCATTGATATTTGGGTAAGGTGAAATTTTGGGATTATTCTGAGAAAGTTGAATTTTCGATGAATAGTGAAAATGCAGTTTTTAAGTTACGGGTGTTTAATGACATCATTAAATGATGTATTAATGTAATCAATATGGTCGACTTATGAATAGTAATATAAGGTATGAGGTGTCCCAAGTGGCCAATACCATGGTCAAATACCATGGGAAAGCCCATGGTTTTGCCAAAACCACTAATGAGGTGTCCCTTGGCCATTAATGCCTTGTCCCCTCACTTTCCCTATAAATACCAAGCCATACTCTCATCCATTCGACTCTCCACTCTCCCCCAACGAAGTTATGGTCTCCTTACCTCCTAAGGAGTCCTTCCAAGGTGCCCCCAAGCCCTCAAGGTCCAAACCTTTGAGTTTTATGAGTTACGTTTTAAGGTAAGGGATCTGATCTCTCTCTTTCTTTTCAAGAAATCTCTTTTATGTAATTTCTTTTATGCTCCATGTTCTTATGTTAAAGGATGTTATTTTATACTCCTCTTACTGTCCTTTTCATGTTCATATAATGAGAGATCCCCTCTTGCTCTCATCATTTCGTTTTATGAAGTTTTAAGTGGCGCTGTTAGGCTGCCGAAATTTTTGTAACGGATTCTTTCTCCCTTCTCATTTTTCAAGATCTATTATCATGTAAAGTATTTCAAGTTCCTTTTTGTTATGTCGGGGTATGATCTCTAAATTTATCATACTGATCTTTTATGATCATATGATGAGAGACCCCATTTTATCTCTTCAATTCAGTATTTTG
Source organism: Viscum album (assembly GCA_963277665.1). Taxonomy (NCBI): domain Eukaryota; kingdom Viridiplantae; phylum Streptophyta; class Magnoliopsida; order Santalales; family Viscaceae; genus Viscum; species Viscum album. The sequence goes on along the minus strand of OY728147.1, from coordinate 1,811,054,632 downwards.
AAGTTTTAAGTGGCGTCGTTAGGCTGCCGAATTTATTAAGTGGTTCTTCACCCTTCTCGTTTTGAAGTTCTACTTTCATGTCAATTCTTTCAAGTTCCTTTTTGTTATGTTGGGGTATTATCTCTATATCTATCATACTGGACTCTTATGTTCATATGATGAGAGACCCAATTTGATCTCTTCAATTCAGTATTTTGAAGTTTTAAGTGTCGCCGTTAGGCTGCCGAATTTATTAAGTGGTTCTTCACCCTTCTCGTTTTGAAGTTCTACTTTCATGTCAATTATTTCAAGTTCCTTTTTGTTATGTTGGGGTATGATCTCTATATCTATCATACTGGACTCTTATGTTCATATGATGAGAGACCTCATTTGATCTCTTCAATTCAGTATTTTGAAGTTTTAAGTGGCGCCGTTAGGCTGCCGAATTTATTAAGTGGTTCTTCACCCTTCTCGTTTTGAAGTTCTACTTTCATGTCAATTCTTTCAAGTTCCTTTTTGTTATGTTGGGGTATGATCTCTATATCTATCATATTGGACTCTTATTTTCATATGATGAGAGACCCCATTTGATCTCTTCAATTCAGTATTTTGAAGTTTTAAGTGGCGTCGTTAGGCTGCCGAATTTTTAAGGGATTCTTTCACCCTTCTCATTCTTTTCAAAGTTCTACTTTCATGTCAAGTCTTTCAAGTTCCTTTTTAATTATTTTGGGGAATTATATCTATATCTATCATACTGAACTCTTATGTTCACATTATGAGAGACCCTATTTGATCTTTTCAAATCATTTTTGTTGAAGTTTAAGTAACGCCGTTAGGCTGCCGAACTTTCATAAGAGAAATCTAATTTTTGTCTTCCTTCCATGTTTTTCATTTCAAATTGTATGTCCTTGAAATTTCATTACCATGATCATGTATCCTTCTTCTTCTGTCCATATACTGTTTTATGGGTCATTTATGAATGTTTGACCCATTTTCCCTCTCTTTTTAATGTCTTCTAAAACCTCGTAACATAGCCGTTATGCTGCAGAATTTCCGTCTCAAAATGTCTCTCTCTTTTTCTAAAATTCTTTTATATTATTAAGTGAATACTCAAAGCTCTTTCTTCTAAAGGGGTATTCACATATATACCAAAATGTTCTATTTTAAATCCTAGGATTTACATACATGAGACCCACCTTCCTTTTCTGTGGGTTTTAAAGTGACGTAAAGATCATGTCTTTAAAGCAGTTTTTAAAACGTTATGATTATGAAATGAAACCCATTTATTTTATGCTATATGGGTTATTTATGAAATGTTTGATGATGATATATGTGGCTCACATGATAATAAAGGTAAATTTAAGGGTGCACCCTGATAGCGCTCCAATGCATTGGGTAATGATGTAACCACTAGAGATTACAATTTTCACGATACCTTGGTGAATAACCTTGGTAATTTTCAAAGACACCTTGGGGATGGACCTTGGTGATATGTTCATGATTTTCTATGTTAAATGATGTAGCCACATCTTCAAGTTATGAAAAAAAATTAATTTTTATATGCCTCATGATTTCATTTTCATGCCTTAAAGATCTTTTCATGACTTTATTGATGTATCTCAAGTTCATATGTAAAATGTTTCACTTGTTTCCCTTGCTGGGCCTTCTGCTCACCCTTCCTTTTGATGTATGTCCCCAGGTTATGAGATGAAGTAATGAGCCTAGGGTGAACATGAGGAGAATCCTTTCAAGTGTTTAAGAAGAATTTTTTTTTTGTTTCATGTTTTATGTTCCTTGTTTCCAAGACACTAAACCTTAAAGATCCTCAGTTTTGTGTAATGGAATGAAAGTTATGTTATAAAAAGACGGGATGCTATAGTGACCCGCCGCAAGTATGTTTTAGAATGTTGTCGTAGTGTAGAGTGTATCCAAATTACTCACTAAATACCTAAGGCTTTCATGCACTCTTACATGATGGGTGAACTATTTTAAGATTGCTTAAAAATACGATCAATCTCATTCTTTCATTTTAAAAGTTCCAATTCCTTTCCATTTAAAACCAAAACATGTTTTATTCAAAAACATGTCTTTTCACAAGATAAAACCAATGGGTTTCTATCAAATCATTTTAAGCCATTTTCATTAGTTTGAAATCCAATCAAAACCAATTCCATCATTACACAATTTATTTCCACAATAAAATTCAAAAATTTAATTGAAATCATTTCCATCAAATCCAGAATTTAAATCATCCAATTTCCATAAACACACACAATTCAATGGAATTGGGGTTTTTTCCAAATTTCCATGCCAAAACCATTTCAAAAATCTTGATTAACAGGAATGGGGTTTTTATCAATTTAATTGAAATAAAATTTGAGCAATTGAATTTAAATCAACAATTGAAATAAATAAAGCAACACAAGGATAATCAATTTGGCTAATCAGAACAGAATCAACTACCTCAAGGTCGATGATGTTAGTGGCAATGATAATCCACCCGGTGTAGTTCAATACACCTCCTCATGACATTTTTATCGTAAGCGTCAATGCACCAATGCTCGATGCTCATCAAGGGTTCCTAGAACCAAAACATCTATTTTATTTCATAAGTAAAATATTACATGTGATTACATTTTCTCTCTCCTGGATAATCTCTGGGTTATCGTTTTATGTTAACGCATGAAAACGCAAGAAATATCCATAAGAATAATTATAAAAGTCATTTGATAATTATATCCCTCTATTTTATTTCTCAAAAAAATAAAATGTTACATACGATTACATTTTATCTCTCTTAGATAATCTCTAGATTATCAATTAAAGCATTACATGCAATAACATTTTATCTCTCATGTATAATTTCAAAATATCAATTAAAATATTACATGCGATAACATTTTATCTCTAATGGATAATATCTGGATTATAATTTTATGTTGATGCATGTGTTTGAAATTATCATTCAATAGTTCATGCAACTACATGTTGATAATTTTTATATTTAATAAAAATATCCTTAACTTTTAAAGTAATTATCAAAAATATATATCTAACTATATATATCTTTTGATAATTCATTATCTTTTGATAATCCAAATAATCGTCGTTTGATAATTTTAAACAATTATCTATTCAATAATTTGATGAAATTATCATTTGTTAAATCATCCTAGTTATTTAGTGACAATTTCACCTAATTATTTATTACTTGATAAATATTTGCGATTATCCTAACTTTTAACAAGATTATATTCTCAAAATAAATTATCAATGTAATTATCTTCTAATAAAACTTTTCATTTATCTAGTGATAAATTATTCAATAACTAACCTATGATAATTTCACGCAATTATCATTTGATGATATTAATAATTAGCATTTTTTAATCCACATAATTATAGAATGATAATTTTGATAAACTACTTTGCGGTCTAATTATCATAAACAATTTTTTTTGTATATTTAACCCTTGATATTTTACTTCAATATTATTTTTGATAAATCTATATCATTTTAATTTAAATTCAAACACTTTCTTTTCCATAATTAGAGAACATGAATTAAAAGAAAACAAAAATAAATTTAATTAAAAATAATGAAACTTTGGACGCTATGGAGGTTTGGCCGCTGCAAGTCTTGTTGTGGCAAGAAGAACACCGATCAAACACTCTCGGTCGCTGGTAATAAAAGTTGAGATCACCAAGACTCAAGATTATTAATCAATCCAAAATACATGATTCTTTTCCCACTTTAAAACCAACCCCTTACGGTAAAATAAGAACCGTTGATTCAATATCCATTTTAAATGCATGATTCAATCTAAAATTGAATGAGGATTCATTAATTCACAAATTTATGATGTTTTCTGAATTAATCCGGTGAAAACGGAGTTTCTAAAACTTTGAAGCATCAAAAAATGGGAGTTACAATTTTAGGGAAGGTGATTGAACAATAACTTCCGTTTTTTAATTATTAAATTAATTTAATATAATTAATTATTTTAATGTAATTATTAAAAACTTCAATTAATCAGCAACGTGACCAAACGCCCGTTTTCTAATAAAAGTTATACCTTGCTTAGGTTAAACACCTCGTTCCGAACCCAACGGTGGTCTCATATTTCTCATACGATGCACCGTTTAAAATATATTAATGATTTATTATTAAAAAATTGGAATAATTAATTAATTAAAATAAAAAAGGGTTATTTTTGCGAGGGGCGTCCAAACGCCCGACGCTAACAAACGTTATACCTCATCTAGGGTAAAACCCTCATTTGGGACCCATTTATGGTCTCATATTTCCCATACAATGCCCCATTTGAGAGATATTTAATTATTTTTAATAAATAATATATTAAATATTATTTAAAAACTTAATCTCACGAGTGAGGCATCCAAAAGTCCGGCGCCTTCAAATGTTATACACCTCCTAGGGTAAACATCATATTTCAGACATAATTTTGGTCTCAAAACTCTCAAACGACAGGCCATTTGGAGTTATTCAATTATTTTAAAAATAATTCCATGCCTAAAAAATATATTTGATATTTTTATTCCGTCCTCCCCGAGACTTTGCAGACCTTGAAAACTCATATTTACTCAGTGTTTAACTCAGAAAATATTTAATTGAAAATTCCAAAGTATTAATTGGGTGTTTAACCATTACGCGATGTGTTTAACAAAAATTCAACTTTTCACTGATAAAACATTTTTTCCATTTAATATAATAATAAATTAACACAAGATGGTTTAGGAATACCTGAAACAGTAACGGGATGTTACAACCTCCCCACTATAGGAACTTTTTGTCCCTAAAAAGCCTACGAATAACCACATCAAAAAGACATGGCCATTGTTCTCTCATCAGTGCCTCCCTCTCTCACATCTCATGAGAATTAGAAATATGCTTCCATATCATACGGACAGAAGGTATTGTACTCCCATGAAGTAACTTGGTCTCAAAATCAATAATCATGATGAGTCGTTCAATCATAGATAAAACAGGTTCTACTTTAAGATCACACCAACTCAGAACATGAGATGGGTCAGATAAATGGTAAACAAATTTCCCCACCTAATCAACAACCTCAAAATATCCCACAAAAAAAAACAAGCTTCCCTTGCCTCCCAAGCCGTCTATAACCCAACCGGGGTGAAACCTTCAAAAATACATGGTCACCAAAACTTTTGCTTCAAGTCGTAGAACGTCTTAGTGCTTCCTGGGTGCACAACCCATTGGAAAAAAAATAAAAATCCCCCATTATATCCTTCCTTGTTGCTAACGGTGAAACATAATGGTTTTGATAACACAGAACACCCTCTTTGGAGAACAACCATTGGGAATTAGTCTCCCCACCATAAAGAGAGTCTCTAATGCTTACAGAATTCATCAAGAACCTTCTGTTCCTGAAGAATCATCTCGAGAATAGAAGATTTAATAGAACCATCGGCTTTCATGGTGGATAGAACCGGCTCCACCCAAGGTGACACACTTGGGTGAATAAAGGCTTTCTCAAGAAGATCGTCCAACTGGGAAATTAGTTCTTTTAGTTCAGTTGGAGCCATTTGGTAAGAGGGAAAAGAAACTGGTTGAGTACTAGACATAAAGTTAATAGAAAACTCAACCTCCCTTACTGGTAGAAAACCAGAGAAGCTAGAAGGAAACACGTCTGGAAACTCAACGATGACTTTGGGAGATCACCACTCATTGAATCTCGCTCCAGATCAAAAGTAAGCATTGATATCACTTTACCCAACTCCAGATAAGAAGGTCCGGCTCCGCTCAACCTTGGGTCGCATTCTTCTTGAAGAAAAAGAGGCACACCACTGGGTGTAGTAATGTAGAACCGTCGAAGAAAACAATCAATTCGGGCTTTATTGGTAACGATCCAATCCATCCCGAATATGACGTTAAGAGATTTCAAGTCGAGAACCAAAAAACTCCAAGAAAATTTGAAATATAATAGAGAGAGGACACAAAAAGGACTAAAGAGACTCTGCTCTCTCACCACGCCAAGGGGTGTAGTAATATCCATTTCACAATATAAAAGCTCCATAGAAAGATTAAGTAGATTAAAAGTATAGGTTGAAATAAACGAGTGATATGCACCCGTATCAAAAAGACTAGTCACTAACGACAAAGCTTTAGTAATGGTACTACTCACGATCGTTGGACCAGTATCTGCTTCCTCTGGAGACTCTTCCACTGTGTGAAGAAGCTTCGTTCCGGATGCCTATGGTTGGAACCCTTTTGAACGTGAAGCATTTGATTGCCCCATAGTTTTTGAAGGTTCTGATGTTCTCATGTCATTACGTGGAGTTGAAAATTTGTTGCAAAATTTCTTCAAGTGCCATAAACATCTACAGGAGCCATAGTTCTGTTGGCCTTCTCAAGATTGAAAAAAAAAACTCCACAGCTTTGGCCAACACCATTGACTCTGGATAGAACTATTTGGTGAAAAGAACCTTGAAGTATTTTCAATCTAAGCCCTCATGTTTCTTTGACATCACTATCGTGTCCCACCATCTCCTTCTTGGTGCCTCCAACACAAAGGTGGCACACTTCACCTTGATCTCGTCCACTAGATACAAGAACTCAAATAGAAGTTCAATTCTGCCCAACCATTCCTCAGCATATTGAGGATCAATGGAGCCTTTGAAAACTTGTGGTTTCTGATGAAAGAACTCTTTAAAATAATTTCGAAGAGCATCCCCCCTAGGTTCCACAGCTGGAGCCTAAATGGAGACTAGAGGTGGTGCCTATCCCAAATCTTGGATAGTGCGCACAATCACCTCAACTAGGATTGGGTCCACTGGAGGATTCGCTCACTAATGTTCAGCAGTGGCCCCTTCCTGGATCTAATTCGCACGTCTTCTTAGAGGCATGATGCTACCCAACATCAGAATACAATAAGAAAGACATTAGATAATGCTCGTACCTAGCAATGAGGGAAACATGATCCCGACCGGTAGAATATACTTGATTTGGATTTCACTCTATCCAAATCAAAATAGGGAAAATACTGGAACTAATCCACAAGATGTCTTTCCCTAACCACCACTGGTGACTTAAGATTCATTACGGTGAGAGCTGGTCAGGCACTTAATCGCAACTACCTCCTAAGTCCCGACAAGAATACTCAAATTCATATTGTCATTAAGGAAAGATGATTAACCTCTCTTTGATACCATTTTGTCACGAACCAGCCCGGGTACCCTGGTAACCCGATAACTGAGCCGGCCCTGACATAGCCCAAAGGGCGTTCCCGATCCCCACGAGATGGCGATGAGCACCGGGCATCACACAACATGCAAGTGGGAACGATTTTTACACCAACAATGTGGAAGAAAAGAAACAAGATAGTATGCATAACAAAAGAAACTCCACTGGGAGTAATGTACCAGAAGTTAACAAGGCATAAACCAGCCCAAATAACTACAACCAAAGTACTAAAACAGGGAAAACATCCCAAGGTCCCGAGGAACACAAATCACCAAGCCCAATGCTCAATAGCTGGATCCACCTCCAAGAGATCATTTCCCCTTGCTCGGACCTGGAAGAAGAAAGTCTACAAACACCCAAAGACAAAAGTAGGGTGTGAGCCTAAGCCCAGTAGGATACCACCAATAATTCCATAACAGATGCCAAATATAGATTATCCAAAGAAAAGCTTTCAATTTTAAAATAAACGGGTTTGGAAATTCAAAATCATATTTAAACAAAACATGATATACATTTTCAAATGATGGAAAATAAATTCAAAGAACAAGATTTTCTTTACAAGCAATGGAATATTTCTAAAATAATGGCTTAAGTAAAACATTTATATAAAACAGTTTATATAAATTCAGCAGGCATGTAAAGTAGTTCCAACAAATATTGACATACATTTATATCTCAAATATAAATAAATAAGCGAGCAACATGGTTATCTTCCAAAAGGTACGATAATATTAACCAGCTATAGGATTTCGCACTCTCTATATGAACTTAGAAAAATGTGTATACATACGTCCCTATGACATTGGCCAAAGGAGACTCATCACCAACCCGTCAGGGATGTGACCCGCCGCAAGTATGTTTTAGAACGTTGTCGTAGCGTAGAGTGTATCCAAATAACTCACTAACTACCTAGGGCTTGCATGCGCTCTTGCATGATGGGTGAACTATTTTAATACTGCTTAAAAATACGATCAATCTCATTCTTTAATTTCAAAAGTGTCAATTCCTTTCCATTTAAAACCAAACACATGTTTCATTCAAAAACATGCATTTTTCACAAGATAAAACCAACGGGTTTCTATCAAATCATTTTAAGCCATTTTCATCAGTTTGAAATCCAATCAAAACCAATTCCATCATTACACAATTTATTTCCACAATTAAATTCAACAAATTAATTGAAATCATTTCCATCAAATCCACAATTTAAATCATCCAATTTCCATAAACACACTCAATTCAATGGAATTTGGGTTTTTTTTTAAAAATCATGCCAAAACCATTTCAAAAATCTTGATTCACTAGAATGGGGTTTTTATCAATTTAATTGAAATCAAATGTAAATCAATCATTGAAATAAATCAAGCAATACAAGGATAATCAATTTGGCTAATCGGAACGGAACCACCTACCTCAAGGTCGCTGATGTCAATGGCAATGATAATCCACCCAGTGTGGTTCAATACACCTCCTCATGACATTTTTATCTTAAGCGTCGACGCAGTAATGCTTGACGCTCATCAAGGGTTCCTAGAACCAAAACATCTATTTTATTTCACAAGGAAGTAAAATATTACATGTGATTACATTTTCTCTCTCCTGGATAATCTCTGAATTATCGTTTTATGTTAACACGTGTAATTGCAAGAAATATCCATAAGAATAATTATAAGCCTCATTTGATAATTATATCCCTCTATTTTATTTCTCTAAGGAAATAAAATATTACATGTGATTACATTTTCTCTCTCCTAGATAATCTTTGGATTATCGATTAAAACATTACATGCAATAACATTTTATCTCTCATGGATAATTTTAAAATATCGATTAAAATATTACATGCGATAAAATTTTATCTCTCATGGATAATATCTGGATTATCGTTTTATGTCGATGCATGTGTTTGAAATTATCCTTCAATAGTTCATGCAACTACACGTTGATAATTTTTATATTTAATAAAAATATCTTTAACTTCCAAAGTAATTATCAAAAATATATATCTAACTATATATATCTTTTGATAATTCATTATCTTTTGATAATCCAAATAATTATCGTTTGATAATTTTAAACAATTATCCATTCAATAATTTGATAAAATTATCATTTGTTAAATCAACCTAGTTATTTAATGAAAATTTCACGTAATTATTCATTACTTGATAAATATTTGTGATTATCCTTTCTTTTAACAAGATTATATTCTCAAAATAAATTATCGATGTAATTATCATCTAATAAAACTTTTCATTTATCTAGTGATAAATTCTTCAAAAAATAACCTTTGATAATTTCACTCAATTATCATTTGATGATATTAATAATTATCATTTGTTAATCCACGTAATTATAGGATGATAATTTTGATAAATTACTTTTTGGTCTAATTATCAAAAACAATTTTTTTGCATATTTAACCCCTGATATTTTACTTCATTGTTATTTTGGATAAATCTATATCATTTTAATTTAAATTCAAACACTTTATTTTCCATAATTAGAGAAGAGGAATTAAAAGAAAACGAAAATAAATTTAATTAAAAAGAATGAAACCATGGACGCTATGGAGGTTTGGCCGCTGCAAGTCTTGTTGTGGAAAGAAGAACACCGATCAAACACTCTTGGTCACGGGTAATAAGATCAGAGATCACCGAGACTCAAGATTATTAATCAATTCGAAATCCATGATGCTTTGCCCACTTTAAAACCAACCCCTTACGATAAAATAAGAACTGGTGATTCAATATCCGTTTTAAATGCATGATTCAATCAAAAATTGAATGAGGATTCATTAATTCACAAATTTATGATGTTTTCTGAATTAATCCGGTGAAAACGGTTCAAAAATAGAGTTTCTAAAACCTTGAAGAGTCAAAAAATGGGTATTACGATTTTAGAGAAGGTGGTTGAACAGTAACTTCCGTTTTTTAATTATTAAATTAATTTAATATAATTAATTATTTTAATGTAATTGTTAAAAACTTCAATTATTCAGCAACGTGACCAAACGCTCGTTGCTAATGAAAGTTATACTCTGCTTAGGGTAAACACCCCATTCCGGACCCAACGATAGTCTCAGATTTCTCATACGAAGCACTGTTTGAAAGATATTAATGATTTATTATTAAAAAATCAGAACAATTAATTAATTAAAATAAAAAGGGTTATTTTTGCGAGTGAGGCGTCCAAACGCCCAACGCTAACAAACATTATACCTCGACTAGGGTAAACCCCTCATTCTGGACTCATCAGTGGTCTCGGATTTCCCATACGACGTACCGTTCTGGAGATATTTAATTATTTTTAATAAATAATATATTATATATTATTTAAAAACTTAATCTCACGAGCAAGGCATCCAAAAGTCTGGTGTTTTCGAATGTTATACCCCTCCTAGGGTAAACACCATATTTCGGATATAACCGTGGTCTCAAATTTCTCAAACGACGGGCTGTTTTGGATTTATTCAATTATTTTAAAAAAATTGCTCGTGCTTAAAAAAATATATTTAATATTTATATTTCGTCCTCCCCGAGGCTTTGCAGACCTCGAAAAGTCATACTTACTTAGTGTTTAACTCAGAAAATATTTAATTGAAATTTCCGAAGTATTAATTGGGCGTTTAATCATTCCACGGCGTGTTTAACAAAAATGAAACTTTTAACTGATAAACCATTTTTTCCATTTAATGTAATAATAAATTAACACAAGATGGTTTAGGAATACCTGAAACAGTAACGGGATGTTTCACATCAAGACCTCTAAAGAGATAACAAATAGTCATAGCAACAACAAGCAACCTACGAACACGGACTATATAATATAATCTCTTTGTCTTTAAATATCTCATAAAGTAGGATGCACACTTGTATCATTGTCTTTTCTTGCTTTATTATTTGTTGATCGAACTGGACAGATTTACCCTTGACTACCTTGGCCAAAGACGTATGAAGGCACTGTCATCCAGATCAACTAGACCCAAGATATTAGTTCCTCAACTCAAAAGTGACAAATCATATCTTGATCATTCAACCAATATCATACAACTAATGATGCACCCAACACAAACTACCTCACCATGATTTCATTATCATGGTTTTTGCTTTGCATCAAAGTATGCGATCAAATGGCACACATTGATAATGATCTCATGTTAAGAGACCAATACACATGTTTGTAGAAAGAAACAACCAATAAAACCCAAAACATGTGGTGTTCCTATTGGTGGGTATGTTCTCATGACCTCACCTACCAAAGATCATCAAGTGAGAACTTCATGAAAAGAAGTCTCAATGCTTATAAGCCTCCAGCGCCTGATGGTTAGACATCAATTGTGTCCAGTCAGTATGATGTATCTAGACCATAAGAAATATATTTAATATTAATGTCATAGTATCTTGAGATTATTGTTATAGAATGAGATCTGTTATAACCTTTTGATACAAAAATTAATATATGGACATTACCATTTAAATAGTGGATGCAAAAATGTATACACTATAATGGTAAGTGTACATCATGTATAACTCACTATATCCATGATATGGTAATCAAAAAGTACCTTATAGTTGGGACTAGATAACCCACTATTAAAACACTCTAACTTGCACTAGAGCCAATTTGATAACCAACATTGTTATCTCTCACATGATTAAGATCATGTTTTTGCTGAGTCCGGATTTAGTTTTTGGGTCTTCCATGTCTCTGTTGCGTGGCTATTCTTCTATGTGCGACCTCACCTCCTTGAGTAAAACTTCTCAAGAGATGGAATCCCCGAGTATATCCCTTTTTTCTACTATAAAAACTTGACATCTTGGCTAGTATTGGTAATAGAATTGTCATAATGATAAAAAATTACATACTGAGTGTGATTCCAAGAACTGGAACAAATTGTTGCTTTTGATAACTTCTTCTTAGCTTCCTTAGAAGCTACAACATACTCGGTATTTGTAGGTATGGCTACCATTGGATTGTATGAGCTTGTTTCGCTCATTCCCTTAACCTAACTACAATATAAGAGCACATTGATCTAAGGAATACTAGTTTTTGTCCCCTCAAAATTAGTATCTCTTATTCTCCACATACCAGGTGTATATCCTTTGTACTTGCTCTAGTAGTATTGGATAGTTCAGACTGCTTCCCTTGAAATTATCCTAGATATAATTGATATTTTCCTATCATAAAGTATATGTTGGCAATATCAAATCTTGTACATATCATGGAATATGTGATTGATTCATTACAAAAGTGTATGGAATTCAACTCACCACATTAATCTCTTATTATTCCCATGCATGTTGTCTTAGAGAGATTTATGTCATGTGACCTTGGTAACAATTCTCTCTCAAATTGTTCCAACTTGTATATTTCAATACCTTGTCAATATATGTATAATTGACTATGTCTAAGAAACTATTAGATCTACCTCAGTACATCTTGTTCTCTAGAACATAGGTTACTACTTGAAGTCAATATCTGGAGAGTTAATTTCATCTTGGTCTTAACTAACTCTAAGGCCAATAGTTATTTTCCATATGTTACCAGACATATTTTACTTAGATAACAATGGAACTCTCACTAACCACTGATAGACACATGGAAAAAATTCATTCCAAATGAATGTTCTAAGATCTTGCTGCTTACTTTAATCCTGAATTGGATTTAAGTAACTTACACCCCTTATTGGCATTCTATGATGTCAATATCCCTTTATGGTTGCGTCTTATAGACACCTTCTATCATGCCCTGACCTTTGGAATTGTTTTATTTCATTCTTTTCTCAGCTTTGGATCTTTTTGGTTAAGGTTTGGGTTGATCCTGGTTTAAATTTTTGAATTTTGGAAATCTCATGTGAGTTTTTGGTCAATGCACAGTTAGTGCACGGTTTGGGTAAACTGTACAACTTTGGCTAGGTATTCAGGTAGCTGGTTTTGGGTCCATGGGTAAGGCACACAGGTTACACAAGGTTTGGGAAACTATGTAGAAACTGTGTGAGAGGTTCTATCCATTTGGAAAGTGGAAACCACATGACTTGCGCATGGCTTGGAAAACCGTGCGGTCAAACTGTGCGAGCTGCCCAGATTTTTAAAATCTTAAATCTCTAATCTACCCTCCCCTCTTTTTACCCCAAATCGAGCCCCCTCCCCTTGGGTCGTTTTTGGTGCATGAAGGGGTCCCAATCCCCCCTTCCCTTTTGTTCTCCTCCCTCCATGGATGCATCTCCAATTTCCCAAGGTGGGTTTCTTAGGATTTTGGCCTCTTTTTCTCCTCTTTATCTTCTCCTCTCTTGAGATCTTGGTCTCTCTTGGTGGGGTTTCTCTTTGGATGAACCCTAGAGATTAGGCTTGATGTATTATGTTGTTTTTCTTTGGATCTAGAGCATGTGAATTATTCCTTGGGTGCATATTCTTCCTTCCCTTAAAGTTCTGTCGCATCTGCACTCCATTGAGGTAGGTGTTTTCATTATGTTCCTTTCTGAAACATTCCATTGAATGCTTGAGAATTCCCAATTGCTTCCAAAATGACATAATCTTACTTGCGATGTAATATTATAAATTGATTTGGTGTTTTTATGATGGAAAATTGGTGCTAATTGGTTTTTAAGGGTTTTTCTAAAATATGCCTATGTGTTTATGTGTGCAAGGTGTTTGATAAAATGTCTCTTGGTTTCTTTTAATGAAATTGAGTGGTTTAAGGGTATGTTTGGCCTTGGTTACATTTTATAGCATGGTATTAATTAGTATTTGGGTATGTTGTGTGGTTTGGAAGCCTCTTTATTTCTTAAGAAAATGTGGCAAATGTTTTGGAAAGGTTCTCCTAGTTTTTAAATGCTTATTGATGATTCTGATATCATGCAGCTTGTTGTGTTGGTTTAACGGCAAGTGATGTTTTTAAAAATGGTTTCCAAATGGTTACATGGACACTTGGAGCGTGCAATTGGATGTTGGAATATCCATGGGTGCACAGGGTGCACACATGGATGGGCATTCAAATGATGATGGCATTTAAAAATGATATTTTCCTTGAGCAGCAGTTTTTCAAAAAGGTCTCTTATTTCTTCCCTCTTCTCTTATTCCTAAAATGGTTCCTTGATTTCAAAATTGTGGTTTGGTGCTTCAATTTATTTTAAAGTGTGGCTTCAAATGTGTTCTTTAAAGCTTGACTCGTTTGGTGTTTGAGATGTGTTTTGGTGAATGAAAGGCATAAAGTCTCATTTGGCATTTTGAGACATACTCGGTAACTAAGGGGCATAATGGACCATTTGGAACTTTCATATTGTTGCATGTTTTACTCTAGTTTGTAAGTAGTTTGGTAAATGTATTTGGATTGGAAATGTTGAAGGCTCGGTTGACACTTTATAATTTTTTGGAAATAAATTACGGTTTTGGAAATACAAATGTCTGGTTGGCATCTTAGCATGTTTTGAGAAATGGTTTGAAATATCATGTGATGTGACAGACAGGTTGTCACCTGCGAATAGATTGTTGTGATATGGGAACCCCTATGGAGGATTTCCCTATATGGGTAATTTCATGGGTAGTGTCGGTGATTAGGGTAGCCAAGAGTAGTGGTGGAAGGTAAGGTGAGTCACGCGTGCGAGGGCCTCTCTTTTCACTATGTTTTATTATTACCATGGGATTTCTGGGCATATTTTAGAGGGTCGAGTGACAGTCACTTGTTGACCCTGATTAGACGAGTTGATACCCCATTGACTTTATAGGGCTTGGTGGGACGTTCCACTGGAATGGAAGTTAGAATGACCAGTTGGTTATTGACTATGGAGCTGCACCATGCGTCGGTAGGTGAGTCTGATCTGAGTATGTCTGGGGATTGCTCTAGGGATGTTTAGGAAATGCCCATGGTTACTATGTATGTTTTTTTGTGTATATTCTGTGTGTACTTGGTTTCTTGTTTATACTTCTTGTTTATTTTCAACATAGCTTTTGGATTTTGGATTTGGTTTTGGTTATAAAATGGTAATCCGTTTTAAAAATAGTGTTGTGCTGTGTGTTGTTTTAAAAAAGGGAAAGTTTCATTTGTTTAATTAAAATGAGAAAAACATGTTTTTATATATGCATTTCAAACTAGTGTTTGTGGACTTTTTTGGGAAAGGAAATGTATAGACTCTGTGGTGGTTGTCTACTGATCTTTTTAAGCTCACACCATACTTGTTCCACTCGGCGCCGGTAGACCTAATATGTTTTGTAGGTTCAGGTTTCTATTTCGATTGCTCGTCTATGGAGCAGGTTAGTCTTGTGGTTGGTGGTGACCAAGAGTTCATGTGGAGATTCTGGTAGCATGGTTCAGTTTTAGTTTTGTATTTAATTTTTGTTTTGTCTTTCAGTTGTTGTATCAGGATCTGTTTGTATATTTATTTGAGATTCAGTTATTATGGGTTCTTCCTCTCGTTCAGTTTATTTTTTTTATCCTGTTTTATTTGGGCTAAATCATTCCCATTGTGACTACTTTGATGTTTGGAACTAGTTGTCAGCCTGTGGGGATCGGGAACACCATTCGGGGCATGTCTCGGACTATGTCAAATGTTGGGTTGGATGATATACCGACTTGGTTCGTGACACCTTCCATGATCGGTGGTCTTGACATTGAATGCATAATAAAATGATCATAAAACATAGGCTTTAACAAGTAAAATTCTAATGGATTTAGACATAACAACTTGGTATACTCAATCGATCCTTATTAGTACCATGCTTGTACCACCCATGTGTGGTCTCATTTGAATACCCACCATAGTATTCAAAATATTAAGCCCATGTTCTTTGATATATGGAATTTATTATTGAAATTTAATTGTTCTTGTCAATCTTAGATAATTATCATATACTGCTTGTAGGATTTATTATTATTAATGAATAATGTATCACCAGTCGCGGTGAATACAAAACAATCACCATGGTTTTATCCTTCCTATACAGTATGTGTCTCTAGAACATTTTGTTCCATGTCTCTTGTGGAACTTGTTCCTATGCTGACTATTTGTGCATCTATGGCATTGACTAAACTCAAGTCAATCATGCTCCCACTATCTCAAGTAGAGTCGTGCACCCTTTTATAGAAATATAGTCTATCACTTGATTACAACCTTTATATTATAGGAATTTATGTAATATCCTAATGAGCTTTTAGGATGATTACTATAGATGCACATTGTGTTTTTTATGTGATTTTGTTTATGTCATTAACAAATACTTTTCATACAAACACAAGTTCTTATGACATAATAGATTTTCATCATACTTTACCTCATATGATATACATTAGTCATGATAGTTGGCATATGGTTATGGGATAAGGTCGTTATTTGTTATGCATGTCTTGAAAATAATGGAAGTCATTGCGGTGCATATATGTCTCGACATTGATGCTATTTTTACTTACATCATTTCTCTAATGTGTATAAGAAAATGTGTGTTTATAAATTACTCCACACTACATTTTTTGGTCAATGATAACTTGTAAGACTCATCATCGATCCTCATTATTAGCATCATAACTTTGATGTAGATAAGGTAATGTGCATTTATGAATTACTCCATGCTAAATTATAATGATCAATGAATGCTTGGTCAATATATTCTTCGACATGTCATCCCAAAGCAACTCATATCTTTTGACCGTGCCTTCCTTCACTTTAACATTCATTGAGAAGAACTTAAAGGAATATAATGAAGTATATTTACCACTATCTTACCCTTGGAATAGTTCATGTTCTCTTGATGAACTAATTCTGAAAGCTTTGTGGTGTACCTTTATTGCAAAAGGTTTCTTTGTCCAAACTAAATAAGTATATACATCGATAATACCAAATGTGTTTAGCTCCACTGAGTCTAAATAACATATTGGGTATATCCTTGATGTCCACTTTTAGTTTTATTTGACAAAGAATTATCTTTCAACAACTTGGTAAATAAGTATTATATTTTATATTCATCAGGTATTGCATATGATTCAAGTATCACTGAACTATTGGTTGAGTATGATACACCACAAACAACATTCATTCCAGAACTTGGAATAATGTCTCCTTGTGTTTAAAGGACATGTGAGATAAATTTTTTGGTTATACTCAATGAAATTTCTACTAGAATCAATCACTTGGCAATATAAAAGTCATGTACTTCTCATCGCTGACTTATCTCCAATGGCTCGAAGGCCTTCATTTTTTTATTGATTTTTGCTAATCCACCTTTCAAGGGGTGAGGTGGAACTCTTACAAGGCCCGTAGGCATAAGTATTACATGGCCCGTAGGCCTTAGAGGAATTCATTGCCCGTAGGCTTCAAACATTACATACAACCCAGACTAACTACTTGGAATTGCTCCTCCCTAGCATCTTCATCGTGAAATCAACTCTCCACCTTCGCATTGTTGTTCGGCTAAGATTTCTCGTGCATGCACAGGCTTGTCCCGATGGCAAGTGTTATACCCTCTCATTCTTTCAATCCTTTTAGCTTCTGCTATGGTGAAAGCTCCTTGCTCATCCTCCTTCTGAATCTTGTTCCTTGTATGTTGTCTGGTTTGCATCTACACTTAAGGTGGCCTGAAGGCCTTGAGGTGGCCCGAAGGCCTTACTAACCCGAAGGCCTGGGTGGACCGAAGGTCTTAAAGGACTCGGGGACCCAATCGGTGGCCCGAAGGCCCAAACAGGAGAATATTCCCGGCTGCTACAGTGTCAAACAGTGCCTGGTACATTACCCGCTATAGTACCAACTACAGTACTACACAGTTCCTACTACAGTACCCAGAAATTAGCCTCCGTCTGGATTTGATCTCGAGTTGCCTGGATGCACTTAAGGAGAATGCACTATACTTTTTATAATGTTTCTATACTTACTTTGTTACTGTACTTTGATACACATATGTAATTGGCATATTGTATTTAATACCCAAAAAGTATTAAAAAAATATTACTTATTATTGATGAATATCCCTGAAGAAGAATTGGTTACTTGCTTCTTTGATTCAGTTTATTGCTTGTGAACTGTTGATTTATTACATTATATGCAAAGAAAATAACCACTTTTTAGTACCTCTTTCTTTAAAGGACGTTGCGAACGTGCCTTTGGCGTTGCTCCTGCCATTGGTCTTATCACCTTGTCTTTCAACTTGTTCACCATAAGAACTAAAGAGTAATCTTCCTTCAATGTTCTTATTGTTTGGTGAACCTTACTTAAAAGGTAACAAAGCGTTTTTCTCCATAGTGCTTGTTTCATAATCAAAATGAGACTCGAGTAAATGGGTGAAAAAGATGTAAGAATGATGTCTTGAAAGATCATGATCCGCCTTTTAACTTACACATAGTCAGTGTAATCATCACTCATTATATCTCGCTTCACTTTCTCCATGCAATCTTCTCAAAGATGAGACAACATGTGTAATCATCCATATCTTGATTTTATATCCACAACTCACGTTGTACATTGATGATTTCATGATGAAATAACCATCGTATTCTTCATACACGAGTCTCTTGTAAGCATCTAAGGTGACTTAATAGGTATTGGAGATGTCAGAACCTTGAATTTCCAATATCGTAGTACTGTGTGCAAGCACATGTACTACACTTGGAAATTTATGCTAGTTTGGACATTTACTTTGTCCATGATTATCGTAGTGTATCTTGTGGTATTTATTTCCATTTTCAACAAAAATAAAATAAAATCTAGTGGATTAATACATTTTATCTTTCTTACCGATTTAGACATTATTAATTAATTAAATAAATCATTAAATGTCTTCGACTATTTTTTTGAATTCTAGAAACCCTCTAAACTAGAATTTAAATACTCTGACGCTTGAGTATTCTAGTGGAAAGGAACCTTGAACCTCCCCTCATAGTCTACAAACTTTGGTTATGCCGCTACTCAGAGAGTTCAAGGTAGGCGTTTGACTGGTCAATCACATTAACCCGCGGTTCCATAATCTGTTGGGTGAAGATTCAGCTTCTAAAATCAAAAATTTGATTTACTCAACGCTTATCTCTAAAGTTACTGCAAGCTAGCTTTGGTTACTTCTTTGTTGTCAACTTCGGTTAACTCAACTCGTCACTTTCATAAGAACTCCCTAGTAGTAGGAGACCCCCCCTTAACTTTGGCTAACAAGCACCCCAAACACATAGTTTTGTTCAAATTTGAATGACGGAAGGTGCTTTATGAAATAATATTTCTTTGAGGGTTTTTATATTTATTCTCAACAAATGTAATTCATTTATATTAATCTTGTTCATACTATGTTGTCTTGCACACAACTGAATATTAATAGAAAAACATTCATCACTTCTTTATGAATTTTACTGTTTATTATTTTATGTATTTCCTGATGCAAATGCATAAAATAATAAACAAATTTATAAATGAAATAAACTACCTGATCGCCCTTGAGAAGCTAAAATTGGTTGATCCATTTAAACTTAATGGATCAACCATGACCTGGGGGGATCATACCAGAATCGTCGCTTGACTCATGATACAGTTTGTCCTCGTCCAGTGTATTCGCTTCTTGTTTGGAGTATCACCTCATCTTGACGGGGAATGCATATTAAAGCGTCATCAACAAAAAGTACAAGTATACTTGTGCGCAGGCGAGGGGGGCTAGGGTCGAAATATACAACAGATTAATTTGGATGTGCAGACCCTTATACGTATTAACAAAAAATAAGATGATGCGTAGACCGTCAATAAAAATAATTAATTTTTTACAATCACTGCACGCAGATAATAAATAATTAAATAAAACATCCCGACATACACAAATTGGTCAATTGCTCAAGACCAGTCAGTGGGTAATAAATGCGCGATAAAAATTAAATTGCAATAATTTAAGTATGATGGAATTAATTAAATTAAATGAATTAATTAAATTCAAATAATTTAATTCTATTCTGTCCACTTTTAATTTAATTTTAATTCCAAAAATTAAATTAAATTTATTAATTAACTTAATACCAAAATTAAAATAATTATTCGGTGTATTAAAATTATTATTTTTAAACTAAAATTATTTTTAATTAATTTAATTTTATACAGAAATTAAATTAATTAACTTAATTTTGATTATTTAAATAACTGTTCAGGCCTCAAAACTCTCAGGAGGCCGAACCTGCACAGTCTCATTTTTGGGTCGTGCAGACCTCGTGCAGTGGTGTTCTGGGTCGGGCAGACCTACCCTGATCCACACCGGTCATGCATACCGGGCTAAGCCTGTTTCGAAGCTGATCAGGTCCTAAAAGACCAACGCAGGGTGATACCTGTCTGTTGGGCATCGCACAGGGGGCTCAGCTATGAGGAGGACGGTTGGTCCGGCGATGGCACCCGGCCTAGGAGGCGTGGGCAGCGGCTTCCCAGGGGTTGTGCGAGGCGGGTCCGGCGACAGGGAGGCAGCGGGGTCGCCGGTGCGATGTCCTCGCAGCGGCGGAGGACGGCTCGGGCTCGCGGAGGGTGGAGCCGCCAAATCTGGAGATGTCGAAGGATGTGCAGCCTTCGGCGTGCGGGAGATCGCACCCATTTCTTGAATTTTTTTCTATATACAGCGGGTCAAGCCACCCATTTTTCTTTATTTTGTTTTTTATTGAGATAATCAAAAGAAATTATAATTATTATAATATGATAATTTCTTTGTTTGTCTCAAAGGAAAAATTCCAGTATGTGGAATTTTCTTTTGCTGGCCGGAGGAAACCAGACACTTTTATCCGGTTAGTTCTACAGGAAAAAAAATCTCTGGTGACCTTGTTCCATATTTAAAATATATATCAATATATGTGTTCTTCATATTTAAAATACCCGACTGATGAAATGAATCCATATTAAAAAATCTCGGATGCTCGTAATTTGGTCATTCGATATCGGATTGACTCGTTGTCTGCGACATTGGGACCGAATTAAACCTCTTTACTTAAATTTAAGGGAATTTTAATTTTCTTGGCTCAGAAAAGTCACGTGATCACTCTTATACAAATTGAAGGTATCGGGGCACTCAGTGGAGGCCACTGAGCTGAGGATTTAAAAAATTCCATCGTCAGGATAACTGAACTTGTTGTCTCCAGCGATCCAAACCCCAGTGCGGTCTGAATATCTCACGTAAATTAAACACATCACAGAAATTAAACTGAACGTGTACCTCATTCAAATCAAAGTGCGCACGTCCGTCACTCATCACTGGCGACCGTTGCTCGATGGATCCAAAGCAGAATTCATCTAGATCTTCCACACATGCTTCAAAAATTCGTAGAAGCATCGATCGTTGAATTTTAGGTGCAAGCACGGTGATCTGATGATGCCTTCGACGTCCCGACGATCACTGCATCGATATTCCTTTAATGCTAGGATATGGGCTCGATCTGATCACTTAGATCAAGAGTTTCTCCCTCTAGAAAGCGGGAATGGAGAGAGAGACTCTGATGAACTCACAGTGAATAGTCGTTGTGCGGGATCCTCTCTCTTCCAATTTATAATGGATGCTCAAATACCTGGAATGGGTTCCTCGGCCCTTGTTAATTAAACATCCACTAAATAAGTAATAAATAAATAATTATGACCAACTAAACTGCGTCATAAATACTATTTATATTTATCACATACCTGCAATATATATTAAATATATTACATGTCACAAACTGGCCCAAATACCCCGGTACCCTGACACCCAAGCCGACATTGACATAGCCAAAGGGCATTCCCGATCCTCATGGGTTGGCGACTAGCATCTGAAATCATACAATATAAAAGTGGAAAAAAATTTCCACAAACACGATGGAGGAAACATATACAATTCAGTATGCAGAAAAGAAAACTCCACAAGGAGAACTGTACCAAAAGTAAAATGAGTAAAAAAAATTCAAAGGTACAATAGCAGAGTACCAGAAAACAAGGTAAAAACCCAAGTCCCAATGGACACAACAACTCAAGCTCAAAGATCAACAACAACTACCACCCCTAAGTGGTACTTTCCCCTTTCTCAAACCTAGAAGGAGGAAATCTACAAACGCCCAAAGGCATAAGTAAAGTGTGAGCTAAAATCCTAGTAGGGTCTCACCAAGAATTTCAAAATATGATGACATGTTAATTAACCAAATAAAGATTTCAATTTTAAATAAGCATGGAATTATAAAAACATATTTAAAAAAAATCATGTTTTACATTTCAAATGACGAAAAATATTTCTAAACAATGGCTTAATAAGCATTTATGTAAAACAGTTTATATAAATTCACACAAGGAATTTGTAAAATAGTTTATAAACAATGGCATATATATCAAAGCATTAACAATGAGCAACATCATCGTTGGCCAAGAGGTACGATAGTTCTAGGTTATGAGATCTTTACACACTAATATAATGAAAACAAAAATGTGCACACGTGTCCCTCTGACACTGGCCAAAGAAGACTAACCAACATCTAACTTGGGATAAGATCTGCCTACAAGTTTATGTTAGAGTTGTAAAGAGTCAATCTGATGCTAGGGCATTCTCATCCTAATCTGTTTGTCCCTAATAGATCATTAACTACCTAGGCTTGCATGTTCTCAAACAACATTCAATAATGGGAAATTTATTTTAAAACTGTTTAAAATACAATTCAACTCACTTCCCATTTCAATATGTCAATTTCCATTTAAAAACCAAAATGGATTTTTAATCAAATCATTTATTTTCTAGGATAAAATCAATGGGTCTCTATCAAAACAATTTAAGCCATTTTTCTCAAATACAAATTTGAAATCAATTTCAAAACTCAATTTCACAATTTAAATTCCACAATTTAAATTTTCAAAAAAATTCCATCAAATACAAATCACACCCCAATTCAATGGAATTGGGGGTTTTCCCAATTTCATGTCAAATCTGATTTAAATCTCTAATTCAATGGAATTGGGTTTTTAACAAACCAATTGAAAGTAATTAAATTTAGATTAATCAATTTAAATTAAATTAAGCAATTTAGGGTTAATCAAATAGAAAATCTTAAATGGAACCACCTACCATTGATCACGAACACAACACCTACAATGGGTAACTCCAACGAAGAACATCGACAAAGGATATCCGAGAATCAAAACTTAGATTCAAGATCTAAAACAACTTAGATTAGATCCTCCAACAACAAGGAGATCTAACAAACCCTAAGTAAGAGAGAGGAAGAGATCAAGAAAGAAGGAGTGAGGAGAGGAAACTTACCGAGAAAGGACCAAACGAAGATCACCTAGCTTTGATCTGCCTTGGAAGGGGTTTGGAGGAGCCAAAATGGGTCCTTGAGAGCTCTAATGACCTAGGAAAACATTCTAGGTCGAGTTAGGCCTGAGCGGGGGATAAAAAAGGGGTTTGGGATTTTTTAATGAATTTTTGGATTAATTAAAAGTTGCACAGATGATTTCCTAGGCCGGACCGCATGGTTAGACAAACCATGCACCCTAGCTGTGCACCCCTACTGATGGGGTTGCATGGATTCTCCTTAGTGGGCGCATGGTTTTTCAAACCATGCCCCAACCATACAAACCCCCACTACCTGGGTTTGCACAGTTTTCACTAGCAGGGCACACAGTTTGGGATAACTGTGTGTCAACTGTGCACAGCCCAAAATCCCTTCAAAATTTCCAAAATTTCACTCGAAGCATCGATAAATGAAACTCAACCAAAGCATGATCAAAATAGGGGTTAAAGAGTACTTGAAAATAGTAACAGTTTGTTACAACCTCCCCACCACAGAAACTTTCTGCCCCTGGAAAACCTGTTAAGAATTTTCCATGTCAAAAATATGAGGCCACTTCTCTCTCATCAATGTCTCCCTCTCTCACATCTCATGGGTATTAGAACTATGTTGTCATAGCACTCGAACCAAAGGTATTGTCCTCCCATGAAGTATCTTGGTTTCAAAATCAACTATCCTAAATGGATGGTCAGACACAGATAAATTAGGTTCACCGTCAAGATCACTCCAGCTCAAAACATGAGATGGATTATATAGATACTTTCACAATTGCAATACATGAAACATGTTATGTATCGTTGTCAGCTGTGGAGGATGTTCTAAATGGTAATCCACTTTTCCCACCTGCTTAACAACGTCAAAAAGGTCCCAAAAAATGAAGAGAAAGTTTCTCTTTCCTCCCAAGCCATCGATGACCCAACCGATGTGAAACTTTCAAGAACACCTAGCCGCCAACTGAAAATTCCAATGGTCTACGATGACGATCAGCTTAAGACTTATACCGAATCTATGTCGTCAACATTCCCTAACAAATCAACCGAATATTTATCGTCATCTCTTGAACCAAGCTTGGTCCAACCAATGAAGTTTTACCAATCTCCGACCAACACAACAGAGATTTACAAGACCGACCATACATGGCTACAGAAGGATCCATTTTGATTGTGGACCGGTAACTATTGTTGTAGGAAAACTCAACCGGCCCCAGATGGTCATCCTAAGCTCCATCAAAGTCAAGAACACAAGCACGAACCATATCCTCATGAATCTATATAGCTCTTTCTATCTGGCCATCTGAATACGGATGATATGTCATACTCAAACAAACCTGAGATCACATTGCCTCCTAAAGGCCTCTCCAAAAACAAGAAATGAATCAGAGATCTCTATCAGAGACTATAATAGATGGAACTCTGTGTAAACGAACAATCTATTTCACATAGAGATTTCTCAGCTCCTCAACTTTGGTTGAATCACGAATGGGTATAAAGTATGCTAATTTAGTCAGCCTATCGATCATAACCCATATTGTATTCTTCTTCCGCTGGGTACATTGCAACCCAACCATAAAGTCCATAGAGATTTCTTCTCACTTCCATGTTGGCACTGAAAGAGGCCAAAGAAAACCCGAAGGTCTCTGGTGCTCGGTCTTGGCCTGTTGGCGTGTATAACAACGAGAGAAAAATTCAGCAATTCCTTATCTCATACCTGACCACCAGAATCTATAATGCATGTCATGGAACATCTTCATAGTTCCTGGGTGAACTTCCCGCTATGAATTATGGCAATCCCCCATCACATCTTTCCTTATAGGAAAAGGTACAATGTACCGGTTTTGGAAACATAGAATACCTTCCATGGAGAATGACCACTCAACCACGGTCTCCCACAATAAAGAGAGTCTCTAATACTACGAAACTCATCATCAAGCTATTGTCCCTGAAGAATCAACTCGAGAAGAGTGGAGTTCAACTGAACATTGGTTAAGGAAACCTCGACCCCTGATTCCCGAACTCCTATATGAAAATGTGCAAAAAGAGTCATAAAGTTCCACTATTCTGATGATTCTTTCATGGCCTGGGTTGGAAGTTTCATGCTCAAAGCATCTTTGACGACATTCCCCTTTCCCGGGGTATAGGCGATGTCAAAGTCAAAATATTTCAGGTATTCCACCCAAAGCCTATGGCGGAAATTCAAATATTTTTTAGAGAAGATATAACTCAAGCTCTTATGGTTAGAATACACGGTAAAATTTTCTCCAAAAAGGTAATGTCACCAGCTCTTAAGTGAATGTATCATAGCTTCCAGTTCACGGTCATGGGTTGGATAATTCTTCTTGTGTGGCCTAAGCTGTCGAGATCCATAAGCAACGACATGATCACTCTACATAAGAATGCATCCCAACCCCAAACTAGATGCATCATAGAAGACCATGTAGCCCTACCCGTCCTCAGGAAGATTCAACACTAACGTAGTAGTCAAAAGACGTTTCAGCTCAATAAAATAACTCTGACATTTCTCATCCCAAGAAAACTTTACTCCCTTCCGAGTTAGAGCAATCATCGTAGAAGATAACTTTGAGAAGTCCTTTACAAACTGGTGATAATATATAGTTAACCCCAAGAAGCTCTTAATCTCAAAAACATTTTGTGGTTTCTCTCATGTCATAACAACTTTCACCTTTTCAAAATCAACTGAAATACCATGTTCTGACACCACGTGTCCCAAGAACTTCACTTATCGAATCCAAAAAACACATTTTGAAAGTTTGGAATAAATTCTGTGATTTCTCAATAATTCCAAAACTACTCTTAGATTATTCAAATGATCCTCTTAGGACTTAGATTAAACAAGGATGTCATCCACGAAAACTACCATGAAGGTATCAAGATACTCATAAAAATCCTGTTTATTAAAGTCATAAAGGCTGCAGGAGCATTGGTTGGACCAAATGGCATGACAAGGTACTCATAATGGTAATACCTGCTCTGAAAGGCAATTTTCTGAATGTCATGTTATTTTATTCTCAACTGATGATAACTAGATTGAAGATCAATCTTTGAGAGCCACTTTGCCTATTTCAACTGGTCAAATGGATCATCAATCCATGGCAATGGATACTTGTTCTTTACCTTGATTCGATTGAGTTTCTGGTAATCAATATAAAGGTGAAGTGACCCATCAGTATTCTTAGCAAAAAGAATTGGTGCTGCCCAAGGAGACGCACTCGGGTGTATAAAGCCTTTCTCTAAAAGATCATCCAGCTGAGACTTCAACTCTTTCATTTTAGCTGGTGTCATGCGGTAAGGAGGAATAGGCACTAGTTGAGTACCAGACACTAAATCGATAGAAAAAGTCTACCTCCCTTACTGGTGGAAAACCAGAGAAGTTGGAAGAAAAAATGTCAGGAAACTCAGCGACGACTGGAGGGAGATCATCACTCAAGGATTCTCGCTCTAGATCAAAAGAAAACAATGGTATTACTTTTTTTAACTCTAGATAAGAAGGTCTAACTCTACTCGACCTCGGGTCTCACTCTCCCTGAAAGATATGACACATTCCATCAGGTGTAGTAAAGAAGACTCATCAAAGATAACAATTAATCCGATATTTATCTACAATGGGTCAATCCATCCCAAATATGATGTCAAGAGGTTTCACGTTGAGAACCAAAAAACTCTAAGCAAGCTCAGTGTCTGATAACAAGAAAACACAAGCAGGACTATAGAGACTCTTCTCTCTCTTCATTCTGAGGGGTGTAATAATATTCATCACATAAGATAAAAATTTCATAGGAAGATTGAGAAAATTCATAATACAAGTTGAAATAAATGAATGATATGCATCAGTATCAAATAAAGAAGTCGCTAATAATGAAGCTATAGTGATGGTAACTCTCACAGTCGTTGGACCCGTATCTGCTTCCTCTAAAGACTCTTCCACTGCGTGAAGAAGCTTCATTCTGAATGTCTGTGGTTGGAACCCCTTTGTTCGTAAATCATCTGATTGCACCACAATTTTAGTAGGCATTTATGATCTCATGTCACTACTTGGAGTAGAATAGACATAGCAGAACTTCTGCAAGTGTCTTGAGTATCCACAGGAGCCACATATCTTGAGTGTCTGAGTGAAAATCCGTTTTTGAGTGTATAGGTTTTCCACACTGGTAACAAATCAAAGGGCCTATGTTAAGCATTGCAAGAGGTCTAGAAAAACCCTATTGTCAAGAACCACGATGAGAATCATCATGCTTCCTCTTCCCTTTAGAAGAATTCACAAAACTGTCACTAAGAGAAAAAGGAACTTCTGTCAACCCTGACTTACCAACCAGGTCCATTTCGACCATCAATGCTCTATCCATCACATCAGCATAAGAAGGCGGCTTTAGAAAGAAAATCATAGAACAATATCATATCAAAGTATCATCTCGAACCATCAAGTCTTTGTCTTTTTATTTGTTATAATCTCATGTGCAAACTGCACAATCTCAGCAAAACGATTTGCATATTCTATCATGATCCTGTTAGCCTGCTTGAGTTTGAAGAACTATAAAGTCTTAGCCAACACCATAGACTCTGGATAGAACTAGTTGGTGAAAATAACTTTGAAGTCTTTCCGCTCTAATCTCTCATGATTCTTCATCGTCGTCATCATGTCCCACCATTTATTGCTAGATCACGCTAGCTTGAAGGTGGAACATTTGACCTTGATTTCATCTGGCATCTCTAAGAACTCAAACATAAGCTTGATATCTCTCAACTAATTCTCATCCTTTTATGGATCATTTTTTCATTGGAATGTTGGAGGCTTCTAGTGAAGAAACTCCTTAGCACGATTCCGCAAAACATCACTTTGAGGTTCCACAACTGGAGCCTGAATGGGAACAAGTTCATGTGCTTATCCCAGAGCTTGGATAGCACACATGATAACCTCAACCATATTCTGGTCCATGAGAGGATTCTCTCACTGAGGTTCATTAGTAGCTTCTCCCTGGATCTGATTTTCACGTCTTCTCGGATGCATGATGCTACACAACATTAGCAGACAACATTGAAGATGTCAGATTAACACTCAAACAAGAGCAACAGGAAAATTAATCCCATCAAATAGGAAAACAAGATTTGGATTTCAATCTCACCAAATCAAAAGTATGGAAAAAACTAGAACTAATCTTCAAGACAACTTTCTCAAACCACCTCTGGTAACTTAAGACTCATTGCAGTGAGAGCTGGTCAGGCACTCAATTGCAACTACCTCCTAAGTCCCAATAAGATTACTCAAACTACATATTGACATCAAGGCAAGATGCTTAACTTGCACCTCTGATACCACTTTGTCACTAACCAACAGAGATACCCCGGTACCCTGACACCCGAGCTGGCACTAACATAGCTCAAATGGAATTCCTGATCCCCATGAGTTGGCGAAAAACACCTAGAATCATACAATATGAAAGTGGGAATGAATTTGGCACAAACACAACATAAGAAATAGATATAAGTTAGTATGTAAAAAAGAAAAATCCACAAGGAGAACTGTACCAGAAGTAAAATAGGTAAACAAACTCAAAGGTACAACAACAAAGTGCTAGAAAACAAGATAACAACCCAAATCTCAGCGGACACAACAT
The DNA here is from genome assembly GCA_963277665.1 of Viscum album. Classification (NCBI taxonomy): domain Eukaryota; kingdom Viridiplantae; phylum Streptophyta; class Magnoliopsida; order Santalales; family Viscaceae; genus Viscum; species Viscum album. The sequence goes on along the minus strand of OY728147.1, from coordinate 1,811,025,566 downwards.
CTCAAACCCAAAGATCAACAACAACTACCACCTCCATATAGTACTTTCCCCTTTCTCAAACCTGATAGGAGGAAACCTACAAATGCCCAAAAGCCATAAGTAGGGTCTAAGCTAAAATCCCAGTAGGGTCTCACCAAAAATTCTATAATATGATGCAACATTAATTAACCAAATAAAGCTTTCAATTTTAAATAAACGGGCATGAAATTTCAAAAACATATTTAAAAAAATTATGCTTTACATTTCAAATGATGGAAAATATTTCTAAATAATGGCTTAAAAAGCACTTATGTAAAACAGTTTATATAAATTCATAAGGCATTTGTAAAATAGTTTACAAGTAATGGAATATATATCAAACATTAACAACAAGCAATGTGGTCATCTGCCAAGAGCTATGATAGTTTTCGGTTATGGGATCCTCACACACTTATATAATGAAAACAGTAATATGCACACACGTCCCTCTGACACTGGCTAAAGAAGACTAACCAACATCCCATTGGGGATAAGATCTACCTATAAGTTTATGTTAGAGTTGTAAAGCATTAATCCGGTGTTAGGACATTCTCATCCTAGCGTGTTTGTCCCTAATAACTCACTAACTACCTAGGCTTACATGTGCTCAAACAATATTCAATATTGGGAAATTTATTTCAAAACTATTTAAAATACAATTCAGACCATTTCTCATTTAAATATGTCAATTTCCATTTAAAACACAAAATGGGGTTCTAATCAAATCATGCCTTTTCCAAGATAGAACCGATGAGTTTCTATCAAAACAATTTAATCCATTTTTCTCAAATAGAAATTTGAAATCAATTTCACAAATCAATTTCACAACTCAATTTCACAATTTAAATTTCACCATTTTTCCATCAAATACAAATCACACCACAATTCAATGGAATTGGGGGTTTTCCCCAATTTCATGTTAAATCTGATTTAAACCCTCAATTCAATGGAATTGGGTTATTAACAAACAAATTGAAATCAATTAAATTTAAATCAAACAATTTAATTTAAATTAAGAAATTTAGGGTTAATCAAATGGAAAATATTAAATGGAACCACCTACCGTAGATCACAAACACAACACCCGCAACGGGAAACTCCAACGAAGAACGTCAGCAAAGGAGATCGATTCAATATCTAAAACAACTTAAATTAGATCCTCCAACGACACAAAGATCTAACAAACCCTAAGGAAGAGAGAGGAAGAGATCAGGAGAGAAGGAATGGGGGGAGGAGACTTACCGGAAAAGGACCGAACGAAGACCACTTAGCTTTGATCCGCCTTGGAAGGGGTTTGGAGGAGTCAAAATGGGTCCTTGAGAGCTTCAATGACCTAGGAAAATGATCTAGGTTGAGTTAGGATCGAGTGGGGGATAAAAGGAGGGTTCATGAATTTTTAATGAATTTTTGGATTAATTAAAAGTTGTGTGTACAGTTTTCTGGGCAGGATCACACGTTTAGACAAACTGTGTGCCCTAGTCATGCACCACAGCTAGTGGGGTTACACAGTTTCTCCTTGATGGGTGCACGGTTTTTCAAACCATGAACCAATTGTGCAAACCCCCACTGCCTAGGTTTGCACGTTTTTCACTAGTAGGGCACACAGTTTGGGAAAATCGTGTGTCAACCATGCATAGTCCAAAAGTCCTTCAAAATTTCTAAAATTTCACCTCAATCATCCCTATAAGAAACCCAACCAAAGCATGATCAAAAAAGGGGTTGACGAGTTCCTGAAAACAGTAACAGGTTGTTACATTACGTTATAAAACCGAATCATTTAACTTGACTCATAATTCCCACTAATATTAAATGAACCTAAAATATTAAAATAATTTTCATTCGAATAATATTATTTCTTGTATTCACTAAATACCTCGTGAATTATTTTAATAAATAAATCCAACTCAATTATTCTTTACTTGAATAATAATGAATTTATTTATTTATCGGTGATTGGTAACTTGGATAACTCTCGGACCATGTGGTGGGGTCCACCTTGCCCAATATTCATATTCACCAGAAGAAGGAGATTCTTGAATACACTATTATGTGTGACCTTCTAGACCTTTATCTCAATAGCAGTGAATAATATTCGCAAACTAAGAACATAGTCTAACAACCCATCAAGACCCTTAAAGAGATAAGGAATAGTCATAGCAACGATAACCAACCTGCGAATACACATTGTGTAATATAATCTCTTTATCTTTAGATATCTCATAAAGCTGACGCACACTTGTGTCATTGTCCTTTCTTGATTTATTATTTATTGATCAAACTGGACAGATTTACCCTCAACTGTCTTGGTCAAGGACTTATGAAGGCACTACCATCCTAATCAACCAGGTCTGAGATATTACTTACTCAACTTGGAAGTAAAAAATCATATCTTGATCATTCAACTAATGTCATGCCATCAATGACGCACCCAACACAAGCTACCTCACCACGGTCTCATTATCATGGTTTTTGCCTTGCATCAAAGTACGCAATCAAATGGCACGCATTGAAAATAATTTCAAGTCAAGAGACCAATACACATGTTCATAGATAGGAACAACCAATGTCACCCAAAACATGTGGTGTTCTTATTGGAGGGTATGTCCTCGCGATCGCACCTACCAGAGATCACCATGTGCAGAATTCATGAAAAGTCTCGATTCTTATGAGCCCCCAGCACCTGATAGTCAGAAATTAACTGTGTCCAGTCAGTATGGTGTATTTAGACCATATGACATATATTTAAGATTAATGTCATAGTATCTCGAGGTTCTCATTATAGCATGGGTTCTACTATAACTTTTTTATATGAAAACTAATCTATGGACATTGCCATTTAAATAGTGGGTGCAGAAATTTCTACATTATAATGGTAAGTGCACATCATGTATAACTCACTGTATCCATGATATGGTAATCGAAATGTACTGTATGGTTGGCTCTAAGGCACCCACTATTACAACATATGGTTCATGCCACGTGACATTAAACTGAGATGTGGAGGTCCATCCCACATAAATCTAAACTGCTTGAGGTGGGCTATTTTATGTGGCCCTTCTCCCCTACATGAAAACTTGAACTGTCACGACCCTTCCCCCTCCAAAGATAAGCCTCCAAGGCTGGAAATGAAGAAAGGGATATAATGACCTCTAAGTCCCTCCTCTGGTAGGCCCCAGGTTGGAGACTAACATCAATGGTGTGCAAATATCACAATATGGGTGGCATTACCCTTTATAAGAAAACAAGATTGGGAGATAGGATGTATCAATTAAAACCAACTCCATGACATAATGTAAAAAAAGCCAAAAACCATCCCCCACATGCATGTATAAATAGAACTGATATAGATACAATAAAGTCTCCAAAGTAAATACCCAAAAATAAAGCTAAAGCACCAACACATCAACTGTCAAGGATCAGAGCTAGTAATGTCTAGCACAGTCCATGTAGTCCTCCCAAAAACCTAAAAACGGTTTTATATATGTAGGGTGAGTATACATGTATACTCAGTAGGAAAACCAAAGTCTCTCATGCACGTGTGAAAGAAGCATATTAATGCCCCTGTGAGAAAATAGTAGAATCAAATAGCACTTATCAAGGTATACTAACCATCCCAACCTCACCAAGGAACACTCACCAAATAATATGAACCAAGTAATATATTATAATAGGAATCACATTAATAAGGGTACCCCGCACCACTTTCCCACTGGTATGTCGCTCTCACCCAACGTCGTACGTCCTGGCACTCTCATCTCTTCTATATACCACACCTCCCCACAAGCACGATCACCACACACCTTGCCCACAAACACTTGGGCTCGCCACCCCACAAGAATGACCACAACACATCGCACCCGAAAACACATAGGCCACAACACAATCACCGCTATAACCAGAGTAGTAGGGTATCATGAACATGTAGGAAATCAACCTCGTGTCCTCCTCCTACCATGCACAACCCCCACCAGAAGCTACCCCACAAACACAGTCATATCTCATTCTGCCCGAAAATACCTAGGTCATCACATCTCGCCTGAAAACACCTGGGCCACAATCACCATCTAATGCACTAACAAACCTCCGACCATCACAACCTATGCAATACCTACCTCGCCTAGAAGAGAGAGCGAGAAAGTGAGTACCCAGCCATCTACACTCCTCACCAGATGTTGGGAAAAACACCCCCCCCCCCCCGCGTGACAATGCGGGTGTCAGCACATAGTGCTCGATGTGGGTGGGATGCGTATAGAAATCACAAGAATATACAAGTATATATATATATATATAATATCAAACACTCAACCTCAACATATGGGTTCAAGCCCGAATGGCCCGAATGCCTTCTTTTTTTATTTTATTATAGATAATCCCCCTTTTAAGGGTTGAAGGGGAACACGTACATGACCCGTAGGCCCAAGGCCCAAGGCCCGACAAGACCCGCAATACAAGACTCGAAGGCCCAGAGGCATACCATGCCCATTACATGACCCGTAGGCCCAGCCCACTAGAACTGCCTCTCCCCAGCGTCTTGCATCATTGATCACCTTAGCTCCCCACCTTGCATTGCTGATCGGCTAGCATTGCCCCGTACAAATCTACACGGTGTCTGGTCCCGATGGTGGCTGTCATACTCTCTCATTCTTCCAATCTGGTTAGCTCTGCATCTGGTGGCTGCTACTCTTGTTGCTCTGATCCTCTTCTGGGGCCTGTTCTGTGTGAACTGGGCTACTTCATGGTCTACGTGACCCGAAGGCCCTGTGGCCCAAAGGCCTTTGATGACCCGAAGGCCCTGGAGACCCATAGGCCCAAACCGGTGGCCCGAAGGCCCAAATCGGGTGAATAGTTCTGACCGCTACAGTACCGAACAATAACTGCTACAGTACTGCTACGGTAACCCAAAAATTCGTCTCCACCTGGTTTTGAACCCGGGTCTCTTGGATGCCAAGCAGGAGCCCTTACCACTCGGGTACGGGCTCGTTGGCTCAACCTATGGGTTCACAAACAAAAAAATCAACTCACAACACTGTCACTTTTGTTTTCACCTCTAAATGCATAACACCACACAACAAGTCACAAACCCCATTTCACATTTCCAACCAATTTCATTTAATCAACTCATTCATTTCATCATTTAGCATCAACCACATTTAACCACACAACCCATCATTTATTTATACAATAACCATTTTCATCTCATTCACCAAACCAACTCAAGTCATTTCAAACATTATTAAATAATCATTTATTTATTTCATCCCTGCTCAGGCATCTAGCGCAAAGCAACCACCACCTCATCGCCCCAAAAGCACAACCAAACAAGTCACCACCTCGCCACCCCAAAAGCATGGCCAAACAAAATACCTCATAATCACCCCAAAAGCACAGCCAAACAAACCACACATTGTCGCACACCCCATTGCAACCACACACTGTCGTCCCACAAGCACGACCATGCATCACAACACATCAAGATCCATTTTACATATTTACAAAGGATCTTTTATCACATTCCACTTTAATTTAGGAGTGTTATCACACAAACCAAAATCCTGAAGCAACCATTTCATTAGCCAAGTATAATTAATTAACCAATTTCTATTTAGGGTGATATCACAACAATCACAACCAAAGAGAAAATCACAGCACATATATCCAACGCATTCAAAGCCTCCAACGGCCACAATTTTCATTGGTGCATCAAGCCCGTACAATTCACAATGTCACAATATAATATCAAAGTTGTAAAAGCATGTGAATCAAACCTCATTCACCCATTTTCAATTCAATTAGCCAATTATTTATCTTTCATTAATCTGGCACAACCATAATCCATAGATAAAGAAAATTAAACCCCTCCTGCGTGATACACAATAAAGAGAAATGAGGGAATCTCTACCTCAAAGAAGTTTTTCCAACTCAATGTGCACCACGGGGCGAAGAAGAAACCATTCAGAAACCACTATTGCACAAGAAACCTGTAGACTAACCTACACCGCACCAAAGGGTGGTCAAAAATGCAACCCAAACACACCCCATACTGAAGAAACACCACCACAGCGAAACCCCAAAGAATGGAAGGAAACAGATGAGAACAAGAGGAGAAATCACCACGGATCAAAGACGGGAAGTCAAGAACCAATCCCCATTGAAAGGAATCTCAAAACGCTTGAAAGGGGAGTCGTTGGCCGCCTGGAACAAGAGAGAGCGCAGGGTTTGAGAAAACCCGAGCGATTGAAACCTTTAAAACTGTACAACATTGGGGAATTACACGACATGTAATTCCCTTTCACGTTGTGTAATTCTAGGATTTCAGGTTCTGCCGAAAAAGCACATCACGTTTTTATTATTTAACATTGAAAATCTACACGTCGTGAACCAGCCTTAGACAAGCCATTAAACCAACTTTCACATCGTGTGATACACTTACACAACATGTATTTCCTACAGCAGTTCTGCTGCACCTCTAGATTCCACCCAAAACCCCTGAAACCTCCCTCAAACACCTCCAACACTCAAAAATGGAAAAGTAACAGATCGGGAGGGAACGAACCGTTACATTAGATACCTATAAAACAATTTTTGCCCTTGAGAATCCAAAACCAAACTCAAAAGGAAAGGGGTTCAAACAACCATTCCACAAGATACCTCTCAAGGATCTCATCATACCTCAAACGTTATCACCGGCTAAACACTACAACCCAAACAACCACAAAACACATCACACGGCCACAAGTTGCCTCCTCTCACACAACCAGACTGCCACATCACCACTATACAACTATCTCAACCTCCATACATCCCAACCAATAACCGCTACAACCAACGAATGCACCATCCTAAACACACAAATCAGGTAATTCAATCCTCCATGTCAAGAAACTATCCACTTTAGGCGGCACTGACTCGCCCGCATGGGTTTCATCGCATCATAATTAATGTGTCTTGATTAGGAATCAGGTCATCCCCTTTTCATATGTTAGGACTTTATCACATATCACAAACCAAGGAAAATAGATCATCTCATAAAACAAAGTGATCCAAACATCACATCACAAATAAAAACATAGAAAACAAAAACTCAAAACAACTCCAGGTACTGGGCACGCATTTGCATCTCTTGCTACCAAGTACTCTCCTACAGGCCACAATGCCTCCACAACACATGAATCAAAGGAATGGTTTGTCCATGCAGCACCTTCTCTTGGCGATCCTAGATCTCTATTGGTCGCTCCACAAATGTTGTGTCATCCTCAATATCCAACTCTCCCCAATCAATGACATGAGAGTCATCGTGAAGATACCGATGAATCTGAGAGACATGAAAGATGCCATGGATCCTTTCTAACTGTGGTGGCAATGCCAATTGGTACGCCACTTCACCAACTCTCCCCAACACCCCAAAAGGCCCAACAAACCTGGGAGAAAGCTTTCTCCCTCTATCAAGCCTTTTCTGCCCACGTCATGGGGAAACCTTCAAAAACATGTGGTCCCCAACCTCAAACGCCAAGGGCCTCCTTCTGCCCAATTTTCCTTTTAAAAGTTAATGTCCCCTTGACCCACGACCCACTGAGTTTTGTCCTTAAAATCCTCTAGTTGGTCAATCATGCACCACATAAGGTTAGACGATCTCCCAGTTCGTTTAGGCCACTCCCTCCATTCTTCTCTGTACCTGCTTCTCAGGAATCTTGCACAAATCCAACCTCCTTTAATTATGTCCCACTCCATTTTCGCCTGCATGGACTGCATGGTTTTTGCAACACTACGTAAACCAATGTTGCCTTCATAGATCGGTCACGCCAACCACTTCCACAATGCCCAGTGGAAGCGTCCTAACTGATTCACATCCCATAAGAAGTTGGTCATGATTTCACCAACTTCTCTATAGTCCCCTTTGGTGCTTTGATGATAGACAGCACATGCATAGGCATTGAGGTAAGAATGCTATTTATCAAGGTGATTCGTCTTCCAAATGAGAGAAATTTATTCTCCCAGTTGCAGATCTTCATCGTGATCTGGTTAATGATATCATCAAAGTGGTTCTTTTTTACCTGTCCATTTGATATCAAAGCTCCAAGATAAACCATAGAGATTTGTCACTTATGCATACCTAGTTTGTTTTGGATTACCCTATAGTGCCTTCTTGAGCATTTATTGGAGATGAACACATTGATTTACCTTTGACTGATCCGTTGGCCACTCAAGATTCCATAAGTTCCCATTATTTTATTGAACCCATTAATTGACCTTTGTCTGTCATTGATGAAAAACAACATATCATTAGCAAACATGAGATGGGACACTATGCCATTTCTGAACCTTATAGAGAATGGCCCGATCTTCCCTTCCTCTAAGCTATGTTTAACATTTCTACTAAAGCCTCCTAGGTCAAGATAAAGAGACTAGGAGACAAGGGGTCTCCTTGTCTGACACCACACAATGATTTGAAGAAACTGAAGCTCCTCCTCATTAAGGAGATGGTGAGCCATGGGGAGGCATGACATCTAAAATATATATCACAAAACCATTATTTGAATCTAAAAGCCCTAATGACTCTGATGATGAAGCTCCATTCTAACTGATCATATGCTTTTTCCATATCCACCTTGATCATAACATTAGAACCTAATGTATTTTTATTTAAGTCCTCCACCATTTCACATGCAATACCAATCGCCCCTACATATTTCCCCCTTAAAAACCGTATTGTTCCTCCAATACCAATCTAGGTATAACACAATTGATTCTCCTATTAATTAGGTAGACAAGGATTTTGTATGTGAAATTACAAAGGAAAATTGTTCTGTAATGATTAAGGCTTGTCGATTCCTTCGCCTTTGGAATAAGGATCACCTTAGAGGCACTCACAGGCCTATTTAGAACTCCACCTCTAAATAATTCTTGCACTACATCCCCACATGATCTTTAATGATATCTCATGCAGCCACATAGAAGGATCCTAGAAACCCATCAGGGTTGGGGGCACTTTCCTGCTTCATGCTGAACACCGTTTCTTTGATTTCATCTTCCACTGGAATGGTTTCCAAGATTCCATGCTCCCCGTCCTCCATGAGATTGAGTATACACCTCATGAAGCAATCCTCTACATTTTCCCTATTCTGCCTTCTTTCATTGAAATTATTTGATCCATCCAGTAGATCCTCAAAGTACTCCAGTGCCATATTCCTAGCTATTTCCACATATGTTGTATAGGAACCGTCCTCCAGTTTTAAGTTGATCTTATGGACCACTTTTTTCTCTTCCAAGCACACCTAAAAGTAAGTGGTGTAACTGTCCCCATCCTTGAGCCATAACACTCTTGATTTTTTCCTGCACACCCTCTTTATCTCAAGGAGCTTCTTCGACGGTAAACTTTGCTTCACCACCAGAATGGAAAACGTTACGTCGTCCCAATTATCTTGTAGCCTTTCTTCTAATTTACCAATGTCCACTCTGATCACTTCCAGCCAATTATCTTTATCCATTCTACTAGGGTTCTATTCCTATGCACCCCTCTTCTGGTAGTGTAGGTGATGCACAAGACCCTCCCACGCATTACCTCATTCCGGCTTCTCCCATGACCATTTACCATCTATAAAAACCATCCACCTTGGACCAATTACTGGAGTAACATAAATTCTTTCCTCTCCAATCCTCCTTCCTAAGTTCCACCACGAGCGGTGAGTGGTCCGAGAGGGCTCTAGTGAGACAGATGAGAATGGTTTGCGCAAAAGAATCCATGCCTTGGAGGTTGGATAGACACTGATCTAACCTGCTCCATATTCTCTTGCTTCCCTTCCTATTACCACACCATGTAAATTTATTTCTCATGAATCCCATGTCCATTAAACCGTTCACCTCCATGAACTCCCTAAAGTCTTACATGGCTTTGTTGAAGAACATTGATCCTCCACTTTTCTCTGAGTTCTCTGTAATAGTATTAAAGTCTCCCCCAACAAACCACGACAAGTTGGCTGGTTGAAACAAAGAAAGATGTTTCCCTAAACTCATTATCTCTAAAACCACATGACTAGCATACACCAAAGAGAAGAAAAGATCACTTCTGTCTATATTAATTTTTTTGGTTACATGATGTGAAGATGTATACATTAGTTCCATCGAGACTCTGTGTTTCCAAAAGATCCACACATACATGTTGCATGGACTTGCATGCATCTAGTTAACAAAACCCATACTCCTTGCAAAGTAAGATGTATGATCCACCCCTTGTTTGGTTTCCAACACAACAATTATAGACGCTCGTTGACGATGAGCTTCACTGGCGATGAAGGTGATCTTAACTTAGGCCCCCAAGTCGCTAACATTCCAGATAATAATAGAGATCATAATAAGTAAGAAATCATGGCCTTACAGCCAGAGGTACCTACTTTAGAAGCCGGGTTATTGAGAGAGGCCTCTCACAATCTGGATCGAGTGATACGCCCATTATCCATCAAGGAGGGGGTGATCTTTACCTTAGTACCATACCTTCCACCAGGGGTAACATGTTCTTCCAGTGTCCCATCTGATTCCCTATGCGGTGGGAGCCTGTTGGGAGAACAGGTCGAGGGAGGATGAGGGGTGAACTTCCCATTATCACCAGATCTGTCACCAGGGGGAACCTGAACCTCTACTGCTCCATCCAACGTCCCGAGCAGCGACGACCTTATGGGAGAATAGGTCGAGGTAGGACGAAGATACTACAATGCCCTCTATGGGAAAGGAGACACCATTATCATCCTCTGTGGTGAGTTCCTGAACATTTGAATTTCCTTAGCCACTCCGGGACTGAAAATTTAGGATGGACATCCAAAAAAGTTGTTGAATTCCATTAAAAAAATGCAAGAGTGTCGGGGTGCAATTTTGAAGAAGACAGAGACCTCAGCGGCGCAGGCAGGGGGGGATCATAGATGTCTCTATCTTTGGGAATAACAAAAGTCAGACAGCTAGTGTTAGAGGTCGGAATGGGTTCCTTTGAAAACATAACGGGTAGGGGCGTAGGATGGCTATTAGGTGCGTGAGCCGTGATTTTCAAATTTCAAACTCCTTCCCTGATGGTCAACGCACCCCACAAAACTGAGGAAGAGGATAAATGGACCATCAGAACCAACTCTAACACCTCCACCACTCCTGCCTCTTGGATCCCTGATGAAATATCACTAGAAAGGATTGAGTCGTGAGGGACACCCATCGGATTAGACACCTTGGCGGCCAAGCTACGTCTATTGCACACATCCACCATATGTCCTTGCAGGCGACAGTCCACATATAACCTGGTTAAGGCCTGATAGAACACTCGTTGCCACCATGAGAAACGCTCGCATGCCTTGATCAAAACACGCGATGGATGTTTTGCCGCCAAATCCATCTCGGCACAAATACGGGGGCTCAGCACTGTTTACAGACTCCGTGTATCCTCGTCCGAACACAGGAAACAACCCAAGCTGTTACCCATCGATTGAAAATAGAAGGGTTGTGAAATGGAAGCGGTAGGCCCAGAAGCCTTGTTGAGGAAACACTGAGAGTCACATGATAGAGGTTTATATATTAAGAAAAGATGAAAATAGAAGAAGAAGAAGAAGAAGAATACAGACACAAGGATTTATGTGGTTCAGGAATAATCTCTACATCCATGGAGAGGCAGAAATATCACTATAGTTAGGAGGAAAAATTATAGGGAGGATATCAGGGTTTCACAACACAGAAACCCTAGCTCGAAATGAGCTAATAAGGAGGATGAGAAATTGTTCCACCAACCTCATAGAATGTTCGTTGTGCTACAGTGAAAGGCAGCTGAAAGTCTGCACTGCTACAGTGGCCAATGGAAAGAAGTCAACAGAGCTACATTACCACCATCTCCAAAGTCTGAGCTGCTACAGTAGTCGTGTCAAAGTCCTAACTACTATAGTTTCATGTCGGTGTCATCTGGTCAGCTCTTCTATAGTCGGTTAGAGTTGCTACAGTACCCCAAAATTTGGGTCGAGGGTCTTCGACCCCAGGAGCAGGGGGCACGTTGCCCCCTACAACCCCCAATGAGCTCACTGCGGAGCTTGACCCGCGAGAGTTGTAGCCCGGTGCATAGTATAAGCCGCAAGCATTCGGCCCAACATTCATCCAAGCCTTAAAGTTAATGTCGACTCACAGACTAAGCTCTTTCTCAATGACATCCTTGGTTATTCTCAATAACTCCTCGACTAAGTATGACACTCATCGAGCATCTCCACAGAAAGCCTGGGGGGGATGAACTCGTCATATATGGATCTGAGGATCAACGCCCCTGAGATCTTATAGATGTCCCATAAATTGATGTCCACCTCACTGTGCGTAAGATGGAAGGTGTTGGTTTAAAGACTCCAATGGCTCGAAGCTTAGGGATCAGCCCGCTATTTTTATAGACATAAATCTAGGAAACATGGATGATTTCATAAATGGCATCCTTGTTGAGCTGGATCTCGAACTTTGCACATGCTACCCAGACCTAGTATACCCACATCCATTCGGCCTTGAAGCCTCCCTCGGGACAAAGGTCTCACTCATCATTTTAGCCCTTGGTCTGATCAATAGTGGAGCAATGAAAGTTGAAGGAGTAGCAGTGCAACTTAGATTCTATTAAAAGCTTGTTGTTTGGAGCAGTCTTGTTTTAGTGAAGAACACACGATAGGCAGCAGGTTCTGTTGGAGATATCAACACCCTTTGATGATATGTTTTCCCCACCCAAGTTGGTGTACACGGTGATCCATGATCTTAGGAAAAAATTATCTAGATGACGGATATCCATGTCGGTCAACGGTTGACAACCATATAAGGGAAAAAAGTCTGATGTCGGGTACTCTTGGTGATGACCCTTCATGATTTTTGATAAAGTCGATAGGGAGTGTTCTTGTCTACCAGAGCACCCTTGCTTGACTTTAGCAACCATGAGCTTGATATAAGCACTAGCATCAATATCCGAGACAGCATTGGAAAAGTTGTTCATTGTAAACCTATAAAGGGTTTCAAAAAATATTTTAGCATGATAAACCGAGAAAGCATAAGAGGTACCCCAAAAAAAAGGATAAGCTAAGTGTGAAGGAAACTAGGAAACATTTTGACAATGTCAGAACTTTCGATCAGGTGGCCCCACTAAGCCCCCTCACTAGGGAAACCCCACTAAGTCCCCCTTGCTAGGGCGGCCACTATGACAACTGGGCCCTGGGTGATAGCACAGACACCCCGCCTTAACATGGTCGTCAGGTCCCGACCCACCAGGTACCACCAGTTTCCCCCCAGACACGTGGTCCCCACCCTAGGGCCCACCCACGTGCCTGAATGGGTCATTTGACTAATGACATTCCCCACAGGCCAACACATATCCTTTCCAGTGTGCTTTGTCCTCACTCACACACACCCTGGGTAACTTCCCAAAAGGATACACATGTCCTTTCCAGTGTGCTTTGTCCTCACTCACACACACCCTAAGTAACTTCTCAAAAGGTCACACATCATGATCACTACTCCAGGCCAATCACGCTTAACTGTAGAGTTCTAATCAGGTGGGCTCCTTAAAAAGAAGGTGCGCCTTGTTGACATGAGTCATATCATTTAGTCATTTAACCTTTTATCATTTGGAGGTGTTACAATCACTCCCCCCCCCCCTTAGAGCACAACGTCCTCGTTGTGGGCCCTACATCTCAACTCAGGCAGTGCACCGCACTTAAGGGTGGGTACCACCACTGATACCAAATGTGACAACTGGGCCCCCAATGATAGCACAAACACCCCGCCTTAACACGATCATCGGGTCCCGACCCACCATGTACCACCAGTTTCAAAAAATATTTTAGCATGATAAACTGAGAAAGCATAAGAGGTACCCCCAAAAAAGAATAAGCTAAGTGTGAAGGAAACTAGGAAACATTTTGACAATGTCATAACTTTCGACCAGGTGGCCCCACTAAGCCCCCTCGTTAGGGTGACCCCGCTAAGTCTCTCTTGTTAGGGCGGCCACTATGACAACTGGGCCCCCGGTGATAGCACAGACACCCCGTCTTAACACAGTCGTCGGTTCCCAACCCACCAAGTACCACCAGTTGCCCCGCAGACACGTGGTCCCCACCCTGGGGCCCACCCACGTGCCTGAATGGGTCATCTGACTAATGACAGTCCCCACAGACCAACACATGTCCTTTCCAGTGTGTTTTGTCCTCACTCACACACACCCTGGGTAACTTCTCAAAAGGTCACTCATCCTGATCACTACTCCAGGCCAAGCACGCTTAACTATGGAGTTCTAATTAGGTAGGCTCCCGAAAAGGAAGGTCCACCTTGTTGACATGAGTCATGTCATTTAGCCATTTAACCCTTTATCATTCGGGGGGTGTTACAACCCACCAAGTACCACCAGTTGCCCCGCAGACACGTGGTCCCCACCCTGGGGCCCACCCACGTGCCTGAATGGGTCATCTGACTAATGACAGTCCCCACAGACCAACACATGTCCTTTCCAGTGTGTTTTGTCCTCACTCACACACACCCTGGGTAACTTCTCAAAAGGTCACTCATCCTGATCACTACTCCAGGCCAAGCATGATTAACTATGGAGTTCTAATTAGGTAGGCTCCCGAAAAAGAAGGTCCACCTTGTTGACATGAGTCATGTCATTTAGCCATTTAACCCTTTATCATTCGGGGGGTGTTACAATCACCCCCCTTTAGAGCACAACGTCCTCGTTGTGGGCCCTACATCTCAACCCAGGCAGTGCACTGCACTTAAGGCTGGGTACGACCTCTGATACCAAATGTGACAACTGGGCCCCCAGTGATAGCACAAGCACCTCACCTTAACACAATCGTCGGGTCCCAACCCACCAGTTGCCCCGCAGACATGTGGTCCCCACCCTGGGGTCCACCCACATGCCTGAATGGGTCATTTGACTAATGACAGTCCCCATAGGCCAACACGTGTCCTTTCCAGTGTGTTTTGTCCTCACTCACACACAACCTGGGTAACTTCCCAAAAGGTCACCCATCCTGATCACTACTCTAGGCCAAGCACGTTTAACTGTGGAGTTCTAATCAGGTAAGCTCCTGAAAAAGAAGGTGCACCTTGTTGACATGAGTCGTATTATTTAACAATTTAACCTTTTATCATTCGGGGGTGTTACAATCACCCCCCTTTAGAGCACAACGTCCTCGTTGTGGTCCCTACATCTCAACTCAGGCAGTTCACCACACTTAAGGCTGGGTACCACCTCTGATACCAAATGTGACAACTGGGCCCCCAGTGATAGCACAAAAACCCCGCCTTAACATGATTGTCGGGTCCCAACCCACCAGATACCACCAGTTGCCCCGCAGACATGTGGAGCCCACCCTGGGGCCCACCCTGGGGTCCACCCACGTGCCTGAATGGGTCATTTGACTAATGACAGTCCTCACAGGCCAACACATGTCCTTTCTAGTGTGCTTTGTCCTCACTCACACACAGCATGAGTAACTTCCCAAAAGGTTACCCATCCTGATCACTACACCATGCCAAGCATGCTTAACTGTAGAGTTCTAATCAGGTAGGCTCCTGAAAAAGAAGGTGCACCTTGGTGACATGAGTCATATCATTTATCCATTTAACCCTTTATCATTTAGAGGTGTCATAATCACCCCCCCCTTAAATCACAACGTCCTCGTTGTGGGCCCTACATCTCAACCCAGGCAGTGCACTGTCTGGGTACCACCTATGATAACAAATGTGACAATTGGGCCCCTGATGATAGCACAGACACCCCGCCTTACACGGTCTTCGGGTCCCGACCCACCAGGTATCATCAGTTGCCCCGCAGACACATGGTCCCCACCCTGGAGCCCACCCACGTGCCCACTCCAGGCCAAGCATGCTTAACTGTGGAGTTTTAATCAGGTAGTCTCCTGAAAAATAAGGTGCACCTTGTTGACAAGAGTCATATCATTTAGCCATTTAACCCTTTATCATTCAAAGGTGTTATAATCACCCCCTCCCCCCCCCCCTTAAAGCACAACGTCCTCGTTGTGGGCCCTACATCTCAACCTAGGCAGTGCACTGCCTGGGTACCACCTCTGATACCAAATGTGACAACTGGGCCCCCGGTGATAGCACAGACACCCCGCCTTAACACGGTCGTCGGGTCCCGACCCACCAGGTACCACCAGTTGCCCCGCAGACACGTGGTCCCCACCCTGGAGCCCACCCACGTGCCCAAACGGGTCATTTGACTAATGACAGTCCCCACGGGCCAACACATGTCCTTTCCAGTGTGCTTTGTCCTCACTCACACACAGTCTGGGTAACTTCTCAAAAGGTCACACATCTTGACCACTACTCCAGGCCAAGCATGCTTAACTATGGAGTTCTAATCAGGTAGGCTCCTGAAAAAGAAGGTGCACCTTGTTGACATGAGTCATATCATTTAGTCATTTAACCCTTTATCATTCGGGGGTGTTATAATCACCCCCCTCCCCCTTAAAGCACAACGTCCTCGTTGTGGGCCCTACATCTCAACCCAGGCAGTGCACCACCTCTGATACCAAATGTGACAATTGGGCCCCTGGTGATAGCACAAACACCCCGCCTTAACACGGTCGCCGGGTCCCAACCCACCAGGTACCACCAGTTGCCTTGGAGACATGTGGTCCCCACCCTGGAGCCCACCCACATGCCCAAACGGGTCATCTGACTAATGAAAGTCCCCACAGGCCAACACATGTCCTTTCTGGTGTGTTTTGTCCCCACTCACACACACCCTGGGTAACTTCCCAGAAGGTCACTCATCCTGATCACTACTCCAGGCCAAGCACGCTTAACCCTTGTTGACATGAGTCATATCATTTAGTCATTTAACCATTTATCATTCGGGGGTGTTACAACCACGCTAAGGCACCCTCTCTAGGGCGACCCCGCTAAGGCCCCCTCACTAGATTGGCCCCAGTAAGTCCCCCTCGCTATGGTGGCCCTGCTAAGGCCCCTTGCTAGGGTCACTTCGCTAAGGTCCCCTAGCTAGGGTTCCCAACTAAGCCCCCCCCCCGATAGGGTGGCTCCACTTAGGGGGAAGACTACAGTGCTCACCTTAGAGAAATGAAGAATACAAGAGAAAGAGAGGAAAAGATGATCTTATGGTTAGGTGGCGGGGGGACCACCCCTATTTATAGGAAAGTTGGTCGCCTCGCCCAATCCTGTCAGCATGGCCCACCCAGACTGGCCAGTGCGGTTCCCCCCAACTACCTTAGCGGGTTGATAATGAATTTCCTTCTCCATTTTCCATGTTGTGTGAAGGGGTGACCTCAGAATACAATCCTCATCATTCCGCTTAGATCTCATTCATAGGGGGGGCATTTGTTGCTCTCTTTTCAAGACAAATAGGGATGGAAAGAGAAGTTCAAGGGTTCCCTCATGTCACTAGGTTTGCCTCACCAAGGGTCTCATGTGATCGCCTAGTCTATTTCGCCCAGGTTCCCTCTGATTGCCCAGTCTGTTTCTCCCAAGTTCCCTCTAGTTGCCCAATCTACCTCGCTCAGGTCTCCATTGGTTGCCCTACCAGTGCAGCCCGAGTTACCTGCATGCATTGCCTCACTCGCTTGGGTCTGCTCCACCCATACCCTTATTTTTTCCAATAAATAGACCCCATTCACTAGTGCAGAAATCGTTTTTTACGTCACCATTTTTTACGTCGGTTATATATAACCGACGTAACAATGCGGCGAGTAGATTTTTCACGTCGGTTATTTTAATAACCGACGTTACAAATCGCGCCTGTTGGGTTTTTACGTCGGTTATCAAATAACCGACGTAAAAAACCAATGCGCGGGGGGTTTTTTACGTCGGTTATTTTGTAACCGACGTAAAAAACCCAATATCGACGCGTTTTTTACGTCGGTTATCAAATAACCGACGTAAAAAACCAAAGCGCGGGAGCCTTTTTACGTCGGTTTTAAGATAACCGACGTAAAAAAGCTAAAAAATAGTTTATAACGTCGGTTATATAATAACCGAAGTTATAAAGCATTTAAAAAAATTAAAGCCCGTGTTCTGTCATTTACGATTTTTTCGATTGACAGTCGCCGGCTCATCTCTCTCTCGCGCGGTAAAACCTAATCGGCTCGTCGATCGCCTGCATTACACTCATTTTGGCTTCATTGTTTATCTTCTTCACTGCTCTCGGATCTATCATCTCAACTCGCGACATTCAAGTAAGCCTTCCACGAATTTATTTCGTTCGTTTTTGTTTCGATTCTTGATGTGCTTTTCGTTCGTTTTTGAATCTCGTGGAATTTTTTTATTGCAAATGGTTATTATGTTCATTCAACTCGCAACATTCAACTCGCAAATGGTTATTAAAACATTGTGGATTAGCTTCAGCAAAATCTGAAAAATAATGGGTGGTACTGTAACGTTCCATTCTTCCAGCAACATTATTATTTCCTACTTAGCTGGAATGTGTCTTTCTGGATGAAGATTGGTAGTACTTATTTTCTTAAAATCATATTTTCAATATGATTGTCCAGAAAATTATTTTCATGAATGAAATTGGACCAGTTACAATCGGTAATACCTGTCCTTAAAATTTCATTCAACATTCTTACATCATAATATTTTTTCAAAAAATTATGATTTTTAGAACTCCTAGATCAGAAAACCATCATCTGTTTTCATCTGCATTCATAAAAATATCAATTCATACCTATTACAATCAAATATTTCATTCTGGACTCATGGTGAGTCTGATAATACATTTCTTCTTTCAGTCATCTCCTAAAAATGATGGACCTTTTCATGCAAAGTGTATCTGATTTCTTGAATACGATGGTATGTCCGATTTTCAACAAAACCAAGTGAGGTGATTTCTTTTATTATTAATAATTCATAAAAAAATTATAATACCTAAATATTATTATCATCCTTTTCAGATTTTTCATTATAAAAAAGGTAAAGGGTACTTTATTTTCATTCTCAAGTTAAATTATATTTTTTATAAAAGTCTTTTCTATCTAGGTAGAAATAATTTAATGATAATTAGATTGAATTAGGTATATTATCTTATCTTACCATCCAAACACATTTTTATGTATTAATAATTATTATGTTTTGTAAAAACAATTATGACCCCCATTTCATTGTTGTTAGTTAATTGATCTACGAAAGTGTTATAAATGATTTGATGATCACGATTCACCCATATATATGGTTAGTCATTATGTGACATTTGGGTCCATAATATCCTTCTAATGCATTCGACAATGCATTATATATCATAGATCAATATGGGATACAGATGGTTATACCATGTCCAATGTGTTATGTGATGTGCCTGGTAAGAAATATTATAATAAATTATAGGAAAGCTGATTAACATATCCCAATATGAGGTGAATGAAACTATGTTTTCCCTTGACATATGTTATGACTTATATGATTATGTTTGTGTCACACTCTTATGTTATTCCACATACCAATGTTGTGATCTTGTGAATAAGGTTTTTTAAATCATGTTCCCACTATCATATAAATCATGTCTTATGTTATGCTAAAATTGTTATACTTGGACTCAGGTTTTATGATCTATGATTATATAGAACTGTTTCACTTATCTTTTTGATCATGTGCTTTGTGTATGCTCTTATACCCCCATGGATATCTTTTTATGAGATTAGATATTATATTTATATATATCATGTTTACCCATAATGAGTATCATAAATCAAAACTTTTATTATTTTCATTCCCTAAGTTATAAAAATAAGTATTATGTAGGATGATTCAAAAATTTAATCTGTGAGATGAGTTGTTTTATGTGTGAAACCCAGGCCAAACACATATGTATTTTTTTATTGGTATTACATATATATAGTTCGACATATACTTTTTTTTACATTATCATGATATTAACATTACTTTTTCTAAAGAAATATTAATGTCCTTAGATTATATATCGGATCAAAAGGATATAGTAATTCTAATATATAATCAGAATGATCAGATAATATGACAATATTATTAAACATAAAACAAATGGTCTATATTCATATTTTTAACATGACACTTACGATGTATAACTATTTGGTGTTGGGTACTTATGAAAACTACTACTACTTTCAAGATTTGTTTTATATTTTAAATTGTTTTACATTCAAATTATGATTTTTTTCATATAAACATGTTTTGTCTTATCTTAAAAATATATATTTTTTGTTGATATTTGTTATAGGTAATAATGAGTCGAAGTTGGATTACGGCACATCGAATGAGCAATGAATTTGAGGAAGGTGTTGATGCCTTTTTGGAATTTGCAAAACGAAATGTTTCAAGTAGTGACATTTTTTTCTGTCCATGCCTGAAATGTTTGAATATGAAGAAGTTGAAAAGTAGAGAGATAAAAGATCATCTGATATGTCATGGTTTTAATCCGAGTTACAGCCCTTGGATTTGGCATGGTGAAACTGGACGGAATGTCGCTGATGATGATGATTCGCAAGATGGTAACTCCGATGGAATTAAAGAAATGATTCGCGGTATTGTAGCAGAACAAATTGAGATAGAACCGACAGTTGCACGTCTATATGGTGATGCTGAAAAACCATTATATCCCGGTTGTACAGATTTTACGGTTCTGTCGGCGGTGTTAAGATTGATTAACCTAAAGGCAAAGCATGGATGGAGTGACAGAAGTTTTACAGAGCTGCTACAATTGATGAAAGACATTCTTCCAAAAGATAACGATCTTCCAGATTCACATTACAAAGCCAAGAAAATATTATGCCCGATGGGATTGGGATACAAGAAAATACATGCCTGTCCAAATGACTGCATTATATATAGGAAGGAATATGAATTTCTGTCAGAGTGTCCAAAATGTGGGACATCACGGTATAAGGTGAAAGAAAAATCACAGGGTGATGTAGAGATTACAAAGCTCCCTTCAAAGGTATTTTGGTATCTTCCTATAATTAATCGTTTCAAACGTTTATTTTCCAATTCACATGATGCAAAAAGGTTAAGATGGCATGCTGAAGAGCGAGTATGTGATATAAAAATACGCTATCCAGCTAATTGTCCACAATGGAAGAAAATTGATGCGCAGTATTCTACATTTGGAAATGAAATAAGAAATCTCAGACTAGGGTTGTGCACAGATGGAATGAATCCATACCGAACACTCAGTAGCACACATAGTTCATGGCCTGTTTTATTGGTAATTTACAACCTCTCTCCTGAAGTTTATATGAAGCGCAAATATGTCATGTTGAGTACAATGATCTCTGGTCCAAAGCAACCCGGTAATGATATTGATGTTTACTTGTCACCGTTGATTGATGATTTGAAACTGTTATGGGCTGATGGTATTAGGGTGTATGATTCTTATAAAATGGAATATTTTCAACTGCATGCAGTGCTTCTGTTCACTATAAATGACTTCCCAGCGTATGGAAATTTGTCTGGATACAGTGTTAAAGGGCATAAAGCATGTCCAATTTGCGAACAACAGACGTCCTATTGTCAATTGCATCATGGGAGGAAAACAGTGTACATGGGTCATCGAAAGTTTTTGCCTATGGAACACCCTTATAAAAGACTAAAAAAGGCATTTAATGGCTCACAAGAATTTGATACTGCTCCAAAACCTTTATCCCATGATCTGTATTTTGAGAGGGTGAAAAACCTTGACGTGACATTGGGAAAGACATAGAAATCTGGTAATGATAGACATATTTGGAAGAAAAGGTCAATATTTTTTTAGCTACCATATTGGAGGTATCATGAAGTTAAACATAATATTGATGTCATGCACGTGGAGAAGAATATCTGTGATTCTTTGATTGGAACATTGTTAGATATTAAAGGAAAGACTAAAGATGGGTTGAATGCAAGATTAGACTTACTATCAATGGGAATACGTTTGGAGTTAGCTCCCACTCCTAAAGGAAGACGAACATTTCTTCCCCCGGCTTGTCATACATTATCGAAGAGGGAGAAAATTAGCTTCTGTCAGTGTCTTCATGATACCAAAGTGCCTCAAGGTTATTCTTCTAATGTAAAAAATTTTGTCTCATTGAAGGACTTGAAGTTGATAGGTATGAAATCACATGATCGTCACGTCATGATGCAACAAATTCTACCAGTTGCATTGCGTGGAATATTGCTCATTCGTGTCAGAAAGACTATAATGAAGTTGTGTTATTTTTTCAATTCAATTTGTAACAAGGCGATTGATGTGAATGCTTTGAACATTTTGGAAAAGGATGCAATTTTAATACTTTGTCAATTGGAAATGTATTTTCCTCCAACTTTTTTTGATATAATGGTGCATTTAATGATTCATCTGGTTCGAGAAATAAAGCTTTGTGGACCTGTATATCTTCGTTGGATGTATCCTTTTGAAAGGTATATGAAAATATTAAAGGGGTATGTTAAAAATCTATATCGACCTGAAGCCTCCATTATTGAAAAGTATATTTCTGAGGAGGTAGCAGAGTTTTGTACGAGCTACTTGGCTGCGGCGCAACACATAGGTTTGCCTCCATCTCGCTATGAACGAGTTAATAATGAGGGAAAGGGGATTCGCGGCTTGAAAGTCAAATCATTGTCAGCTGAACAGATGAAGAAGTTAGAATCATACATCTTGAAGAACATAGCTGATGCTCAACCATATATCACATTGCATATTAATGAGTTGAAACAATGTCATCCAAAGAAGAAAAAAATGTGAATTTTGAATGAGCACAACAAAACTTTTTTGTCATGGATTAAAAAGACTTTGCTTGGTAGATCATATGTATCAGAGACATTAAAATGGATAGTGGGTGGTCCATGTTTAAATGTGATAACATGGTCTGGTTATGACATTAATGGTTATACATTTCATACAAAAGCTCAGGACAACAGAAGTGCAGTTCAGAATAGTGGTGTATTGGTGTTTGCAGAAGCAATGCATTTTTCGAGTGCTAAGGACAAAAACCCAATTTCTGCATCAAATGCATATTATGGAGTGATTGAAGACATATGGGAGGTTGATTACTTTAAAATTAAAGTTCCCGTTTTTAACTGTAAATTGTTTAACGGTAACAACAGTGTCAGACACGATGAATTTGGAATGACACTTGTTAATCTGAATAGATTGGAAGACACAGCTGATTCTTTTATAATGGCAACACATGCAAAACAAATTTTTTATGTAGTAGATCAATCAGATATGCAGTGGGTTGTTGTTTTACAAGGGAAAAAACAATATGTTGGTGAGGATGAACTTGATGAATATGCTGATTTATGTGAGATCCCTACTTCAATGGAAATATTAACAGAACATAATGACGATCATGTTGAAGACTTAGTTTGTGCCATAAGGAACGATCACGACGAAGGAATTTGGGAAAACAATCCATCTGTACATTCCTAAAATTACAGGTAACATATGTTTATTTCTTGTTTACATTTATTTTTTCCATAAATGTTAGATATTGTAAGTTTTTTATTTATTAAAACATATTTTAAAATAAAATAAGTATATGTTATTGTTTGTTTTAAGTTTGTTTAGTTTACTTTATCATGTTTATTGTTGTACCCCTCTCTCTTGGATTTTAATGATCACAATCACTCTCATCGTGTTCTAACTTGTTTTCAAGTGTTTTGATGCTAGGAAAAAGGTTGCCCAGGAGTTGGCCCAAGAAGGATGATAGTGGAATCTCTGAGTCCACCGGCCCACCGGTGGTCTCTGGCAGAAGCATTGCTTTCTGCCAGAGCCACCGATCAGCCGGTGTTAGCGCACCGGCCAGGCGGTATGGGCACCGGCCAACCGGTTCTTGCCCACCAGCCAGCCGGAGGACCCAGGCAGTAGGCTTGCCCACTGCCTGGTGACACCGGCCAACCGGTGGACCCAGGCAGTAGGCTTGCTCACTGCCTGGTGACACCGGCCAACCGGTGGATGACCACCGGCCAACCGGTGGAACCCAAACAGAAAGTTTGCTCTGTCTGGACCACCGGCCAGCCGGGAGCTCAGCACCGGCCAGCCGGTGGACCACCAGCCAGCTGGTGAGACACCACCGGCCCGCCGGTGTGCCCAGTCAAACTAGCCGTTGGCCTTTGATAATTGTTTTAAATTGTTAATTATTTTTTGAAAAGGCAATTCACCCCCCCTCTTGTCATCCTCTACGACCCAACAGTTTATAACCATTACATGAATTTTAAAATGCTTATTTTTGTTCACTGACAATTACTTTACCATGTTTACAATGTTTACCAGGTTTACCATTTTTACCATTTTTACCATCTTGACCAGCTTGACCATCTTTGCCATATTTACCATTGTTTAACATGCTTATCATATTACCAATGTTTACTATTATGTAACTTAGTACACTTTTCTATTTTCTGATTACAGTAGTATTAAAATATTTGAACTTGTATATTTGTTCACTGACAATTACTTTACCATGTTTACAATGTTTACCAGGTTTACCATTTTTTCCATTTTTTACCATCTTGACCATCTTGACCATCTTGACCATCTTGACCATCTTTGTCATCTTTACCATTGTTTAACATGCTTACCATATTACCAATGTTTACTATTATGTAACCTAGTACACTTTTCTATTTTCTGATTACAGTAGTATTAAAATATTTGAATTTGTATATTTGTTCACTGACGTTTGTTTTTTTGATTTGAAGAATAATGACAGATCATTCAGATGATCAACCACATGATTCTGGGGAGGAGCATATTGCTGGTCATACCTCTGGGGATGAACATTCACATGCTCCTATTACGACAAAGAGTTCAAAGGTTGGTAAACGTGGTTGCACACGTTTACCAAAATTATCACTTGCCCGTACGCAGGATCAGAGGATAGTAGTTGAGTTTGATGATGATGATATTCCTAGAGGTCCGAATGCCAAAGATTTTAAGAGTTTTGTTGCAACTCAGGCTAAGACCAAAGTAAGCATTCTGTATGATGATTGGAGAGGTGTGGATAAAGCGATTATCTCTCAGTTGTGGGAGATGATTTTGGTAAGACCTTTTGTCATTGTTTGACCATTCATTTAATGTTTCTGGTATATATAATATGTTTAACCTCTTCTTTATCAGATGACATTTGATATTCCTGACACTGGAGGAGTCAGGAAGAAATGCTTATCGTTGGCTGCCAGGAGATGGAGGGATTTCAAATCAACCCTCACATCTGATTTCATTTATGGTCATAGGAGTCATGACAATCCATGTCGTATATATCCTTTTATAGATGAAGACACATGGAGACAGTTTTTTGAAAGTAGAAAAAAAGAGTCATTTCTGGTAAGGGCAATGTAAACTTTTATATACTTTCTTATATAAATGATTTTATTAATGTTTTGTTAATGATTTCTTATTCTTAAATTACATCAAACAAGGAAAGCTCATCAGGAGATCCAATCTAAAAATGTATACCCTCATAGTTTATCTCGGGGAGGGTATACATTATTGGAAGAAAAAATGATAGCGGAAAAATTTCAACAACTAAGAGCTGAGTCTTCAAGCTCTGGAGAGGTGGCCCCTCCATCCCCTCCATCTAGACATGAAAAATGGAAGAGAGCTCGGAAGGGAAAAAAAGGGCAATATCTTTCGGAAGAATCGAGAATCGTAGCTGAGAGGATTGTAAGATATCTATTTAATTTATTTAAGTTAACTTTTTTCTTCATATAAGTTTCAATCATTACAGAAATGTTCAATTAATTAATACAGGACTCTCTTGAGGAGCAAAGTTCAGAGGGGACATTTACAGCTACTGGGAGGGAAGATATTTTATTTGCAGCATTGGGAAGGCCCGAACATCCTGGTCATGTAAGAGGATATCCGACAGGTGTATCGGTAAGAAAAATGTTTCCACGTTCTTCAACTTCTAACATTGAGGGGGTTTATAAAAAAAAATAGAATCCTTGGAGGCTGAAGTTTAAAATATTAATGCGACGATGGAAGACAAGATTAGAGATTCGGTGCAGTCTATGTTTGCAGAAATGCAAAGACAATTTCAGACTGCAGCTCCCACTCCTCCACCTCCCCCTGCAGACCCCATTATTTATCCTCCACCTCCGCCAGTAGCTCCCACTCCCCCACCTCAGCCTGCGGACCCCATTTTTTATCCTACGCCTCCGCCGCAGCTTCCTACATATTGCGAGTTGTATGTTGATGATTCTCAACATCATATAGTAGCATACGGGTTGGTATATTGTATAGGAGATACAGTTCATCATCAACAATTAGAGGTAGAGAATCAGAGGGTCACTGTACAGGATATTATAGATAGATCAGCTAGGGTACCAATACCTACAGATGAGGTGGCGACAGTTGGACAGAGTATCGGCCATTTTTTAGTTTGGCCATCCAGACTTCTTCGACTCATTACCATAGAGGTATGAATGTTATATCTTTTATTTTATTTTTTTATTAAAGTTGTTTTATCATTTGAAAACTACTATAATTCTCAAATTTTTTCACAGGAATACTTCAAAGGTAAAGAAATACTGTATAGACAACAACAAAGACAACAGGCTATGACATCAGATACAGATTCCAGTGGTCTTGACAGATTGTCAAGATATTCACATTTGTTGTTGGGTTTTTATGAGTTTCCAATGGAATCTCATGTTTGTGGACGTGAAATAAGTGTGGGGATTACAAAATCTGATATCATGGAGCTTGTTACTGGAGATAAGTTGGGCATCAACGTGGTGCAAATTTTTTCCATGTAAGTCTTAACACCTTTTCTCTGCGTTATATTTATTAAAAATGTATACTTATATATGTTTTGTATTAGGTATCTTTATAAAATTTGTGAGAGGAATGAACTGATAGAAGTATATGGATTCATGGACCCGCAATTGATTTCCCCTGAAGCATGTGCATTGACTGAGGAACAAAGAATGGTTTATATTGCTGAAAGATTTGAAAAGAATATAATCCAACAATGTTGGATGATGCCTTTTTGTGAGAGGTATGAAACACATTTCTCTCAAATAGTTAATTATCTTTTAACATAAAAAACCACTAACATTAAATTTCCTTTTATCAGTGATCATTGGATGTTAGGGATTTTTTGCCCAAGGGAGAAATCTCTTTATTGGATATGCTCTGTTCATGGTGATGTGCGGGAAAGTTTTAAGAATATATTGGAAAAGTAAGTTTCAATTTCTCAATAGTTTTATATATTATAATGAATTTTAAATTTACCCCATTCGTATTATTTTCTAACAGTGCATGGGTCTACTTTCGAAAAAACACAAAGAAGAGAAATGCAAAGATCAAATATGTAAATGCGAAGGTAAATTTCCATTTATAATTTGTACTTTTTGATTTATTACATAAAAATAATATATTGAATTTACACTCATTCAAAACAGAATTGTCATGAACAACAAGGGCTCATCGAATGCGGATATTATATGTTAAGATTTATGTATGAAATAATAACAACTGGGACAGTTGTGAATTTTGACCTAGTACGATTTCCTCTTAAATTTTGCCATCATATTTCAATTTGATTTATTCATTATACACGTTAACTATCTTCTTTTTCATTTGTAGCTTTTTGATGACCCTCAACCCTATACTGCTGAAGACATCAAACGCGTACAAGTGGAGTGGTCAAATTATTTTACAGGTTTGATTGAATTTTAGTTGTTTGTAATGTAAAATGTAATTTTGAATATTGTCGTTTTAATTGTGTATTTGGTAGTTGTTTAGGTTTGATTTAGTTTTTTTTTTGAAGTTGACAATGTAAGTTTTGAATGTTATATAAGTGAATGTTTAATTTTGCTCGACTTCTTGTTTTGGTCTACTTTTGATGGTTCTTCTGGTATGGATTTGGGTCTGTGGGGGAGGGGTTCCAAGGGTGTGGGGGTGTGTTCAGTGGGGTTGGGGGTGTCCAGCGGTCCGGGAGGGCTGTCTGATGGGGTGGGGGGACAGTCCTGGGGGGTGGCAGGGATGTCCAGGGGTGTGGGAAGCCGGTCCAGGGGTGTGGGAGTGCTGTCCAGGGGTGGGGGGTTGTCCAGGGGTGTTTGGGGCTGTCCAGGGGTGTGGTGGGGGCTGTCAAGTGGGGTGAGGGGGTGAGGAGGTGCTGTTCAGGCGGGTGGGGGGTTGTCGAGGGGTGTTTGTGGGTGTCCGGGGGTCGGGGGCAGTTCAGGAGTGTGGTGGGGGCTCCAATGGGGTGGGGGAGGGTTGTCCAAGGGGTATACATGAGGGTGGGAGCTCCAACGGGGTGGGGGAGGGTTGTCCAGGGGGTATACATGAGGGTGAGGGCTCCAACGGGGTGGGGGAGGGCTGTCCATGGGGTATAAATGAGGGTGGATGCTGTTTAGTGGGTAAGTTTTATATGTTATCTATGTACATGCTTAATTTTGATGTACTTCTGTTTATGTGGTACGATTTCTTGATTTGTTTTCTGGTTGATTCTGGTGGAGAGAAGATCATTGCATTCTGTTTAAAAAAAAAATTGGGTTTATCATGTCGGTTATTTAATAACCGACGTGATAAAAGGTCTACAGAATGGTTTATCACGTCGGTTATTTAATAACCGACGTGATAAAAGGCCTGGAGAATGGTTTATCACATCGGTTATTTAATAACCGACATGATAAAAGGCCTGGAGAATGGTTTATCACGTCAGTTATTTAATAACCGACATGATAAAAGGCCTGGAGAATGGTTTATCACGTCGGTTATTGAATAACCGACGTGCTAAACGGCCTGGACAATGGTTTATCACGTCGGTTATTGAATAACCGACGTGATAAACAGCCTCCCTCCGGTTTATCACGGCGGTTATATAATAACCGACGTGATAAACCCCCCTCCCCCGGTTTTTCACGTCGGTTTTATATGAACCGACGTGATAAACCACGCTCAGCCCGGTTTTTCACGTCGGTTCTTATAGAACGGACGTGATAAACCACCCTCACCCCAGTTTATCACGTCGGTTCTATATGAACCGACGTGATAAACCCCCTCACCCCCTGTTTATCACGTCGGTTGTTTAAGAACGGACGTGATAAACCATTGTCCAGGCCGTTTATCACGTCGGTTCTTAGATAACCGACGTGATAAACCATTCTCCAGGCCTTTTATCACGTCGGTTCTAAAATAACCGACGTGATAAACCATTCTCCAGGCCCTTTATCACGTCGGTTCTAAAATAACCGACGTGATAAACATCGCGATTTTATGCTTTTTGACGTCGGTTTTTAAATAACCGACGTAAAAAACGTTTTCTGCACTAGTGATTGGTCATCGAATAGAGGGTGAATTCCCCACTTTTGGAAGAGAAATAGAGTTTCCCAAATACGCTTCGCTCGGGCCATCATCACTTCCCCTAGGTAGCCTACGACACTCCAGTACTTAGGAAAACTAACTTAAATAGTAGTAAGGGGTTATCCAAAGCCTTTAGCTAGGCGACCCATCCCCCGGGGCTCTCCACCTAGGCGACCAATCGCCCAAGAATCGTCACATGGGTGATCCTTTGCCCAGGGCTCAATACCTAGGTGATCAACCACCCGGGGCTTATCACCCAGACGACCAACAGCCCGTGACTCATCACCTGGGCGACTAACTGCCCGGGGCTTATCACCTGGGTGACCAACCACTCAGGGCTCTTTGTCTGGGTGACCCAACGCCTAGAGTTTATCACCTGGGTGATCAATCACCCAGGGCTCGTCACCTGGGTGACCAACCACTCAGGGGTCATCACCTAGGTGACCCAGCGCTCGGTGCTCATCACCTGGGTAACCAACTACTTGTGGCTCATCACTTGGGAGACCCCTCACTCGAGGATTATCACTTGGGTGACCTGTCACTTGGGGCACCTCACCTGGGTGACCGGTCGCCCAGGGCTACCCACCTAAGTGACATATCACCCAAGGGTACCCACTTGGGAAAACATTTTCCCAAGGTTGTTTTATCTTTAAAATATTGATCCCTCATTATCAGAGTCGCCTATTTGGGATTTTTTTCATTAAATCCTCCCCCACGACCACCATATTTTCATGGTTGGGGTATAGGGCGCACCAACACGCCCCCTTTCGATCATGCATTCCCTTGGTAAAGGTTATCCCCCACTTCTCCACCCTAACTGATGGGGTCCTCATGTTGTTTACTGTCATGAATCCCATTGGTAACGAGGGGCCCAATCCTAGAAGCAGTAATGGGAATTTTCCCAGCTTGGGTGGTGACACTTACTCCTTGTGTGATGCCTGAAACGTGGAACAAGATTGGAAGCATTCGCTCCTTTTGTTTTCTAATCAACAAATGTGTAAGCCTCAATCCTGGGTATAGAAACATGAAAGAAGATGGAAAAGGGAATCCCTCATGGAGTAAGCCTCTAGACATTCTTACAGGATATCATACCCCACCTGCCTTCCATTTCCCCTACCTCATCCATCAGTGAATGGGGAGTAGATTTCATCCATGGGCCCCCTATTTAGGTGTAAGTCACATCCAAATCTAATCATGTGATGTCCCTAATCTTCTACAATCTCTTGTTTCTCATACAAAGCATGACTCATGTGGGCTTAGGGATATGTGTTGATTATTCCATTAGTCTGTTGAATAGGCTTCCATATGGCCCCCCATCTTAGGTGTAAGCCCAAATAATATTTTCTCCTTCCTAAGGGGCCATATTCCTTGTGAGACACTCCTTCAAAGGGTCATATTACCAATGAAGCATCTTAGGGTAGCTTCAATGCATAAGCCCTACTCAATCCTCAATTTTCATACCTTTCAGGGCACAAGAGTTCCCACAACATGACGGTAAACTGTAAGGCTGACGTCCTAGTCACACAATATTAAACTGCACGACAACGTCCTTACCACATGATGTTAAACTACAGGGTACGGTCATATCACACAACCTTAAACTGTGTCATTCGAACTATGTTGGCTTTGATTCCTGTCTCAACAGGATACATAGGATGTCTCTCTAAAGTTCAAATCCAACATCATCACCCCATTACCATCCTTATTGGTCCATATTCCTGATAGAATCATGCCCCCGTCTGGAGGGCTATATTCCTTCCAGTTCCTATCTTCTCATCCTCATCAGGTCATACCCCCAATAGGATTCATCTTCATAGGACCACATTCTTTATGATACCAATCCAATATTGTTAGGATATATTCCCTACGAGATCAACCAGAAAGGGTCGCTGATGCGTAAGCCCCACATCAACCATTACTAGGAATCTTTCACCTAATCATCCTTACCGTATGACATTAAACTGAATGGATTGGTCCTCATCACATGACCTTAAAAGGCATGATGTGTCCCATTAACTGGCACTGAACTATATGGGTTATGATTCCTTTTACAAGGATATATAGGAAGCCTATTCAATAGGCCCAATCTCAACACCAAAACAACCTCCACCTTCCTGAATAGCTATAAACCTACAGAGTGCCCAGCTGTGTGGATTTAAACCACTATGACCTATTAATCAGCATCGAGTAAAAAAAAGATAAAGATTGAGAACCTCTTATACATATAGATAGTGTCATTGATGGAAAACCTCTGATACATACACATGTTCACATCAATTAGATACCTCTGATATACACGAATGTTTACATCGACAAATGCTAATAATTGTTTGCTAACATAGGACTAACCAGCCTCGTACTAGGATTTGTGAATGATTCACAAACATGACTTAAATCTATAAGAGTCTGGGAGTATGTTGTAATGTCCTGATTCCGGAAGCCACCTAGAGGTGCCCCGTACCCAGTTGGTCACATGGCCTCAAGCGCATTTCCCCGAACGCCAGAGGATGCCGACTAGCAGCGAGGGTCTTGGGTGTGATAATGGGGAAACTATGCCCTCATTGGGAGAGTAACACAACGGAAGGAAACAATAGAAAAAGCGGGAGCAGGAATAATCAGTACAAAAGTAAACAGCAGAAGACTGAAAAATAATAAACTGGAGCACACACATATATATGAATGATGCATGATACATATGTCTAGGAAAGCATCCAAACAAATCACAATGCTGGAATACAACAGTACTAAACCCAAGTACAAAAGGAAGCAAATAAACAACTTCTCAGCATCGCAATCCATAGCTTGGTCTCATGCTCTCCAGCTCCACAGCAAATCAAGCACCTGAAGTAAAAGGATGCTTGCCCTTATCTATACCTGCAACAATATAATATGTTTGGGCCCAAAAGCATAGCCCAAACAGGGTGTGAGACTAAATCACAGTAGGCAACCACCACGAGATCTTTGTCTAACTGTCAGTGAGTATATATGGCAGGCAATAAGTAAAAAGAGTGCAGTAAACAAGGAAATACTCAGCATCACACAATCCACAGTTTCAAAGCATTCAAATACCACATATCAAGCAAGAAAACACACGGGTAACCCTCTGGGAAGTATTCACAGTCTAACTCCTCTGGTCCTACCTAGCAGTAAGCAAGCAAGCAACACAACAGGTAACCCTCTGGGAAGTACTCACAGCCTATCAGATCTAGTCCAACCTAGCAACACAAGCAACCCTCTAGGCAGTACACTCAGTCTAAACTCTCTGATTCAGCTTAAGCATAGACTCTCTAAGGAAGCATTCACCGTCAATTCTCTCTATAGTCTCGTATCGGTACTAAAAGCGCTATGAGGAAGCACTCAACGTCACATTCCCCCTATGGCCTGCGTTGAGGAACTACAGACACTCTGGGGAAGCACTCAATGTCAATTCCGCATGTGGTCTCGCATCGTAAGTTATAAAGACACTCTCGAGAAGCCCTTACGTCCATCCTCCCTATGGTCTATACATCAGGTTCTCACGGCCCTGTGTATGTCAAGCAAGTACAGCGAAGCGTATTGGCCAAAGTAAACCTCAAGAACTACTAGGCTAACAGTCTACAGCATAACAGCATATCAGAACAATCACACCATCCTACAACTAGGCATGGGAAATTAAACAACACCCTAACAGGCAAACTAGACCCTACGGTCAAAACAGGCAATCATGCATGGTCAAAAACTTCCAAAGCATAGCAATTAACCCTATTCGCATTCAATTATCATCAACTCAAACATACAAGCATAGCAGGCAAACAATCTGGCTAAAATGGTAAACGTGCAATACCTCGTTCATGGGTATTAGCAATTTTGCACATAAAACTCAAAGACTTTTTACAGAAAGGCACAAACCACCTACCTCGGCGTTGGGAGATCGATATACTCCGGTGTTGGCCCTTGGATTGACCTAGAACACGGTAGATCTACAAAAACGTCTAAAACGTTTAACCCACAATATCTCATGAGAGAGGATAAATCAGCAGATGGTGCTCTAGGAGAAGAGAGAACTCACTGATGCGATTCCAACGCAACCGACGCTGTTCGATTTGGCGGACGGATGCTCGCTCGGGGGCTCGTCGAAGATCGGCGGTCGTACGACACTCCTGGACGAGACGAACGAAGAAGGGGGTGTTCTGTCGATTAGACGCGACCCCGATGCGTTTAATGAAAAAAACAAAATACACGGCGTGTACTCGCATTTTCCGTACTCCGCGCCTCCAGGTCACCCCCACATAGCTGTGTGCATGGCTGCTACACGGCCAGCACACGGTTACATACGGTAACCGAGTACACGGCGTGTATTTCGAAAATTTCCAGAAATTCCTCTTTTTCTCAAAAATGACCAGAAAAGGAAAACATACCTGAAAAAGAAGATCCGGGTTCTTACAAACTTTCCCCCTTAAAGAAATTTATCCCCGAATTTCCCTAGCAAGGCGGTGTAGAGGAAGAAACCCCGAAAAGCTCCGGCCATTGTGCTCGTACATCGGCATCCCTCTCTCAGGTCTCGTCTTGTACTCGCTCGTGTTGTCATAGCACTCGTACTAGAGGAACAGACCGACCATGGAGAACCTTCGTACTTCAATCAATGATCTGGATAGGATGATCCTCAAATGATGCATCCACTTCCAACTCAACCTCCTCAGGTTGAAAGATATGAGACGGGTCTGAGAAGTAACGTCAAAGCTGAGAAACGTGGAAGACATCGTGCATAGCCCAATACCTCTGAGGCAACTGCAACCGATAGACAACCGGTCCAACTCTCTCCAACACCTCAAATGGTTTGACGTACCTCGGCAAAAGCTTACCCTATCTCCTAATCCTTTTGTTCCCCAACCTCGGTGTGACACACAGGAAAACCTGATCTCTGACCTCAAACTCCAGAGGTCGTCTCTACTGATCAGCATAAGATTTCTGTTGAGACTATGCAGTAGCCATCCTCTTCTGAATCAATTCTATCTGCTTTGTAGTCTCCTGAACAAGACGAGGTCCCAGCATAACTGTCCCTCCTGCCTCCAGCCAACATAAAGGTGATCAGCATGACCTACTGTACAAAGCCTCGTAAGGTGTCATCTGAATAGTTGTTTGAAAACTATTGTTGTAGGCAAACTCCACAATAGGTATATGTTTCTCCCAAGAACCTCCAAAATCCAGGATGCATGCACGAAGCATGTCCTCAAGCACCTGAATCGTATGCTCGGATTGGCCATCTGTCTGGGGATGGTAAGCTGTACTCAAAAGTACCTGTGTACCCAAAGCCTTCTGAAGCCCCTACCAGACCCAAGAAGTAAAACGTGCATCTCTATCTGAAATGATGGAGTTTGGAACTCCATGTAAGTGCACAATCTCACGGATGTACAACCGTCCCAGCTCATCAACACTGAAGGTCTCCTTGATCGGCAAGAAGTGAGCAACATTCGTGAGTCTGTCAATGACATCCCAAACTGCATCATTCCCTCGAGGCGACCTCAGTAAACCTGTCACAAAATTCATCGCGACATCATTCCACTTCCACTCGGGAATGGGTAACTACTGCAAAAGCCCTGTTGGTCGCTGATGTTCCGCCTTCACCTGCTGACAGGTGGAACACTTCATGACGAAACCAGCAACATCTCTCTTTATACCTGGCCATCAATACTGACGGTGTAGATCACGATACATCTTGGTGACACCGGGATGAACTGCCGAAACTGAGGAATGAAAGTCTCGCATCATCTCCTCGCGTATGTCTGTTGGCACACATACGCGCCCCTGGAAACGCAAGATCTCATCCTCACCTATGGTCCATCCAGAAATAGGGTCCTCTCCTGACACGCTTTCCCGTAGGACTAGGCCTTCTGAATCTGATAGGTGTCTCATTCGCACTCGATCAAGAACAGTATAGGTAATAGCTACAGAAGAAAGAAACGCCTGCCCCTATCTATCGTGCGCCTCCAAATGTGTCTCAGAGAACAGAGCCATAAGCTTCCACACACTGTTGGCCTCCTGAACTGTCTGTATCTGAGTCCTCCTACTCAACACATCAGTCACTGCGTTGCCTTTCCCGGGAGTATAGGCAAGCTCAAAGTCAAAGGACTGAAGGTACTTCACCCACCTTCATTGTCTCAAATTCAGATCACGCTGAGTGAAGATGTACTTGAGACTCTTGTGATCTGTGAAAACCACAAAATGCTCTCCCAGAAGATAATGTCTCCAACAACACAAAGCATGAACAACAACAGCCAACTCGAGATTGTGCGTTGGGTAATTCTTCTCATGTGGCCTCAACTGTCGAGACCCGTACGCAACGACTCCTTCTCTCTGCATAAGTACAGCTCCCAACCCGATACCTGAAGCATCACAGTACACAGTATAGCTCTTTCCTAGCTCTCGCAAGACTAGTATCGGTGCTAAGTCAACCTCCCTTTCAGCTCCTGAAAGGCTGACTCACAAGAATCTGACCACAAGAACTCTGCACCCTTCTTAATCAGACCCGTCAGTGGTGCTGCTAAGCGTGAAAAGTCTTGAATGAAACGTCTATAGTATCCAGTCAGCCCTAGAAAACTCCATACCTCAAAGATGTTCTTCGGCTGCTCACAGGAAACTACTGCTCTCACTTTCTCTGGGTCTACTGATACTCTTGTCTCTAAGATAACATGACCCAAGAAGTGAATCGGATTCATCCAAAAGTGGCATTTTGAGAGCTTAGCATATAACTGATGTTCTCTCAGTGTACTCAAAACGATCTCAAGATAGGTAGTACGGTCGTGTCGAGTGTGAGAGTACACCAAGATATCGTTCACAAAGACCACCACGAAAGAATCCAAGTATGGATGGAACACTCGGTTCATTAGTGTCATGAAAACTGCAGGCGCGTTCGTGAGACCGAACGGCATAACCACATATTCGTATAGACCATACCTGCTCTGAAAGGCTGTGAGAGGTATATCAGATGGTCTAACGCGCAACTGATGATAACTGGATCTCAAGTCAATCTTCGAGAATACCCGGGCTCCTCGAAGCTGATCAAAGAGATCACCAATCCTCGGCAAGGGATATCGGTTCCTGACCGTCAACTGGTTCAGCTTCCGATAATCCACACAAAGCCTGAGGGTACTATCTTCCTTCTTCGCAAACAAGACAGGCGAACCCCAAGGAGAAGTACTGGGTCGGATGAAACTTTTTGCCTACAACTCCTCCAACTGCTTCTTGAGCTCCTGCAACTCTGTTATAGTCATTCTATAAGGAGGAATGGACATTGGTGCTGCTCTTGACATGAGCTCAATAGAGAAGTATACCTCATGCTCCGGAGGCAAAAGTCTTCTGGAAAGACATCTCTAAAACGATCCACCACTGGAGGAAAGTCTAACTGTGAAGTTCTGTGGTCATATAGATATAGACTAGCAATCTGGGCTGTAACTCCTCTTAACTCATGATGTTCAGGTCCCGCTCTGCTCGCCTGGACATCCCACTCGCCCTTATGAAGAAAAGATATGCCCTCTGGTGATATGAAACTCACCCTACGGCGATAGCAATCGACGACTGCCTGGAAGAGAACTAACCAGTCCATTCTGAGAATGAAATCATAGTCTGTCATCTCTAGGACATAGAGGTCCCATAAAAAGTGACACCCATCAACCTCTAGAGGGCACTCCTTGCACTGACGTACACTCGTCGTTCTAGTCCCCAAAAGTGTGTCTAGTGTCATGATCTCAGTAGAAGAAAAGATACAGAGCCCAAGACTCTCCACAACCACAACAGATATAAAGCTATGGAAAGCCCCTATATCGAAAAGAGCAAAAGCTAAAACTGAGGCAACTAAGATCGTACCTCGAACTGTAGAAGGTCCGGGATTCTGCTCCTGTTGGGTCTTCTCCACTACAAAAGTATGGTCTGCTCTGCGGCCCTGTGACCCTGCCTGACCACTCTGAGCTGATCCGCTCGGATATCGCTGGAAACCGGGCGACTGGCTACCATGGCCACGACCTCCACCTCGGCCTGAACAGCCAGAAGAACTCCAGTTCCCAGATTGGTGAGAAACTAGTGGCGCTGCTTCTGAACGAGTCATAAAAGAACCCTTGTCACCAGCTGCTGGTGAGAA
Source organism: Viscum album (assembly GCA_963277665.1). NCBI lineage: Eukaryota > Viridiplantae > Streptophyta > Magnoliopsida > Santalales > Viscaceae > Viscum > Viscum album. The sequence continues at coordinate 1,810,988,157 of OY728147.1, read as the reverse complement.
GATCTGACAGAAGCGCTGAAGATGACCCATCTTGCTGCAAGATCGGCACTCCACTAGGTCTCTCGAGCAATGTGGTCTCGTATGTTCGCTCTTCCCGCACTGGTAGCACACCACCTGGCTACTAGAAGAAGTGTCTCGCCTCCTCGGATCACCGCGTGAAGACTCCCTGCGGTGCTTCCTACTGTCAGTAGGAGGGATACTAACTCCAGATGTCGAGCCGCTCTGGCTCACAACTCCAGAATCCCTCAGATTGCGCTCAATGATCAACGTCTGGTTGACGATAGAAGTGATAGAGGTCAACCAGAAGACGTTCACCTGCGATCAGATGTCGTGCCTCAGACCATCCTCGAACTTTCTTGCCAGGAATAACTGATCACCTCCTAAAATTGGCGTGAAACGCTGCAGATCGGTAAAATGGGAGGAATACTCCATAACTGAAAGAGTACCCTGCTCCAGACTCATAAATTCTTGGGCTCGATCGGCCCTCAAGGTCTCTGGATAGAAGTAATCATAGAAGATACAATGGAACTCCTCCCATGTCATAACTTATTGGTGTCTCATCTGTGAGATCACATCTCACCACCTCTTAACAGAGTCCCGAAGCATATAAGTAGCGAGCTTGACCCACCTCTCTGGAGGCGTCTCCAGATGCTCAAAGATCGTCAGCATGGCTTCTAGCCATGACTCTGCATCCTGGGGCCCTCCATCCCCTGAGAAAGTGGGAGGATGCTGTTGTTGAAAGACACGCGTCAACTCTGTCATCGACGGGACAGGGGGCGGTGCTCCCTGAAAGGTCTGCATCATCCTCATAAAGCCTTCCTTGAACTGTGCATTAGCACCTGCGCCCGGTATAGCGGCTAGTGCCAAGATTGGCATAATGGGAGGATCTGCAGGTAGTCCCTAATCGGCCATGTCCGGTGTCCGATCACTACCCTGCAACTGGTGTACAACCGGAGGACGTCTCGGTGGCATGACTCTGCAAGGTCAAACGCACACCTTAGATCAAGATTATCAAGGACTAAAAACTGGAAGCGTAAGAAGGGAACAGAAGAAGGAAAGCATTCAAATTTTACAAAACAAGACTACACGGCATGTTCCTTTAAGCCTTTCACATGGGCGTGTGTTCTGCCAGAACTGGTTGTGTAACACCCCAAACACACGGCGTGTTGCCCTTACACACGGCGTGTACTTGAATTATCTTCCCCTGCCCGAGTCCTTCTACACGGTTAAGCCATATGGCTCTCCTTAGAACAAGATTACACGGCATGTTAGTGCCAAACACGGCGTGTACTAGACGAGCCTCACCTGTAAAGACCCGGAATTTCCATGTAATTTTTTTTTAAATATATGGTAATTTTACGAGTCCGCGAAAATTTACGGCGCTTGATTCTGAGGCCCAGAGTGCCCAGAATGAATTTCTAAACTTTTTTTTGGGTATGTTCAGTAAACGTACGAGCGGGTTTTATAACTTTTGAACCGGTGCACGGAATTGAAATCTGAGGACATCGTTGAACTCGCAGCGCCGATATTCACTTAAGAAGACTTCCACCTCGATGACAGTTGGTCGAGGGTGGAAGTTAATTTTTGGATTTGGAAATAATAAAATAAAATAAACTTCATTTTATTTTATTTTGAGCTCCCATGTGGCTATTTCAGGTGGAAATCACCCGAACTAAACCTCCCATGAGAGGTTATGGTGGTGGGGACCACCTGAATTAACCTCCCATGAGAGGATGTGGTGGTGGGGACCACCCGAGGTTAAAACCTCTTGAACTTCCCTCTTAATGAGGGAGAAACCTCTCAACTCCCTCATTAATGTGGATGAGCCTTTTGAGATTCCTCCAACCTTAATTGTGTCAACCCATCAAACAATTAATTAGGCCAACCTATGTGATTAATTATTCCAATTTGAATTATGCCAACATATTCTATAATGTTGGCTAATTCATTTTTGGTGGAATTGGGGGAAACTATTGGCAAAAGGGAGAGCTCTTGGAGAAAGCTCGCCAACGAAGAACTTCTTCTCCGAACGAAGAACGTCGACCTCGACTTCGACCTTCTTCCTCGAGACATCCTCCAACGGTGGACATCTTCAACAACGAAGAATCACCTCCATCGAAGAACGTTAATCCGACGAACGAGCTCGGGATCAGAGGCGTGTGACGGGCGCGACGAACACTGACTTCGACTTCTCTCTTCGTCGTCAACAATCGAACAAACCAAGGTAGGGGTTTATTTCTATTTGTTTATCACTTCCCATGTACACCCCTTCTATTTCTTTTGCGGGTTGGGAACAATCATTGCAGGAGGATAGGTTTTGATGTTCATGTTCATGTTCTTGATGAGCCATATGCTACCACCCTAACGCGGAGGGTACAGGCCAAACCAACATGGTCTGACCCTTCCGTAAATCTTGTGGTGTTCTTCACAAAGGAGGAAGACAGCAACCATCCATGGTTGGAGCACGAGAACGATAGCTGACACCACCGTCGGCCGCGACGAAGGCGACGGCGCAACGGCGCCGCCCCGCGGTCACCTCCACCGTCTGCAGCTCCGCACCGCCCTGCGGCCGGACCGCCGCCCCTCGGCCGGACTGCCACCTCCCGGTCGGACCGCCTCCCCGCGCGGCCGAACCGTCGTCCCCGGCCGAGCCGCCCCACGGCCTCGCGCCCTCGCGGCACTCTCTGCGGCCCCTCACGGCCTGCCGGGCTGGACCCTGCGGGCCGGGCCGACACAAACCGGGTCAGCCCAGGCTGGGTCGGTCCGACCAGGTCGGACCGGACCCGGGCCCACTCCGACCCATTTACTTTCTTTTGGTCATAACTTTGGCACCAAACGTCTGTTTGACGAACCGTCAGCGACATTGGAAATCTTGGAGCGAGACGGTCCCTTTGAGTATACCCCACTGGAATTTTGGATTAAGATGGGGGACGGTCAAGTTGGATCGAGCACGAATCCAACCGGGCCCCCAGGACTAAAAGGCTAATAACTCACAAACCGGGCATCCGATTGACGTGTCGTCTGTTACGTTGAGACCCCTATGACGTGGCGGACCTTTGAGATACTTCTTTATGGGACTTTGTGGCGGTTGGAGTATCGACCAGTAGCTTATGGAGCGGATCCTCCCGGAGATGAGCGAGCATAGTGCGGGAACTCAGTAGCTGGCTGAGACTTGACGACTGCTGACCTTTTCGACTCAGAGTGAATTGACAGGCCCAATGGGGAGCGCCTCTATGTGACGTGGTAGACCCACGGTGGGGAGCGCCTCTGTGTGATGCGGCAAACCCACGGTACTCGACAGAAGGGGTACCTCAGCAGGCCAGGAGGGGGTGCACCTCTGTGTGACGCGACAGACCCACGGTACTCGACTGGAGGAGTACCTCAGCAAGTCACGAGGGGGAGCGCCTCTGTGTAACGCGGCAGACCCACAATACTCGACAGGAGGAGTACCTCAGCAAGTCACGAGGGGGAGTGCCTCTGTGTGACGCGGCAGACCCACGGTGGGGAGCACCTTTTTGTGACGCGACAGACCCACGATACTCGACAGGAGGAGTACCTCAGCAGTCCAAGATTAGTGGGAAGCACCTCTGTGTGACGCGGCAGGCCCACTAAACCCGATAGAGGAGGGGTTCTCTAGCAACCGGGGTGTTCGACGATGTGACTGAAGATGTTACTTGTTACTACCCCTAGAATAAATCCTGGTGTGAGCTGAGTCAGTATCTCTGTGTTTTCCTCATGATTGAGATGAATTACTTGATAACTTAGGTATATGTATGGGCATATACCTAAGTAGGGTTATCCGTTGATTTCATACTTTGTGGTTTACCCTTGGTGGTTTTTGTGAGACCTTGAGGGTCTCAGGGTCCCTACTGAGTCTCGTTATACTCACCCATGCACGGGCTATGCCTGCACTACGTTGTGTTTGGTGCAGACGACGGACAACGTTGATCGAGACTGAGGGTACAACGACTGGATGATGTCCGGAGGTGGACCTTACGACGAGTCGGTACACGGAGGAGACGGATGGACGTGGAGTGCTGAGGAGGCAATCTGTAGCTACCCTTTAGGTAGGAACCTTAGAGGACGACCAAGTAGATGTTTTCCTTTTTCTTTAGTTGTACTTGTACTTTCTGTTTCTTGTACCTTTACTGTCGGGCTTGTATTTCCGGCCCCCTTTACTTTCAACACTCTTTTGGTTATACAGTTTGCATGTGTTCATATCTTGTTGTGTGCTTGGTTACGTGAGTTTGCAGGTTATAAAGGCAATGTCTTCCCAGTTTTAGGGAAAACGCCTTTCGGTGCTAGTCGTCAGCCCCTGGCCTATGGAAGGCGGGCTTGGGGTAGTCACAGCACAGGCCCCGGGGGACGGGTCGTGACATCACTGACCCGTGTTGTTCGTGACACGACTGGATACTCAGTTGACACTACACGGCGTGTTCCATATGGACACGACGTGTACTTGGAAAGATAACACTGACCTGTGTTGTTAGTTACACGGTCGGATTCCAAGATTACACTACACAACGTGTTTAGAACTGTCACGACGTGTATCACCCAAGGTTTCTCCGTCCGTGTTTTTAGTCACACAGGCGGACACAAGGTCAACCCTACACGGCATGTACAACCGGTACACGGTGTGTTCCCACAAGAACTTCTCTATCTCGTGTCTCTGCCCACACGGCCTATGACACGGTTAGAGACTACACGGCGTGTACATAAGGTACACGGCGTGTACTTAAGAAAAACAGTTTCTTCCTGAACAGAAGAACACATGGCGTGTAGTCAAAACTACACAATGTGTATTCTAGGTTTTTCCGGACAGTATGCCCCAGAAACAACTCCAAAGCCCAGAAAAACACTGAAATGAACGTCAAAGTGCCAAATTCTGATCCGTAAGGGCTCATACTCCCCGCGAATCAAAGTTTGGCATCTTATACAAGTTATAAGAAAGAAAACAAGGCAATGATCCACCAAATTCCGGTCCATGAGGGCCCATAACACCTCAAGAACCAAAGTTTGGCGTTCATTCAAACAAAACTTCACCCAAACAATACCCTATCAAACGGCAGGTATTTTTTTTATCACGGCATCTATCACAACAACATGCATATCTAGCACAACACCTATCACAACAACATGCAATCGCTAATGCACCTATATGGCATGGAAAGTATGCATGACATGTGATTTCTAGCAAGTGCCTATATGATGCATGAGATGGCATACCCACATCTCATCGGGTTGCAACAGAAATAGAACATCAATAACATCAACAATAACAACACAAAACATGTGAATCACTCAAGGTGAAATCAAATCAACTGTAATAATTGCAAAACCAGAAAAATTGCAATTAAACGAGGTAGATTGGATTTTACCTGTACACGAGTTAGCTACTCTCGGGCACAACTTATTATCAAGTACATATTCCGTCACATCCCTGACTATAAACTCCAAACAGTAAGTCAAAGAAAAGAAACCCCTTTGATACCACTTTGTAACGTCCTGGTTCCGGAAGCCACCCAGAGGTGCCATGTACCCGATTGGTCACATGGTCTCAAGCGCATTTCCCTGAACGCCAGAGACTGCCGACTAGCAGCGAAGGTCTTGGGTGTGATAATGGGGAAATTATGCCCTCATTGGCAGAGTAACACAGCGGAAGGAAACAATAGTAAAAGCGGAAGCAGGAATAATCCGTACAAAAGTAAACAGCAGAAGACTGGAAAATAATAAACTGGAGCACACATATATATATGAATGATGTATGATACATATGTCTAAGAAATCAGCCAAACAAATCACAATGCTGGAATACAACAGTACCAAACTCAAGTACAAAAGGAAGCAAGTAAACAACTACTCAGCATCGCAAGTCATAGCTTGGTCTCATGCTCTCCAGCTCCACAGCAAATCAAGCACATGAAGTAGAGTGTTTGCCCTTATCTATACCTGCAACAATATAATCTGTTTGGGCCCAAAAGCATAGCCCAAATAGGGTGTGAGACTAAATCCCAATAGGCAACCACCACGAAATATGTGTCTAACAGTCAGTGAGTATATATGGCAGGCAATAAGTAAAAAGAGTGCAGTAAACAAGGAAGTACTCAGCAGCACACAATCCACAGTTTCAAAGCATTCAAATACCACATATCAAGTAAGCAAGAAAACACACAGGTAACCCTCTGAGAAGTACTCACAGCCTAACCCCTCTGGTCCTACCTAGCAGCAAGCAAGCAAGCAACACAACAGGTAACCCTCTGGGAAGTATTCGCAACCTATCCCCTCTGGTCCTACCTAGAAACACAAGCAACTCTCTCGGCAGTACACTCAGTCTAACCCCTCTGGTTCAACTTAAGCATAGACTCTCTAAGGAAACACTCACCGTCAATTCCCTCTATAGTCTCGTATCGGTACTAAAGGGGCTCTAGGGAAGCACTCAACATCACATTCCTTTTGTGGCCCGCGTTGAGGAACTACAGACACTCTGGGGAAGCACTCAACGTCAATTCCTTCTGTGGTCTCGCATCGTAAGTTATAAAGACACTCTGGAGAAGCCCTTACGTTCATCCTCCCTATGGTCTATACACTATGTTCTCACGGCCTTGTGTATGTCAAGCAAGTACAGCGAACCGTATTGGCCAAAGTAAACCTCAAGAACTACTTGGCTAGCAGTCTATAGCATAACAACATATCAGAACAATCACATCATCCTACAACTAGGCATGTGAAAGTAAACAGCAGCCTAACAGGCAAACTAGACCCTGCAGTCAAAACAGGCAATCATGCATGGGCAAAAACTTCCAAAGCATAGCAATTAACCCTATTCACATTCAATTATCATCAACTCAAGTATGCAAGCATAGCAGGCAAATAATATGGCTAAAATGGTAAACGCGCAATACCTCATTCATGGGTATTGGCAATTTTGCACATAAAACTCAAAGACTTTTTACGGAAAGGCACAAACCACCTACCTCGGTGTTGGGAGATCGATATAATCCAGTGTCGGCCCTTGGATCAACCTAGAACGTGGTAGATCTACAAAAACGTCTAAAATGTTCAACCCACGATATATCACGAGAGAGGAGAAATCAGCAGATGATGCTCTAGGAGAAGAGAGAACTCACCGATGTGATTCCAACGCAACCGACGGTGTTCGATTCGGAGGATGAACGCTCGCTCGGGGGCTCGTTGAAGATCTGCGGTCGTACGGCGCTCCTGGACGAGACGAACGAAGAAGGGGGGTGTTCTGTCAATTAGACGTGACCCCGGTGCGTTTAATGAAAAAAATACACATCGTGTACTTTTTAAGTACGCGGCATGTACTCGCCTTTTCCGTACTCCGCTTTAGGTGGCCTCTAGGTCACCCCCACATGGTCGTGTGCATGGCCGCTACACGGCCAGCACACGGTTACCTGTGGTAACCAAGTACACGGCGTGTACTTCGAAAATTTCCAGAAATTCCTCTTTTTCTCAAAAACGAAAAGAAAAGGAAAACATACCTGAAAAAGAATATCTGGGTTCTTACATATGTAGTAATTCCCCCCAATGGAGTGTGATGACCTCGACCTCTCATCCTCTAGATCAATATGAGTTCTTAAGCATCATTGACAAGAAACTTAAATGATCGTCTTCCTTTGGAATGTAAGCTCATAGCTCGTTGCGGATATGGGATCCATTGGGTGTTTTCAGTTCCATGAATAAATCCCATTGGAAACCATATGAAATGTGAGTAATTCCCCACATGCGAACAACCGCATCTCTGGGTCAAAACAAACCACCTACCTAAAAACCATCTCATAATTTTCATGGCCATTGTTTGGATTATAAAAAGGGAAATGTGGATCCTTTCCACTAGAATGTCTTGAGTGACAGGACATTCTGAGTCTAATGGTGAGGGTCGTTGAGACTTGGTACAATAGTGGGAGACTTCATAAAATTCCAACTCACTTATTTTGTAATCAACTAAAGTACTAATATATCTATTTTAATTAGTGTAAAATTGGAAAGTGAAACCATGAAAACACTATGATCATTCCTTAACATAGGGCATGTCCTCATAGATACAAATTTCCCAAAGTGGCATAAATTTTTTACACTGCTTTATTATTAGAGAATACGTACTATGTGTTAGAATGCCTTAAAAATAATAATCTTCCCACCAAGAGGAGGTGAAATGTTACGAATCAGCCCAAATACCCTGGTACGCTGATACCCGAGTTGGTCCTGCCATGTCCAGAAGGGCATTCCGAATCCCCACGGTTTAGCGACTCGCACATAACATCATATAAGAAACAAAAGGGAATGATTTTTCCACAGAACATTGAATGATAAACGATACAAGTCAGTATACTCAACACTCCAAAGGGAGAATGTACTAGAATCAAACAGGTACAAAAATACCCAAACGTCACATCATTAAAAGACAGATACTAAGGCCATCAAGCGACTGCATCAACATCATCACCAAGACTGAAACTCAAAATCCTTGTGCAATAGGTGGACCATAGCTCCATCGGTCACCACGATCATGGGTTAGATTATTCTTCTCATGTGGCCTAAGCTGTCTAGATCTATAGGATACCATGTGACCACCTTGCATAAGAACATGACCCAAACCCAAACTTGATGTGTCAGGAAAGACCACATAGCTCTATCCAACCTCTAGAAGAGTCAACACTAGTGAGTCAAAAGATGTTTCGACTCATCAAAATAACTCTAACATTTTGAATCCCAGATAAACTTCACCCCTTTCTGAGTGAGAGCAATCATCGGCCAGCTTTGAGAAATCTTTGACAAACCAACGGTAAAACCCTTCCAAGCCCAAAAATATCCAGATCTCGAAAGCATTACGGAGTTTCTCCCATGTAATAACAACTTTTGCCTTCTCAAGATCAACTTTTTCCTTCTCAAAAGCATTACGGAGTTCCTACCAGGAACTTCACTTCTCAAATCCAAAAATTACATTTTTAAAGTTTTGCGAAAAGTCTATGATCTCTCAAGATTCCTAGAATTGGACCCAGATGACGCACATAATCCTCCTTGATTGTGCAGTAAACCAAGATGTCATGCACAAAGACTGTCATGAATGAGTCGATGTACTCATGGAATATCTTGTTCATTAATGCCATGAACACTACAGGAGAATTAGTTAGACCAAATGGCATAACAAGATACTCTTAATGGTCATACATACTCCTGAAGGTGGTCTTATGAATATCATACTCTTTTATTCACAACTGGTTATAACAAGACTAAAGATAAATCTTTGAGAACCACTTTGACACTTTCAACTGGTCAAACAGATCATCAATTTGTGGCAACAAATACTTTTTCTTCACTATAACTTGATCGATTTTCTGGTAATCAACACATAGCCTAAGTGTTCCATCAGCTTTCTTCACAAAGAGAACATGTGTTGCCCAAGGTGACACACTCGAGCATATAAAACCTTTCTCTAGAAAAACATCCAACTTGGATTTCAACTCTTTCAACTCCATTGGTTCCATACGGTAATAAGGAATAGACATTGGCTGAATACCAAATACCAAATCAATAGAAAACTCCATCTCTCTTATCGGTGGAAAGATATAGAAATCAGAAGAAAAAAATCGGGAAAATCGACAACAATTAGAGGGAGATCATCACTCAAAGATTCAAAATCAAACACTGATACTACCCTGCCAGACACTGGAAAAGAATGTCCAACTCTACTCGACTTCAGGTCTCATTCTCCCTGAAAAACACAGCACAACCCATCAGGCATAGTATAGGAAACTCGTCGAAGATAACTGTCAATCTAGGCCTTATGAGCAATCAGTCAATCCATCTTGAAAAGGATGTCAAGAGGTTTCATGTCGAGGACCATAAAATTCCAAGTAAGCTCAAACTTTGATAAAGAGAAAACACAAACATGACATCAAACACCCTACTCTATCTTCATTCTGAGGGGCATAGTAATATCCATCACATAAGATAAAAGCTATGTATGAAGGTTTAAATGGTTCACAACACAAGTTGATATAAACGAGTGAGATACACTAGTATCAAATAAAGTAGCCACTAAAGATGAAATTATAGTGATGGTACATCTCACAGTAATTGGACCTACATCAGCTTCCTCTGGGGACTCTTCCACTGCGTGAAAAAGCTTCGTTCTGAATGCTTCTGGCTAAACCCCTAAGTTCTTGAAGCATTTGATTACACCACAGTACTTTTAGGTGCTAATGAGTTTGTGCCATGTGGAGCAGAAAAAGACGTGACAAAACTTCTACTAGTGACATGAGTGTACACATGAACTACAGATCTCGGGTGCCTCGATGCAAACCTATCTCGAATGCCCAACCTTGCCACACTAAAAGCAAGTCATAGGGTCACTGTCAGGCATCGCAGGAGGTCTGGATGATGCATGCTGCTTAGAACCACCACAAGACTCATCACACTTTCTCTTTCCTTTAAAGTAACTCATTGAACTATCACTGAGAGAAAAAAGAACTCTCGTTAACCCTAACTTACCAACCATGGCAAGCTCGACCATCAATGATTTATCCAGTACGTCAGCATAAGATGTGAGCTTCAACAAGAAGACTTGAGATCAGACGTCAACACAAAGACCCATCTCAAACCTTCGAGCCTTCAGTTTCTCATTTGTCACCACCTTAGGAGAAAATTGAACAAACTTAGCAAAACGGTTTGTATATTATGTCACGATCCTGTCACCCTGCTGGAGGCTGAGAAACTTCATGGACTTCACCAAGACCATTGACTCTGGACAAAACTGATAAGTGAAAAGAACTCTAAAGTCCTTCAACTCCAATCCCTTGTGTTTCTTTTCCATCACCATCGAACTTCACCATCTCCTGCTAGGTCCTTCAAGCTTAAATGTAGCACACTTCGCCTTTATAACTTCGAGCATTTCCAAGAACTCAAACAACGAATCTATCTTTTTCAACCAATCCTCATCCTCTTGAGAATCATTAGAGCCTTGGAAAGCTAGTGACTTCTAATGAAGAAACTCTTGAGCACTATCTCTTGATGCATCCCTTCAAGGTTCCATAACTAGAGCCTGAACTGGAACGTGTGTAGGCATTTATCCCAGAGCTTGGACAACACGCACCACTATCTCAATGAGATTCTGGTTCAATGGAGGATTCTCTTGTTGTGGTTAGCCAACAACTTCCTCTTATGGCATATTCAAACGTCTTCTTGAAGACATGATGCTACACAACATCAATAGACAACATCGAAACATCAACAATAGTACACAAATCATCAACTCAAACAAGAGCTACAGGAATATCAATTCCATCGAACAGAATTCAACTTTGGGATTTTTTTCAAGATACTCATATCAATAGTAGGGAAAAGACTAAGATTCAAATCAAGTTATTCCTCAAAGACACTTTTCTGAAACATCCATGGTGGCTTAAGACTCATTACAATGAGAGCTGGTTAGACACTCACTCGTAACTACCTGAAAAGTCTCGACAATCCTATCTCTTGTCTACCAAGACAACCCAAACTGCATATTGACATCAAGGAAAGATGCACAACCTGCACCTCTGATACCGCTGTCACGAACCAGCGCAGATACTCTGGTAGTCTGATACTCGAGTCAGTCTTAACATGGCCTGAAGGGCATTCCCGATCCCCACAAGTTGGCGACTAGCACCTGGCATCATATAAGAAACAAAAGGGAACGATTTTGTCACAAAACAATGGAAGATAAACAATACAAGTCAGTATGCTCAACACTCCAAAGAGAGATGTACCAGAATCAAACAGGTAAAACAATACCCAAACACAACATCAAAATCACCAAGACTAAAACTCAAAATCCATGTGCAACAGGTGGACCATAGCTCCACTAGTCACCACCATCACTCTAGAGTTTCGTGTATTAAGCACAACTACCACTTTTAAGTGTCGTTTTCCCTTTCCCTAGACCCGGCATGACAAGATCTACAAACACCTAAAGGTAAAGGTAAGGTGTGAGCTGAAAAGCCCAGCAAGGTCCCACCAAATGTTCCATAAACAATTCCATAACAATTAAACCAAATATGCTTTCAATTTAAATAAATACACAACATGGCATTTACATATTTTTGACAAAATATGCTTTTAAATCAAAAGGATGGCAGATATATCAAAACATGGTGAAATGAATATTTTATATAAAACATTTGTATAAAACAGTTGGTATGAATAAAACAATTCATAATCAATTGCATGTAATCATCGAATCAAAAAAATCATAGCACGATGTTCATAAAACCTATGATATGTTAGTTTATGGCTATAGGATCACAACAATTCTCATTTATCATCACGGCTCAAGATAGGTGTGTACACTCAAATCAACACCCCATAAGAGGAGCCCATTATGGGCAATCGTGTCGAACTTGGTTTAGTTAGTTTGTCATCATCATTCCATTGCTAAGGAGTTAAGAGTCCAAGTGTGTTTTTCCTAATAACCACTAACTACCCAAACTCGCATGTGCTTCAACAATCAACCAATCAATCAACCATGGAAAATCAATCATTTCAATACATTTCATCAATCACAATTCAAATGCCCAAAATCGGTTTTCAACCTGCCCTTTTAAATTTCAAAACCAAATCACAGGTTTTCATTACTTCATGACCTTTTCAAATCATCTTTCATTTTAAGCCAATTTTCTCAAGAATCGCATCAAATCATTTCATCAAATCCAATTTCAAATCAAGCCAACATTTTTTTCAAACCCACCCAATAATTTCAATTTCATTGAAATTGGGGGTTTTTCACAAATTTCATGCCTTTTTCAAAACTCACATCAAATCATCTCAAATAAGGGTTTTTAAATCAATTAAAAACTCATTTCAAATCATTCAAGCAATTTAGGGTTTCAATTTGTAGGGTAAAGCATTATGGAACCACATACCTTTAAATCACACATAATCAAATCAACACAACACCCACAACGGGATCCGCCAACGATAACGGAGGTGAAGGAGATCAAGAAATCGAACCTACAGTCAAGATCCATCAAAATGAAGATTTAATCCATCAATAACATGATGATCTATCACTTCCTAAGGAGAGAAGAGGATATCGGAAACAAATACACGAGAGAAAAACTCATCGGAAAGAGATCCAATGTGATGACTGGAGCTTTGATCTGCAAAGAGAAGGCATTAGAGGAGTCAAAATCACCTCTTGAAAATCTTCAAGGACCAAGGAATCGTGTTAGGTTTGAATGGGGGTGTTTTTCATCTTAAACGGGGGTCCTGAGATTTTTAATTAAATTTTCAAGGCAATTAAAAACCACTCGCACAGTTTACTGGAGAGGTTGCACGGTTAGTAGTAGTAGTGTGCCTTAACCATGCACCCTACTGGTCTTTTGGATGGGGTGCACAATTTGGCAGCACGGTTACTTTAACCATGTGTCAATCATGTAAACCTTCGTTGTCCAAGGGTGCACGGTTTGGAGGGGTAGTTGTTGGATTGGTGTAGCCTAATTTGTCTTGGATGATGCTGGGTCGAATGCTTGCGGCCCATACCGAGTGTAGCAAAGTTGACCGGACGACACCGACAGAGCATTGTAGCAGTGGTGACTTTGGTACGGCTACTGTAGCAGCTCAGACTTTGGAGACGGCAATATTGTAGCTCCACAAACTTCTTGTCACCGACCACTGTAGCAGCTTGGGCTTGGGTGGCCACAACATTGTAATAGTGTGGACTTCTCAGCCACCTTTCACCGTAGCACAGCAGACTTTCTATGTGGTTGGTGGAACAGTGTTTCGTCCTCTTTATTAGCTCATTCCGAGCTAGGGTTTCTGAGTTGTGAAACTTTGATTTTTCTCCCTGTAATTTGTGCTCCCGACTATAGTGATATTTTTGTCTCTCCATGGACATAGGAATTATTCATGAACCACATAAATCTCTGTGTATGTGCTCTTCTTCTTCTTTTGTTTTCGTCATTTCTTCATCTGCAAACCTCTGTCGTGTGACTCCCAGTGTTTCTGCAACAGTAGTCGCACGATTTGAACACACCATGTGCCCCCTTCCAGTGGCTCAACATAGGGCGCACGATTTACTGGGCCAAACTGCATGGTTTTCCCCAAACGTGCACAACCCCATGGGCTTCCAAAATTTTCCAAAAACTCCTGAAAAGACCCCAAAGCAATACTATCAAAACATGATCAAAATAAGGGTCAAGAATTACCTTAAAGAAGGTAACAGGGAGTTACATGAAAAAAGATGTCTACAGAAGATATATGGAAGGAGATTCCTCCATGATATTTTGTTCTCTCTTCAGAAGAAGAAAAGGAGGCTTAAAGATAAATGATATTCTCCCTGCACTATTTTACTATAAACTTGAAAGGGGGTGCTTAGCTTGTAATCATGTCTTCAAATATTAAAGCACATTGTTTAAAGTTGAGCTTCCATTTGGATAATTGATTATCCATGAATCTCATGTTATCATTTTTCCACCAAGGTTCTCCTTATTCATCCAAGTTTGGGTGAACATTATGGAGAAGCCACACATAAATCCAATTTTATATACTTCACCTAGAAAATAAGGTTTGGTGGGAAAAAAATCCTCACTCCTTATGGTGAAAAGAATAAAAGACAAGGTTGAAAATTCCATGAACTTTAAAGCCAATGGTGTCCTTACAATGCCTTTCAAAGAGAAAGGATTCAGATAGAGGGAAATGAATAGAAGGCTATTTACTTCTCATATGGAAACAAATAGTTATTGGAATAATTGTAATGAATTAAAATAATAGTTATAAACTTCTGGAACATTCATCATTGAATATAATATTTCCATTGGACTTCTTAGGCGTTAAATACAATATGCTTTACATATATTCTCATTTGAGAATTAAGAATGTTCATAAATATTATAAGTAGGGTGGCTGAGAAAGGGTGACTCCTATGTCAGTAGCAAGAAGACAAAACTTATATATTGCTAGAATGGATTGATTCCAGTTTGTAATGAGGGTTTCTAAAACATTTATCTGAGTGTCCAGCTAAACACAAGGCATTATATCACATTTAATATAAATGTTTCTATGGTACTTCATACTAAACTAATGGTTTATTAACTCTTGAATCAGAGATATCCATTGCGATGAATGATGAATATAAAATATAAGACTCTTACCCGATTGTGGAAAGATAATTCTTTATCAAATAAAATTGAAAGTATTTGACTTATTTATACCCAAAAAAAGTGTTTTGGTCTCTATTGAGCTAAGATACTAAGTATATTAACAAACTATTTATCATGTTTTAGATAAAGAAACCTTTAGAAATAAAGGTACACCACAAAAATTTCAGAGTTAGTTCGATAAGGTCATGTGAATTATTCTAAAGCTAGATGTAAATTCATATACATCATGAGATTCATTTAAAAAATTTAGAAATGTTCAGTGAAGTAAATGAGTGCACTTGGTAAAGATAGAGGAACCTCCAAACTGGATTGTTGGGGAACATCTTATCCAAGTAATCATTTATTATACATGTGGAGTAAAGGTATTCCCAAACTCACATTTCCATATATACATCAATATCATGATGGTAGTAAAATGAAGATCAATGATGATTCATATATATATATATATATATATTGCAAATCTTCCATAATTTCTTCCAAGACATGTTTTGCAAATAGCAATGCAACAACTAACCATATGCCAACTATATTAACTAATAAATATCATATCAATTAACATATGATAAGAATCTATTAGGACACAACCTCAACTATTTGTGGAAAATCGTTTGTTTGATAGATAAAATAATATTTTTTCAGTAGAAGAAAGCATAAACCACATAATCACAATCACCGCAGGGGTGAACTTAGTCAGTCTGCAAGGTTTTTATTCTCCGGAGTCATCCTTTGGTTTCGTCTACAGTTTCACTTTTATACATGAATTGGCGACAATATTTAAAAGGGTGGGCAGGGTTTCAGACCAGAAGACACCTCTCCGGCGACGGCAATTGGTGCAGTTCCAACTGATGGTGGCGGTGGTGCAATTTTGTTGGAGCCAGGGAGTGGTGGTGGTTGGTCCAGTGGGCATGGGCCTGAAGGACCCGGTCCAGCAACTCCTGGGGAACTGGCTCACCCCGCCTCTATTGCGGGGATATTCGAGCTGTGTGCACCAAAGTTTTCCACTTATCCTTCAGATCGACATAAGTTCGGTGTTTCACGTCATCAAAGGCTCGAAGCTTAACATCCCGCCACCTGCCGGTTCCAAGTTTCTCGACAGCGTGAATAAGTGCTTCAACCTCAGAAACGGAAAAAGGGCGACAGATCCGCCGCTTCCCATTCTGAGAACGCTTCGATACCCAATGCATTGGGACTATTGCCAATGCTTCAGAGCTTTCTGCAGGAATGGATACCAGCGCAAGTGAATCCGCAGTGCCCTTGTCCTTTGGCATGTAGATAGATGATGATGGCACAGAATCATGGTCCCTTTCAATTGGATTGCCAACAGGATTGGCTGCAGAAGGGCCCTTGTGAACCATACTACTGGTTGAATGACCATTTAAGGGCTGAGGTGGGTCGCAAGGTGTTGGGCCCGATGCTGGGGGAGAGCCTGTGAAGGATTGGGCTCTAGAGTGAAGCCCAAAGCATCCGGTATATTATCATGAAAAATTCCAGTCTGAAGAAGAGTCTTATCATCATCCCTCACACTCTTCCCCCGAAGAAGAACACCAACATGCAATTCAACTCCAAAAATGGTAGCCACAGCCTCCATTACGGTCCTCTTCAAAGAGCCAACAGTAGCAGACGGTGGGATGTCAATGAAGAGCTCCGAAACTTCGAAGGATTCAATCCTCAGCTTCACATGTGAATCCATGAATTGACAAGGGTGCTGATCTTCTGCAGAAGACACAGATTTGGCAGCGTCACCAAGAATTCCCTCTTTAGAGGAGCTGGAAATGCCTTCACAACTATATCCCCCATCAGAGCATGAAGTTGAGCTACAAGCATACATTTTCCTTTTTCTAAAAGGATAAATCCTTCGAGACCTTGGGCGCCTGTAACAGGCCTTCCAATTGCCATAAATGGGTTTTGATTTCCGTTCATTTGAAATATCCCCTTTCCGGGATTGAAGTTTCCAATATTTTGAAGCCAAGAACTTCCTTATCCTTTGGTCAACAATTTGTGAAGGTTGCCTAAAGGTTTTTGCTGTGGTGCTAGGTTGAGTACACCTAGAAGAGTTTTCGTAATCATCTCTAATATCACTAATACCTAACTTTACATTTTCCCAATACATGGGAAGAGAGCCACTATTATCTAAACTGACCGCTGCAGGAGACATTCCATTGAAAACCACAGAATCCTCTGCGCTGCAAGGATCAGCCGAACCGCAACCTAAAGCCTTTTCGGTATTAAGTGACTCAACTTTTACTTTCTTGTTAGATTCATCCACATCAAAACCGATCTTCTCCGAGGGACAGACGGCATTATCCAGTGTGCATGGAAATTCCTTTAAACTATAACAGCTTCTTTGATCACAGTGTTTTATTTTCATAATATTTACCTGGTCTTTGGGTTCTTTACTTGCAGAACTTTCAAAAATATCACAGCAATCATTTTCAGATGATTCCTTGCCAGAGGCAGAAAGGCTCCCTCCTTCCAGCAATATTTCTCCTGCTACAGTAGCCAATAAATCAAATGCACGACGCTGCTCATTTTCTGCAGCTTTCTTTCTAAATGATATCCTCCTTGCTGATCTTGCAGCTCGAGGTGTGGCAGGAACCTGATAGCCATTGAATCCATATTCTAGCCTTTTTTGCAACACCGTATCTTGGAAATCATACCAATAAGCACTCACAAACACAGGTCATTAAGGATATTAACATCTAGTCAAAATCGACTACATTAGGAAACCTATCACCTTAAGGATAGTGGGAGGAGATTTAACTTCTATGGGTTAAAGCTCTGGATGCACATGAGTTGGCATAGGAATGTCAAACTCCGCTGAGCTCAGCAGGGGGTAGTTCAGAGACACATACTATGTAGGAAGTCATAACTGAAGAGGTGGTTTCTGTTCACCGTGGTGGGTGATACATATATTATTCTTTCAAAATAGTGATTCCTATAAAGAAGCCCTAAATGACAACATGCTAAGATTGACAAGTATGTATGAATTCAGTAATGGATTCCGTGTATCAAGATTTGGGGACTCCATATTTTGGATGTTTCTGCGACTTGATATTGTTGGTGAGTATTCAAAAAAAACTGGGCATGGATGGTACAAATCGGTAGCAATAAAGCATGATTGATTATTAAAAGGTTTAGTCTATGAAAAAAACCTATGCACCAATCATCATGACTAAAATCCTTTAAAATCTACTTGTCAAAGCATACTTATATGATGATCATATTGGGCTATTTATTTTCAAGACCACCTCATTTGGAGGAAATCTTACAAAAGATGTCAATATGACGCGACCAAAAAAGTATATGTCTATATGGCATAACTAGAAAGGGTCGATGACGTCAATAAATACCAATAAGATATGCAGATTGCATAACTTAATTTATGGATAAATCATGCATAGTGATAATAGAATATTCGTTTGGAAATGGAGTGTCATGTGTCTAACAGGTTAGTGGGAGTAAGTTTTCAAGTTAGATATGTTAATAACATATGGAAAACAAATGTTATGTCTTATAATTTTGTTAAGACTAAGGAATGAATTTCTCCAAGATCGACTTAAAGTGGCAACCAGATTATAGGGAATGAGATCTAAAAAAATAGATCCATGGGTTTGCTAAATCTAATCATAGTTTATATATTGACAAAGTGTTGAAAAATACAAGTTGAAATAATTCAAGATCTAATTGTTGTTGGCATATAATCTTTCCAGTAAAACTTCCATGAGCATAGGAAGAAATTATTGAGATTAAAAGAATTCCACAACCTTAAGTGCTAGGATTTTATCTCATGTCATGATTTTACTGACAATTGATATCACTAATGCATGATGCACAATAGGTGAATATGAAACAGATCCAACATAACGACACTAACTAACAGTTAGAACTATCTGACAGTACTTGAAAAAGTAGAACTGGATGGGTTTCTAGAGTCTGGAGGAATGGGATTACTAGTGTTAAAGGGAATTGAACATTTGTCTTCATTTAGTTCAACTTGATCTAGTATCATATGCAAGACAAACTTATTATAGTCGGTGGATGTCATATCTACAATATCTGAGTATGTTGTGGTTTCTATGCAACTTAAGAAGCGATTAAGTAACCTGCTCATATATTGAACTATACCAAAATTAAAAGTCTTATCATTATTATGATAAGCTTGGACTATGGACTTAATCAATATGTTAGGTTTCTGACAAGGGAATAAGAGGTGGGCACTCAATAATATCACAACTTGAAGGATTTTCTCAAGGTAGTGATGTCGCGATAAGTAGATTCGTCACAAAAACATATGGCTAAACCAACCCTAGCCATGGAAACATGGTAGGCCTGACAATTGTAGTCATACTCAGCAGAAGCATGTTTTACATGTGAGAACTTACCAATCATTAGTAGTTTGCTTTCGTACAAGTGAAAGTCTGTTGGAATTGGTTCTCTAGAATCAACTACTTGTACTTTAGATTGTCTGTATATTCATGGATTTGAATGTTAATAACTTATCACAAATTGATTGTTCTTCTACATAACATTATGTGATAGTGTCCTGGAATATTTTTCATATTGAAAATGTCATAAAAGTTCTCCGTTGTGATGAGAATTTTGAAATGTCATGATGATATTCTTAAAAATTGTTCTACGGTCGGATAACATTCTATGATGGGATACACGGTATGTTGACTTTCAATTGCAAGTACTTGTAAGCAAAAGAGGCTTTATCTCATGAAGTTCGCACTTGGTAATCTCCAAGACGAAATATTATGAGAACAGATCTGCCTGTAAGAATTCAGCATGTTTATGTGTCATCAGATATCCCTATTTGTGAGTGTGTGTGATGGTCCTTATACTTTAAGATTATCATTAATACATGTCATGTTGGATTGGTGTAGCCCGATCTAATTGGGTCGAATGCTTGTGGCCCGTACTGCGCACCAGCCCGCAACTTTCGCGGGTTGCGCTCCGCGGTGAGCTCATTGGGGGTTGCGGGGGGCAACGCGCCCCTGCTCCAGGGGTCCAGGGATCGAAGGTCCTCGACCCAAATTTGGGGGGATTGTAGCAACTATGACCACTGTAACAGAGTTGACCGACCGACACCGACAAGGCGCTATAGCGACGCGGACTTCCAACCGTCATTCACTGTAACTCCTTGGACTTCCAGTCGGCAGCCACTGTAGCACTTTTGACTTGGGTGGTCATCTTTTACTGTAGCGATGCGGACTTTCTGACGGTTGGTTGAATAGTGTTTCATCCTCTACATTAACCCATTTTGGGGCTAGGGTTTCTTAGTGTGTGTGAGAGAAACTCCTACAAATTTGTGCTCCCGAATTTTTCATAGTGAGATTATTCTGCCTCTCTGTGGACGTAGGGATTTTTTCCCGAACCACGTAAATCTTTGTGTTCTCATTCTATTTTTTTTTTCCTTTTACTCTTCTCCGAATCATTTCTTTTCTGTCGTTGCGACTCCCAACGTTTCCGCATCATGTTATGACTCGCACATTTAAATGTATTATAGTAAACCATGACAAGACAGTTCAAGGCAAAGTTAGGTACGTTGGGCGCATCATGAATGATGTGTTATTAATGAATAAATCAAGGAAATATTTGTCTCTTCCATCTTTATGGAAGTTGATATCCCGACACTTTGATTAAAATAGAACCGTCACAATAAATTCAATGGTCATAGTGTAATGACAAGTTTATTTCAAACATTCAAAGAAAGACATCTCAAGCATGTAGTTTGATAACACGAGTGTGCAGTCTATTTGATGAGATATCGCGACAAAAGAGTTATATCATATAGTGAATATTTGTATGTGGTTGTTGTTGGTGTGACATATCATCTTCCTCTATGGGTGTCTTGACCCGTTGCTAGACAGTAATATTGGACTTTAAGCAAACTCGTCTAATGTCATTGAGAAATAGACCTAGAGAGTCACACACAAAATGTTTCCTTTAATCTCAATTAAATATTATATTTAACTATTAAAATAAATATTATTTTCCAGACCGAGAAATAATATTTATCCAAGATTTATTAAATGATCGAAAATATTAAATAAATATTTATTCACAAGGTAATTTTTTAATTACATGAATATATAATATTTATTTACTTCTTTTTATTCGCAAGGTAATAAATAAGTATTTATTCATTAATAAATAATTTATTTAATTACGCAAATATCAAAATAAATTTTTTATTCTTCAGATTATGAATACAATAGTTATTTATTGAATGTATAATATTTATCACTTGTTATTAGCAAGAAAATAAATAATTATTTATTAATAAATAATTTATTTAATTAGGTGAATATTAAAATAAATATTTTAGTCACTAGACCGTGAATATAATATTTATTTATGATAATTATTTAGAAATTCGATAAATATCAAGGAGGACGAAAGAACTCCATTATTAATTCAATGATAAATATTTATTTACCATACTGTAAATAATATTTATCATTGTGCGAATTAGCCCACATCATGGAATAAAATAATATTATTATTATTTTACATGGCAATGAGCTCTTTTGGGTATAACATATTATTAAGGATCTGTGTGCAATTATTTGATATGAAACTCTAACAATGTGTTTGGTGAAATTTTAGTAAAAGAAAAGAAATGATTTTGTTGGAACCCATTTAAGTTTAAATGGGTGAGTCCCACATCGGACTTACCCGTCTTGTATTTTGGTTTCCTAATCTATAAAAGAATATCCTCAACTCACATTGAGGTAAGGGGAATTCACCCAACTACATGGTATCAGAGGGATTTTTATCCCGAACCCTCCCTCCCTTGCGGATTCCCGGCGTCCTCCCGGCCCCACCTCTCTCCCTACTGCCCTAACCATTCCTGGCGGACCTCCCCTCCTGTCCCGGCGCAGCCCTCTCGCTTAGCTCCTCTCCGGCCTGCCCTCTCCCGGCGGCTCTCTCCCCGGCGACCCTCTCTCTCCCCGACGCGGCCCGCGCCTCCTCCGTCACGGCCCCCCCGCTCCTCCTGCGCGCGAATCCCGTCGCCGCGACTCCCGGCGCACCTCCTCCCGACAGCCCGCCTCTTCCCTGCCACCTCCCGGTCGCGCAGCCCTCCATCGCGCCGGCTCCATTCATCCCCGCGCGACGGCCCCCGCCTTCCCTGCGCGCTCCCGCTGTCCGCTCTCGCTGCCCCTCCCGGGCGCGGCTCCTCCCGCTCGGGACTCTTCCGCCCGCGGCTCCTCCTGCGACCAACCCTCCGACGCGGCTCCCTTCCCAGCAGCGGCTCCCGTC
Source organism: Viscum album (assembly GCA_963277665.1). Classification (NCBI taxonomy): domain Eukaryota; kingdom Viridiplantae; phylum Streptophyta; class Magnoliopsida; order Santalales; family Viscaceae; genus Viscum; species Viscum album. The sequence goes on along the minus strand of OY728147.1, from coordinate 1,810,965,727 downwards.
CCAGCAGCGGCTCCCTCCCGGCGGACCGATCCAGGCGGCGCCCTCCCAGCGCCCCGGCCTCCTGCCCTTGGCCCGACGCCCCGCCCTCGACGACGCCACAGCGCCCGCGCCCTAGCCCCAGCGCCCCCCCCCCTCCCAGCGCTCTTTCTCTCGGCGTGGCTCCCGGCCCCGGTTCCGGCGCCCTCCCACAGCGCGCCCATTCCCAGCCGCGCCCTCACCCTCGTCGGCCTCTCGCCCGGCGCCCGCGCCCTAGCCCCTGCGCCAACGCAGCGCCCCTGCCAGGCCGCTTCCCTTCCACCTGGCGACTCTCGGCCGCCAGGTCCAGCGCCCATCCCCCATGGACGCCTCCTCTGTTCTTCCGTCCCTGATCACGGCCTCCTCACGGCTTGTTGATGACCGCTTGGATGCCACAAACTTCTCCGTCTGGCGGAAGACGGTCTTGATGTCCCTCCGCGGCATGGGCCTTCATTCTCATCTTGAGAACCCCCCCTGCCCTCACTGACCCCAAATTCGATTCTTGGCAGCTGGCGGACAGCAAAATCTTCGCCTTACTGGTCAACTCTATGGACCGGTCCGTGAAGGATGTCACCAGGACTGCCAACACAGTCAAAGAGCTATGGGATTCCTTGATTGTAATGTTCTCCGAGACCAATAACTTGGCTCGGGTCTCAGATGTTCTACAGCGTCTCTCCCACATCCGCCAGCAGGACCGGACCTTTCCAAACTATTTCATGGAATGGAAGGGTCTCCGCGACAAGCTGCAAGAACTTTGGCCTATTCCTCAGACTCCGGCAAAGGCGCAGACTCAACGGGACCAGCTATGCCTCTTCAATCTCTTGAATGGCCTCGCACCGGACTACGCCACGACGGCTACTGAGATGCTCGTCAGCCCGTCTACACTGGATATCCCGCAGGTTTATCATCGCCTGCAGAAGGCTCATCGGGCCCTTGCCCCACCCGTTCCCATCCTGGATCACACTGCGCTCCTGGGCCGTGGTGGTGGCCGCCCTACCGGCCCACGCGGACGCGGCCGTGGAGATGGCCGACCTCGCCCCCTCTGCCAGCACTGCGGCAAACTCGGCCATCTGATAGACCGCTGCTGGGTCCTACATGGTCGTCCCGATTCGCACCCCCGGCAGGGCCAGACTGCGATCCGCGATGCGTCATCACCTGCTGCTCTTCCCCCATCATTGGATCTTTCACTGGCTGAGCTCCAGCTAATTCACGATCACCAGACCACCACCATGTCGGGCTCGCCATCCGCTTCTCTTGCCCATTCCGGGGGTCCCACTGCTCTTTTCAGTCATCGCACCCCTGCATGGATGCTTGACTCAGGTGCGTCTGACCACCTCACCGGGGATGCAGGTATACTCTCCGACTACCGCCCTTATCGTGGCTCCTCGGCCATCACTGTTGCTGATGGCTCCACTCTCCCCATCGCCGGCTTTGGCACTTGTTCCCTCTCCTCCTCCCTTCACCTCTCCTCAGTGGCTCATGTTCCCCGCAGTCCATTTCACCTACTTTCCATCAGCAAGCTAACCAAGGACCTCAACTGTAATGCCATATTTACCTCGTCTTCTGTTGTGTTTCAGGAACGGACGACGAATCGGGAACTTGGTAGAGGCCAGCTTCGGGATGGGGTGTACATGTTCGATGGCCCGACTTCCATCGCCTGCGTGTATGTCCCTGCTCGTGCCGCCGACCTCCATTCTCGGTTGGGCCACCCCTCCGCCACAGCACTTCATCAGCTCTTTCCCGATATTAGCCCCTGTTTATCTTTTCCTTGTGAGTCGTGTCGGTTTGCGAAACACCATCGCACATCCTATCCTCGAGTTGACACACGGGCCGCTCGTGCCCTCCTCTTCCACCGCCAGGTACCTCTTCTCTTCTGGGGGGATGTCATCCTCACTGCTACTTACCTTCTCAATTGTCTTCCCTCCTCCATCCTTCGGGGGGAGACTCCTTTTCATACCTTGTTTCCCTCTCTCCCTCATCACTCCCTTCCACTCCGCGTTTTCGGATGTCTCTGTTATGTCCGGGACACTCGCCCAAATCTCTCCAAACTATCACCCAAATCCCTTCGCTGCATTTTTCTCGGTTATTCCCGCACTCAGCGCGGGTACCAATGCTTCTCTCCAGACCTCCGCCAGTATATCACCTCTGCCGACGTATCGTTTGTCGAGAGCTCTCCTTTCACTCTCCCCTCTCCTCCTCCTGACACTACCATCGATGATTGCCTTCCGCTCCTGGTTCACCCACCTCTGGTGTCTCCTCCGACCGGTCATCTCTTTGGACAGACCTACTCTCGTCGTCCTTCCGCTGTACCCCTCATCCAGGCCGAGGAAACCATTGTTCCCGCTTCGACTGATGTTCCTGACACAGCTCCCGGCGATGTGCCGATTGCGCTCCGGAAAGGTACTTGATCATGTCAGACTACTCCTCTCTTTGTATCTTCTTACAGGGGTCTGTCAGCTCTGGAAACCGTGTCGCTTCCTCGGACGGTCGGTGAAGCCAAATCTCACCCCGGGTGGCTAGCCGCAATGCGGGATGAATTGCAGGCTCTGGATGCCAACCATACTTGGGATCTTGTTCCCCTTCCGGCAAACAAACAGGCGGTTGGCTGTAAATGGATCTTCACAATCCGTCTCAATCCTGATGGCTCTCTCTGTCGCCTCAAAGCCCGGCTTGTCGCCAAGGGCTTTGCTCAGACATATGGCGTCGACTACTTTGAGACCTACTCTCCCGTCGCCAAGATGGCCTCTGTCCGCCTCTTCATCTCTCTGGCTGCTCATCACCACTGGTCGTTTCATCAACTCGACGTTAAGAATGCTTTTCTCCATGGCTATCTTGACGAAGAAGTCTACCTGCAACAGCCCCCTGGTTTCTCTGCCTCTGGTGCCGACTCCCATGTCTGTCGTCTCCGTCGCTCCCTCTACGGCCTCAAACAGTCTCCTCGCGCCTGGTTTGGCCGCTTCAGCACTGTCGTCACCGCCTTTGGCCTCTCTCGGAGTATGAAAGATCACACCGTCTTCTTCCGTACGACGGCACACGGCTGTATCTTGCTTGTAGTGTATGTTGATGACATCATCATCACAGGGAGGCATCTTCACCAGCACTTTCACACCAAAGATCTTGGTCCCCTCACCTACTTTCTTGGCATCGAGGTCTCCCGAACTCCGGACACTATCTCTCTCTGCCAGCGCAAGTATGCTCTTGATATCTTGCAGGATGCCGGGTTGAGCACCGCCACCTCAGTTGACACTCCCCTGGAGCCTGGCGAACGCTCCCTTCATGCCGACTCGGAACTCTTCCCTCATCCCGAGAGCTATCGACGCTTGGTCGGTAAACTCAACTACCTCACCATGACGCGTCCCGACATTGCCTGTGTCGTTGGCAAAGTAAGCCAGTTCATGGAACATCCCACCTACTCTCAGTGGGATGCTATCCTCCGCATTGCCAAGTACATCAAGAAAGACCCTGCACGTGGCCTTCGGTACTCACATCATGCTCACCTGGATGTTGAAGCTTTTTGTGATGCGGACTATGCCAGTTGCCTCGCTACCCGCAGGTCTACTTCGGGTTTCGCCGTATTCTTCGTCGGTAATCTCATCTCTTGGCGCAGCAAGAAGCAGACTGTGGTCTCCCGTTCGAGTGCCGAGGCCGAGTATCGCGCCATGGCCACTGTCACTACTGAGATCCTCTGGCTTCGTCATCTTCTCCAGGAGCTCGGTTTCCCAGCATCGACTCCTGCTCATATCTGGTGTGACAATCAGGCCGCCACAAAGATTGCCTCGAATCCCGTCTTCCATGAACGGACGAAGCATATCGACGTAGACTGTCACTTTCTCCGCCACCATCTGGAGCAGCACCATATCGGTTTCGGCCATATCCCGACGGCCGATCAGCTTGCCGATCTCTTCACCAAAGGTCTTCCTGGAGCTCGTCTTGAGTCTCTCACTTCCAGGCTGGGTGTTCACGGCCTCCATGGCCCAGCTTGCGGGGGAGTTTGAGATTGTCTTGTTATTCTTTTTGTGTGGGACTCTATCCAATCTGGGCTTGTCCGGCTTGAGGGGGAGTGTTAGAACCCATTTAAGTTTAAATGGGTGAGTCCCACATCGGACTTACCCGTCTTGTATTTTGGTTTCCTAATCTATAAAAGAATATCCTCACCTCACATTGAGGTAAGGGGAATTCACCCAACTACAGATTTGATAGTTTATAAAAGAAAAGAAATGGAAATAAATGATTGTGATTTCTCTCCTTGTGTTTGGATTAATAACTTAGTAAAAGAAATGAAATGATTTGGATTTCTCTCCATCATGTTTGGTGACAATTTTTAAAAGAAAAGAAAAGAAACTGTTTTGATGCAAATGACACAAATAACCTTTGTTAAAAAATAACACACAAAATTAAAGGGCATTCTTTCCCAAGATAAAAAACAACCACAAATTAGATCCCCACAGACACCGCACCTACCACCATGTTTGTCCAATATCAACAATTTATGTTAAATGGCACAAATAACCTTTAAAAAAAATGTATTTTTATTACCTTTTTAATGACAAATCAAAACACATTAATTTTGATTCTAATCATTTGTTGTCTTTCATATCACCAAAATTAGGTAATCATTAAACTACAAACATATATTAATACAAATTTTAAAATTTTAAAAAATTAATTAAAGATAATCAAAATTATTTATATAATTTATTAATTCAAAATTATTAATTAAAGGTAATCAAAATTATAAATTCAAAATTATTAATTCAAAATAATTATTAATTCAAAATAATTATTAATTCAAAATAATTACTAATTCAAAACATTTTATTAGTTCAAAATATTTATCAATTCAAAATTATTTATAAATTATTTATATAACCAATTAATTCAAGATAATCAAAATTATTTATAATCAAAATTATCTATAATTATAATAATTTATAATCAAAATTATCTATAATTATAATAATTTATAATCAAAATTATCTATAATCAAAACTATTTATAAATTATTTATGATTATTCATATACACATAATTAGTTATAATCAAAAAAAAATTATATACACATTATCAAAATTATTTTTAATTGATTATTATTATTAAAAAAGGTTGGGTACAACCATCAAATGGCATCTCACGCATGCTACAAGGAAAATCCACAAACAAATGGTTTGGGGACTCAACCCCGCGACCAACGACCCCAAACAATATTTTCATTGGTATCGAAATATTTTGTTTGTCCCAGCACGAAAATTAATAATATTGTTTGTTTCATGAAAATATTTTGTTTGCCTCATAAAAATATTGTTTGTTGTTGTTATTAATAATTAAAATTATTTTCATTTATATAAATATTAAGGGGGAACAGTGCGACGGTTTGAAGAAATTTAAAATGCGAACATTGTTTATATAGTCATATAGGGATAATATTAGAAATTTAAAAGACACACCAATCCTACGCACCATTTCCGTCAGAATCATCCCGATTTTGGGATGATTCGAAACAGAGGGTTAGAGAGAAACATTTCTCTCCGTTTCTGCCCCTCATATTCCCTTCCGGCCGCTTTTGTCTTACCAAACGATGGAAATCGATTTCCATCGCTCCAAATCGTCTCTTTTCTTCCTTATTCTCCTCTGCCAAACGAGGGTCAACTCTGGGTCTATAAATAGACAATTATGAGAATTGTGAGAGGTTGGTCTTTATACACAAAATTCTCCTCTAAAAAATTCTCTATCAACGAGAACATCTCTAGAGTTTTCTCTCAAACTCGAGAGTTGCTCGCTTCCTCTTTCCTTTCCTCTCAACCCGAAGAGATCAAAAGAGATTCATTCAAGACCAAAGGGACATGTTGTGGTTAAGTGATAAAGACCATACCACCACACTACAACTGGCCACAACTAATTCTATGGCCCCACAACACAGCTGTCCACAACCGATTCTGGAAGGTGGAAAGGGGGCCCCACAACACAGCTGGCCACAGCCGATTCTGGAAGGAGGGAAGGGGGCCCACAACACAGCTGGCCACAACCGATTCTGGAAGGTGGGAAGGGGGCCCCACAACACAGCTGGCCACAACCGATTCTGGAAGGAGGGAAGGGGGCCCACAACACAGCCTGGCATTCAGCTGATTACCCCTAACTGGGGGAATAATACTGGGTAATATTCCGGGAGGGGGGGCCCACGACTGTTACATAATGGATCCACTAAGCGGAGGATGTTAAATTGGGGAAGTGGGAGAGGGGCAGGAGGGGGGATAGTTTGTTCTGGGATTCGGCTGGTAAGCTTGGGCGGGAGAGCAGTCAGGCCTTCCGAGTTTGCTTCTTCTCCCCTATATTCTCTGTTATTTCTTCTTCTGCTTCCTTTCTACTGTAAATCTGTTACAATCTTCCTTATATACTAAGTAGCCCTCTCAAAGGGGTTGTTGCAGCAAAGGTTCTTATCAATAGCAAAGGTTTTTATCAATTGGTCCGACCTGCCGTTTCGAATGTCGCCATCTTCTTTGGTGTATTGCCCGGTGACACAACCGTTGCAGAAGGCAGCGCCTCCAGGGCTGGGCATCGTGGAGTCAGGTATGCACTCTGCTGTGCAGGAAACAAAAGCGTCCGCGCCTCGAGTGGAGCATTCTCCAGACGCAACACTTGGCCCGTTATCATATCTGCGGCGAGTCGAGTTTCTGATGTTCAATGGTACGGCTGTCAGGGGATGGATTATACAAGCAGAGTTGTACTTCCGGACAAACAAAACACCAGAGGCATTAAAGGTTCCCCTTGTTCAGGGATGTATGGAGGGAGTGGCTATACACTGGTTTACTATTATGAAAGAGGTCCATATGTTTTTGTCATGGTCCGTGTTTAAAGTGGAATTGCTGGAGCGCTTTAACATCTCAGAAATATTGCAACCATCTGCGGCGGAGGGAGCGTTGCAGTCGCTGGAAACAACACCAAAAAATACCGAGCAATTCCGAAAATGGACTCCACAACAACTCCAGCAGCAGTGGATATCAACAAGTATGCCTGAGACGCATCTAATGAAATATGAACGAACATGGCGGCACACACTCACAGAATTACCTGGGTTCGATGGGACTGATCCGCACGACAGGATTGAGAGCATAGAATTCTACTTTTCTCTTCATCAGACACCGGAGAAGTTGAAGGTGCCTCTTGTCAAGGTTTGTATGGAAGGGACCACCATATACTGGCTTCGTATTGTGCTGGAGTTCTATTCGGATTTATCTTGGTTAAAGTTTAAAGAGGAACTTGTGGAGCGTTTTGGTGGATTGAAACTTCAAACAATTCCGCAGAGGGGAGGGCAGGAAGTCACCATGCAAGGGGGCAGTTCTGGGCCCCTGCCATGCCAGACACTCACGTTGGCCTTTGGTTCCGCTCTTGGAACAAGACATCAAGTCATTCCTCCATATCAAGCGGTCTGGCCAGACTTGCAGACTGAATTGAAGAGACTTGTCTTGTCAACTTGAAGCAAAGAACGATAGTACTCCAAAGACATCGAACACAGAAAACGCAGCAATCCCTACACCCGCGGAGAGGACGCTGCTACAGGCTGAAGTACCACCGATGGCGACTCTGGAGGGATCAGGCACACCGCCGTTGGAATATGGAAAGGAGGTGAAGAATAACAGCGCGATCGAAAAGCCAAACGCTGCCAATACCGTTTGCGAGCAGGCAAAGCTTTTTATTTCTCCATCCTCTACACCCTTCTTTAATTGGGAAAGGGATGGGGAGATGTTGTATTTTCCGGATCGAAAACCGGCTATAATTCTTTTAGATGATGGAACGACAAGGGAGGGAAATGATCAGCTGAATTCAAAACATGATCGACATAACAGAGGAAGTGTAGGTACAGAAGAGCTACAAAACAAGTTAAAAACAGCATTGGTGGAACGATTCAATGGGCTGGAAAACACAGCAACCCTTCCAGGATTGACATATGCTGGAGTTGTTCTTCAGTGGACTACTATTGCGGGTGCTATTGCTCCAGAAACTGCACCGGCTCCCATTTCTTCGTCTTCCACACCAAACTTTTACTATGCAACGAAGGGAGAGACTTCGGTGGTGACTGTAGGTGCGGTCCTGCACCGGGTGATGCAGACTCGAGCAGGAGAGACTGCATTTCTGAAGGAGAGGTTGAAGACACAACCTCAACATGTTCTTCCAAAATTGAAACAAGTAAAAGAAGACGTGGCAAGCTGGAAAAGTTTCCGAACTAGACAGGAAGGGTTCTGCAGGGAGCAGCTGGATTCCAAACCCGATCAGCATGAGGTAATTTGCAGTCCTGGTTTTAGTACAGTCAAGAGGAATGGGGAAAAAAGGTTCTTGAATTGAGTTCTCAGTTAATGGGAGAAGTTTTTCGTGATCGCTACAGTATAGTGAGTGTTCACAAACTGTCTGACAGAGGGATCTCCTTAGCAAGTGGAGAGGAACTGCTGCCAAAGATGCTGCTTGGGCCACCACCATGGGCATGTCCCTTGCGAAATGGTTGGAATGCTCTGCACTCTGACAGTGGCAGGGAATCTCGACCTACTGGTTCTAGGCTTCTTGTGGCTGCAATGGTGCTGCACACAAAGACTCCAGAAATCTGTTTGAAGAAAATCATGTGTGTTGATGGGTATCATTTCCCCCCAAGTTTGGAAACATGGCTGACTCCATGTTTCTTTGGAAAAGCTGCCAAGTACAACTGCATATGGGGTGATACCTACTTTAAAATTGGTGTGGATAAAGGGTGGCACCCGAGAGGGGTTTTCACTAACTATGATCAGTTTCTTTTCCTCAGTCTTGAGGACAAGACTGAATTTCAAGGTGGGGTGAGTGATAAAGACCATACCACCACACTACAACTGGCCACAACTAATTCTATGGCCCCACAACACAGTTGTCCACAACCGATTCTGGAAGGTGGAAAGGGGGCCCCACAACACAGCTGGCCACAGCCGATTCTGGAAGGAGGGAAGGGGGCCCTCAACACAGCTGGCCACAACGGATTCTGGAAGGTGGGAAGGGGGCCCCACAACACAGCTGGCCACAACCGATTCTGGAAGGAGGGAAGGGGGCCCACAACACATCCTGGCATTCAGCTGATTACCCCTAACTAACTGGGGGAATAATACTGGGGAATATTCCGGGAGGGGGGGCCCACGACTGTTACATAATGGATCCACTGAGCGGAGGATGTTAAATTGGTGAAGTGGGAGAGGGGCAGGAGGGGGGATAGTTTGTTCTGGGATTCGGCTGGTAAGCTTGGGCGGGAGAGCAGTCAGGCCTTCCGAGTTTGCTTCTTCTTCTCCCCTATATTCTCTGCAATCTCTTCTTCTGTTTCCCTACTGTAAATCTGCTACAGTCTTCCTTATATACTAAGTAGCCCTCTCAAAGGGGCTGTTGCAGCAAAGGTTCTTATCAATAGCAAAGGTTTTTATCATTAAGGGAGCGACGCAAGACGATCAATACCACAGTGCTAGCACCCAGAGTACCATCAGTGATGTTCCGAGATCAAATGAGCACGTGTAAGTCGCTGCAAGAGGGGCTCTACTTTGGGTCTTCATCAACACAATGAAAATACAACTAACAGCCTTCGTTCGATCAACACGTGCATCGGAGAAAGAACTCAAGACTGAGGTATTTCTCCATGTTATTAAATTAATTATAAATTAACGTGAAAAGATAAATCTCTTTTGGTTCCCATAATATTTGTCAATATTCTTCAGAAAAATTTCGTTGTTCTTGTCGTTCACGTTGTGTATATTGCTGATGATTCATTGAATCCGACAAAAGTCGGGTTTGTTATAGGCCCAATAGGCACTTCCACTGTTTTGAACCAACACGTAGGAGCTAGTAGCACATGGAGTATGGTGTGTGTGTGGTCTCTTATGAACGTTTCGATGGACGGAACGGGAGATGACGCAAGGGTTGTCCTTGAATGTCTACATAGATACTTTCACTCATGGGACATTTCGCTCTTGTTCTTTAGAGCGTGTTTGGCTCACTTGGTATGCGTATAGCCTGTTTTACCTAGTCACACTTGTTTTGGGGATTGAATGGATGTTTGAACTTTTGGTTGTATGACATTAAATGTACATATAGTTGTTGCATCTATTATTGTCCAGGTAACCCAACGAGTAGGTTCCTCATTGGTGGTTAGGTGGTTTTCATGTTCTACAACTCCAAAGGTCATGCTGAAATTTTAGTGTGACTCTTATTTTATCTATTCTAGATTTAAAGGGGGAAAACCATCTCTCACACAAGTATTACTCATCCCTTGGCGTTTCTGGTGGCCTCTGGCAATCAAGAGATGAGCCTAAAGTGTTGTGGTGACTGGGTTTGATACCGTTTTGTCAAAGTTTACTAGTTGCTTTTTTTCTTCCTCAACTGTGAGGAGGTACTAGCATATTATGGGAGAATGGAGAAATCCTTTCAAAGTGTGTGGAGGTTTCACATATGATGGATTGCCTTTGGAGGTAATGACTCAATAGTTGTTGCCAAGTGATCATTATCAATTGTATGGGTTGGAAATTTATTAAACGAGAGGTGTGTTCTTTATATACTCTAAATGTATCTCTTTAATTCTTCTTCTAGAAAGATCTTGTGGGTTTTAAGTTTTATTTTCTGCAGCTTTAAACATGATTAGATGTCATTAAAACCCACAGGAACTGTCATGAGAAGAATGTTGTTAATGCTGTGTGTTGTCTATTCTATTGTTCTCGTGTGAGTGAAACACATTTTCAATACTTCTTTTTGCAACATAGCCAACAAACAAGGAGCTTGAAGTCATTCCATTGAGACTCATTGATTGAAAAGCTTACATAGATTCCTAGAGGATATACTATTGAATTTTGAAGTCTCCATTTCAAGAGAGAGCAGAACATTGAGAATTATTTTCTCTTTTATGTTTCTATTGTCCTGGGTTTTTTATAGCGTGCTTGTATTGACTTTCATTTTCACTTTTGGTAGCTATTGTTGTATTGTAAAGAAGAGCTTTTACACACTTCCTCTCTCTCTCTCTCTTGTACTTCCCTATGAACAACTGTGGAATAGATTTCAGATTAAGAATCTAGGTAGTTTCTGTACGCCCAATCCAAATTGTAGGTCACACACATGTTTTGCATGTTTAATCACTTGTATTTAGTGATTGATTTGGTGATGGGTTGGGTTTTATTAAGAGGAGGATCATGATATGTAAGGTCACAGAGTGATAAATTTTTTTTAGTGCGAGTAAAGATATCTGTATTTGCTAGTTAATGAAATGAAAGGCATAAAATGAAATAACTGTGTTTAAGCCACATCAAGCCAACCTTCTATACAGAAAGAGGGCAAATGCCCATCATGACATGTGAAACCTGGCCTCAGCTGCCGGAGTTGATTCCGAATATGCGAACTTTGTGCATGTTGGGGAACTTGGCAACAACCAGCACCAGCACCGCTAAGGTGTTGAACAGCAGCATCGGATGCTGATAATCGGTGGTGTGGGACGCTATCAAGTACCTGTCATTGCTTAGTTCAGAGTCTGTATATAAGAATCAAAACATGAATGCCTCACTTACAAGACTACTGGTACCACAGTCAAGAACTTCCTATTGCGGGTCAGCTGCTTCCCGCTGTCTATCTGCTCCCACCACGTTAGCCTGTTATATATTCCCTGGTCTTCCCAAAACGGGGTTCCCTTCTTCCAATGGAAGAAATGGTAAGTCACCTGAAGGCACAAAAAACAATTCTCAATTACACTCTGATAACCATCAACAAAGCCAATTGTACTCTACAAGTGAAAAGGATTACTCAAACAGCAATGAAAAAATATAAGTTCGAACACATTCTCCAACGGCCATCAATACGCCCACACGAAGGCAAGGAATGAGCACCGACCAGGCATCCTCTTCAAACAATCTTTCCAGGCATCCTCTTCCAGACTACCGTTTACCGGCGTCCCTTTTCCAGATGATCTTTTTTGGGCATCCTCTCAGTGTCTGTTCCGACACCTTCTTCAAAAACCAAGGAGAGCATGACATGTCTTCCGTGACAGTTCCAGCATCACCTCTGGAATGCATTCTCTAGTTTCAGCATATTTGGAATTAATGTAGCAATGTGGAGTATGTTCCAGCTTGAGAGGGGACTTGGAGCATTTAAATATTTAAGATATGGATATTCACTGCGTTTATCCTATCACCTTTTTCCTCTGGTTTGAATTTTGTATTTCCTATCTATTTTGGAGTCGTGTATCATATATCAGACTCTACAAATAAAGTGTTTCAACCTCATTCGAGAAGAGCGGTTTCTGGACATACTTTTTCTACAATTCTACAATTTCTAATCATCTCGTGTTGAGTTTTCTTGTGTTCTCTTCCATGTTTCATTGTTGGGCAGTCGCAAAGAATGCATGACAAAAAGCAAAAACTAAAAAACTAATAATCTTTTGTATCTCTCAAAGTATCCATGTGAATGATTGCCTGAGACATTTTGCAAGCAGCAAACTATATAGAAAATGAACCATTAGTCAATCCCAAATGGGATCAAAATACATATTTTTACCTTTATAGATTATAGATCATGCTATCCCTTTAAAGCTAAATACCCCATATAGACAAGCAGAACCCCGAACCAACGATCGCATTCTTTCTTATTCACTCCACTCCTTGGAATGCAGCTGACGTGCTACAAGATTGACCTAGTTCACACGTGATTACAAAACATAATGAATGGCTACTCTTAATTATTCCCATCATGCCTTCAGCAGCAAATAATCACCAACACGTACATCTTTACCCGAAATGAGTCTCCCCATGTCAAATTGGGCAAGATAAAATCAAAAACTGTAGAACGCATGAATAAGCATTCCGAAGCAGCTCGAAAGCCTGTAGAGCTTGAAAATTACTCCTTTCATGTCTCAATAAAAAAAAATCCCAAAAACAGTGGACGAAAACATGAAACCCTAGAATAAATATAGAAAAACTCGGTTCAATCAACAACAAAACGTACATATACGTGAGTGCATATGAAGATATATATCAGTAGGGCAGGTGATAAGGAAATTAGCCTACGAGAAAGTGAGCGAGGTTGACAACGGTCCAGGCCATGCCCGGGGTGCAGCCAAAGATGGAAAGAACGATGAGCCAGGAGAAGAATAGTATGAGTATGTAAGTCGTCCAGACCCCGGGGTACGTGAACCACTCCGTGTTACGGTTCACATCCGTCGGCGGGGTGGCCTTTACGTAAAGATTCGCCATCGGATTCGATCACTTCAGGCCTCCCAACTCAATCGATGATCCTGCGGGGAAGACAAAGTCTGACGAAGATCGATCCGATATTCTCAATGAGGAAAGATCGATCGAACTACCAACCGTAAACACATCGCACTCCACACGCCACGCCCAAGCCAAGCCCGCCCCGCCCGCCCGCCTCTCGCGCTGGTGGGCTGCATTTTTCAATTGAAATTGGGCCGCATCTCATTCTGCCTATATGGATTGCGTGTTTAGTAATTATAAAAATTAAATCTTTTTATTATGATATGTTTTGAATTAATCATTTGACTAATTTAATTCATTTAAATACATGATTATAAAAAACTGAACAAAAAATTACATAAAAATTCATTTTTAAGCTTATTTATTAGGAGTTACAAAAGTTTTGTTTTCATTTTTTTTTTTTTTTGTCTGCATCCTGTCTATGATAACTATCAAAGAGGATTAGTCGACAACTTGAAATTTAAACAAATATGAAACAAACAAATGACCAATTTGAACACAAGCATTTCAATAGCATGTCGAATTTAACAATCCTACATGTACCATATTCTCACTATAACTCAACAATGGGAGAGTACCTGTCACATATCGTCGTTGGTTTCTGGTATGATCTTCTACTTGTTTTGTTTATCTTCTATTCTCATCAATTTCTGGTTGTTTTTATCCTTGTCAAGGGTTGGCGTGCCGCTTGAGAGACGGTGTAAGTGTAGACCTAAGTCCGTAGTTTAAAAAGTTACAAGTGGTCCACCGGCCAACTGATGGACTGACCTTAGCTAATCCAGGCTACAGGAAGTCCATTGGCTTGTCGGTGATTAGTCACCGACCAACCGGTGAAAGTTCTGGAGTTGCTGGCATTTTGCATGCAACCATTGGCCAACCAGTGGGAAATCTGGGTTGCAGACATTTTGGTTGCAACCATCGGTTAGTCGGCTGGTCACCACCGGGCACCTGGTGACGTCGATTTGGCTAAGAAAAGTGAGGTCATTTTTGTAATTTTGTGTCGAAACACCCATTTTATTCTACCTTCCTCCTCCCTCGACCTAAACTTGACCCATACGAACCTAGGAGCCCTCTTTGGACGTTTTTGACTCTCCCAGCTCGAATTCTTAGCAGATCGAAGTGTCAATCAAAGTTAAGATAGTCTTTTGGCAAGTCTAACTTCGATTTGCTCTTAGATCCCCTTCTTCTCTGTGTTCCTCTTATTTCTTGCTATGGATTGACCATGACAACCATGCAAATTCATTGGATCTAGGCTTCTAATTGGGAATTATGTTTATAGGGCTATTATTCTTACTTCATCGAGCCTTCTCTCTCTCCGGCTTGAGGATCCCTTCTTGTAGTCAAAATTCTGGGTGTTTCGAGGTAAGTGGTTTCATGAAATGGCTTTGCTCTATAAACATTGCATGTTTTCTCATTTCAATTTAGCTCATAAAATGGTTTGAAAGCATGATTTAAGGTTTTATCTTGGAAATGGTTTTGGAATGGTTTTTAAAGGCACGATTTGTGAAATATGGTTGTTTTGTGAAAAACGTGATGAAATAGATTTCCCCATTGGCATTGTTAAAGAAAATAGATTTCAAAGCATGTTTTTACAATTGCAATGGCTGGGTGATTATCTATATGTGAAATGCCCTCTAAATGATTGTGTTTTGAAAACATGGTAAACCAAGTGTGATTGTTATTGTGGCAGATTACCACTCTCAGGAGTGAACTTTTACCTCTCAGGCCCATTGTTATAGGGTAATGTGCACACTAGGTGGCTAATATTTTATGGTAGGGAGGCACTCTCGAGAGTGTAATCTTACCCCATAGGATTGTTGTTCTAGGGTAATGTGCACACCCGACTGTCGTTGATCGCAAAAACTATGAGAGGATCCTTGCTAACCCAAACCTAGTTTAACCAAGGGCTAATTTCCAAGTTGTTACTTTTTAGAAGGTTTATTTGGAAATTCTTTGAAAATTGGTTTATTTGGAAATGTTTTATAAGTTGTTAAAAAGGGTGGATTTCCATGTTTTGAAATAAATTGTGAAAACCGTATCTCATGCCTTATTTCATTTATTTGAGCATAATTGGTTTATATTATAAAGACTACCTATGAGACACTTGGTGAGATCATATTGGGCTTGTTTTTCTCACACCCTGTATACAACTTTGGGTGTATGTAGATCTTGCTTTATATAATGCAGATACGGGCAAGACACCACTTGGTGGTAGTGGGTTTGTTCATCAGCAGGGTGTGAGAGTCTGGTGGTGACTACATGTTATGTGGGGATGGGTTGTTATTGTACTTGTGTACCTTGGTTTGGTTTGTGGTTTGGCACTTGTATTTGCCTTCTTTATGCCTCTTTTTTACAGTTGACTTATATTAGCACATCAACACTCTCTTTTATCTGTCATCTTGGTTTTGAACTCCTATGGTGAAATCGTTCCCAAAGGTAATTCTTGATGCCCAAGCGCTTTTCGTCAACCCATGGGGATCAAGAACACTTGTCGGGCTGCGCCGGAGCTAGCTCAGGTTCCTGATAAGTTGGGTGATCTAGGTTGGTTCATGATGGTTCTAATATGAAAACCGAGTCACAACCATTTACAAAGAAATTATATATTGGACACTCGAAGGCACAACCTGAGAAACCATTGTCTTTTGATAAATAGAGACACAACCAAGACATCACTTCTTTTTGCATGGAGATACAACTAGTTGCAAAGAATCTCATTTTTATAAAGAAATCTCAAACTCAACAAATTTAACACAACATAATATAAATCAAACAATTACAACTCAAGAACAAAGTAGAAGCAATTAATGTTGATCGTACCAATGATATGTTAAAAAACTTGTATTACAATTGGTGTATCCTTGAATATTCTTTCTATATCTTATAAAATTCATGGTATCCAACATTTTTTTAATCTTTATCTCCATGTGGGTTCCATTTGACACAAACCAAGTCCACTGAGACACTACCCTGGTTGATGATAAGGTCAGTTGAACCTCTTCATGCCCACTTTCAATAGGCCAGGGGTAGATGACTAACACCAAAATGACATAAACACATAATGAGAGGTATTCACTGTAACACCATGAGTTTCCACGATATGCTTCTCTTTCAATAATGCAATAGTTTGCATTGTACGCAAGTTCGAAATTCTAACGCACCGCGACCAATCAAAATAGCCATTATGAATAGTAATACCCACTTTTTGAAATTATATATATTTTATATTTCAAAATGGACTTCATTTTTGGATTCGAAATATCGAAATTAGCCTATTTTGAATTTTTGGTATTTTTCTGAGAACTTCCAATTTTTTTTATGAATAGTGAAAAATACTTAAAAAAAACTTTTTTAATCAAAATAATTTATAGTGATAAATTATACTATTGAGTGGTTTTAAAGTATAATTAGAATATATTTTTACCATTTTATCCAATGGTGGTCATTAGAATTAATTTCACTTTGAAATTGGACATAAACAATTGTCAATCTTTTGATATATATTGTTTCTTAAAAACACGCTATTTGTTGTGACATCGGGAATTAATTATAAAATTAATTAATGCAACTTATATGTTTGTAATTTTTTAAAATAGAAATCATTTTTTAATTCATAATATCAATTATAGCTTAGGGTGAAAATTTGGCAGTGTTCTGAAAAACTTCAATTTTTGATGAATAGTGAAACCACTAAGTGGTAGTTAAAAAACTGATTTTTCGTTTAAATGAAACATTACCACTTCTGTGATTTGATTTTCAAAAATCTGACATACATGGTTGTCATTAGAAAGTAAAATGTGGTTCAATAGAATTAAAATAATTTTTGGTGAATAGTAACTTTTAAGTTTAATTAATCGCGATTAAAGGTAATTAGTGAAATTTAAGGTAAAAATGATATTATAAAAATATGAAAATACCTTTACACTTGTCCTACCCCTATTGGATGAGTCATGGCAGACCAAGACAATCCATGGGTCAACTTGGGGACCCCATGGAGCCACTTTGGTAGGAAGATGACATTAAAAACTTTTTATTTAATGTTAAAATAAAAATGTCACAAACATGAGTTGTTTTACTAAAACAATTTTTAAATGGGGTTATACAAGTCATATTTTTGACTATAAATATTCATCAGAAAGCTAAAAATATTTCCTACATCATGATAATTTTTTTATAATTTTTAGACATTAAATAAATTAAATTATTTATGACACCATGATGATGCAGCGATTACCTCATTAATTAACGATTTAAATAAAATAAAAAGATAATGTAAAATATAAGACTTAAACTTGTCAAAAACCTATTGGATAAGTATATTTAGAACCCTTATCACCTTATACTTGAAATATATAAGTGTGAGACCTTTAAAATCTGAAACTCATTATATAATAAAGTAACATTTCATGACTTTCCAAGAGTGCCCCTCCTCTCCTCTTATAAAAGGCCCTCACCACTACTACCTTACTCACACCTTCAAAGCCTTTTGGATCGGCCAACCTCTGCCCAAATACTCTCTCAAATTCCCTCTATTACTCCTAGAAGCCTCACTTTTGGCAGAATTCTTCCCAAGGAAGCCTTTGGCTCAAAAAAAAAAGAGTTACCCGATTTTAAGGTAATGTCTTCTCTAATGTTGTTTTGTTTTATTTTGCTTCTCCAACCCCCTAAAATCTTTTTATTCCTTTCTTTTGTAACAACACCAGTATCTTAAATATACTAGTATGCTGTTATGAGAAGGATTTTATTTACACTTACACACACCTTCGTCAAATGGTTAAAGAACATATTGTTTCTGTGGGTGGCGAATTACTGCCTCATGAAACGATGATTGTTCAATCTTCTTTTAACACCTCTCATGGTAGCCATTATGATGACACTATTTTTATATATGATATATATTATGTTTTTGTTTTCCTTATGATTCTGTATTTTTCATTTATGTAAAACCTTTATGATTTCCATTATGGGTAAACGCGATAATTTCATTTTAGGAAGTGCGGACTACCGCCCCCTCAAAGTGATTTGAATCATTAATGCCATATGTGGGATGTATAAAGAATGGAGTAAATGATATTATACATTATATTATACTGGAATTATAGTATACCTTTATATAATTATAATTTAATTCCATTAAATATGAAATAGAAATGAAAGTAGCATTCATGCGTACGTACGGCTTACCGTCTCCATGAACGGTGCATTCCATTTCTTACCTCTAAATGTTATGTAATATTATAAATGCATGTATATATTGGATATATATGATATAAATGATATCTAAATCATGAATATAATTCTGGATATAATGGATATTTCACCACATGAACAAATTGTAATTATAAGAAGTTTATTTTTGACTCAAGTACCAAAGATCGACAAAACGACCGTTATTAACTTAAATAATTACATAATGTTCGTAACATGGTAATAAGTGATATAAAAGGAATAATGAACTTGAAAAAGGTTCTTAAGAAATTATAAATTAACTCTAGTTTATTATTCAGGAGGTTAAAGAACGGTCAAGTCAAGTCGGACACGAGGTAAGGGAACTTCTTAACCCAATTTCCATTCTTTGGGTTAATATCCTACTTTCAAATTATGTCATGATATTATTATGTTCTATCTTGTATTTATACTTTCTTTATGTGTACATATAGTGAATACACTTAATAGATATATTTTATTTAAAAATGATCTTTTTAAGGGACTTCGTCTCAATCTCCATTCATTGAGGCATATTTTTTTTATACTCAAATTTCTTTTATACAGTGTATAAACCCCTTTGAATTTTACGTTTATTCAAAAGGAATCTTTTTATACAAAGCGTTTTACTAAATAAAAAAAATGAATGTTTTTCTTGTCGTACGTATGTGGCGACAATGACTTCTCCGCCTCCGTGACCATTATTTGAGTTTCGGCTTCCCCTACAAGCCATAACTTTTTTTAAATGAAAAATAAAAACCAAGTTTTAACTTTCATTTATTTTGGTATCGAAAATGGCTTTGATAATGTTTTAATATATCAAAGTGTTGTATTGATATCTTGTGATTGAAATGTGGAAATATTATGTTTCCTTTATTCATGTTTTATGTGATACGATTATGTTATGGTTTATGATATGTTTAAACCTGTTCATATAAGGAATGCATTGGACTTAATAAGTGACGGGTGGAGCCCGCTATAGCTCCTCGATGCATCGGCAGGTCTCATGAGACAAACTAGTGTCTTGGCACAAGGCCTTGACAAAATCTTATTTGTAGTCTTGTCACGAGGCCTTGACTACGTGGTTATGATAGTCTGGAATTATGCATTCCATCATTATGAAAGTGGTTATTAATATTGCATGTGATTATTCGACTAGTAGAATATCCATGTGAGTAAGTAAATGGCATTATTTAATTTTATTTTTGCCATATTATACTGAAGTTCAAGTTTAAACAGGCTTTTGTTTTAGTTATACATTGCCTTAAATGTTAATGTTTATTTATGAAAGCTTCCGCAATATTGTTATCCTTACTGAGCATCTGAGCTCACCCATTTCAATGTTTTAATATTTTCCAGGATGTGAAGAAGTATTTTATGAATGACCTGCAGGGATAGTCAGAAGAGGATATGAGTGTGGACTATGGAGACTTTGTTATTGTAGTTTTTCACTTTATGATGTAATGTAACATTTATGAATGTATCTAGTGTTTCCAAGGCTACTAAACTAATCGGTCTTTCGAGACTTGATCTTTTGTGATCATGCCAATGTTACACAATAATTCACTGACTCTGGGTAACTGGGGTCGGGGCGTTACATTCACCCATAAAACATGTACCAATAACATCAACAATACATCATTGGAAAACAACATATGCAACTAACATAATAAAATTATATCAGGAAGAAGCATGTACATAAGACATCACATTAATAAAACTGACAACACTTTACATATCCCAATCCATAACAACAATGTATACAATGTAGTAAGTCAAAACATAAACAAGTTTGTATTTGAAAACCCAAGGTAAGATTTTAAAACAAGGGATGCAAGCTCCACCGCCAATACATCACTGATGATAACCATTAAGCCACCATTAATGGAAAAAATCACCTATAGCCACCGGCCTAAACCATGGTCAGGCTTGCCTTTGGATAAATGTTTACCCATGCCACCCTAGGGAAAAAATTTCCACCAGGAAGGGTGTAGGAAAGACCCTATGGCCACCGGAACCTCATGGTCTTGGCATAGGGTCTGTGGGAATGTCCTGTAGCAACGATCTATCATACTCATGGTTATATGGTATGTTATTTCCACCGATGCTCCCAACCCATGGAAATAGCCTGTGGTGTGGAAGGTTATTACCACAGGTGATATTATCCTATTACTATAGGGGAGACATAGTTGCATGCATATTCTGCCTAAAAAATAGCCTTCCACACCCATATTAATTTAATAATGATAATAAAATATATTTAAAAATTGTAACATATATACATACATATGTTATTAATATGTGTTTTCGTATAGTGTTAAAGTATGTCAAGTAATCTATGATAAATTCGAGTTCCAAACCCACCAGTTTTTTTTTCAAGAAACCCTATAGCCATGGGCGCCTATGGAACACCCTATATCTAGGGGCTATAGCCACATTCATGGCTTTTTTCCACTACCTATGAGGCTATAACAATTCCAATAACCCCATGAGTATTGTGATCATGGATATAGCCTATATACATGATCACATGGGCTATAGAAATGGTCTTGGCTCGTGGTTATAACCCATTTTTCCATTAGTGCTCCTATATCGATCGACACCTCCTCATCCATAACATATGTGATCTTCTGTAAAATCCAGACACACACACACACACACACACACACACTCACACACATATATATATCCATGAGTATGTTACTACACAAGTGTCTATATAGAGGGTGAGTATAATAATCTCACATGAAATCTAAAGTACTGAGCAATGCCAGGGTCAAGTTCATGCATGCATAATAATTAAATCACATGAAATCATAGTATATAGTTGAGACCTCAATTTAAAATTGTAAGACCTGAGATTATACTATAGTAAGTAAACACTTAATCATAAAAACTATTGAACAATTCATATTTTATTATGTCATAGTGCAAAAAACATTGTTTTTACTCATGAATATATTTTGAAGTAAAATTTTAAATTTTTATAAATTTAATTTTATAGAAGTTTGAATCAAAGTGATCACATGTCTACTCTTCATGATATCAACATGAGAGTATGAAACCCACTATATAAGTGACCTAAATTTTGAAAGGAGTCACAACCACTTACAATTCCTTTTTCACACCTGGAGACACAACCTCTATCCTACCTTCTATACATACGAAGGCACAACCTAGAACCTTCATTTTTATGTGGAAAAAGAACCAAAATTTCCTTTATCCAAACTAAGGCACAATCGAAACCCCTACCTTTTATCAAAAAAAGTCATAACCAGTTATACCTTCTATTAGGTTAGTATTAACTTTGAAATTACAACCCTACTTTTGTATGCAAAAGCATAAACCAAACATTACACACCCAAAAAAGATAAAAAGAATTTGGTACAACAAAAACCAATTGTAAAGGGAAATTTTGAATGTTTAGGTAGCAAGGATTACTTCAACAACAGAGGTTTTGAATGATTAAGTTTAGCCAAGAGTGTTATAGCACTACTGCAAAAATGGGCAAGGGAAGCACCACCTTTTATCAGTGCTAAGCAAAAAGCACTGATAAAGGTAATTCTTTATCAGCGCTAATTAAAAGCACTGATAAAGGATCCATTTATTCATGCTTTTCTAGCACTGATAAATAAGCCCTTTATCAGTGCTAAAACAATGCTAATAAAGGGTTTTTTTATCAGCGCTAAAACAACACTGATAAAGAGCACCCTTTATCAGCACTTTTCTAGCGCTGATAAAACCATAGTCCCATTTTATAAAATGGGGTGCACAGTGCCCTCTGTTTATCATGCCATCAAGCTCTCGTAGTAGTGTACCCTTGTGACAACTCCCCTCCCCCGATCTTCTCTTTGTCGGACCTCCGCTGCTAGCCCTACTCCACTGCGAACCCTACTCATTATCCTCCCCCTTGAACCCCTTCTGCGGATCCTCCTCCCCATAAACCCCACTTATCCTCCTCCCCGCTGGACCCTACTTCCCACGAACCCTACTCCTCTATTTCTCAATGGTTGGTGGCTCCTCCTATACACCTCCCCCTCTGACGGTCGCGCCTTCCCCTCCCGACGTAGCGCAGAAGGCTCCCTAACCACACAACGCTTCTTCTCTCCCTCCATCGCAGGTGCGATATACTCTAGGTAAGTCTCCCACTTCTCCTTTTAGGTTTATATTTTCCATAGGGTAGGGTTTCATTGATAGGATTTAATCTTGTGAGTTAGGGTTTAATCTTATTGTTTTTGGGTAAATCTTTCCTTGCTAGGTTTTCTTTGTGGTGTGGTTGAGGTGTGATCGGGGTTCCACATTGGATTTCAGAAATTTCTTCACCCAATGTCAGCGGTTTCATGCCCTAAAATTTCTAGATTTTTTTAATATGCTTTTTTTTCATTTATTCTTGTTCTATAAATTAATTTTGTGGTGCGAATTGTGTTTTTGAAGCATTTTTCATGCCTATATGTTTGAAATGAATTTTAATAAAGGAAATGGTTATGTTTTGTGTGTGTTGTAATTTAATACTTCTTAGAAAGGGTATTATGGGTTATTTGAAAGGTGTGAAATATGTTTTCAAAGGCACTAGAGGTGCGAATGGGTTTGGGTGTAGGTTTTAAAAAGGAAACATAATAATTTTGCATGTTTGGCTTGTTGTGAATTTTTAAATATGAGTTATAAGTTGCTCAAATTATGAAAGGAATGTTTTGAAATTATTCTTGGTTTATGTTTGATTTTGAAAGGGGGATAAACCCATGAAGTTGGTTTATTAACTGTATACTATTATTATGTTTCATAAAAATGAAAAATTTCAAATGTGTGGGTAATGGAAAATGTATTTGAAAGTGGTTTTGGTGTGAGTAAAAATAGAAAATGGTTTGTTTTATGGAAAATGGAGATTTCCATGAAATTCTAGGCATTGAGTTGTAGAGGAGTAGGGTTCATGGATCCTTCTTTGGATTGTTTCATATTTAAATGAGAAAGGAAAATTATTTAAATGATGTATTGAAAATGTTTTTATGGTGTGATTGTGATTATAATAAATTTTTAATTTATATTAAGCAAGGATTTTGAAGTGTGAACTGGATTGGAATTATATTCTATTGTTTATGGTAAATTTCTAGATTACACTTTATATAGTGTATCTTTTAAATCTTGTTTGGACCTCTTAATTTACCCTTGAACAATTCACCCCTTTATGAAGGATATTTTATCACTATTTGATACTTTTATCCCCTCATGTGTGAGTTTTTTTAACACTAAGGGATTGTTGTTTATCCCTTTGTATGGGAATGTGCGTTTTTATAGAATGGATGTAAGACGTGTCTGTGGATATTAGTTACAAGTTTGGGGAAGGTGAGGGAGAGTTATTTCATATCCTTTAGATGTTCATGATAGAATTTATGTTCATTAACCTTAATTTTCTATTTCTTATGTTAATTTGGGTAATAAAACCTATGATATTCCATAGTAATTTTGGATAAACCTAGGTTATTTGTCTCCCCCGTGAACACCTTTGTGTTTGGAAATGTATCTACTACATTAGTTTTCTCATCAAAATTGTATATTATTTGAGTTTGGTCACTAGTTTTGGGTTATTTAATGTGATTATTTTATTATGAAGAAGGTGGCTGGTAGGGGTGGTTAAAAGGATGTTTAATGTTTTGATGCAAGGGTGGTGGGTGATAGAACTATTGGTAAGGGGGCTGGAAAGTGTGTTGATTTTGATGGGGGGTCTATCCTGGTTCTGTTGATTTCCAAATCATTATTGGAAATGGTTAGGCTCTATTAATCTCTATTTTTATAAGAAAGTGGTTCTCTTCTATTGTATTTGGAAGTCTTTTTTTGTCTATTTGAATCATAAATAATAATATTTGAGATTCAAATAGGATGGATATGAATAAAGATTGGATGGATGCTAATCATTTGACAATAGAGTATGAGAACAGAGTGAAAGAGTTCATCAAGTTTGCAAAGAATCATGCAAAGTATCCTTCTCAAATCCTTTGTCCGTGTTTACGTTGTTGTTATTCCAGACTAATTACTCTATAGGAGTTGGAAGAACATTTGATATGTCACAGAATAGATCAGAGTTATAAATGTTGTAATAAACATGGAGAAAAAGCGAATGTGGCTACTGGCTGGGATAACACTACGTTTTATGGATCATCAGATATAATTACAAATATGGATAATGAAGAAGACCGTATAGAGGATGTGATTAAAAATGTCAATGATGATGAATATCATATTGAGGAAATGACAAGGACGGTTGAATATGAACTCTGTGATTTCCCAAAATTGTTTGAGAAGTTAAAGAGTTGTGAAAAGACGTCATTGTATATTGGTTGCACTAAATATACAACATCGTCAGCTATACTGAAGTTGTATAAATTGAAAACAGACAGTAGATGGAGTGATGTCAATTTTACGTAACTACTTGCTCTCTTTAATGACATGATCCAGAAAGACAATGAGCTCCCAATCTGAACATATGAAGCTAAATGAATTCTACGCTCAATGGATATGATTTTTGAAAGAATACATGCCTGCCTGAAAGACTGTATATTGTTTTGTAAGGAGAAAAAATCACTTACAGAATGCCCAAAGTGTGGTTCTTCTCAATACAAGAAAGATAAATCAAGTCCTATGAAAGTTGTATGGTACTTTCCAATCATTCCAAGGTTTAGGAATCTATATGTAAGTGAAGAAACTTCAAGACAATTGTCATAACATGCAGATAAAAGAAATAAAGGTGGGAAATTACGTCACCCAGCTGACTCTCCTCAATGGAAGATAATTGATCACGAGTATCCTAAATTTGGAAAAGAGCCAAGAGACCTTTGTCTTGCATTATCTACATATGGAGTGAATCCTTTTGGTTTTCAAACTAGCACTCACAATACATGGCCTGTTATGTTGGTAAATTATAAATTTCCACCCTAGTTATGCATGAAATGGAAATTCATCATGTTATCTATTCTTATATCAGGACCAAAACAACTAGGTAATTATATTTATGTTTATTTGGCTCCTTTGATCGATGATTTGAAGTTATTTTGGGATTCATGTGTTATGTTGTATGATGATTATAAAAGTGAATACTTCACATTGAGAGCGATGTTGTATGGGATGATAAATGATTTCCCTGCTTATGGAAATTTTTCAGGCTATAACATTAAAGGAACTCAAGGGTGTCCCATGTGCAAAGAAGATAAAAAATCAAATAGGTTGAAACATTCATCGAAATCTATGTTTCTTCAACATCATATATTTCTACTCCATCGGCATAAGTGCCGATCTTGGATGACATCATTCAATAGAAGTTCAGAACAACACACAACACCATCTCCACTAATAGGTGATCAGCTGTTTGAGAAAGTAAAAGATGTGCACACTGTTTTTGGTAAACCATTTTTGAAAAACCTTACGAAAATCGATTGGAAAAAGATATCAGTTTTTTTATATTACCATACTAGAATTGTCTATACATCATAAATTTTCTTGATGTGATGCATATGGAAAAAAATGTATGTGACAGTGTTATCGGAACGTTGCTAAATGCCCCTGTAAAAACAAAGGATGGAATTAAGGCAAGGTTGGACATGGTTGACATGGGAATACGAGAAGAGTTGGCTCCTGTAAAGGGTGAAAATCGAATTTTTCTTCCTCTAGTTGCTTACACTCTTTCAAGAGACAAGAGATATCAGTTTTGCAACTTCTTCAATGATATAAAGGTTCCATAGGGGTATTCATCAAATATCATGAACATTGTGTTAATGAATTATTTAAAGTTAAAAGGTTTGAAATCACATGACTTCCATGTTTTTATGCAAGATTTAATTCATATAGCTTTACATTGTATTTTTTTCCAAGAATGTTTGTTATACATTAACCAAACTTTGTTTCTTTTTCAAATCTATATGCAACAAAGTTTTAGACCCGACGAAATTGCCAGCTATGGAAAGAGAAATTGTTATCATATTATGTGAATTAGAAATGTTATTCCCACCAAAATTCTTTGATATGATGGTTAATTTGATGGTTCACTTGGTGAGAGAGATTCGACTTTTTGGTCCTGTGCACTATATATGGATGTACCCCAGGGCCTACTGGAGGTGGGAATCATGGGTCATTATCTCTCTTACATCCTGAAGAAGGAAGGTCATGACACTTTTCTATCCCTTCCCTCATCTTGAAAAAGGAGGGTCATGGAAGAATGGTATCAGGGGATGATGGTTGAGAGATAATATAAAGTTTGGAGTTAGGCATAATGAGGGTTTCATGGGATGGTAGGGCAACAATGTCAGGTGATCTTGGTGCATGACATAGTCCATGAAAAACTGACTAAGACACAGGATTTTAGGACCCCTTGTTATCCGATACAAGGAATCTAATATTACCAAACGACCAAATGAGACTACACCGTTTGCAGGGTAGAGACCCTAATAAAGTTACATGCATCATAATGACTTGTGTTTTTGTTTATTTTGGGAATTTTTGGGAAATTAAAATAAATAATGAGTTAAAATGAATCCGAAATAAACTTTATACTACTCAAGATTAGGAGTTCCCTGTTTGCTTTTTCAGCTATGACACCCAATCATCATTCACATGTGGTATAAGCAGTGGAGGCTCAGCAGGATAAGATGGTTGACCGACTGAGGGTTGACCTAGTGGGGGAGGTTGATTAGTGTCAGAAGATGATTCGTGCTTTCTAGCAGAAGAATCTGGGAAATTATGAAGGTAGTGTTTCATATACAGGGATAAAAAGTTAGATTGAGTAGTTGGTGATCACTTTCAGCTTGATATGGGCTCCGATGAAGTACTAGGTTTCTTTTGAAGTGAGCCAAATGTGGGGTGTTTCACATCAGTGGCGGACACTCTAACTAGGGGAGAGGAAGGAGACCGATGTTCTGTGGGTCAATTTTGAGAAGGAGTTCCGA
This sequence comes from Viscum album, assembly GCA_963277665.1. NCBI lineage: Eukaryota > Viridiplantae > Streptophyta > Magnoliopsida > Santalales > Viscaceae > Viscum > Viscum album. Next base: position 1,810,938,340 of record OY728147.1, on the reverse strand, counting down.
GCAGAATTCCTTTCTTTGACCATGAAGGTTGAGAAGATGCAAGAGTTACTCTCCCTCCAATAGGGGACTATGTTGGTATAGAAACTGGGGATTAAGTTCAAGGGTATCCTTCACTTTACTCAAAATCTCTTTCTGGATGAGGAGTCTTGGGCAAGATTTTTAGAGGAGGCACTCCATCCTTACCTCTAGTATAAAGTTACTCCCTTCACCTTGCCAATATACCCATAGGTCCAGAAGAAGGAGGAAGTGGTTGAGAGGATGCACTCATGAGGAGGTCTACCGCAAGAGGGGATCCAGCAGGGTTCTATGAAGGTAAAGGCTTCTGGCAGTAGGTCTCAAACACCAGGGCCTTCGAGGTTTCGACCAGTGGGGATTTGAACTAAGAAGTTTTAGTTTTTTCCTTCTAGTCCTCATGGTTTTTACATAGGCTTGGGACTGAGGTGATTTTCTTGTTGAAGACACATGCACCTTTAGAGTTAGTGCCCAGTTCGAGCTCATTATGGTGTAGGTGGGCAGGTTCAGCACCCACCTCAGTAGCAGTTGTCATCCAAGTTGTTTCAACACCAAAGACAACGGACTCTTGCTCCACCGAGGGGATATAGAGCAGGCGAAGGCTGACCTTAGGGCATTCCTCAGGTACCTTGAACTGAATGTGTTCTATGAGGTGGTCGACTGTAGAGGGGCAGAGGAGTTGTTCATGATCAGTTGCACACCGTAGAGGCAACCATTTTAATAGGCCCAAAGATAGCTTGAGGTACGATCAATGTGTTCAATACTCTTGTTTTTTTTTGATTTAGGAGATTCACACTCCTTTGTTACACCTGGTCTAGCCCATGCTCTGGGAATAGAAATAGAGAGACTTTTCGTGCCCCTGGTGTTGAGTACACTAGTCAGAGGTCATACAAGTTTGTTTGATGTTTTTTGAGGATGTAGATTGATATTGGGGCCGCATCACTCCAGTGGGGATATCTTCTTTCCACAGACATAGCCATACGATGTCATCCTGGCATTGAATATTTGTTTTTCATGCATGATTTCATTGACTAATTCTGAAGGAGAGTCATGTTTTCAGGCATAGATGGACAATGTATGGCTTTCATTGGTGAGTGAAGTTTTCTGATGGGCAGTCAGCGTGTGGAGCCTCTTCTTTCCTTATTGGTCTATCTATTAGTGGAATCGGTGGATCCTAAGATGGTGGGGGTTCCTAGAGTTTTTGAGGAGTTCTTGGATGTTTTTCCTGAGGATCTTCTGACTTTATCCCCTCGACATGATGTTGAGTTTGAGATAGACTTGTAACTCGGTGCTTCTCAAATTTCAATGGATCCTTATTGGATGGAACCTTATGAGATGTGGGAGATAAGGATTCAGATTGACAATCTGATGAAGAAGGGATTTATCCAGCTCAGTTTATCACCAGGGGGTGTTCCAGTCTTGTTTTTAAAGAAGGAATATGGTGGTATGAGGATGTGTACAGACTACCAGAGGTTGAATCCAGTAAAAGTCAAGAATCGTTATCCTCTTATGAGGATAGAAGATCTTTTTGACCAACTAAGGGGAGCCATTTGGTTCTCTAAGATCGATCTATAGTATGGATATCATCAGTTGAGGGTATAGGAGGATGATATCACAAAGACTTCTTTCAGGTGTAGATATGGGCACTTTGAGTTTGTGATTATGCCGTTTGGTGCTACGAATACACCAGCCATGTTCATGGGGATTATGAACTCTGTCTTCTATAATTTCCTAGATCATTTCATCATCATTTTCATAGATGACATCCTAATCTACTTGAAGTCATAGGAGGAGCATACCGAACATCACAAAACTGTCTTAGAAGTTCTTCAACTCCACTATATCTATAAGAAGTTGTCTAAGTGTAAGTTTTGGACACGAGAGGTTCACTTACATGGACATGTGGTGTCTCAGTAGGGGATAGAAGTGGACCCTTCAAAGGTCGAGGTAGTTTTTTCTTTGGAATCACCCAATAATGTGGCATAAGTTCACAACTTTCTTAGTCTGGTGGGATATTAGTGGAGATTTGTACCCGTTTTCTCTCGATTTTTAGCTTCGTTGACAACTCTAACTAGAAAAGGTCAAGCTTTTGTGTGGAGTGAGCAGTGTTAGTAAGCTTTTAGCTACCTGAAGGGGAATTTGGTCAGTGCTCCAGTGCTCTGGTTTCCAGAGTAAGGGGTGATGTTTGAGGTGTTTTGTGATGCTTCCCGTTTAGGCTTGGGATATGTGTTGATGCAGCAACGAGGAGTGATATGTTATGGGTCTAGGTAGTTACATCCCCATGAATGTAAATATTACACCCATGATCTGGAGCTATCAACATTCGTGTTTGGACTAAAGTTGTGGTGACATTACCTCATTGGAGAGTGCTTTGAGGTATTCACAAATCACAAGAGTTTGAGGTATATATTTTTCTAATGGGACCTGAACTTGTGGAAACAAAGGTGGATGGAGTTTCTCCAGGATTATGACTTCAAGATCTATTACACCATAGGAAAGGGTAATATTGTGGCTGATGATTTGATAAGGAAGTCATAGAAAGGAGGTTGTGTGAGAATATATGAATGCTTAGAACGTGATGGAGGAGTTGGTTGTCTTGAACTTAGATGCAGGAATGGATGGTGACAAAGCCTGTCTATTTCAGATGATAGTGCAGTCATATCTGAGGCAGTAGGTGGAGGAGTCTCAGTGGGGAGACTTGAAGTTGAAGGTGATGTGTGATTACATTGACTAGGGTGATGCTTTGGAGGGATGGTTGGAGGATGGTAAAAATTGGATGTTGTTCCGTGAGAAGCTGTTTGTTCTAGTGGAGATGTGTGAGGGAGTTCTCCGTGAGTTTCAAAGATCACCCCAAGTGGTACACCTGAGAGTTTCCAAGATGTACCGTGGCTTGAGGGAATAGTTTTGGTGGCTTGGGATAAAGCGGGAAATGCGGAGTTTGTGGTGAAGTTCTTGGTATCCCAGCAAGTGAAGGCTGAGCACAGTGTTCTCGATGGTTTGTTTCAGACCTTAAATGCACCTGAGTGGAAGTGGGATGAAATATCAATGGATCTTGTCACAAGATTACCTAGGTATCAGGGAGGATGTGATGAAATTTGGGTAGTGGTGGATCGGTTGACAAAATCAGCTCACTTATTAGCAATTAAAGAGTTAGTAATAGTGGATTCCTTGGTGAGAAGGTATGCAGATGAGGTGGTGCAGCTTCATGGAGTTCCGATATGCATTGTCTCAGATTAGGATAAGCTTTTTACCTTATGAGTTTGGAGGGGATTGCAACATGATTTTGGAACTTAGTTACACCTCAACACTACTTTCCACCATTAGATAGATGGAAAGATAGAGAAGACCATCCAAACACTAGAGGATATGTTACGTTCATGTGTTATAGACTTTGGAGAATCATGGGTAAGACACTTTCCCCTGGTAGATTTTTCTTACAATAATATATATCAATCTTCTATTAGCATGGATCCATTCGAAGCTTTGTACGGGAGACCATGTCGTTCACCTTTGTACATGATAGAAGTTGGGGAGGCAACTGTTCTTGGTCCATATGTGGTGTAGAGTACAACTAAGAAGGTTCATCTTATTCATGAGAGGATGAAGGAAGAAAAGGACTAACAAAATTCATATGTCGATTGTAGGATGAGGCCCTTAGAGTTAGAGGTTTGAGACTACGTGTTCTTGAAGGTTTCCCCTCACTGTGGGCAGTAGAGGTTTGGCTGAGGGAGAAATCTTTCTCCTAGGTTCATTAGACCCTTCGAGGTGTTAGGGTGAGTTGGAGAGGTGGCATACCAGTTAGCATTGCCACTATAGTTAGAGAGGATCCATGACGTCTTTCATGTCTCCCAGATTCGTCGATATCTTCATGATGACTCATATGTCATTGACTAGGGAGAGTTGGATATCGAGGATGATGCAACATTCGTGGAGCCACTAGTGGAGATCCAGGATCATCGAGAGAAGGTGGTGTGTGTACAGACAATTCATTTGGTTCACATGTTGTGAAGACATGGTGGCCTAGAGGAGAGTACTTTGGAGTAAGAAGCACAGATGTGTAACCATTAATCAGAGTTGTTTTGAGTTTTGCTTGTGTGCTTTACTTATGATGTAATGCTTTAACCTTATTTACTATAAGATGGGTTGCTTCCTTGTTCTGTAATGTGTGATGAAGTTCTAACATGTAGAAAGGGTAGTACCTAATTCCTTATTGAGACACATTAATTGATATGCGATTAAACTCGTGCAGGTGAGTTAGTTCCGCTCAGAGCGGATAATATCTCGACATGGAAGGAGGAATTCCCTAATCCATGTGTTCAGAAAGTGTGGTTTTGGTGCTCATGTGGTGTGTCTTCTGGTCGGTTTGGGGTAGTAGATATTGGAGGAGGTGTTCTTGGATGTTGAGGTTTCACTCCACCTTTCGAACAACACAATGTGGTTTATCATTGAATTTTGATGACGGTAGTAGTGTTTCAAGTGCAACAAGATCCTTGAGAGGTTTCTTATGGAGTGGTTGTTCGCACTCCTCTTTATTTTGGGTTTGGTTTTGAATTATCAAGGGAGAGAATAGTTTGATAGGTATCTAATGTAATGGTTTGGACCTCCCTGGTCCATTACTTGTCAAAATCTAGTGTTTGGGGTGTTTTGGGATCCAACTGTAGCTCATTTCAAGAGTTTTCCAAAATTCTAGTTTTTCCATTGGTAGGTCGCATCAGTAGGTGGCATCAGTTGCTTAGCGTTAGCGTCTCAATGTTGGTAGGTCGTTTCGGTAGGTGGTATTGAAAGCTTAACATCAGTGGCTCAGCATCGGTAAGCTAGACATCGATCAGTCGGGCATCGGTAGGTGGGGCATCGATAGGTCAGGCGTCGGTAGGATGAGTGTCGATGAGTCAGGCATTGGTGGGTCACATCGGCGACTCACTGTCGGTGGGTTGTGTTGGTGACTAGATTTTGGTGACTCACTGTCAGTGTCTCATGTCAGTGAGTTGCTGTTGGTGAATTGCATCGGTGACTCACCCATCAGTGAGTCATTTCCATCTTTTCCCACTTTTCCAATTTTTCCCCTCTTATGTTTTATTTGATGTAAATCAAGTTTAAAACCTTTTTTAGAGTTTATAAAGGTGCTTCAAAGGATATTAATTATATCTTTAATATCCTAACACCATAGAGACTTTGAAATTACCAAGACTTGTGGTCTTGACCACGATCCGACTTTAATAGCCTTTGAAACCGTTTCATTCCATTGATATAGGATCTGACTCTTCTAAGATGTGATCTTATCTTCCCAGGGTGTTTCTTTTTTCTCTTGTTAAGCCCAAATCCTTACTTCCCCATGGATTCATGTGTTGTTTTGTGGCCTTCAGATCCATTTTTCCTTAGATTTTTTCCTGCTACTCGCACACCCCCTGTTTTGGCGCAAGGAGGAGTTACTGATCATCTGTTCTTCAAGGTAGGAATTCCTTTATCTCTATTTTAATTGTGTATCATGTGGGGTGGGTAAACTCATGTCTCTTTGAGAATATGGTTGATTCCAAATATTAATTAAGGGTGTTATGAAGATGAAAAGACCTTCTAGAATAACGAGTTTTTCTACCTTTGTAATAAATGAAGGGATGGAAAGATAATGATGATGTTTGTTTTATTTTATCTGTTATCTTTGATACACACTGTGAATCTTGTTTGTCGTATGCCTTTTGAAAATCATGGTTATTGGTGGTCTCTATTTGTGCACTGAACTCGTGAATTCTTATTGTTAATCTTATGTTGAATAGATGTGAACATGAAAACTTGATTAATCACGTATATACAGTTAATTAAATGGATTCCCTAGGATCAAACTTGTTATGTGATAAAACCTAATCTATCAAAGTGGAATTAAAGATTTTTTTTTAAATATGAATACCCTTTTCCTTTTTTTGGTGTGGCTATGTGTTGTGTGTCGATCTTTTCTATCTTGTGCTTTGTACGGGTTGTGTGGTGCTGCTATTGAGAGCACGACGGTGTGTGGATGGTTTAAGGGTGTAATGGAATCTCAGGTTGAGGGATTGATTGATTGTGGAATGGATGAAATTGTTGTGCAGTGGGACTATATCTGGGTTGTGTTATGGTTGTTGGGCATGGTCTGTTTGTGCAGTGGGATTACAACCTGGTTGAGTTTTGTTGTTCTGCTAAATGTGGTTCTTTCCATGCAAAGGGGCTGTCAAGGATGGTTTGGGAGGGATAATTTTAAATAAGTATGGAGTTACCTTTCTTGGGAAATTTTTTAGAGTTTTTAGAGACCGGTATATTAGGAATGGGCGTTAGAATGGATTTTTTTACCCTGGTCCTTTCTCTATTTGGTTTTGGTAGTGGTTAGTTTGGTTGCTTCACCCGTATAACACGTGCAGTGTTTGGTAGTTTCCCGGGTAAGGTTGGAATCAATAATTTTGGATTGATTAAATAAATAATGATAATTGGTTAAATGAATTGGATGGGGTTATGAATTAAGCCTGTGGATGGCTATTTGGTTATGCATTAGAGGTGGAAACAAGGGTATTTTTGTGTGGGATGGTTGTTTTTTTAGAACCCATAGGTTGGTTTGAGTGTTTGGTACCTCAATATATACTTTTAGTTCCTTGTGATTTCTATGCGCACCCCACCCTAGTTGAGTACTATGTGCTGAACACCCCCATTTTATGGGGGCAGGTGTTTTTCCCAACATTGCGGTGGGAGGATGGATGGCTGGTTATTGGCTCTTATATACTCCCTATTCTAGGAATTGGTAGCCCAAGACTCTTCGGAAAGGTTGTGGTGTGGTTGTGAGGCCCGAATTTTTATAGGCAAGGTGTGTTTTCCCAGGTGTCTTCGGGATGAGATGTGTTATGATTTCCCCAGTTTCTTTGGGATGAGGTTGTGATTTTGTGGATTAGGTGTTTGCAGGAAAGATGTGATATGGTTGTAGCCTAGTTGTTTGTGGATGGTATGTGGTATGTGGACCAGGTGTGTGCGGGTAGGTTGTGGTAGTGGGGATTATGGAAGAGCATGGTGGAATCAGGACATTCACTATTGGGGATGAGCAGTTAACCTGTGGGAAGTGGTGTAGGGTACCCTATCATTGATGTTCTTACTAATTTACTTTAATTGACTTGCGTTATTTGGTGATAATTCCTTGGTGAGGTTGGGGCGAATAATATCCTTGTTATGTGATTTTGAGTTTCTACTATTTTTCTCATAGGGGAATTAGTATGCTTCTCCCACTTGTGCATGAGTGACTTCAGATTTTCCTATTGAGTATACTTGTATGCTCACCCTACATATATAAAACTATTTTTAGGTTTCTAGAGAGATTAGGTAGACTGTTCATGACCCCACTAGCTCAAGCATCATGATAATTGATGTGTCACTTCTTAGCTTTGTTCTTTTGGTATTTACTATGGAGTTTTTCATTGTATTTCTAGCAGTTTTACTTTAAACATGCATGTGGGATGAATTTTGCATTCTTATATATATATATATATATATATATATATCTTGGAGTTATTTTGAGGTTTAACATCTTATCTCCCAATCTTGGTTTCTATAAAAGGGTAATACCGCCCATTTTATGAGATTTGTATACCCTTGGTGCTGGTCTCCACCCTAGGGCCTACTAGAGGTAGGACTCATGGGTCATTATCTCTCTTTCATCTTGAATAAGGAATGTCACAACACTTTTCCATCCCTTCCCACATATTAGAAAAGGAGGTTCATGACATTTATAAATCCTTTAACATATTTTATGATTATTTTAAAAACCTTTCAATGAATTTCTTTAAGTTCATTTTGATATCCAGAAAAAATAAAAACTAAAAGCATTAAATTATACTAAGAATCAGTTAAGTAAAATAAACTACCAATCTTACCACTCTAAAGTTTATCATCCCCTAATTTTCTAGATTTATTAATATCTAATTTACATGAAGTAATTATGGAGTTATTTGAGCTTCTAAAATTATCATGTCCAAATATTTTAACAAATTATTTATCATTCTTATATTGATTGAGAAAAATTCCATTTTATATTTGAAAAATTTTATGAAAAAGAAAAAAATTTAATTCTCCCATAAGACTTATATCAAATTCATTTTCCATTAATTCTTAAAATTCATTACACAATGTATCATTTGAAGATTCAAAAATAATATCATCCATATATATTTAAATAATGAAAATTTATTTAGAAATTTTCATTATAAACAAAGAAGGATCAACCTTTCCTTTTTGAAAAACAATTTTATAAAATAAAATTAGATAATATTTCATACCAAGAGCTTGGAGGTTGTTTAAGTCCATAAAGTTCTTTAGAAAGTTTTAAAACATGATTAGGATGCTTTTAATTTTCAAAACCAGGGGTTATCTAATAAATACTTCCTAAAAAATTTATCCATTTAAAAATAAATTTAAAAAATTTTAAAACCAAGAAAAGAAGCATATGATAATAAAATTATTATAGCTTCTAACATTGAAACCCGATAAAAAGTTTCACTATAATTGTTAGCCCAACTAGGTTAAATATCCTGAGAGGAGGGGGGGGGGGTGAATCAGCGTATGAATGATTAAAACAACTACCCCTTCCGACCTAGTTTCATCATTAAAAAAATTATCTTCTGTCCCTTTCCTGCAGAAATGTATGAGTGGAAATTAAATCATGCATGAGACACAACAATTTTACTTGGTTCACCCTCACTAGGCTATGTTTAAGGAGCATACAATGATAATGTTATGATGTACCAAATTCACCAAAGCTCACTGTCAAAATATTTTTTGGTCTAGATCACTTATATTCTTAGGATCACTACCTTTTCAAGGTTTAGGTTCATCTCACTACTTTCTTGAGGTTCACTCCTTGAGTCTCTTTCTCTGGATCACTATCAGTGGAAAGGATCACCTTCTTCCTCTTCCTTTTCTCACTACACTGGTAAGGATCTACACGCAATTTATATACTTGTAGGTCCCTTCATTATCACTGATGAATATATCCTCAGTTGTAGATAGATTCTCTATTTAATTCCCAATTTCATCCACTCGATGAATCTAACTTTACCACATTTCATTGGAAAATACCTTTTTATAAATTTCACAATTCTTACTACATTCATAGAGCTCACCTATTTCACGAAGATCAAGTAGCCTTCGTGAATAAATCTTCTTTTTTGATGCTCAAACACTTTCACAAATCTTACTTAGCCTTCATGAAGCACACTACTTTCTATTAGCTTTTTTACAGCCTTCAAAAAATTCACCACTTTTGTGATGCTCAAAATTTTTGGCCGACTTTTATAGCCTTTGAGAACCACCTTTCATCATGAACATTTTCACAAGGATAACATTCAGGAACCACATTCACAAATCAGGAGCCTTATAATCTTTGTTAAATCTTTCTACTTTTCTAAAGGGGGTAGAGGTCTATTTATAGGCATTTCCACCAATTCCATAAGCTTCTATTCATGTCATCATTATTTCGAAATGCTCCCTCATTTTGTTCATGATGCTCCCTATCTCTGTGAAGCTCCATAGGAATTTCCTATTTGTGATGCTTGTCATATTCATGGAACTTACCATAAAAACCTTCACACCTTCACGCAACACCCTTCGTGAAACTCATGACATTGCTATATTTTCATAATCCTTTTATGTAAATCCATCTTTCATGATACTATTCATCCTCCAATTTTTGGACCCTAAAATTTTGGCAAACACTGGGAAACGATGTCACCTTGTGTACACAATTTTCTATACTACTTCCATGGAATCCATTACTTTTCTTGGATATTTTTCAACATACCATGTCAATAATATCTTTAAACTCCAAAACTTACCATGGAAACCCTCTTTGTCAACAAACATAATCAACCCAAAAACACTTCAATGATACCTTGAGATATTTTTCCCAAAAATATCCCCCTTTGGGTTTGTTGACAACTCTTAACATTTTGATACGTCATTAAAGCTTCTTCCATCTTCTTCCAGTATTCACTTATTATAATTCAGATATTGATCAATGATTTACTAAAAACATACTCTAAGACAATATGAGTCATGATTGGTGTGAGAAATAAGATTAATATGAAAATTTCATCAATGAATCACTTCATTATAAAACCACATATGTCATGATATACATCCTTTGATCGATTACTTTTAGCATCATCAGATTTAATACTGCCCATACTTCACTGATCCCCCTATAAACTTCTTCCCCTATCTTGATTAAGATATTTTATCCCCTTTGATAGACATAATTTCTCCCCCTTTGTCAACAAACCCAAAGGTCACTTTGTTGTTGTATACAATAGGGTAAAGAACATAGATAAACACATTAGGGAAAACACACCATACCTCAGGGAGTGGGGGTCCCGTATCCATACTTTTTTAAGTCCGGGAAGTTAAATAATCTCTTGAAGCCAGTTGATGTCTCTCAAACCCTTCTTTGGGAAAGGCCTTTGTTAGAATTTACAAAACCTGTAGTTCTATAGACACATAATCCAACTTCAAAAGCCCTTACTCCACCTTCTACTTGATAAAATGATACTTGATTTCAATGTGATTTGTCATTGAGTGATGAACTGGATTTTTATAAGATTTATAGCACTTGAATTATCACAATGGATTCCAGTCAGAGACTTCACTTCAACTCCCATATCATCAAGCTACTACTTCATCCATAATAACTGTGTGTGTGCTTGAGTAGCCTCAATATATTCAGATTTTGTGGTGCTTAATGAAATGTAGTCTTATTTCTTTCTTATCCAAGAAATAAAAAATCCACCAATATAGAATTTACTACATGATGTTTATTTTCTATCATCTGATGAACCAGCCCAATCTGCATCTATATATCCCAATAAATATTGCTAAGATTTGTCATTGTATAATAAAATGAAATCCACCATGACCTTGATATACCAAAGTATTATTTTCACTACAAGTAAGTGGATTTACTTGGGATTACTTTGATACCACACTGATTGACATGTGGAAAAAACAATATTCGATCATGTCGCTATTAAGTACAACATGCTTCCAATGATATTCCTATATTCAGTGACATTAACTGCTTTGCCTTCATCATCCCGTGACAGTTTCATCTGAGTAGCCAATATATTCAACATCTCCTTGGAATTGTCCATTCCAAATCTTCTAAAAAACTCCTTGGAATATTTATATTGAGAAATGAATGTGCCATTATTTCCTTATGTTATTTGTAAACCAAGGAAAAACATTAGTTCACCAATCATTAACATTTCAAAATCACTTTTCATGAATTCAAAAAATGGTATACATTACACTTCATCCGATCCACCGAAGATTATATCATCGACATACACCAGCACCATCATCCTTTGATTACTATCATTGTTGATATACAGATCGTAATCAAATCCACCACACTAAAAACTGAGCTTCTTCAAAAAGTGATCTAGTCTTGAATATCGTGCTCTTGGTGCCTTATTAAACCCATAAATAGCCTTTCTCATCCAACAAACTATGTTCTCATCTTCATGAATGAGAAAACCATCTAGTTGTTCAATATAAACTTTCTCTTCTAGAACCTCATTCATAAATTCTTCCTTGACATCCATCTAGAAAACTTTGAACTTTCTTTACACTACTATGGACAAGAATAATATAATTGTATCTAGCCTTGAAATAGATGAAAATGTTTCATCAACATCGATATCCTCTATATGGGAGTACCCTTTTCACATGAGTCCTTTCTGGTTTTGAATCACTGTATCGTCTTTATTCATCTTATTGTAAAATACCCATTTAGTCCCGATGAAATTCTTATTTGTTGGCCTCAAAACAATCTCCCATTTCTAATTATTCTCAATTTTCTCAAGCTCTTCATTGATATCCTGAACCCAATTATCTTCTATAGCTATTTCATCAAAACATTTAGGCTCTACCTGTGATAAGTATGATTCTTGTTGTAGAGTCTTCATCCTCCTTGTCTACATTGGTACTCTCTGATCACCAATTATATTCTGTCTATCAATTTTGGATCTTATCTCTGGTCTTTGTGCATATACTAAATTGTGCTCATCCTTCTCATTATCTGAATCTTACTCTAAATTAGCCTCTGAAACAGAGACATCCCCGATCTACTTATTTCTTCATCACTATCATCTTGAGACTGATCATGTATTTTCTGAAGATTCTGCTCATTCTCTACTATAGTTACATAATTGCTTTCAACTACCTTTCCCAACTGCTTATTGAAGCATTTATATGATTTGATTTTTTTGAGTAACCAAGACATATCCCTTCATCTCCATAGGATTAAAACTTCCTATATTTCTCCTTATTGAGAATGAAACACTTAATTCCAAAGACTCAAAAGTACTACAATGATGGCTTCTTTCCATACCATAGATCATATGGAGTCTTCTCTTATTTTGGACATAGTAACACTCTATTTGATGTGTAGATTGATTTAATCACTGCTTCTTTCCAAAACTTCTATGGAAGGTCTTTCTCAATGAGCATTGTTCTATCCATGTTATTGATAATTAAATTTATTCTCTCAACTAATCCATTTTTATATGGAGTTATTACTGCTGAAACTTGGTGCCTTATCCCATGTTTCTTGAGATAATCCTATACTTGGATATTTGTGAACTCTATTCCACTATCTATTTAGATCTTCTGAATTATTTGACCTAATATATTCTCAACTTCCCTTTGATAAGTTTTTATTAAACGAAACACCTTAGATTTGTGAGTGATGACTGGAACGCATGCCATTATTCTAAAATCATTAATGAATAGAACATAATATATCCTCCCATAAATAGGTCTTGGTGAAATTGGTCTGCACACATCAATATATACCAACTCAAGAAATTTTATTGACCTTTTCTCTTTCTTGTTATATGTCTTTTGAATGATCTTCTCTTATTGACAAGAATCAAACATATGGGTACAATCATGTGATACTCTAGGGAGGTCTCAAGCAGCATCATATTTCACCAGATCTTCCAATAAAATTTGTATCAAATGACCAAGGAATTTATTCCATAACTTGTTTTCTTCTTCCTTAGAAAAAAAGCACATATCTTCTTCTCCACTTTTAAGGCAAATATTTCCTTTTGTAATATCTCCCTACAAAAAAAACCGCACCATCTTTTGCCTTGATGACACATAATTTCTTGGAAAAGATTATGGTATATCTTGAGTCACATAATTGACTGACACTTTGTAATTTGTGATTGAGACCTTCAATAACCAATACATCTACATGTCTCATATATTTTCCCTAAACTTTACTTTTCTAGAGCCAATAATTTTCAAGCCTTCATCATTACCAAATCTCAAAATACCTTACTTTTCATATCTGTTTCCTTTCACTAGTTCTTTATGTCCCATCATATGGGATGTGCATCCACTATCAATGACCCAGATTCCAATGTGATCTGATGCTTTGAAAGAAATCTCTGTAACCATTTCCTGTTCATCTCTTTTATCTTTGATCCATGCTTTTGACTTCATACCCAATATAGATTGATAATATTGATCTTCCACAAATTATGATGGACCAGATTTATCCTGTAGGGATGCAAATTTATTTTTCCTTTTCATCTCATTTGATGATACATTTAGCTACTACTTATGACTATATTCAGTCTTGAAACATTTCTCTCTATTGTTGATGTGTAATATCTTTCTATGTTTCTGATTCCTCCACACCTAAAATAGTAAACATTGAATGAAATCCTAGAATATTGAGTTTGGTATGGCTGCCTTGGTTGGTCTTGTTCCCTTATATACCTAATGGCTATAGAACATAAATTTTGTGAGTATCCCATATTTCCACAACAATAGCATCTAATATAGGGTGAATTATTATTTTTTCATTAATACACCACTGATTATCCCTTGGGTTCTCTTAATCTTCTAATTTTTATTCATACCCAAATCAATATTCAATCTCAGAGTGGGTAATTGTGTTCTAACTTCAACTGTTACTACTTTCTATTTTTGATCAAGAACCATTCTAGTATTATCGTTTGGATTTGACTACTGCTTCTATTCTACTGGTCCACTATGCTCTACTTTCATCTTTTCTATTTCCTGTATGATCTACTTTCTTGATGTCATACCAAAAGTCACCAATTTTTCTTGATCCTTAACACTTAATCACAGACCAATGAATTCCTCTTCAAGTTCTTTAATATGTTTGATTTGATCTTTTCTAGTTTAATAAAACTATCAATTTCTATTTTTTTTCTTTAATTTTGAGCTTGTAATCAACAACCTTATCTGATATCTCTTGCATTGAAGACTTTAGTTTTTCAATTTCTTCAATCATATAAGACTTCTCTTCTTTCTACTGTTGTATATAAAGTTTGGCATCATGTACCACTTTGTTGGATTTCTTCATTTTGGCTCTCTAAATATCTATTTCCTCAAGAGAGGCTTCTAATTAGACCTGGAGTTTAAATCTTCCTTCAACTTATCCTTCATCATTGTTTCTTTCTTCTCTTTTTATGGAATTTATCAAAAATTACACTATAACATCTACTTCATGATCCTTCCAGTCCTCTAATTATTTTACCTTATATTCTTCTAAATTGTCATCTTCTATTGAAAGAACATTCTTCTTTTTAAAGAAATTTATCTTAAAATTTATCTTCCCTTGCACGTAGGCTAAATAATTCTTCATGGGAATTTCGACTTCACCCTATTTATCTTCTTTCAACTTCTTAGGGCACCTTTCTACAATATTTCCAACCTTTCCACATCAAAATCATGCAAGAGGGGGTTTCCATTTGAACTTTAATTTTTTCTCTTTGAAGATTTGAGGAAAGGAATGACATCACCTCATCCGTCTCTTCATCTTCCTATCCATATTAAATGGTGAGTTTATTCATGGCCCTAAATGACACTTATTTGAATGTCCCATTTTTCATATCATTGTTATCATTATTTCTCATTTCATATGCTACAAGAGTAATATACAATTTATCCAATGTCAGCTCCTTCAGATCTTTATCTTCCAACACAGAAACTTTCATATCAAACCAAGGTGGAAGTTTTCTAAATAGACACTTAAAAATCTTTATATCTTCAATTATTTCTTCTAGGCCATGCATGTATTATATAAAAACATTTACCTAGTCAAAAAATGTATCAACGGACTCATTAGGGTTCATTCTGAGATCCTCATACTTGTTCCATAGAACTTGAAGCTTTTCTTCTATGACTTTTGAGTCACCCTCATAAATATTCAGTAGTTTTTCCCACATATCATGTGATTACTTACATGACATCACTTTCATATATATTACATTGGATAGGTCTCCCCCTAATGCATTGATTCCTTTAGAGTCAGCATCCAATTCCCTTCGGTCAGCTTCTGATAAAGCACCATTGTCGATATTATCCGAAATTCCATGCATTGATACTTTAAAGACATCCATTCCTAATGATCAGAAGTAGTGCTGCATCTGATTCTTATATAATTGAAAATTTTTTCCATCAAAAATCATAATCCCTTTATTATTGAAAACTTCCATTTCTTATACTAAGAGAGAATCACTGACTTTCAACCTTTTGCTCTGATACCAATTGCTAAATACCCTAGGGGGTTGAATCAAGTTATGAAAGATTAAAACAACTACCCCTTCAGATCTTGTTTCATCATTAAAAAAACTCTCTTTTCTCCATTTCCCATAGAAATGTATGAGCATAAATTAAATCATGCATTAGACACAACATTTTTACTTGGTTCACCCTCACTGGGATATGTCCAAGGAGCACATAATGATAATGTGCCGATGTACCAAATACACCAATTCTCACTACTAAAATATTGTTTAGGCTAGATAAATTTTATGCCCAGGCTCACTAACTTTACAAGGTTTAGGTTTAGCTCACTACTTTCCCAAGGTTCACTCCCTGAGCCTCTTTCTCTAGCTCACTGATGGTAGAAAGGACTAACTTCTTCCTCTTACTTTTCTCACTGCTCTAGAAAGGATCCACACATAATTTACGGACTTTTAGGTCCCTTCATTATCAATAATGAATACATCCTTAGTTATAAATAAAAGATCTGTTGAAGTCTCATTTTCATCCACTTGATGAAACTCACTTTACCACATTTTCCTGGTAAATACCTTTTTATAACTTTCATGATGCTCACTGCCTTTACAAAGCTCACCTCTTTCATGAAGCTCAACCAGCCTTCACAAAACAACCTCCTTTTGTGATGGTTAAAAAATTTCACAAAGATTACTTAGCCTTCATTAAGCATTCTACTTTCGGCCATCTTTTTATAGCCTTCATGAACTTCACCACTTTCGTGATGCTCACAAATTTTGGTCAGCTTTCATAGCCTTCACGAACCACCTTCCCTCACAAAATTTTTTACAAGGACAACCTTCACAAACCACCTTCATGAATCTGGAGCCTTATAATCTTCATCAAGTCTTGTTACTTTTCTAAAGGGGGTAGAGGTCTATTTATTGGAATTTCCACCAATTCCAGAAGCTTCTAGCCGCATCATCACTATTTCACGATGCTCCCTTATTTCGTTTGCGATACTCCCTATCTTTGCGAAGCTCCATGGGAATTTCCCATTCACGATGCTTTTCATAGCTGCAGAGATTACTGTCAAAACCTTCACACCTTTGCGAAACACCCTTTACGAAGCCCAGTCTTTTCAAAACTCATGACGTTTACATATTTTCATAATTCCTTCATGGAAATAAATCTTTTTTGATTCTATACATCCTCAAATTTTTGGACCCCAAAAATTTGGAAAACACTAGGAAACAACGTCACCTTGTGTATGAAATTTTTTGTACCGATTCCAAGGAATCCATTCCTTTTTCTTGGATCTTTTTCAACACATTGTGTCAATAATCTCTTTGGACTCCACAACTTACCATGGAAACCCACTTTTTCAACAAACACAATCAACCCAAAAACACTACAATAATACCTTGAGGGATTTTTTAGCAACAATAATCTATCCCTTATTCTTGAAAACTTCATTGTGCTAATAATATAGAATTATTTCTTGAAACATTTCTTGATTAATCCAATGCATTTCTAAAAAACCATTTAATACTGATTACTTGAGAATATTTAGGAGGTTCAACTAAATCCCAATATTCATTTATAGAAAACTATTTCAACTCTTATTTGATAAAAAATATCCAATTAGAATTAGTTAAAGCATCATCAATATTTTTATAAAAAAATCATAAATAAAAGCATGATAAACATAAAAAATTATCAATGAATTTATAGTTTCAATTATTGAATCAACATTTCTAATCACTTTATCTAAAGGTTGTTCTATATGTAATTTCTGGGTTTTTTTCATGGGGGTGACTCCACCCCTCAATATTTTCATTTTCATTTTTAAGTTCAACCACAACAAAATTAAAATATCTAGACCCCACTTAAAGCTTTTATAAATCATTATTCCTTTATTTCAAAATATTTTCATCAAATTTAACATTTTTATACTATTTAACTACCATGGTTCTTTTATTATAAACTCTATAGGATTTACTAGAACTTGAATAACCCAAAATATACCTTCATTTAATTTTTCATCAAACATATATATGGAATATTTTGTGTTTAGAATATAAACTTTGCAACCAAATACTCTAAGAAACCCAACTTTTGTCTTTCTTCCCTTCTAAAGTACATAATAATTATTCTTTAGAATTGATCTTAAAATCACTCTATTTGATACATAGAAATAAATATTTACAGATTTTTCCCAAAAATATCTAGGTGTTTTAAACTCATTTAACATGGTTATATCCATTTATTATAGGGTCCTATTTTTTCTCAACAACTCTATTTTTTTGAGGTGTCCTAAGGGCTACAGATTATGAGAATAATCATGTTCTTCATATAATTTTTAAAATTATACATTTATAAACTCTCCCCCCTTTTAATTTTAATGGATAAAATCGGACATACCTTTTCATTTTGAAATATATTATAATAAGTAGTAAGCTTAGACAAGGTTTTAGATTTATGAGCAAGAAAGAAAGTCCATGTAAATATGATAATGTCTCAACAACCACAAAGACATACCCTTTTATACCCATAATAGTTTTATTCGTAGATCCAAACAAATCAAGATGTATAAGTTGTAAAGTCCTTTCCATTTTATATTCATTTATAGGTTCGATAGACTCTTTATGATGTTAAACATTCATACAAGAGACAAAAATGTAAGCGTTGTAAAACTTCAGTTCGAGCAGCTGCATAAATTTTTGGTTTTTGGACATCATTAACAACAACTTGAAATTGTTATAATCGAGCCTCTTATATCATAGAACATAATCTAACTGCACACTATTTAATCACTTTAAATTTTGTTAGTTAGTTTAGTCAAAGTGATAGAATATATATTTTCCTTTAAAATTATATAAAATAGAATAGATTCATCTTTAAAAACTACACACTTATAATTTTGAAAATTTTACATTCATTACATCATCACATAATTATGAGATACTAATCAAGTTACTATTTAATCTTTAAACTTATATTTTTTTTAAATTATAATATAATCAGAAATTCCATCCTCACCAAATCCTTTTACTTTACCATTTGAGTTGTCACCAAAAGTAACATTACCTCATTCACATTTATTAATGTTAAAAAGTTCTAATCATATCATGCAATGGGTTTAGAACATAAAATATCCATGTACCATGTTTCCCTTTTCAAAATTCTAATACACATATCCTATACAGATGGATTTAATAATATTTATCTACCCATATAAACTTGGATCCAATCGAGCTAGAGAAACTTTTCTTAGGAACCCAAACTAATTTAAAAATTTTATTCATTAGTAATATAGAAGATAATGATTTAAACATAAAGACTCTGGTGTTTCCAAGATATTGTTGAAATACTAATGAACAATCACTTGCATAGTGTCCATTCATTCCACATTTAAAACAAATAAATTTTGAAACACTTCCCTTGGAACTTTTTATAAAAAAATTATTACATCTTTTAGATAATTTATTATCTTAACCTAGACCAATTTTATATTTATTAATTTTGTTCAATATTACAATTTTATCATATATTTCTATTTCTTTAACAAATATAGAATGGTCTATCTTTAAAATTTCAACTTCATTTTTTAATTTATCATTTTCATCATGAATAACATTAAATTTTATTTCTAATGCCTCACTACTTTTATAAAGATAATCCTTGAGTTTAAGATTTTATTTTTGAACAATTTCCAAACTAGCATAGACTTTATCATTAGAGCTACAATAAGTATAATTTAATTTTCAATTTAATTCAAGAGTTATGTTGTTTTACTCAACAAGTTTTTTATACTCACTCATAAGTTCCTTATGTACATTTGAAATTTTGAAAACATAATTTTTTAATCTTTTAATTTCATTATATAATTTTCCATCATATTTTCTTCAAAATTATAATTTTAAGAGTCATTTTTGGAGTCACTTACCTGATTTTAAGAATTCATTAAGTAAAAATTTTCAAATCCATTTTCAGAACCAGATTCTTCACTTGAATATGAGACTTTAGTATATCTCCATCCATTTATAAGTGCTATATTTTCCTTTTTTTTTCATATTCTCATTATTTCTTTTTATCTTCAATCTTGTAGGTTTAATGTGCCCTTTCCTCCTACAATCATAATAGGTTACTTCTCAAACATCATTAAAAATGACATCACCTTTTTAGTTTTCTCTATGATCATCATGGGAAAATTATATTTTATTTATTACTAAATATCCATTATTTCTCTTGTAATATCCTTTGACAACATGGATAGCTTCATCAATATCATTTCCCCATAACTCAGAATCTAGGGAGTAAGTTTAACATTCATTTTTTATTTCAAAGACACTCCTTTTCTTTTACTATCTTCTTTTACATCAATGATTTTCAATTCTAACCCATACTATAATAAAAACCATATTATATCATCAAGATTATATTCTTTAAAATTATCACTCTCATCTTTTGCTACTTTATTCACATGTCTTTATTAGGTAGATCTCTTAAAACTTATTCAACTAAAATCGTATTATCTAGAGATAATCCTATATCATTCATTCCATTTACAATACCAGTAAAATGATAAACCATTTTATTTATAGGTTCATTCTTACCCATCTTAAAATATTTATATTCTACCCTTAACATACCATATTTGTTATAATCAATTTATCAGAACCATAATGATTTGTTTGTAATATTATCTACATATCATGTGTGGTTTTACATGATGAAATGTGACTAAATGAACTTTGATTAATAATGCAATAAAGAATGTTCATGATTTTATAAGTACATATTTAAAAGAATCAACAGAAGTATAAATATTAGGATTATACTTAGGGATTTTTTAGTATTTTACAATGGTTGTTCAATGGTCAATACTTACCTATTTAAGGTATGCTTCCATCCAGACATTCTAATAGACATAATCATTACCACTGAAGAATGATGGTCTTTGTTGAGTAGAATCATCATTGGAACTTGTTCCTAGTCAAGAGGGGTGAGGGGGAGGGGTTAACATTTTTATAAACTTTTAAATACCTACTAGAGTTAATTATATTTACATTAGAAAATAAAAATATAAACACATGTATTTTTATAGTATTCAAAATCAAAGTGATCCTATGTCTACTCTTAATACTCTCAAAAAGAGAATATGGAACCCATAATATAAGGGACCTAAATTATAAAAGGAGTCACAACCTTTTACAATGTAGTTTTCACACATGGATGCACAACCTCTATCCTTCCATTTTCACATCTGGTGGAACAACCTAGAACCATCCTTTTAAAGTGGAGGAAGAACCAACCTTTCCCTTATCCATACCAAGGAACAACCAAAACCCTATCCTTTTACCCGAATAAGGAACAACCAAATATACCTTTTTTTGGGTGGTATAACCTTGACACTAAGGCCCTACTTTTATATGGAAAAGAATAAAGAAAAAATCATGCACATAGAAAATATAGAAAGAATTCAGTAGAACAAAAAATAGTTTGATAGTGAAATTATGAATTTTGAGGTAGAAAGTACCACTTCAGTAGCAAAGATTCAGAATGATGAAGTTTAGCCAAGAGTATTGTAGATATGATCACAAAAAAGCATAAAATAATACAGTTTGAGTATCCTTGAAAATTCCTTTGACATCTATGTTGCACTAGTTTTTCCAAACTCTATTGATAGAGTTTCTTCATGCACAAAAAACTTCAAAAATTATAATTTCATACCTAGAAATTATAGTTTATCTTTTCCCATACAATCACAATTTTATTATTCAATAACAATGAACTACTTCAATGTTGAGTGATAATATATAAAACTAAAAATGCTTGTATAACTAAAATTGTTAGAAAATTTAATATAATAGTAAATATTCTCATAATAATCAATATTAAAGTCCTTGGATATCACCCATAAATCATGCGATACATACTCTTTATATTTCAAATAATTCTAATTTGAATATCATAAATTCTATGAATACAACATGAATATTTTAACTTTTTTGATCCCATGTAATTGTAATTTAATTTTCCAAAAAATACTTCCAAATAAATTTTCATAACATTTAAATAATTTATAAGTAATTATGGATTTAATTATATTGTGCAGTCGAGGTAGAAGATGAGTGGTCTACCTACCTTATGTGCTACATCAAAGCGGGATTTTGATTTCCACAAGCCCACATACATAAGTTTATTTAGAGGATTATTTCCACATGTAGGTTGAACTTGAATGAGGAATAACTACTGGCAGAAATTCCCGTGTCGCAGTAGAGGCTGAATGATGAGGTTGGTATCTGGGGGGTATGGAATAACACTGTGATGGTCAAATCATGCATCTAAGTGGAGTTTGGTGACACCAGTGGGACATAGGGGCAACGATGATGACCCACTATTCACTCAGGCGGGGTGTAGCTGATGAAGATGGGGCAACATTGAGAAACAAAGACATTGTTTAGTCAAACTATGGGTGACCAAACATAGTGGAGGACACATGAGAAATTTTGGAAGGAAGGCAATGGATGGGATCTAGTTGGATTGAGAGAAGGTCCCACACACCTTGTGTGAGGAAAATGGGCCTACGATCTAGTTATTGTGGTCCTTATTGGCATTTAATTGGGGTCTCTAACAAGACCATGTAATGGAATTGATCCACCAGACCTTCATGATACATAAGAAATGTAATAAAATAGGACCAATGTGTGATTACTAATTCTAGGGGGAGGGATAGGCTTGACCCATTGGGGTGATTAGGGTGCCTATGCAT
The DNA here is from genome assembly GCA_963277665.1 of Viscum album. Taxonomy (NCBI): domain Eukaryota; kingdom Viridiplantae; phylum Streptophyta; class Magnoliopsida; order Santalales; family Viscaceae; genus Viscum; species Viscum album. The sequence continues at coordinate 1,810,916,010 of OY728147.1, read as the reverse complement.
TTGGCTATAATCCTTCTTTATATAATAAATACAATTATTTATGAAAAAATTAAAATAAATAAATAAATTATCATATACATATTATAAATTGAAATAAAAACATAGAATATTTTTTGATTTCAAAAAACAAACTGTTGAGTCATACAATTTGTATATGACTTTATATTTTCCTAGGAATTTGATACCCATGTATAAATTTATATTTCATAAGACTTTGAGTTATAATCATATGACATTAAATCCCATATGAATTTTTAAATTGCACCCCATACTTTAGTTCAGTGTATAAAATTTTCAAAAAATGTTTGAATTTATACTTTTATTGAAATATACATTTCATAAGACTTTAAGTCTAGTATATATGACTTTTAAAAAACATGCATGACTAAGAAATTCTTGTATGACTTTATGAAACCTGTAATAATTTCAACAATCATTTTGTATGACTTATAAAGTGTATATAACTTCATACTTAAATGGATCATGCTTTCATTTGGCATTATGAAAAAATGAATGACTTTGAGAATTAAAATTTATTTTAGTAATATCATAATACTTGTAAATCCATAAGAGTTCATATTATATCTTATAAATTTGTTTGTATGAGTCATCAATTAATACAAAGATGGATTTTTATCTGAAATCAGTTCATAAAATACATAAAACACACACACACAGATATTTATGAAAATAATAAAAATTATAATCAATTAAAGATAAATAATTCTTGTATTATTTTAGTAATTAAACCTACAAACTAATTTTACATGGAAGAAATATTTTTTTTTAATTATTAAAACATTATTAAGTGAAGTGGTAAGGATTTAATCAAGAGGTTTATCTCAATATTCTGTCTAAATCCCTCTCTAAAATCCCCCTATAACATCTCTAATTCCATGATGTAGCAAAAATACCATTCTATGAAGGTTTTATACAGAATACATAGGAGGAGACTCCAAGGTAAAGGTAAGGTTTTCCAATCCCCTTTCACTTTTATTAATCACAAATCATTGTCTTAAAACTATTTAAACCTCCAATTATTTATCTGCCACGATTTCATTATTATGGAATTGGACACATTTTGATCCTTAAATGAGAAGAGTTATTCCATTTATTCTCACCAAAATCTTTTTACAATTAGTTAATATATTAAAATACAAGGTTGTAAAAAATGATGTTTTTATTTTCAATTTTTCTCTTACTCTTTTCAATATCACGAGTAACATTTAAAATTAACTTTAAAGTAGAATATTATTTATAATATATTTTTTATAATACTCAAATATTTATTGATTTTCTTCTTCTTTTAAAATATTTTGATAAAAATAACTCACCTTGGTGGTGTTACAATACCTATGTGAATGATGATGTTTTCATAAACTTACTTCTTGAAGGAACATGGGGCGCAACAGAAGCATGAAAAAACACACAATTTAAATTTGTAGGTTCAGATTAATTCTAAGAAAAATAAATCCACAAAACCCATTACACAAATTTCTTAAAGGATCATGTAAATTTCAATTTATCAATGAAAAATAAAATCGAACAAAATCATAAATAGTACCTTGTCCATTTGAAATCTCTAGTTTGATTTGCTCACTATTGGAGTGTAGTGGCCCAAAACTACCAATTTAGAAATCCTATAGATATTAAAAATGTGAACCATATATCATGGAAATAAATCTATGATTCCTAGGTTCTATCATGTGAAATTTAAGATCTTTACGATGTCCCTTCAATCGTGTGAAGAATGTAGACTCGATCGAGAATACGAGATCAATCGTACCTTGTTCTTCCTTCAAAATATCTCTCTAAGAGATTAAGAGGAGAGTATAGGATAGATTATCTCTCTAAATGATTCCAAAATGGTGTATATCACTATTTAAGATGCTAAAATTAGATTTTATACCTAGTTTATACTTTCCAAAATTACACTTTGGTCCCTAAAAAGTAATCACCTTCATTTTAGAACTTTGCTAGCACTTATGTCTTAATAAACTTATCATACATGTCAAAAATATCTTATCACTCACTTGTAAAACTTTAAAATGGTCTGTGATAAAATAAAAACCATTAAATTTTCCCATAATATCCCCAAATAATTTAACAAACCTTGAACATACCTTGTTCATTTGAAAAATTATATTTTCTCATATTCAATTCTATGATCAAAAAACTTGTGAATACCTTGAGAAATAAATCTAATAATCATTATTCTAAACTTTAATAATATAATTGAACAATTTTTACTTGAGATAAATCATACTCAGACATTCATCAGCCCCTACACATGGTCCCACTTCATTTTAAACTCCTATTCATCTGAATAGGTGGAACTTGCAGATACACTTAGCATGTGACCCTTTAGGTACTTATCTAAATAGAAGCATGTCAAACCCATAGAACAAGATTAGAGTATATAAAAATATCATGTCCCTTAATGAGATAAGGAATTTCATAGATATTACTACCTCCTACAAACACACACTGTGTAATAAAATCTATTTTTATCGCGATATCTCATAAAGAAGGATGCACACTTGTGTCATTATCATTTTATTGATTTATATATTTCATGACCTTAATAGATATAATTATCTTATTATACCCAAACCATGTATTTAATAAAGGTACCAATGATATCCCCATGGGGAATTTCTATTTTCCTATAGGTCTATGCAAAAATAAATTTATAAAACTCAAACTATGCTACTTTATTAATTAAAATGTAGTAAAGAAGTAGGCTGAGATCGATACAAAAATAAATTTAGTTATTTGATTAGGTTTTTATAAGATTTAATTTTATTATATTGAATAAATGGGTGAGAAAAGTATTGGTTTTATTGATTTTGAGAAAAAAAGATGAATACAAAGCATATTTATTGTTTAGTTTGAAAATAATTTTAAAAAGCGCATCAGGGTTTTGTAATTTTAGGGTTCAGGTGCAATTAGATTTTATAAAATAGGTTGATTAATTCATTATTGGTTTCAAAGTTGATATGAGGTAGATCCAATGATCACATTATCTCTTCCTCAATGTGGCAATACCCTTTTTCCCTCAGTCTGGTAATATAGAGTTTTCCAAATCGAGTTCGTCTCAGTACTATATTTAAACCCGATTTCCCTTAAAGTTGGCAATGGTCATGCATCATTTAGGGTTTTTAGTTGTGAAAATTTAATGTTCATTTTAGATTTAATTATCAAGGGTCATGATAAAAAAAATTTAAAGGGATTGTAAGATGAATATTAAATTGTGTCAAACCAAATTCATTAATAAAATAAAATGAAATAAATCCAACATCACCTTCCCCATTCTATTAAATTACCCTATAATAAGAAGGGTTTACCCTTTAATCCTATGTATGAGAGGAATAAAGGGAAGAAGAAAATAAATATAGTGTATAAAATAAAATAAATAAATAACTCATAAAGGGCCCTGTAGCATCTCACTCCTTGATTTGATATTCGAATCTGAATGCCCTAATAACAGCAGGAGATCCCTCTATTTATAATCTTTATATTAGATTTGGAATTAATGGATTCCATAAATGAATAGTCCAATGGTGGTCCAGGGTAGATCCTGCATCAAATATTTCATAAAAAACAAAGATTTGGTGAATCCATGCAAAAATACCATCAGGATAGTTACACCATGTGTAACTAAGTTACACCATGTGTAACTAAGTTACACCACATGTAATTTTTCATTTTTCACAAAATCACTTCATGAATTGTCCTTCATTTCACCATGTGCACCGCTACATGTTGTATAATAATTACATGACGTGTATTTCCTTTTTCCTGATCTAGAAGCCTCATGTCACCTCAATTATTTAGTTTTATGACCTAGAAGTGCTCTAGATCATTCTTAAAAATCTGGTGTAACGTCATTTTTCTTTGCTCATGTCCTGATGTGTCCAAATTTGCCTCTTTTCACTCCCTTTTCAAATATTCATTATTTCATACCAAAAATATCAATATGAGTTAAACCAATCAAATATGGGTAGTAGTTATCAATAAAATACATAAATCTATACATTTAAATACCTTATAATGCATGAATGAAATATAGATATCAAATACCCCCATAATTGAATTCATACTTGTCTTCAAGGATGGAATCTCAACATACTACAAAGGACCCTTACTCTACCAAGATTTAAATTAAATTTCAATAAAAACAATTGATCAAATGTAAAATTAAATGTTCGATCATCACATGTAGAAAATTCATCAACACCTCACTTTTCAAAGAAACAATTCAATCAAGTATTTTAATTTTACTCTTTGAAATAACCAAGACTTTTAATTAATACATTTTAATTTTAAATGCATTATTAATATGAATTCCATTTAAAATTTACCTCAATTTTAATTTTTCCACTCATCATCAGGGTATGAATTAATAGAGTGATATACATACCTCAAGAGCATGTAAATTACCATAGGCTTGCAAGGAATCTAGCATATCCACCGTGTAAATAAATAAATCACAATTAATCATGATGGATTTACCATTTAAGATCAAATGACTCTGAGGATTAGGGATGGTAGGTAAATGATGAACATCATGGAAGGCTGAAAAAGGGAGGTTCAAATCTATATTATTGTTCATGATAATCAAAAATAGCTCAATAAAAGTCTCCTTTTCCCCATTATCTCAGAGCAGGCTCATAAAGTGATGAAATGAAATAAATGAAACACCCCCTTTTATTATTATTTTTCTTTTATTTTCTTTTTCAAAAGTTATGATAGGTACAATTATCATATCCACCACCCAAACCCTAATGATCTTCTCATGACACTATTTTTAATATTTATAAAAAGATCACTGATGAAGTAAATGGTGATTTATGAATTTTTATAGAAAAAACCCATTTTTATATTTTTTCCTTTTTTTCAAGAGGTTATGAAATAAATACAGTTAATGTGCCTTCCCCAAATCTGATGAAATTTATCCCACACTTATTGATTACAAAATATACATCCCTTCCACTAGTTTTAATTTCTCCCACACTTACATTTTTATAATCATGAAAAATATTCAGAGGAAGGTAAGAAAGGATAAAATAGGTTTATAACATAGATCATTTCCTAACAAGTCAATTTGTGGACTCTACATTCTTAAAAATGGATTAACGAAAGGTGGGTCTTAGGACATGGGGTTAAAAATAATAATGTCTCAATCATATTAAAAGTGATTCTATTCAGTGATAACTTCAATAAGATACAAAGAAAGTTCTAGAAGAAAACACACCCAAGTTTCTAAAGAAATATAAAAGAGAAATAATTGAAAATATTAGCCTTAGAGGATGTTTGAGGAATGAGATGAATGGTTGGGATAACCACTCATAGAAATTCATACAAATGATTAAATTAATGAATGAAAATATTAGAAATCCAAAGATCAGATAAATCTTAGAAAAAATTAATTTACAATGATAAAAATTATTCCCCAAATCACGATTTTTTAAATACTAATCTAATTGGCTATCACTACTAATTTTTTCCATTTTTTTCATTCAGATTTATTGATAAAGAAATTTAAACTCATGGCATGGTAATTATCCTAAGCAGTTTCATGTCTTCTCGATCAGTTGATTGAAGCATAAATCAAATGCAGGGCATTCAATTTCTAGTTAAAGAACCTAATTAAATATGGGGAATACAATATAATTTTTTTTAAATTTGAAACTCTTACTCCACTTGTAATTGTTTCTTCAATCATAGATGTGCAGGTTCTTCCTGCTGAAGATTCACGATGTGTAATGTTGTTGCATCTTATTTTGATTCCTACTGCTTTCTGCTACCTTAGGTCTTGATGGTACTAAAAATAAAAAATAAACAAGTGAAATAACATGACATTATCAATGAATTTTGAAATATGTGGAGCGAGATTATGCACACCTCTAAAAATAGTAAATAAATAAAGAAAATAAAAAAACTATGGTTGCCTCTCGAAAGTGATTTTTTTTACCATTGTTGAATTAAACTTACCTCCTTCATCTCCAGCTCATGTGACAGATGATTGAAATTCTTTTACCTCCTCGAGGTCTATAAATAGTCCCAGTTGTGTCCTATCCACATAGGTCATCCCTTGTCCTTCTTCTTTGAAAATATTTATTCTCCCTGATAGTAGTACTTTCTTGATATCCATTGGACTGACCCACCATTTTATCTTCAATATTGATGAACTAAATGGTAGTTCATGTACCATCCATTCCTATTGTCCTTTCTCAAATGTAGTGGAGTCAGTTTCTCTTTTGGTGTCAGCAGTTTTGGTCTTCATCTTCTCTTTCTTCTTTAGTTGAGCATCCTCTTCCACAACACCATCTAACTCATGTACCCCTTCAATATCAGTGACATCCTAGCTTCAATTTTATTTTCTTATCCAAACTCATTATCCTCTTTCACATCATAGTTCTTCATTTATCAGTGGATGTTGAAACTTACTTGATCACTAAAAAAAATCTCAAATAGAGTTATCCACTTTGAACATAAATCAACACACACCCTGTGGATAAAAATGGTCTTCCCAAAATGAGTGGATTTCTCTCTTCTTTTATATCTAGAACTAGGAAGTAAATGGGGAAGATGAACTTTTCAACTTTGAAGAGGATATCTTCAATGAATCCTCTTAAGTATTTCAATGTTGAGTCTGCTAATTGAAGAAGTACTCTTCTAGGCTTCAGTCCATCCAGTCCTAAACTCTTGAATGTTGTGTATGACATGATATTGAAACTCACACCTAGGTATCACATATATCTTCCACATTTTTTATCTCCAATAAGGATTGGAATTGAAAAGTTACTTGGATTACTTTTCTTCTTAGGTAGGTCCTAATATACCACCTCCGAACACTCCCATGTGAGTGGAATGGTTCCGATTTCTTCTAGCTTCTTCTTTTTGGTTACTATCTCTTTCATGAATTTCGTATATACTGGAATGTTCACAAGAGATTCTATAAAAGGTTTATTAATATGCAATTTTCTTAAAGTTTTCTAGAAATTTACCCTTTTTCACATTGTTATTTATTTGAACCATTCATTCTATAAATTCATTCCTAGATTATACTGAGGTGGTTATTATTCTTCTTCTTTAGATACATCCCCCTACTACTTTCATATTCCTCTTCACTTTCTACCACTGGTGGTCGTCCTGAAAATTCTATACCACTTCCTTTTGTTTAGTTCCCACTTATAAGCTGTATAGCTTTCAAATATTATCATGGGCATACTTCAGGGAATCCTAGTAGTGTTCATATGGGTCTCTCTCTAAGATGATTATAAATTTGTCCAACTTGATGTTCCATATTCTACAATGCATATTTTTGGTTCGATTCTTCTTCTTTAACTTCTTTGAGTATATCCTAAGAATCAATCATGAATGTTGATAGGGTATTTTCTAATGAATGGACCTAGCTTGTCAGTGTGGGCCCTTGGGGTTCTTTTTATTAATACCCTTGTGGTATTTTTTGAAGTCATTTCCCTAGTTGTTGTAGTCTCCCACCCTAAAATTGATTACCCTTATTGTAATCAGAATAATTTTCATCTTCAATATGCATACCTTGGGGGTTCTGCTGCTTTCCCATCATAATGTCCATATTCTTTGTTAATGACTCTAGTTGTGCCACCATCCAGTCATTATTGTTGACTACATGATCTCCTTTTCATTGTGTCCTTTCTCATTGACAGTGTAAACTATTACCCGCCTTCTCATCCAATAGGCTATAGATTTATTTAGGTGATTTCTTCATTAATGATACTCCAGTAGAAGTGTTAATAATTTACCTATTTACCTATGATAAACCTTTATAGAATGTTTGAATTAGTATCCATAGCTCTATTCCATTATGGGGGGTATTTTCGGGTCATATCCTTAAAACGTTCTCAGGAAGAATACAGAGATTCATCATCAAATTGAAAAAAGTTCAGAATGTTTAACTATATGCCTATTGACTTAGAAGGTGGAAATAAGAAGGTGAGGAAGTTTTTTCCAGCTCATCTCATGTTGTGTTGAAATGCTCTAACAATATTTGGATCCAATCTTGTGCTTTCTCACATAATGATAATCAGAAGAGATGAAGTCTTACCGTATCACTTGAAAAATTCTGGAATTGGAATGTGTCGTAGATCTCAAGGAAGTTTTCCAAATGTTTATTCAGATCTTCATGTGGTAGTCCAATGAATTTTACACTATTTGTGATCATTTAAATGATTTTAGACTTTATATCTATGTTTTTTTCATTAATGGGGTGTGCCAGAATGCGTGGTTGCAATTCTATGTTTGAAGGCCGCCCATAGTATGCAAGCGTTCGTAGACCCTGATCTCTTTTAATCACTATATTATGTTAATTTTTCTTAGCCCCTACCATTTTTGTGTCTTCATTTCACTCCTAGCTTGGTTTAGAATGGAGGGTTGAGTCGATGATGTCTTTACTCTTTGCCCGGGTGTTGTAGTTATACATTTTAAAAAATATGAAACTCGCAGCACGAACACACCCAATGTAAAAAGTGGAATTAAAATGAATTTATAAAATTAAAATTAAAAACTAAAATCCAAAAAAATAAAAATAAACCATCCCAAAAAATGTTTCCAATTTGATAGCCCCATAGGGTGTTGTTATTTCCCTACAATTCTATGAAATGTTTTTATTATAAAAATTAAAACTAGGATACTTTATTAATTAAAATGTAGTAAATAAGTAGGTTGATATTGATCCACATAGATGGTTAGTTATTTTGATTAGGTTTTTAAAATATTTAATTTTATTATATTTAATAAGGGGGTGAGAAAATGATTTGTTTGATTGATTTCAAGAAAGAAAAATATAGATGCAAAGCAGATTGAGTGATTGTTTTAAAAACAATTTTAAAAAGTGCGCCAGGGTTTTGTAATTTCCGAGTTTGAGTGTAATTGAATTTTACAAAATAGGATGATTAATTCATGATTTGTGTTAGATTCGAGACAAGGTATATCCAATGGCCATGTTATCTCCTCTTCAATGTGGAAATACCCTATTTCCCTTGGTCTGATAATATAGGGTTTGCCGAATCGAGTTTGTCTCGATACTGTATTTAAACCTAATTTCCCTTAAAGTTGGCAATGGTTATGTCTCTTTTAGGGTTGTCAGCTATTCAATTTTAATGTTCCTTTTAGATTCAATTATCAATGGTCATGATAAAAGAAAAATAAAGGGATTGGAATATGAATATTAAATTATGGAAAACCAAATACATGAATAAAATAAAATGAAATAAATCTAATGACACCTCCCCCCTTCTATTACATTACCCTAGAACAAGGCTAGTTTACCCTTTTATCCTATGATGAGAGGAATAGAGGTAAGAATAAAATAAATATAATTTATAAAAGAAAATAAAAAAAGAACTCGGAAAGGGCCTTACAGTTTCTTAGTTCTTGCTTTGGTCTCTGGATCTGAATGCCCTCACAGAAGCAGGTGAGCCCTCTATTTATAGTCTTCATATTGAATATGGAATTAATGGATTTCATTAAGGAATGGTATAAAGGTGGTCTAGGGTGGGTCCCACGTAAAATATTCTGTAAAAAAACCAATATTTGGTGAATCCTTACAAAAAAATCCCTTTAAAATAGTTACACCACTTGTAATTTTCCATTTTGCACAAAATCACTTCACGACATGTCCTTAATTTCACCATGTGCACCGGTACATGTTGTGTAATAATTATACAACGTGAAATACCATTTTCTTACTCCAAAAGCCTCATTTCACCTTAGTTCTTCCATTTTATGCCCCATAAGTGCTCTATACTCATTCTTCAAAATCTAGTACTGTGCCGATTCACTTCGTTCGCATCACGAAGTGTCCAAATTTTACTCTTTTTTCTACTTTCCAAATATTAATTATTTCCTACCAAAAATATCAATATGAGTTAAACCAATCAAATATGGCTAGGATTTATTAATGAAATACATAGATCAATACATTTAAATACCCTAAAATGTATGCATGAAATATCGATATCAAATACCCCCACACTTGAATTCATACTTGTCCTCAAGGATGGAATATCAACATACTACAAAGGACCCTTACTCTACCATGATTTAAATTCAATTTCAATAAAAACAATTGATCAAATGGAAAATTAAATGTTTGATCACCACATATATAATATTCATCAACACCTCATTTTTCAAAGAAACATGTCAATCAAGTATTTTACTTTTCCCCTTGGAAATAGCCAGGCCTTTTCATTAATCCATATTCATTTTTCAATAAATTATTAATATGCATTACATTTTCAATTTACCTCACTTTTAATTTTTCTTCTCATCATAAGGGTATGAATGAATAGAGTGATGTACATACCTCAAGAAAATGTAACTTATCATAGGCTTGTAAGACATCTAACATCTACATCATGTAAAGACATAAAATCACAATTAATCATGAGGGATTCACCAATTAAGATCAAATGAATCTGAGGCTTAGGGAAGGTAGGTAAATTATGAACATCATGTAAGGTTTAAAAAGGGAGTTTCAACTCTATTTTACTTTTCGTGATAATAAAAAATAGCTCAATGAAAGTCTCCTCTTCCCCCAGTATATTAGAGCAGTCTCATAAACTGATGAAATGCAATAAATGAAACACCCTCTTTTATTATTATTTTTATTTTATTTTATTTTTTAAAATTTATGATCGATAAAATTCTCACATACACCACACAACCCCTAATGATCTTTTCATGACACTATTTATAATAGTTATAACAAGATCACCAGTCTAGTAAGTGGTAATTTTTAAATTTCCCCAGAAACAACCCATTTTTTCTATTTTTTTTCATTTTTTCAAGAGGTTATGTAATAAATACAATGAATTTGCCTTACCCAAATCTCATGAAATTTCCCCCATACTTATTCATTACAAAATATCCATCCCTTCCACTAGTTTCCATTTCAACCACTCTTACATTTGATAATCATGAAAAATATTTATAGGAAGGTAGGTAAGGATAAAATAGGCTTGTAACAAAGCTCATTTCCCATCAAGGAAATTCATGGATTCTATGGGATTAAAAATAGATTAATTCAAGGTGAGTCTTAGGATAAGGGGTTAAACAAAATAATTCCTCAATCATATTAAAAGTGATTCTGTCTATTCATATCTTCAATAAGATGCAAAGAAAGTTCTAGAAGAAAACATACCCAAGATTCTCAAGAAATATAGTAAATAAAGAATTAGAAATATTAGGCTTAGATGATTTCTTAATAACGAGATGAATGGTTAGGACAACTACTCATATAAATACATATTAATAATTAAATTAATGAATGTAAATACCAGAAAACTAAAGCATGGATAAATCTCTGAAAAATATCATTTACAATGATCAATATGCTTCCCTAAATTATAATTTTTCAAATCCTAATCCACATGGTTATCTCTGCTAATTCTTTTTCCCATTTTTCTCATTAATATTTATTGACAAAGAAATTTAAACTCAGGGTATGGTAATTATCCTAAGTAGTTTCATTTATCCTAGTTCAGTTGATTGAAGCATAAATCAAATATAGGGCATGAAATTTATAGTTAAAAACCCTAATTAACTATGAGGAATACAGTAGATTTTTTTTTAATTTGAAAATTTTACTCCCCATGTAATTGTTTCTTCAATCATGGATGTGTAGGTTCTTCCTACTAAAGATTCACGATGTGTAATGTTGCTGCATCTTCTTCTAATTCCTACTGATTGTTGTTGCCTTGGGTCTTGATGGTCCTATAAATTAAAAATAAACAAGTGAAATCATATACCATTATCAATGATTTTTTAAATATGTGGAGTGAGATCATGCACACATCTAAAAATAGTAAATAAATAAAGGAAAACAAAAAACTCGGGCTGCCTCCTGGAAGCACTTTTGTTTACCATCATTGGATCGACCTTACCTCCTTCAGCTCTAGCTCATGTGATAGATGATTGAAAATTTTATATCTCTTTAGGGTCTATAAATGGTCTCAGTTGTTTCTTATCTATGTAGGTCGTCCCATGTCTTTATTCTTTGAAAATCTTTATTCTCCCCGATGGTAGTACTTTCTTGATCTCCATTGGACTGAACAACCATTTTTTTCTCAATACCGATGAACTAAATAGTAGTTCATGTACCATCCATACCTGTTGTCCTTTCTCAAATGTAGTGGGGTTGGTATATCTTATGGTGTCAGTGGATTTGGTCTTCATATTCTATTTCTTATTCAGTTTAGCATCCTCTTCCACAACAGAATCTAACTCATGTACCACTTCAATCTCATAAACATCCTTAGCTTCAGTTGTATTTTATACTCCAAACTCATTATCCTATTGCACATCGCATTTATTTATTTCCCAGTGAATGTTGAAACTTACTTGATCACTACCAACTCTTAGATAGATTTCTCCACTTGGAACATCAATCAACCTATTCCCAATAGCTAAAAATGGTCTTCCCAAAATGAGTGGATTTCGCTCTTCTTCCATATCTAGCACTAGGAAGTCAACGGGGAAGATGAAATTTTTCAACTTTGATTAGGATATTTTTAATGACTCCTCTGTGGGATTTCACTATTGAGTCTGCTAATTGAAGAAGTACTCTTGTAGGCTCCATTCCATCTAATCCCAAACTCTTGAATTTTGTGTATCACATGATATTGACACTCACACCTAAGTCACACAAATATTTTACACATTTTTTACCTTTGATAAAGATTGGAATTGAAAATATACCTAGATCAATTTTCTTAGATAATTCCTTATATACCACTACCAAACACTCCCATGTGAGTGGAATGGTGCCAATATCTTCGGGATTCTTCTTGTTGGTTACTAGATCTTTCATGAATTTCGCATATGATGGCTTGTTCTCAAGAGCTTCTAAAAAAGGTATATTAAAATGAAATTTTTTAAAGTGTTCTAGAAATTTAATTTTTTTGCATGTTGGTATTTACTTGCACCATTAATTCTAGAAAAGACATTCTTGGCTTGTACTGAGGTATTTCTTCTTCTTCTTCTTCAACTACTTGTCCCTTACTACTTTCAGCTTCCTCTTCTTTTTCTTCTATTGATGGTCATCCTAAAAATTCTATACCACTTCCTTTGGTTTGGTTCCCACTTCTAAGCTATATAACTTTAAAATATTCATTTGGTTATAATTCAAGGAATCCTAGTAGTGTTCCTATGGGTCTCTCTGTAAGATGAGCAGAAATTTGACCAACTTGATTCTACAGATTTTTTAATTCAGCCTTTTGGTTTGATGCTTCTTCTTTAACTTCTTTGAGTACAAACCAGAAGTAGTCATGAATGTTTTAAGTGTATCTTCTAAATAATGGGCCTCGATTGTAAGTTTTGTCCCTTGGGGTACCTTTTGTTGGTACCCTTGTGGTATTTGTTGAAGTCATTTCCCTTTTTGTTGTGGCATCCAACCCTAAAATTGATTAACCCTATTGCAATCAATATAATTTGCATCTTCAATATGAATACCTTGGGGGTTCTACTATTTTCCAATCATAATGTCCATATTCTTTGTTAATGAATCTAGTTATGTCACCATCCATTCATTTTTGTTGACTTCATGAATTTATTTTCATTTTGTCCCTTCCCCTTTCCACTAGAAACTACTACTCACCATCTCATCCAATAGGTTATATCTTGCTTCAGGCAATTTCTTCATTAATGATCTTCCAGCCTTAGCATCAATAATTGACCTTTTTCCCTGTGAAAAACCCTTATAGAATTTTTGAATTAGTAGCCATACCTCTATTCCATTATGGTTTCATTTTTGGGTCATATCCGTAAAATGTTCCCAGGAAGAATACATGGATTCATCATTAAATTGACAAAAGTTCAAAATGTTTACCCATATGTCCATTGACTTAGAAGGTGGAAATAAGAGGGTGAGTAAGTTTCATGCCATATCATCCCATGTTTTGAAGGAATGTGCTGTAAATATTTGGATCCAATCTTGTGATTTCTCACATAATGAGAATCATAAGAGACGAAGTCCTACCACATCACTTGAAACATTTTAGAATTGGAACGTGTCACAGATCTCGCGGAAGTTTTCCAAAATGTTTGTTCAGATCTTCATGTAGTAGTTAGGTAAATTTCATGCTATCTATGATCATTGAAATGATTGCAAGATTTATCTTGAAGTGGTTTGCAGTAATGGGGGGTAATAGGATGCTTGGTTGCAATCCTATGTTTGATGGACACCCATAGTCTATGATCATCCACAACCCCTAATCTCTTTGAATCACTCTAGCAGGTTGATTTTTTTTAACCTTTTCCATTGTTGTATCTTCCTTGAACTCCAAGCTTGGTTCGGAATGGTGGCTTGATTTGATGATATCTTTAATCTTTTCCTCAGTGTTGTAGTTGTGCATTTAAAAAAAATCTAAAATAAACAACATAAAAACACCCAATGAAAAAAGTGGAATTGAAACAAATTAATAAAATTAAAATTAAAAATTGAAATACTAAAAACTAAAAAAGCAACCATCCTTGAAAATGGTTCCAGTTTGATAGCTCTGTGGCATGTCGTTATTTCTCTACGGGTTTATGCAAAAACAAATTAATAAAAACTCAAATTATGCTACTTTGTTAATTAAAATATAGTAAATAAGTAGGTTGGGATCAATCCAAATAGATAGTTAGTTTTATTAGGTTTTTAAAATATTTAATTTTATTATATTTAAGAAATGGGTGAGAAAAGGATTGGTTTGATTGATTTTAGGAAAACAAAAGATGAATGCAAAGCAAATTGATTGATTGGTATGAAAACAAATTTAAAAATAATGATGAGGTTTTATAATTTTATGGTTTTGGAGCAATTTTTTTTTATAAAATAGGTTAATTAATTCATGTTTGATGTCATATTTGAGATTAGGTAGAGCCAATGGTCATGGTATCTCCTCCTCAATGCACAAATACCCTATTTCCCTTGGTCTGGTAATATAGGGTTTGCCGAATTGAGTTTTTCTCAATACCATGTTTAAACCTAATTTATCCTAAAGTTAAAAATATTCATGCATACTTTAGGGTTTTAGAACGTTATGAAATTTTAATGTTCCTTTCAGATTCAATTTTCAATGGTTATGATAAAAGAAAAATAAAGGGATTGGAAGATGAATATTAAATTGTGGAAAACCAAATACATGAATAAAATAAAATGAAATAAATCCAACAAAACCTTCCCCCCTCTATTACATTACCCTAGAGAAATGCAGGTTTACCCTTTCATCCTTGGATGAGAGGAATATAGGGAGGAAGAAAAGAAATAGACTGTGTAAAAGGAAAGAAAAAAAGAACTCAGAAAGGGCCCTAAAGCTTCTCGCTCCTTGCTTTGGTCTCCAAATCCAAATTCCCTCATATAAGCAAGTGAGCCCTCTATTTATAGGCTTCATATTGAATCTAGAATTAATGTATTTCATGAAGGAATAGTACAATGGTGGTCTTGGTTGGATCCCGCATCAAATATTTGGTAAAAAAACCAATATTTGTTGAATCTATGCAAAAAAATCCTGCTAGGATAGTTACACCACATGTAATTCTTCATTCTGCACAAAATCACTTCATAACGTGTGTAATGGCCCGGACCTCCCTGGTCCATTACTTTGTGAAAATGTGGTGTTGGAGGTATTCCGGGAGGTCAAGGTGACTTATCCCCCAGCTGCTGCCTACCGGTAGCTTGGTCTACCGGTAGCTGCTGCCTACCGGTAGCTCGGTCTACCGGTAGCTGCTGCCTACCGGTAGCTGCTGCCTACCGGTAGCTCGGTCTACCGGTAGCTGCTGTCTACTGGTAGCTGTTGCCTACCAGTAGTCGGTCTACCGGTAGCGGCTGCTTACCAGTAGCTCGGTCTACCGGTAGCTGCTGCCTACCGGTAGCCGCCGCTTACCAGTAGGTCGGTCTACCGGTAGCCGCATCGTACTGGTAGCTGGGTTTACCGGTAGCCGCGGCGTATTGATAGCTCGGTATACTGGTAGCCGCAGTCCAGCAGTAGCTCGGCTAACACTTTGCCAAATTTCTAGTTCTGGGAACAGTGTTTTCAGTTTTATGAACAGTATCGGTAAGTGAACAGTATTTCTATCGGTGAGGTTCAGTGAACAGTGTTTCTATCGGTGAGGTTCAGTGAACAGTGTTTCTATCGGTGAGGTTCTATCGGTGGACTTGAACAGTGTTTCTATCGGTGAGGTTCTATCGGTGGACTTCTATCGGTAGACTTGAACGGTGTTTCTATCGGTGAGGTTCTATCAGTGGACTTCTATCGGTAGACTTGAACAATGTTTCTATTGGTGAGGTTCTATCGGTGGACTTCTATCGGTAGACTTGAACAGTGTTTCTATCGGTGAGGTTCTATCGGTGGACTTCTATCGGTAGACTTGAATAGTGTTTCTATCGGTGAGGTTCTATCGGTGGAATTGTACAGTGTTTCCAGAATCCTAAGAGCTACTGATTCCATACTTTGCCAAATTTCACGAATGAACAGTGTTTCCAGACTTCATGAGAGCTACCGATTCCATACTTTGCCAAATTTTGAGTATGTGAACAGTGTTTCCAGCTTCGTAAATTTGACGTTTTCTTTGACATAAAATACTTTTAAAACCTTATTTTAAGGACTTTAAGGCCGATTCAAAGGCCATAAATTCTATATTAATTATTCCTAAGGCCGGGATGTTTTTACTTGGTCAAACCGCATGGGTTAATGCGATCCGTTTTTAATGGAGAATAAATCGGATCTTAAACCGTCGCCTCTCTAAATTTTTTTAAAAGGAACAAGATATCATTCTTCATTGTTCTTACTCATGGTTCTCATCTGCAAGACGCTAGAAATTTTCAATCCTTCCCGTAGGAGTTTCACAATCAAACGTTACTCGGATCAGTTCCGCTCTGTTTGATGCAACCAAGCTGTGTCCATCATTCTTCCATATAAGGTATGTTTTATCATCGTTCCTTAGAGGATCACCTTATCTTGTTCTCCCTTCCATATTATCATGTAATCTCCATGGTTCTAATGGGTTTTGGTTGGTTGGGACTTACCGTGGCATCCTCGGGTGGATGCAGTTGTCGCGAGAGAAGGATTGTGGCCCATTGTGTGGATAAAGGATGTAAAGAACTCTTCGAGGTAGGGGATTCATGGCTTCTCTAATTGTGTATGTGCAATCGTAGAATTAGCATGATTTAACCCTTTGGATCACAATGAAATTGACCTAATTAAATACTTGAACCGGATTAAAAGAATTGGTTGATCGCATGTTGTTGCTTTGTACCGTGATAACGGTTTGCCTCATGTTTTCCTAGATAGAGTGATATCTATGATTTTCTTTAATTAGTTGCTCGTTCATGATAGAAATTGATAAAGAATGTAAATCCGGAATTATTTGTTAAATAATTGGCATGTTAATGAATCTGTTAATTCAAGATGGATTAAAGAACTATTAGTTCGATAAATTCAAAAGGGTTCTGAGTTACCCGCTTGCTTGTAAGGCTGAATGCCTTGTGGTTTGGAGCTCTGAGTGCTCATTTTGTATGAAGGGTGAATGCCTTGTTAAAGGGCCGAGAGCCCATTTTTTGATCTTTGATTTCCTGCTACTTGTGATTTGATGTGATCCTGGATGGCTGTTGTGATATGTGGAGGTATGGGGACTTGTGGTTGTGGCGGATGACGCCTAGTGTGGCGAGATGCATCGGTTTATGCATGTGGGTGTCGGGGAGGACACCAAGGATGATGGTATGAGATCAATGTGATGGTTTGATGTTGGTGGTTTGGTTCGGTTGTTTATCTGCTTTACTTTTCCCCACTGCTCAAGGCAGCTGGTATTGCTTACCCTCTTTCTGAAGGAGGCGAAGACACGCGGGGTATGCCACGTGCTTTCCGTGTTTAGCCTCTCGATGGAGGATGGGTCTATGCTCTTTCTATAGGCGGCAAGGACTCGACGGGTAGTATATCTACTCGCCGTGTTGATCCCCTTTGTTTTTAGTAGCATAGGATGTTTTTCTAGAATTCCTGAGATTATGGAAAAGTAATTCTGAAATGAAAGTTTTTTTAAATGGTGATAATCCACGGGGATGGAGAAACTGGAATTTAATAGTGATGTGAATCCTAAAAAGGAGCAGTTTTTGAATGTGATGCCAATTTAGTTTAATGTGGTAAATTGTTCATGGTTAATTAATGTTTAAAGAATTAATTAACGTACAGTGGAACTGATAAAATGAGAATGGAGTAATCTAATAAAGCTCTTCAAATGGTTGTGTGCTTATAGGATGCCTAGTCTTAGAAGTAGCAGCCTGGAGTCTGAGAGACGTTAGCTGCAGTTGTTCCTAGGACTAGGTAATTCCCATAGTATGGTTGTGAGTTATATATATTCTGTACTTTTGTGTTTCTATACGCTACTCCACCCTGTCGGTAAGGGCAACCGACACCCCGGGGATTCTGAGCCCTGGGGGGGTGTTTTCCACAACATTCTGATGGGAGGTTGAATGGCTGACTACCCCCTTTGGCCCCACTCTCTTCTCTTGGTAGATCTTTGTGCTGGTAGGCACAGTGGTTAATTTTACCCATATATGTGTGTAGAGGGCTGTAATGGCTTGTGGTTATTTCACACACATATATTCTGGATATAGTATCCTATGGACTACTATAGGTGTAACGTGTATAGGCTATAATGGCTTGAGGATCCTTACTCGGAGTATGGGCTGTAATGGCTTGAGGTATTATACCCGACGTATGATACACGTTATGAGAGCTGTGGTGGCTCTCGGAAACTACCTGGTTACTTTTGGTTGTGAGGACGGTGTGGAGCTTAGCCCAGGTGTCTGCGGGCAAGCCTTTGGAGAGAGATGCACAAGACGTATGTCGTTGGGGCGAAGCGGCAAACCAGTGGGGAAGTAGTAGCGGGGTACCCTTGATATTCTTTACTATATGCTATATTCTTGTATGCGTTACTTGGTGAGAGTAGTCATGGTGAGGTTGGGAACTTAGTATACCTGTTTAGGTAACGAGTTAGTTTCACTTGTTGTTCACTGAGATTTAGCATGCTTTCTTTACTTTTGCACGAGAGGCTTGGGGAGGATCCTACTGAGTATACTGTTATACTCACCCTATGTATATATAAACTGTTTTTCAGGTCACTTGGAGCAGGTTGGAGATCAAGCTGGTTACTACTAGCTTGCAGTTGGAGGAGGAGCTGTTCGGGCTTGTGGTCGCTGCCGTTTTACTTTCTTTTGGGTACTTTTAGTTTTCCCTTTCAGTTGTAGTACTTTTGCATGGAATTTCAAAAATGGACATGAGTTTCTTTTATATTTTAGTTATGAGTTGGAGTTGGTTGGAGTCTATTCTATCTCTCTCTTCTGCATGTGTTCTCTTAGAGGGTAATGCCTCCCATTTGTGTGTGTATTATACCCTTGGTTCTAGTCGCCAACCCGGGGCCTACTGGAGGCGAGAATCGGGGGTCATTATCTCCCTTCTCACATTGCCGGCCCAGGAGGGGTACACTTTGTGGGGAGGGGGTCGTGATAGAGTGGTATCAGAGGTCTGGTTGAGGGATAGGATGGAGTTTGGAGTTAGGCACAGGTGAGGATGCATGGGATGGTAGGGCAACAGTTTCATTCATGTTTAGAAAGTGGGGTAAACACTGGAGACCGGCAGAGACATAGGCGTTTAGGGCCCCCTATGATCTGTTGCACGGACCTTTAAGCTTACGATGGCTACTAAACAAAGTGATATCGGTTGCAAGGTAGAGACCTAGGAAAGGATCATGCATCATTATTATTTGCGCTTGTGTTTTAATGGGTAGACCTTGGGATAGGTAACCTAAAATAAATAAAACAAAACAATTAATTAATTAATGTTGAGTCTTCCATATTCCAGGATTAGGAGCTCTAACAGTTGTTATTTTGCAGGTATGGCTCCAGGTCGACGTCCTCGTCAGGTTTGCGCAGAAGATGCCCATCAGGTTGTTCCAGCAGATCGCCACCGAGTAGAGGTTGATGACGATGACACTTGGAGGAAGACACTTCGAGAGTTTCAGTGCCAGAGTATACAGAAGTATGAGGGATCTGTTTCAGATGCAGTCACAGAAGACTGGTTGGAGGAGATCGAGATAGGATTCAGTTTGATTCGTGCTCGGAAGGAACACTGGGTGTCCTTGGTTGTGACGATGCTGCGTGGAGTAGCGAGGCAGTGGTGGTTCTTGTTCCTCGGTGATCGTGAGGAGTCAGCAATCTCATGGGAGGAGTTTCAAGACAGGTTTAGAGTCGAGTTTCTTTCGTCGACTGCGAAGGTGTCCAGTCGCCAGGAGCTTCTCACCCTTCGACAGGGGAGCGCCACTGTTCGAGAGTTTGGAATCTATTTCTGGAACCTTCTACGATATGCTTCAGACCTGTTACCAGATGATGAGGCCAGTGCGAGGCATTTCGAGGAGGCTTTGCATCCAGAGATCCAGCGCCAGGTCACCCCATTTATGTTGAAGACATATCTTGAGGTGCTGGCGAGGGCAGAGGTTGTTGAGAGGACTTTGGCCAGGACTGGATCGTCACGAGAGGGGAATCGTCATGATTCCTCACGAAGAAGAGTTGTGGTCCGGGGTTCCCGGTTTTCAGGACAGAAGAGTTTCTGTTCACCTGGGGGTAGGTCCCATCCCTTCCCATCTCGTTTCTCCGGAGGTAGCAACTCTCAGACCTATGCCAAGGGATCAGGCGCTTGTTTTTCTTGTGGTGGTCGTGGTCATCAGCAGCGGGAGTGCCCGACTTTTCAAAGCAGTCATCGTGCACCGAGCGCTCCACTCCAGGTTCCTCCGTTGAGGCAGTTCCAGCCGAGGCAGCAGCAGTAGGTTGCACCAGTTTTAGATCACCAAAGGGTAGATGGAGCAGGCAGAGGACAACCCCATGACGCTCCCCGTCCTTAGAGATCAGAGCGCGGCCGTGGTGGTGGTCGTCATCAGGGTCAAAGAGGCCGTGGAGGAGGTCGTGGTCAGCTTCATGCTCTAGAGTTACCAGCCCCAGGCGAGCCAGATGTCGTTCGAGGTACCCTTTGCTTGTTTTCTACCTTGGGGTATGCCTTGTTTGATTCAGGAGAAACACACTCCTTCATATCACCTACCCTTGTCCATGCTTTGGGACTTGAGGTAGAGAGGCTTCCAGTGCCCTTGGCGTTGACTACGCCAGTTGGAGGTCAAGCTAACTTGTTTGAAGTATGTAGAGACTGTGAGCTAGTGTTGGGGAAACACTGCTCTTGGGGAGATTTCCTATGTTTGTGAATACAACCATATGATGTCATACTTGGCATGGATTGGTTGTATTCGGTGCAGGCTGTTGTGGATTGCTACAGGAAGAAGGTCGTTTTCTTTGATGAAGATGGAGAGAAAGTGGTGTTTGTTGGTGAGAGAGATCCTCAGATGAGTCATAGACGAGTTTCGTCCTTATCATCCATGATGGCTGGGATGACGCTGAGTTCTTCAAAGGTTCAACAGTTGGCGTTTCCTAGGGTCGTAGAGGAGTACCCTGACGTCTTTCCAGAAGAGGTTGTATCCTTACCCCCTCGACGAGAGATCGAGTTTGGGATCGAACTACATCCAGGAGCATCTCCTATCTCTATTTCTCCGTATAGGATGGCCCCTTCTGAGTTACGAGAGCTACGTATTCAGCTCGATGGTCTGTTGCAGTGTGGTTTTGTTCGGCCAAGTGTGTCACCGTGGGGTGCACCAGTTTTGTTTGTGAAAAAGGCTGATGGAAGTTTGCGGTTGTGCGTTGATTATCGTCGGTTAAACAAAGTGACAATAAAGAACCGTTATCCTCTCCCGCGGATTGATGACCTATTCGATCAACTGAAGGGTGCAAGTTAGTTCTCAAAGATAGACTTGCGGTCAGGATATCATCAGATGCATGTAAAGGATGAGGATATCCCGAAGACTGCTTTCCGCTGTCGTCATGGGCATTATGAGTTTGTTGTAATGCCATTCGGCGTGACGAATGCTCCAACTGTTTTCATGGGGTTGATGAATGCAGTGTTCTATGAATTCCTGGACAAGTTTGTTGTGGTTTTCATCGACGACATCCTTGTGTACTCCACATCTGAAGAGGAGCATGCAGAGCATCTACGAGACGTTTTGGGAGTTCTTCGCCAACATCAGTTGTTTGGGAAGTTGTCCAAGTGTGAGTTCTGGGCTCGAGAAGTTTGTTTCTTGGGACATGTTGTGTCCCAACAGGGAGTAGCTGTGGATCCTTCGAAGATAGAAGCAGTGGTGTCTTGGCCATCCCCCAAGACCGTGTCATAGGTGCGAAGTTTCCTTGGTCTCGCAGGCTATTATAGGAGGTTTGTAGCTAATTTCTCCCGAGTTGAGACTCCTCTGACATCTTTGACCAGGAAGGATCAAGCGTTCATATGGACTGATCAGTGTCAGACAACTTTCGAGTATCTAAAGGAGAAGTTGGTAAGTTCTCCAGTCCTTTGTCTTCCAGCGGAGGGAGTCCAGTTTGATGTTTTCTGTGATGCTTCACATCTGGGGCTAGGCTGTGTTCTCATGCAGCAGAGGTCAGTTGTTTCTTATGGGTCTCGGCAGTTGCGTCCCCATGAATGCAACTATGCCACCCATGATCTTGAGTTGGCAGCCGTGGTGTTTGCTCTAAAGTTGTGGAGACATTACCTCATTGGTGAGCACTTTGTGGTTTTCACCGATCATAAGAGTTTGAGGTATGTTTTCTCCCAACGTGACTTGAACTTGAGGCAGCGTCGGTGGATGGAGTTCTTGCAGGAATACGACTTTGAAATATCGTATACACCTAGAAAAGGGAATGTTGTAACTGACGCACTAAGCCGAAAGATACGTAATGATGTTGTGTGTGAATCTGGTGATTCTTGGAGAGTGATAGAAGAGCTATCAGCTTTGCATCTTGATATGGGAGAAGTTGGGGCTAGAGGTTGTCTTTTCCAGATGACGGTGCAGTCATCCCTGATGCAGAAGGTGGAAGAGTCTCAGTTGGGTGACCTAGAGGTGGAAGTTTTGAGAGACAGAGTTGTATGTGGTGAGGCCCCTGATGGTTGGTCGGAGGATGAACAACACCGAGTGTTGTATCATGGCAGGCTTTTTGTTCCCTTGGCGATGCGCGAGATGGTTCTCCAAGAGTTCCATAGTTCACCCTTGGCGGTACATCCTGGTGTGACGAAGATGTACCGATCCTTGAGGAGTCAGTTTTGGTGGCCTGGGCTGAAGCGTACAGTTGCAGAATGTGTGTCTCGATGTTTAGTCTGCCAGAAGGTGAAGGCCGAACACCGTGTTCCTGGTGGTCTTCTCCAGCACTTAGATATTCCTCAGTGGAAGTGGGAGAACATCTCAATGGACTTTGTTACAGGTTTACCTCAAGCTCCGGGAGGACATGATGCTATATGGGTGGTAGTGGATCGTTTAACAAAATCATCCCACTTCATAGCGATCAAGGAGTCGAGCTCAGTGGAAGTTTTGTTGAGGAAATATCTAGAGGAGGTGGTGAGACTCCATGGAGTACCTAGGAAGATCATTTCTGATCGAGATCCTCGTTTTACCTCCAGGGTGTGGAGAGGTCTCCAGCATGCCTTTGGCTCTCAACTGTGCCTTAGCACTACTTTTCATCCTCAAATGGATGGTCAGACAGAGCGAACCATCCAGACTCTTGAAGACATGTTGCGCTCTTGTGTTCTTGATTTTGGAGGTTCATGGATGAAGCACTTACCCTTGGTAGAGTTCGCTTACAATAATAGTTTCCACTCTACCATCGGTATGGCGCCGTTTGAAGCCTTGTATGGTAGGCCATGCCGTTCTCCGTTGTGCTGGACTGGGGTCGGAGAGTCAGCAATTCTCGGACCAGAACTAGTGCAGAATACAACAGAGATGGTTCAGGTGATTCGTGAGAGGATGAAGACAGCACAGGATCATCAGAAATCATATGCTGATCAAAGAAGGAGACCCTTAGAGTTTAATATTAGGGATCATGTGTTTCTAAAGGTGACTCCCCGCCGTGGGCAGCGAAGGTTTGGTCATGGAAGTAAGCTTTCTCCCTGGTTTGTTGGGCCTTTCGAGGTGTTGGCTCGTGTTGGAGCTGTAGCATATCGAGTAGCACTTCCCCCTCAGATGAGTCGGATACATGATGTTTTCCATGTATCACAGCTCCGTCGTTATCTTCATGATGAATCTCATATTATCGATTGGGGAGAGATCGATATTGACGATGATGCAACCTTCGAGGAGTGACCTGTGGAGATCCAAGACTGCAAGGAGAAGGTGTTGCGTGGGCGTTCTATTCCTTTAGTTCGTGTCTTGTGGCGACATGGTGGCATGGAGGAGAGTACCTGGGAGGGTGATTCACAGATATATGCTCAGTACCCAGAGTTGTTTAATGTTTAACTCTTTTCATGTAATGATGTTTCCTTTATGGTTAGACCTTTCATGTTTTATTTATGTACCTTTTTTTTGTGTGATGTTATGATTGAATTATTTGGATATGGATTGTTTGTTTCCATATTCTTGGATGTCGTAGTTTTGTTCCAGCTTTTGAACAACTCATGGTGGTTTTCCCCTGAGAGGTATCTTATGGGGTGGTTGTTCGGACCCCTCTTTTCTTCTGGGTTGGTTTTAATTCTCGAGGACGAGAATGTTTTGAGAGGTATCTAATGTAATGACCCGGACCTCCCTGGTCTATTACTTTGTGAAAATGTGGTGTTGGAGGTGTTCCGGGAGGTCAAGGTGACTTATCCCCCAGCTGCTGCCTACCGGTAGCTCGGTCTACTGGTAGCTGTTGTCTACCGGTAGCTGCTGCCTACCGGTAGCCGGTCTACCGGTAGCTGCTGCTTACCAGTAGCTCGGTCTACCGGTAGCTGCTGCCTACCAGTAGCCGCCACTTACCGGTAGCTCGGTCTACCGGTAGCCGCATCCTACCGGTAGCTGGGTTTACCGGTAGCCGCGGCGTACTGATAGCTCGGTATACTAGTAGCCGGAGTCCAGCAGTAGCTCGGCTAACACTTTGCCAAATTTCTAGTTCTGGGAATAGTGTTTCCAGTTTTATGAACAGTATCGGTAAGTGAACAGTATTTCTATCGGTGAGGTTCAGTGAATAGTGTTTCTATCGGTGAGGTTTAGTGAACAGTGTTTCTATCGGTGAGGTTCTATCGGTGGACTTAAACAGTGTTTCTATCGGTGAGGTTCTATCGGTGGACTTCTATCGGTAGACTTGAACAGTGTTTCTATCGGTGAGGTTCTATCAGTGGACTTCTATCGGTAGACTTGAACAGTGTTTCTATCGGTGAGGTTCTATCGGTGGACTTCTATCGGTAGACTTGAACAGTGTTTCTATCGGTGAGGTTCTATTGGTGGACTTCTATCGGTAGACTTGAACAGTGTTTCTATCGGTGAGGTTCTATCGGTGGACTTGTACAGTGTTTCCAGAATCCTAAGAGCTACCGATTCCATACTTTGCCAAATTTCACGGATGAACAGTGTTTCCAGACTTCATGAGAGCTACCGATTCCATACTTTGCCAAATTTTGAGTATGTGAACAGTGTTTCCAGCTTCGTAAATTTGACGTTTTCTTTGACGTAAAATACTTTTAAAACCTTATTTTAAGGACTTTAAGGCCGATTCAAAGTCCATAAATTCCATATTAATTATTCCTAAGGCCGAGATGTTTTTACTTGGTCAAACCGCGTGGATTAATGCGATCCGTTTTTAATGGAGAATAAATCGGATCTTAAACCGTCGCCTCTCTAATTTTTTTTAAAAGGAATGAGATATCATTCTTCATTGTTCTTCCTCCAGGTTCTCATCTGAAAGAAGCTAGAACCTTTCAATCCTTCCCGTAGGAGTTTCACAATCAAACGTTACTCGGATCAGTTCCGCTCTGTTTGATGCAACCAAGCCGTGTCCATCATTCTTCCATATAAGGTATGTTTTATCATCGTTCCTTCGAGGATCACCTTCTCTTGTTCTCCCTTCCATATTATCATGTAATCTCCATGGTTCTAATGGGTTTTGGTTGGTTGGGACTTACCGTGGCATCCTTGGGTGGATGCAGTTGTCGCGAGAGAAGGATTGTGGCCAATTGTGTGGATAAAGGATGTCAAGAACTCTTCGAGGTAGGGGATTCATGGATTCTCTAATTGTGTATATGCAATCGTAGAATTAGCATGATTTAACCCTTTGGATCACAATGAAATTGACCTAATTAAATACTTGAACTGGATTAAAAGAATTGGTTGATCGCATGTTGTTGCTTTGTACCGTGATAACGGTTTGCCTCATGTTTTCCTAGATAGAGTGATATCTATGATTTTCTTTAATTAGTTGCTCGTTCATGATGGAAATTGATAAAGAATATAAATCCATAATTATTTGTTAAATAATTGGCATGTTAATGAATCTGTTAATTCAAGATAGATTAAAGAACTATTAGTTCGATAAATTCAAAAGGGTTCTGAGTTACCCGCTTGCTTGTAAGGCTGAATGCCTTGTGGTTTGGAGCTCTGAGTGCTCATTTTGTATGAAGGCTGAATGCCTTGTTAAAGGGCCGAGAGCCCATTTTGTGATCTTTGATTTCCTGCTGCTTGTGATTTGATGTGAGCCTGGATGGCTGTTGTGATATGTGGAGGTATGGGGACTTGTGGTTGTGGCGGATGACGCCTAGTGTGGCGAGATGCATCGGTTTATGCATGTGGGTGTCGGGGAGGACACCAAGGATGATGGTATGAGATGAATATGATGGTTTGATGTTGGTGGTTTGGTTTGGTTGTTTATCTGCTTTACTTTTCCCCACTACTCAAGGCATCTGGTATTGCTTACCCTCTTTCCGAAGGAGGCGAAGACACGCGGGGTATGCCACGTGCTTTCCATGTTTAGCCTCTCGATGGAGGATGGGTCTATGCTATTGCTATAGGCGGAAAGGACTCGACGGGTAGTATATCTACTCGCCGTGTTGAGCCCCTTTGTGTTTAGTAGCATAGGATGTTTTTCTAGAATGCCTAATATTATGGAAAAGTAATTCTGAAATTAAATTTTGTTTAAATGGTGATAATCCACGGGGATGGAGAAACTGGAATTTAATAGTGATGTGAATCCTAAAAAGGAGCAGTTTTTGAATGTGATGCCAATTTAGTTTAATGTGGTAAAATGTTCATGGTTGATTAATGTTTAAAGAATTAATTAACGTACAGTGGAACTGATAAAATGAGAATGGAGTAATCTAATAAATCTCTTCAAATGGTTGTGTGCTTATAGGATGCCTAGTCTTAGAAGTAGCAGCCTGGAGTCTGAGAGACGTTAGCTGCAGTTGTGCCTATGAATAGGTAATGCCCATAGTGTGGTTGTGAGTTATATATATTCTGTACTTTTTTGTTTCTATATGCTACTCCACGCTGTCGGTAAGGGCAACCGACACCCTGGGGATTTTGAGCCCTGGGGGGGTGTTTTCCCCAACATTCTGATGGGAGGTTGAATGGCTGACTACCCCCTTTGGCCCCGCTCTCTTCTCTTGGTAGATCTTTGTGCTGGTAGGCACAATGGTTAATTTTTCCCATATATGTGTGTAGAGGGCTGTAATGGCTTGTGGTTATTTCACACACATATATTCTGGATATAGTATCCTATGGACTACTATAGGTGTAACGTGTATAGGCTATAATGGCTTGAGGATCCTTACTCGGAGTATGGGCTGTAATGGCTTGAGGTATTATACCCGACGTATGATACACGTTATACGAGCTGTGGTGGCTCTCGGAAACTACCTGGTTACTTTTGGTTGTGAGGACGGTGTGGAGCTTAGCCCGGGTGTCTGCGGGCAAGCCTTTGGAGAGAGATGCACAGGACGTATGTCTTTGGGGTGAAGCGGAAAACCAGTGGGGAAGTAGTCGCGGGGTACCCTTGATATTCTTTACTATATGCTATATTCTTGTATGCGTTACTTGGTGAGAGTAGCCATGGTGAGGTTGGGAACTTAGTATACCTGTTTAGGTAACGAGTTAGTTTCACTTGTTGTTCACTGGGCTTTAACATGCTTTCTTTACTTTTGCACGAGAGGCTTGGGGAGGATCCTACTGAGTATACTGTTATACTCACCCTATGTATATATAAACTGTTTTTCAGGTCACTTGGAGCAGGTTGGAGATCAAGCTGGTTACTACTAGCTTGCGGTTGGAGGAGGAGTTGTTCGGGCTTATGGTCACTGCCGTTTTACTTTCTTTTGGGTACTTTTAGTTTTCCCTTTCAGTTGTAGTACTTTTGCATGGCATTTCATAAATGGACATGAGTTTCTTTTATATTTAAGTTATGATTTGGAGTTGGTTTGAGTCCATTCTATCTCTCTCTTCTACATGTGTTCTCTTAGAGGGTAATGCCTCCCATTTGTGTGTGTATTATACCCTCGGTGCTAGTCGCCAACCCGGGGCCTACTGGAGGCGGGACTCGGGGGTCATTCTCTCCCTTCTCACATTGCCGGCCGGAGGGGTACACTTTGTGGGGAGGGGGTCGTGACAACGTGTCCTTCATTTCACCATATGAATCACTACATGTCGTTTAATAATTACATGATGTGTAATTCTATTTTCTTACTCTATAAGCCTTGTTTATCCTTAGTTCTTTAGTTTTATGCCCCAAAAGTGCTCCCTGATCATTCTTAAAAATCTGGAATCACACCACTTCACTTACCTCATACTATTAACTTTTCAAATTTTACTCTTTTCGATATTTTTCCAAATATTCATTTTTCTAACCAAAATTATCAATATGATTTAAACCAATAAAATATGGGTAGGAGTTATCAATAAAATACATAAATCAATACATTTAAATACCCTAAAATGTATGCATGAAATATAGATATCAATTACCATCCTGGTCAACCTGGGCCTACGAGATATCCCTTCCTTAGCTAGGAAGAAAAAAAATTCTATCTTTTCCAGTCAAATAATGCCATACCACCAATGACACACCCAACATAAGCTACCTCACCATGACTTCAATGTCATCTTTTTTTCCCTTACATCAAAGTATGTGATCAAATGGTACACATTGTTAAAGATCTCAAGTCAGGATACCAATACACATGTTCATAGATAGGAATAAACAAAGACACTTAAAACATGTGGTGTTCCTATTGGTAGGTTAGTCATCGTGACCTCATGTACTCGATATCACCAAGTAAAAAATTCATGAGAAAAATTCTCAAAGATTATGATCCCCCAACACTTAATAATCATACATCATCTGTGTCCTATCAATATGATGTATCTATAGAATAGGATATATGTTTAAAATTACTGTCATAGTATCTCAAGTTTATCATTATAGACGAGCAATGTTATAAAATTTTGATATGAAACATAATATATAGAAATTACAATGTAAAAAGTGGATTCAGAAGTATAAAAATTATTATGCTAAGAATAAACACATGTATATATCAAACTGTATACATGTAATGGTAATCAAAGTGCATAAAGGAGTTGGTCCTAAGACACCTACTTACAACACTCCCACTTTCACTGGAACCAACTGCTTACAATTCTCAATTCACTAACTCTCACATGAGTATCATACTTCTGCTGAGATATGAATTTATTAAAGGGGTCTGGAACATTATCCTATGTGGTTACTCATCTAACCATGACTTCACATCTCTAAGTAAATTCTCTCAAGAGATGATATCCTTAAGTATATCCCTTTTTCCCACTGTAAAAAACTTGACATCTTGGATAATACCAGTCAAAGGATTATCATAATTATGATAAGACTTTACTTACTAGGTACAATTCCAAGAACTAAAAAAAATCATTACATTTTTACACTACTTATTTAGCTTCATCAGAAGACGCAACATACTCAACATTTGTAGATATGGACACTACTAGCTTGAATGAGATTCACTTTCTCATTTCCTTATCCCAACTGTGATACTAGATCATATTTATATAAATTAATACTAGTTTTTATCCCCTTAAAACTAGTTCCCCTTCCTATCCAAGTACCAGGTACATATCCCTTTTACATTATCAAGCACAATTGGATAGTTCAAATTGCTTCCCATGCATTTATCCTAGATTCAACTGATATTTTCTTATCATAAAATATATTTTGGCAATACCATATCTTGTAAATAGCATGAAATATGTGATTGACCCATCATAGAAGAGTATGTAATTCTACCTTCCATTATTAATCTCCTCCTATATCCCATACATGTCTTTTTGGATATATTTATTCCATGTTATAGTAGTAATAATTCTCTCTTTAATTGTTCTAACTTGTATTTTTCAATACCATATCAGTATATGTACTTTGACTTATTCTAAGAAACCCATTATGTATAACTCAGTAGATCTTGTTCCCTAAAACTTTGGTTGCTACTTTAAGTCAATATGTGGAGAGATAATTTCATTTTGGTATTAACCAACTGCTAGACCAATGGTTTTTTTCCATATGTTATCAAACATATTTTACTTGGAAAACTATGGCACTCCCACTAATATCTTGTAGAAAAATGTTAAAAATTCATTCCAAATGAATATTCTATGATATTTTTTCTTAATTCAATCCAAAACTAGGTTTTAGTAACTTTCAACCCTTATTGGCATTCTATGGTGTCACCAATCCTTTCTTGTTTCATTGTATATACACCTTCCAAGATTTGTGGTCTTGACATCCAATTCCCAATATGAAATGATTATAGAAAGTATCTATTACAAGTAAAATTGTAATGGATTTAGACATGATGAATTGGTATAACCAACCATGCCTTATTGTTACCACACTTTTACAACCCATGTAATTTTTCTCTTGAATACCACTACAATATCAATATCTAAAAAATTCAAAATACTAAGAAACTATACCTTGATACATGGAATCCTTTATAGAATTTTAATAAAACTTTTCAATATTTATGGATTACCATTTAATGCTTACATATTGGATTGATTATTATTAATAAATAATTTATCACCAACGGTAGTGAATATATATCCATTTTTATGGTTTTAACCTTCCTTTGTAGTATGTGTATTTAGAACATTTCTTTTACACATGCTCTTATGGAACTTGTTCCTATGCCAATTATTTGTACATTTTAGGCATTTAATCAATAAAAGTCAATCTTATTCCCACTATCTTAAATATATAAGTTCACCCTTTTATTGAAAAATAGTATATTACTTGACTATCATTTTTCTATCTCAGATATTTTAATAATATCCTTAGAAACCTTTAGAATAATTACTTTAGATGCACATTGTTTTTTTCTTGATATAAGTTTATTTATGTTCTTAATAAACTCTTTTTATCTAAACACATGTTTTAATGACATAATGGATATATATCATACTATAAATCATATGATATCCATTTTTCATTATAGTTGGCATATGGTTATGGGATAACACTACTATTTTTAAAAAATGTATCAAAAAATAATGGAAGTGTATATAATGAAAATTAGTTTCAACATTGATGCTCCTTTTACCTACATCATGACTATGATGTGTATAAGGAAATGTTCTTTTTAGGAATTAATCCATGGTACATTTTACTAATCAATGTTTATATGTAATACTCATCATTAATCCTCCATAAAAACATCATATATTTGATGTGGATAAGGAAATATGAGTTTGGAATAAATCCATTTCACATTTTATGATCGATGAATGCTTGGTCATGATATTCTTCAGGAAATGACCTCAAAGAAAATCATATCATCTAACCATACATATATCATACTTTACTTTTACATTCCTTAATAACACTTAAAAAAATCTTTTGAAGTATATTTACCACTAACTTAACCTTGTAATAGTTTACACTCTATAGCTGAACAAATTCCAAAAGCTTTATAGATTACATTTATTTCTAAAGTTTTATTTGTACGAAACTAGATATGTATAAATATTGATAATACCTAAGGTATTTAGCTCCACATATTCTAAATACCATACTAGGTATATATTTGAAAAATACTTTTATATCTCTATAAAAATAATTATCTTTCTATAACTGGGTATGACCGAGTATTACATTTTCATATTCATCCATTATTTCCAATGATCCAAGAATCAATGAACAATTAGTTGAGTTTTAGAAACAAAAAAAAATTAATTCCAAAAATAGAATAACGTCTCCTTATATCAAATGGAAATGTGAGATAATTTTTTTTTGTAATAAAATTTCAACTAGAATCATTAAAACTGAAAATTATAAGTCATATACTTATCACCACTGACTTAGAAATCTCTCTTTCTCAATCACTTGAATAATTCACCTTACTTTTTGTAATGCTTATTTTCTTACTTGGTCACTATATTTTAATACAAATATGTGATAGGTTTACTGTATTTAATACCCAATAAGTATAACATAAAAATTACATACAATTGATGAATATACTTGAAGAAGAAATAAAAAATTGTTTCTTCAATTTAGTTCACTGCATTTTATCTTCCACAGACTTATCTCATGAAAAGGAAAAAGGATCATGTATAATGATCTACCATATTTATTAAAGGATGTTGTGAAAGTTCATTTTTCATCAAACTTTCTATTGGCCTTTTTTTTCCTTGTCTTTCAACTTGTTCACCATAATAACTAAAAGGTTAATCTTTCTTTATGTCCTTATCAACTTAGTGAACCTTACCCAAAGGTAATGAAGTATTTTCTCCATTTACTATTTATTTTTTAATCTTAAATTAAACTAGAGTAATTTGAGTGATAAATATATTATAAAGTTATGTATTAATAGGTTTTGATCCATCTTTAAATTTACATGTATTCAGTGTAATCATCACCTATTCATATCTTGATTTACTTTCTCCTCACAAGATTCTCAGAGATGAGACAACATGTGAAACCATCCATGTCCTTATAAAGTATCCACAACTCATTGGAAATTTATGATATCATTTTGATGAAAACATTAAATGTGATATACGTGTGTTTCCTATAATAATTTTTATCACCCTTTCTTCTGAAGGTGGCTTAATAGGTAGTGGGGACACCGCCACATAGAATTTTCTATATCATAGTGCCTTAAACAAGCAACAATACTACTCCTTGAAATTCATGTTGATGAGGACATGTTCTTTTTCCAATAATAATCAAAGTGTATATGTGGTATTACTTCCATTGTTCTATAAAAATAGACACTAGTGGATTAATACTTTTAATTTGATTAGCACTATCCATTTTCAGATTATTAATTTTAAATGTCTCCCACTATTTTACAAAATCCCAGTAGCCCTCAACTATTAGATTCAGAATACTTTGTCACTTGATTATTCTAGTAAAAAATATCTTTAAACAACTATTAATAGCCTGATCTATGGCATCTCCACTACTTTGAGAGTCTAAGGTAGGATTTTTACTAGCCAACCACATTAACCTGCAGGTCCTTGATATGTTGTGTGGAGTCCCATATCCTATAGATAATTACTTTTCATTGATCAACACTTTGAATATGAAGTTACAAAAAGCTAGAAAGGGATAATTCTTTGCTACCAACTTTAGTTAAGTCGACACACTTATATCATAATAACTCCCTGATAGTAAGAGTCACCCTCCACTAGGGATGATGAGCACATTGAACAATCGGTTATGTCCAAATTCAAGTGATGGAAAACATTTAATGACTTATATTTTATTTGAGGGTTCTGTTAAGTTAATCCTAGTGAATAAAATCCTTTTTTATTTAACATTATTTTTCTATGTGATCACACTCACAAATTAAAAATAATTTTAAATAAAAAAATACACCACACCTGTTCATTTTAACTTTTCATTCTTGTTTATTATTATACTATGTGTTCACATGTAATAAATACACATTCACAAAATAATACTCCATGCACATGATAAAATAAATAAATAATGACATTATCATGATCCATTAACTACCGGTTAATCCATCAAGTGAATAATGGATTAACTAAGACACTAAAAGAATTCATTAAGTCAATACATAACTTGAATTGCAGTGTCTGCAACTCTTTTTCACTTCACTTGTTTTGTTTATGCCAACTCTCGACTCGAACCTCTACTAAAAGCTCCTTCAATCTTTACAACGTATACTCACACAATGGTGAGGTAAACTCGGGGTGAGAAAATACATTTTATCACTTAAATATGGACATACAGACCCTTATAAAAATTAAATATGGAGGGATGATGCACAGATCATCAAAATGAAATAATTATTACATTTTAAAAACTTAATTGAAATAGTTAAATTAAATAAATAATAAACCAAACATGCACGGGTCGGTCTCGACTCATGATCAATAAACATGAAATTATATTGCATAAGAAAAATTAAATTTACTAAAATTATAATATAGGGTATTTTTAATGCTTTAACTTTCATTAAAATAATTTTAATTAATTATCAATACATCCCACAACACCCAAAATAATTCTATTAAATAGCTGACAATTAAATTTAATTTTTAATTTTTTTTTCATAATTTTTAGGTCCATTTGGACCTAAAGCAGATCCTTGGAAATTATTTTAGGGATTGTGATGAGTTTAATGGGTCAAGTAGGTCAAACCTGGATTGATTTAGTCCATCCAAGTCTAGTTGAGGCATTCTTTTAAGGGAATACACACACACATCATATATATACATAATACATTATAATATATAATTTATATAATATATATTATAATATAATATATATATATATATATATATATATATATATATTAGGTGGGGCCAACCCAAAAAATGGGGTGGCCAAAATATCACCTTCCCCATAAAGGGTAAGGACAATACATCCACACCCATTTGGGTGTGGACAGAACACCTTGTTTTTTTAAACAAGCTTCCAACAGAAGCTTAGCCATTTTTTTTTGAAAATGAATCAAACTTCCATAGAAAGATTTTATTTCCAAAGGACTACCCCAAATAGCTTTTGGTATCTCCAGTGAATATAAAAAGTTCTTATATCATGCTCCAGCTTTAATCTGTCACATCAGTATCCCTCAAAGTGAAGCAAAAAATAAAACTTAAATTTCCACATATTTTTTTATGCAAAACCCATCAATATTTGATAAAAAATATCTTGGTGATACAAACTCATATAGATGAAGATTCTATTGAATTGGTATAATATTGAAACCCTCTTTCTAAATCATCAAAAATGTAATTTAAATTTTAAAATTTTCAACTTAAATAATTTCACATTCTCATTGATAACAATTGAAGGAACTCATGGCATAATGAAAGCATAAAAAACACGCAATTTTAAATTTTGGGTTCAAATTAATATTAAAAGAATTGAATACACAAAACCCCTTACCCATATTTCTTAATATATTGTGTGTAATTCAATTTAATCATGAAAAATAAAATCAAATAAAAGTGTAAACAATACCTTATTCATTTGAAATCATTGGTTTGATTCACTCACCATCGGTGTGTCATGGATCAAAGGCACAAAGTTAGGTGTCCTCTAGATCATGAACACATGAACCATATATTCTGTATTATCTATTTATGATTCTTGGGTTATATCATAGGAGATCAAAGAGCTTTATGACATCCCTTCGATCATGTGAAGAACATAGACTCGATCGAGAAGACGAGATCGATACAACCTTGTTCTTCATTTGAAATCTCTCTCTAAGAGATTGATAGGAGAGGGGAGGAGATATTATCTCTATAAATTCGTAAAGATGATGGATATCACTATTAAAGAGGCTAAAATGAGCTTTTATACCAAGGTTATACTTTCTAAAATTACACTTTGGTCCCTAGAAATTAATAACCTTTATTTTAGACCTTTGCGCACACTTATGACTTAATAAACTTCTCATAAACATCAAAAATATTTTATCACTCACTTGGAACACTTTATAATGTTATTTAATAAAATATTAACCATAAAATTGTCCCATAAGGTCCCTAAATAATTTAATGAACCTTGAATATCCCATGCTCATTCGAAAAATTATATTTTCTCATATTCACTTTTATGACCAAAAAAATTGTGAATAACATGAGAAATAAATTCAATAATTATTATTCAAAACTTAAATAATATAATTCAATTATTTTTATTTTATATCAATCATACTCATACATTCACCATACCCTACACATGGGGCCCACTTTATCCTAAACTCCTATTCATCTGAATAGGTGAAACTTGTGGATACACTTAATGTGCGACCCTCTAGGTCCTAATCTCGATAGAAGTGGTTACAACCTAGAGAACAAGAGAGTAATATAGAAACCCATAATGGACCCTAAGAAGATAAGGAATGTCATAACTATGACTACCTCCCATAAACACACAATGTGTAATATAATCCATTTTTCATACAATGTCTCATAAAAAAGGATGCATACTTGTGTCATCATCCTTGATTACTTTATATTTTTCATGACCTTACTAGATGAAATTATCTTCTTATACCATGTCCATGGATTTAATAAAGGTACTACCATCCCAGTTAACCTGGGCCCATGAGATATCTCTTCCTCAACTCGAAAGGTACAAATTATATGTTGATCATTTAACCAATGCCATACCACCAATGGTGCACCCAACACAAGCTAACTCACTATGACTTTAATTTCATGGTTTTTTCATTACATCAAAGTATGAGATCAAATGGTGAACATTTATAATGATATAAATTCAGGCAACCAATATACATGTTCATATATAGGAACAACCAATGACACCCAAAATATGTGGTGTTCCTATTGGCGTGTATGTCATCATGATATCATGTACTCAAGATCACCAAGTACAAACTTCATGAGAAGAAGTCTCAATGATTATAAGTCCCCAACACCTGATAGTCAGACATCTTCTATGTCATATCATTATGACGTATCTATACTATATGATATATGTTTATGATTATTATCATAGTATCTCAAGGTTCTCATTATATATGGGAACTACTATATACTTTTGATATGAATTCTAATCTAAGGACATTACCATGAAAATTGTAGATGCAGAAGTATAAACGCTATTATGGTAAGAATAGAAAGATGTATATATCAGAATGTATACATGTATCAAAGTAAATAAAGGAGTTGTGTCTAGGGCACCCACTCACAACACTTATTTCATGAATATTTTTCAAAATTGATTTAATTATTGAATAAAACAATTAATTTCATGATTAGGATTCTATAATGGTAAATTATAAATCATAATAATGAAATTAAAAGCAAACAATCATAGTCACTTTTAACTATAAAAAAATAGGCTTATCAAGGAATATTCTCTAAGTAAAAAATATTTTATGGACTATTGAACTTCCTTACTTATATAATGATTTGGATATTATACCTTGACACTTATAGAGACTATGTAACCACTATAAAATTAACTTTTACCATTACATTTAAACTATAATAGTCTTAGAGATAGTGAACCGGAAGACCTCAAAACAACTGACATGAACTATACCTATTTAGTAAATGAATGATGAGTGATAATAAATGAAAAAAAGAATTATAATAATTAAATAAATATGAAATTTTTTCTAAATCAAGTAAATATTTAATATAATTTTATTATCCAAGAAGTTAGAGAATGTACAAATTATGTTGAGACTCAGGGTAAGGGCACCTTTCCAAGTCTCCATTGTTCTTAATTATTTTTATTCTATTTCATATTTCATATTTTATGACTAAAATATAAGTTCTTTAATGATTAATTTACTATATTACCTTAATTTATGATGAATTGAAAGTATTATTTCCTCCCTTATGGATTTATAGTTCGCACCTTACTTTGTTTGTAAGGGTTTTCTTTCTGTTCATTCATTTTCTTGTGATTACGTTCTATATCACTCTTCATCTCTTTATTGAATTTATTTTTATCTTTAATTTTTGTTCTTTAATATCTTGGGTATATTATCTATGATTTAAAATAATTATATATTATCCTTTCTAACATTTTATTAACCATATATCCATTACTATATATGGTGTGAATACCCAAAATTAGTTTAAATGGTGTTTACTAAAAAAGTTATTCCATTTATAGACTTAGGAAGCATTGAAATTATTTTTTATTTAAATATGGTTAATTATTGATTAATTAGGAATATTTATTATGCATTATATTATCTCATTTCATAAGATTAATTAATTGGACTTATTAGTATTGGGTGGGACCGAAAATTATATAGTCCCTCAATGTATCAGTATGTCTCATGAGAAAAATTAGTTTGGGTATTTAGTGTATACATTATCCATTTATGTATGATGTATTTGCATGATGACTTGATGGTATGTTTATGATGATTTAGTAAGGGTAAGTTCATAGTATTATATAGGGCCTTGATGCATCAACATGTATCATGACACAACCTAGTTTGGGTACTTGGTGTATGCCTTATCCATTTATATATGATGTCATAGAATAAGGATTTGATGGTATATTTATGATGTCATATAATATTAATTACATTAGTTTGAGATCTATTATTTTTATACATGTGATTTATTTATTCCCACTATTATGTTACCCATGTATATAATATTCTCATGTAATAATTCATATGAATTTCATTGGATTATTTAGTCCTATTGTATTATATATTCCATGCTCATGCTATGTTAGCTTCCACTGTACACTGCCCTTACTAATAATTTGATCTCACCTATTTATATTATTTCCAATTTACCTAGGAAACCATGAATATTTCTACATGTGATATATGGATTCTCAAGGGAGAATAATAAATTTTTCATGTTTCCAGATGATTTATATTAAGTTCTCAATGTAATGAGATGTTCATTTTTGTTTCTAGTTTCCAAGACTACTAAAATATTAGATCCTATGATCTATACATTCTATAATAATATAATTAAATAACCATCAAATCTAGGTTACTGGTGAAAGGGTTTTATAGTTTGTATCATAGAAAGTTTATTAGAAACCTTGGGAAATGGATTTAGAAGAATATAGTTAGATGATATAAACATTATGATAAACCCCTAGGAAATTCAAGAAAATTTTCTAGAATATTTCACCTATATGGGAGTTATATACTATGATTTAATATTAATAATGTTTTGAGATAATTAAGTGTATTCCATTTTTTAAAAATTAAATATAACAGGAGGAACAAAAACTGTGCCAACAATTATAATCTATATAGGGATCTACCTCCTGAGAAATTCAATGAAGTTGGTGTTCGAGTCGAGTGGATTATAACTATGTTAGAGTAGTTGACTCAAATAATAATTTCTGTATGGTGTAATCTATAGATATAAAACATTGTGTAATAATTTTAAACCACTTCATGCGACAAAAACCTCCATCATTTGATAAAACCACTAATCCATTGGTAGATAAACAATGGATCAAGTCCCTCATGAATATATTTATCACTTTGGGAAGTAGTGAAATAGATAAGGTTATCATAATTGTATATTTTTCAAAGAGAGGTTTGGATTAATTGTAAAGACCCGCAAATTTCAAGGAAATTTTTTTCTTAATTTTCTTTGGAATTTTACAAGAGCGCAGCTTCAGACGGCACCTGATTCCGAGGCCCGGTGTGCCCGGAATCAATTTCCGAAGTTTGGCTCGGGTACGTTCAGTGAACGGACGAGCGGGTTTTTCTATCTTTTGAACCGGTGCCCGGAATCAAATTCTGAGGGCACCGATGAAATCGCAGCGCCGGTATTTGCTTAGAAACGCCTCTTCCGGAGTTGCGTTTGCTCAGACGTGGTTTTTAAATTTTGCGGCTTTAAGTCAGAAATAAAATAAAGTTTGTGCGACAACTTTATTTTATTTCACTTAAACTGCTTGGAAGCCACTTAAAGTCACTTAAAGGCGGCTTGAACTGAGTTGAACTGGATAGGATGCTATCCAGAAATATCCTACCCCTTGGTAGGATATTTGTGCGGTGGGACCCGCACGAGCCCCGCCGTTTCTTTCGCTAAGTAACGCACCCGCGAAAACCCGTCAAAGTAACTGAAAAGTCAACCGACGCGTTTTCTTTAATTCTTAACAGACCATTTAATTGGGCGGTTTATTTCGTAAATTAAATGGACTGTTTCTTCGTGAATTAAATGGGTCGTTTCTTTCGAATTGATGGATCGTTTCTTAACCGGTTTCGTGTTGGCATGTTTATAAAATAAGACCAACCTAAAAATCCTTGGAAAGGATTTGAAAGAATCTTCGTTCCTCCACCCTCTCCGCGAAGAACGCGAAGAACGCGAAGAACGCGAAGAACGCGAAGAACGCCGGCGACCGGAATTCGACGACGCACACCGAGATCTGCGACGTCGACGAACTCTACCCGTGACATTCTTCGGCGACGCTCTTCTTCCACGGCCGATCCTCGTTCGGCAACTAAGGTGAGAATCGGACCTTAATTCTCCCTTTTTAATTTCAATAACAACGGATTTAATTAATTAAATCCGTTTGTTTTTGATCCGGAGATTGGCGACGTGACGCCGGATACCGCGACGACGCGACGATCCCCCTTCTTCCGCGACGACCTCTCGTCCGACGACGACGACAAGTAAGGGTTGATTGGAATATTTTATTTCTTTTCCCGTGTTTATTCTTTTCAAATAAAGAACCCGATCGGAACAATTTTAATCTATTTAAAATTGTTGATTTGGTTAATCCTTTTCCTCCCGATGATTTTATGACTAACGCGGAGGGTGCGGGTCTAACGAACAAGACCCGGCAACCCTCCGCCGATCTTCCTTTTTGCGGATTTGGCGGGCGACGGCAAAAGCACGACGCAAGGGCCATTCGTGGTTTCCGCAGTGAAGATCTCCCCCCGGGAGGAGCAACGGCGCAGACGGGAAAGGAATCGGGCCACCGGAGCGTCTCCGGCGGCCCGCGGAAGGCGGCGGCGGCGCCCGGCGCGCCGCCGTGGAGGAAGTCCGCCGCGGCTGAAGCCGCGGCGGCGGCGGCAGCCGGTTCCGCGGCCGCGCGGAACCGGGAACGGACGCGGTGGCCCGGCCGCGTCCGCGTGACAGGCGGCCCCCCCCGCGGGGGCCGCGTTTCCCTCAAAGCCGCGGGTTTGACCCGCGGCGGCAGCCCCTTCGGCCGCTCGGCCGAAGCCGAGCCGGCCGGTCCGGTCGGCCGGGCCGCGCCCAGGCCGGACCGGACCCGGCCTAGCCAGGTCGGGCCGGTTCGAGCCGGCCCGGTTCGGGCCGACCCGGTTCGGCCGACCCCAGGGGGGGTTCGGGCCGGGTCGCCCCGGGCCCAGAACCCCCGTTTCGGGCCCTCTTCGGTCTTTCGCCCATATCTTGGGCCTGGGACCTCCGATTGACGAACCGTCAGCGGCTACGCGATCCTTGGATCGAGACGGTCGTTTCGGTATATTATACTTAAGGTTTCGGAAGACTTTGGGTTCGGCCGGGTTGGTTCGTACACGAAACCAACCGGGCCCTCGGAGCGGAAACGCTCATAACTTGAGCTACGGACGTCCGAACGACGTACCGTCAGCTGTGGTAGTTTCCTCTAAGTGAG
This sequence comes from Viscum album, assembly GCA_963277665.1. Classification (NCBI taxonomy): domain Eukaryota; kingdom Viridiplantae; phylum Streptophyta; class Magnoliopsida; order Santalales; family Viscaceae; genus Viscum; species Viscum album. The sequence continues at coordinate 1,810,874,525 of OY728147.1, read as the reverse complement.
ACGGAACTTTTGGCATACTCCGCCTGAGGATCGGATACAGGCGGAGTACGGTCGGGTTGGTTTTTCCCTAAAAACCAACCGGGCCCCTGGGACGAAAATGCCAATAACTCTCAGACCGGGCGTCCGATTGACGCGCCGTCTGTTGCGTTGAGATCCTGTTGTCGATACGGAACTTTTGGATACATCAACTTCAGACTACGTGTCAGTTGATGTATCAGCCTCTCGGCTCATGGAGCGGACCCTCCTAAACGAGCTCGCTTTGTGCGGGAACCCTAGCGCTGGCTGTGACTTCGACGACAGAGCAGAGATCCTTCGTGGACTGCGACGACGACAGAGCAGAGATCCTTCGTGGACTGCGACGACGGCAGAGCAGAGATCCTTCGTGGACTGCGGCGACGACTGTGCAGAGATCCTCAGTGGACTGCGTCGACTACTGCACTCAGCGATCCTACGTGGATCAGTGCTACAGGTTCTGTGTGAGCCCGATCCTATGTGGGTCCTTACTACCGGTTCTGTGTGAGCCACTGCCTACAGGTTCTGTGTGAGCCCGATCCTGTGTGGGTCTTCTGCGGGGGTTAGTACCTATCGATCCTTTGTGGGTCCGACGACTTAGATGGATCAGTGATCATCTTTGACGTCATCTGAAAAAGTATACCTGGTTGAGCTGAATCGTATGTTACTCTCCTTTGTGGATTGTGTTGAACTATCCTATGTGGATTTTACTGTTTACTCTCCTTGTGGATTTGAGTCTTGCTTTCCTTTGTGGATTGAGTTGTTCTTGAGCTCGTGAGCAGAGCTAGAATTGGGGACTTAGGTATATGTATGGGCATATACCTAAGTCGAGTCAGATGTTACTTCGTGATTGCATCTTTCTTTTGTGCTATATCCTTTGTGGATTTCGGGAGACCTTCGGGGGTCTCGGGGTCCTTACTGAGTAGCTTGTACTCACCCCTGCACAGGCTATGCCCGCACCTTGTTGTGTTGGTTGCAGACGACGGACAGCGCTGAACACGGTTGGGGCGTGGAGCAGGACGGTACCTGGAGGTGGACCACTGGGCGGGACGTGCTCGGAGCGGACGTGGGACCCGAGGAGCCTGGAGGCTATCTGTACCCACCCTTCAGGTGGGATTGCCAGTGGACAACACGAGGCCGCCGTCTTTTCTTCAGTTGCTGTACTTTACTTTTCAGTTGTACTTTACAGTTGGGCTTGTATTTCCGGCCCCTTTACTTTTCTGCACTTTACTTTCCGCTTGCTGACTCTGTGTGGTTGTTACTTATAAAGGCAATGCCTTCCCTGTTTACTGGAATTTTACGCCTTGGTGCTAGTCGCCAGCCCCTGGCCTATGGAAGGCGGGCTTGGGGTAGTCACGGCACGGGCCCCGAGGACGGGTCGTGACAAATTGGTATCAGAGGTGGTCGGTTCTACCGCAGACTCTGATCGTCCTTTCTTTCTATGTGAAGCAATAGTGTTTAGTGTATTGAGTGTGGTTATCAGTTCAGGGAGCCCAGTGTTGGTGCGGCGGCCGACGTATCCGTACACCAGGACCCTGACTCCTGATTTCCGACTTAATGCATGAAAACATTGATTGCGTGTGTGTTTCGAGTTTTCTTTGTGATTACTTGTGTCAGCTCACCGGGTATACTGATCTGCTTTATGAAAGTCTCAAGTTTTCCTTGTGATTACTTGTGCCAGCTCACCAGGTATACTGTTCTGACTGTGGTGCTCTTGTTCTCCTTTTCAGGATGGCCCCGCGACGACAGCCAGCTAGGGTTCCGAGTGTAGGGCGCGACGGCAGCCCACCGAGCGACGAGGCCTCGGTGCAGGGCCCTTTGCCAGCAGTGGCACCGGCGGTAGCTTTACCCGCCGAGCCACCGATGCTTCCAGTACCAGACGCTGACGATGCACGTCGCCTCAGGGCACTGCATGAGTTTCAGAGCCAGCGACCGCCCAGGTTTCGCGGTGAGGCGGACCCCCAGGCCGCCGAGGACTGGCTAGAGGCGGTGGTACGGATCTTTCGGCTAGTGAGGACACCAGCGGATCTCATGGTGATTCTCGCAGCGAGCCTCCTGCAGGCGGCGACAGGACGATGGTGGAGCCTGATGCTCCAGGTTCACGATGAGGCATCCCTGCTCTGGACGGACTTCGAGAGCCTCTTCCGCTCTGAGTTCGTCCCGGCCACCCTCCGAGCGGTGCGCATCCAGGAGCTTCTCCAGCTGCGCCAGGGCAGCATGACGGTCGCTTAGTACGCGGCGAGGTTCACGGACCTATCTCGCTACTCGACCGACATGGTACGGGACCCCTTCTTCCGGGCCCGGACCTTCGAGCAGGGCTTGCGACAGGAGATTCGGGCGTCGCTGATCTCCCTCAGCATTCCGACCCAGGCGGGAGTGCTGGAGCGAGCCCTCCTGATCGAGAGCTTCCTGGCAGAGCCTTCTTCAGCGGCGAGACCTAGCGCAGGGCGGCAGGTAGCTGAGTCTTCGGCAGCAGGTAGCCGACGGATGACTCACGGGTCCAGGCAGACCAGACCCCCACGCAGACGGCCTCAGGACACCGGCTCAGCAGTACGAGGCACACAGCGGAGTGCCAGCCTTTCGAGAGGCAGGTTGTGCTACTCTTGCGGCGGGCAGGGTCACATGGCTCGTGACTGCCCGACTCGCCGATCAGAGGAGCAGCAGACGGTGGAGGGGCCACCCAGGCAGAGGCAGAGGGTCGACCGTGGCGGTCCGCAGGGAGGAGGCGGACGAGGCAGAGGAGCTGGCCGAGCAGCGGGTGGTGGGCGACGCTTCCAGGCTCTACCCCCACCACCACCAGGAGGGCCACCTCGACCACAGGGAGCCGGCGGGCAGGGACAGACCCAGCTCCAGGCAGTGGAGGCCTACGACCCCGACATGCCAGAGATGATTCGAGGTACGATCTGTGTCTATTCCACCCTTGCTGCAGTACTTATAGACACAGGAGCGAGTCACTCTTTCATAGCCTCTGCCCTTGTTCGGAGCTCGGAGATTCCGACTGAGCCGTTGGCTCGATCCTTACGGCTAGAGACTCCTACGGGAGCAGACTCGACGATTACGCACTGGTGCCGGCAGTGTGAGCTTACTCTAGGAGGCGAGAGCTTCGGCTGGGATCTCCTTGTAGCGGCGTCGAGGCCTTACAACGTCATCTTGGGCATGGATTGGCTATCCACGGTTCATGCCCAGATCGACTGTTTTAGGCGCAAGGTGCGATGTGTTCGCACCGACGGGAGCAGGTTTACCTTCACCGGCGAGAAGGGAACCTTTGCAGCACAGGATGGACTTCCGCGGAGGAGAGTGCAGCCCATCTCTCATCAGTTGGCTAGCCTCATCCTAGGAGCAGTGGACGTGCGGAGTCCGGCTTTTCCTGCAGTGGTGGACCAGTACGTGGACGTCTTTCCCGACGACGTTCCAGGGCTACCTCCTCGTAGAGAGGTAGACTTTTACATCGACTTGTACCCCGGGACAGCCCCGATATCTACTCCAGCATATCGGATGGCCCCCGCCGAGCTTCGGGAGCTGCGGGTACAGTTGGAGGACTTGCAGAGCAAGGGGTTTATCCGACCCAGTGTTTCACCCTGGGCTTCCCCGATTTTGTTCGCCAAGAAGGCGGACGGGAGCTTGCGACTGTGTGTCGACTATCGTCGCCTGAACCAGGTGACAGTGAGGAACAAGTATCCGCTGCCACGGATTGATGACCTCTTCGATCAGCTCAAGGGAGCGCGGTGGTTCTCAAAGATAGACCTCCGGTCAGGCTATCATCAGCTCAGAGTTCGAGACGAGGACGTGCAGAAGACGGCCTTCAGGTGTCGGTATGGCCATTATGAGTTCTTGGTTATTCCGTTCGGCGTAACCAATGCTCCAGCAGTGTTCATGAGCCTCATGAACAGGATCTTCCAGCCATACCTCGACCGTTTTGTCGTGGTCTTCATTGACGACATTTTGGTATACTCGACGACTGAGGAGGAGCATGCCTACCACCTGCGAGTTGTGCTAGACACGCTCCGAGAGCACCAGCTTTATGGAAAGCTCTCAAAATGCCAGTTCTGGTTACGTGAGGTCCATTTCTTGGGACACGTCATTTCTGAGGCGGGAGTTGCAGTGGATCCCGCGAAGATCGAGGCAGTGCTAGCTTGGGAGCCACCCAGGAGCGTGATAGAGGTGCGGAGCTTCTTGGGCCTAGCGGGATACTATCGGAGATTCGTGCCAGACTTCTCCAGAGTTGCGGCACCACTCTCAGCCTTGACGAAGAAGGGGAAACCCTTTGTGTGGTCAGACAGATGTCAGCAGAGCTTCCAGGAGCTGAGACAGAGATTGACCAGCGCACCTATCTTGAGGTTGCCTGAGGAGGGAGTTGGGTACGTAGTTTACTGCGACGCATCAGGGACTGGACTCGGGTGCGTCCTGATGCAGGAGCGGGCCGTGATCGCCTACGGATCACGTCAGTTGAGGCCGCATGAGCAGAACTACGCCACTCATGACCTGGAGTTAGCAGCAGTGGTCTTCGCTCTGAAGACTTGGCGGCACTATCTGATGGGCGAGCGCTTCACTGTCTTTTCTGACCACCAGAGTCTCAGGTATATCTTCTCTCAGAAGGACCTGAACCTGAGACAGCGGAGATGGCTTGAGTTCCTCCAGGACTATGACTTTGAGATAGTCTATACTCCTGGGAAGGGGAACGTGGTAGCCGATGCCCTCAGCAGGAGGACGGGCATTCAGCTACTTGAGGAGGCGATGGAGCAGCTAGCCTCCTTACAGATATCCTTTGTGGATAGAGACGGAGCAGCCTTTCTTCAGTCTCTCACAGTCTCTCCTCCACTTCTACAGCGGGTTAGAGAGGCTCAGCGTGGGGACGCTGACTGTGAGACCCGGCGTGCACTGATATCCTCAGGTCAGGCGCCTGATGGTTTCTCCCTTGGAGCAGAGCACGACATCCTTTTCAGAGGACGTACCTTCGTACCAGTCGCTTTACGAGAGGAGGTGCTAAGAGAGTTTCACACTTCTCCCTTGGCGGTACATCCCGGAGTGGCGAAGATGTACCAAGATCTCAGACGACAGCACTGGTGGCCGGGCATGAAGAAAGCTGTGGCAGAGTTCGTTTCACGATACCTCACCTGCCAGCAGGTGAAGGCAGAGCATCAGGTACCAGCAGATTTGGTACAGCCCTTGGAGGTCCCGGAGTGGAAGTGGGACGGCATATCTATGGACTTCGTGACTGGACTTCCACGCACTTTCAGAGGTCACGACTCCATTTGGGTGATTGTCGACCGACTCACCAAGTCGGCACACTTCTTACCCATCAGAGAGCAGGGCTCAGTGGAGAGCTTGGGACGTCTTTACGTCCAGGAGATCGTACGGCTTCACGGTGTGCCATCATCTATCGTCTCCGATCGAGATGCTCGTTTCACTTCCCGGCTCTGGAAGGGATTGCAGGAGGCGTTCGGGACGCGGCTCCATCTGAGCACAGCCTTCCACCCTCAGACGGATGGTCAGACGGAGAGGACCATACAGACACTCGAGGACATGCTCCGTGCATGTGTTCTCGACTTTGGTCGCAGCTGGGAGGACCACCTACCCTTGGTGGAGTTCGCGTACAACAACAACTACCACTCCACCATCGGGATGGCACCATACGAGGCGTTGTACGGCAGACCCTGCAGATCACCGTTGTGCTGGACAGACCCTGGGGAGTCAGCACTCGTGGGACCAGAGATGGTCCGAGCCACGACAGAGAAGGTCCAGATCATCCAGGAGAGGATGAGGACAGCCCAGAGCCGGCAGAAGTCATATGCTGACAGGAGGCGGAGGCCACTAGAGTTCGAGGATGGCGACCACGTCTTTTTGCGTGTCTCACCTCGACGTGGTTTACGGAGATTTGGCCGAGGCGGCAAGTTGTCTCCACGCTTCATCGGGCCTTTCCAGGTCCTCAGCAGGATAGGAGAGGTGGCTTATCGCCTGGCTCTACCACCTCAGTTGCACCGGGTGCACGACGTCTTCCACGTGTCTCAGCTGAGGAGATACGTGCACGACCCGACGCACATCATCGACTTTGGGGAGCTGGACGTGGACGATGGGGCGACTTTTGCGGAGGTCCCAGTGGAGATCGAGGATCGACAGGAGCGGGTCCTACGTGGGCGGTCGATTCCTCTTGTGCGCGTCAGATGGCAGCACGGGAACCTCCAGGAGAGCACTTGGGAGCGGGAGGCTCAGATGCGTGCTCAGTACCCCCATTTGTTCCCCTAGTTTTTGATGTATCTTTACGGGGACGTAAAGCCCTGAGGTGGGAGTAATGTAAAGACCCGCAAATTTCAAGGAAATTTTTTTCTTAATTTTCTTTGGAATTTTACAAGAGCGCAGCTTCAGACGGCACCTGATTCCGAGGCCCGGTGTGCCCGGAATCAATTTCCGAAGTTTGGCTCGGGTACGTTCAGTGAACGGACGAGCGGGTTTTTCTATCTTTTGAACCGGTGCCCGGAATCAAATTCTGAGGGCACCGATGAAATCGCAGCGCCGGTATTTGCTTAGAAACGCCTCTTCCGGAGTTGCGTTTGCTCAGACGTGGTTTTTAAATTTTGCGGCTTTAAGTCAGAAATAAAATAAAGTTTGTGCGACAACTTTATTTTATTTCACTTAAACTGCTTGGAAGCCACTTAAAGTCACTTAAAGGCGGCTTGAACTGAGTTGAACTGGATAGGATGCTATCCAGAAATATCCTACCCCTTGGTAGGATATTTGTGCGGTGGGACCCGCACGAGCCCCGCCGTTTCTTTCGCTAAGTAACGCACCCGCGAAAACCCGTCAAAGTAACTGAAAAGTCAACCGACGCGTTTTCTTTAATTCTTAACAGACCATTTAATTGGGCGGTTTATTTCGTAAATTAAATGGAATGTTTCTTCGTGAATTAAATGGGTCGTTTCTTTCGAATTGATGGATCGTTTCTTAACCGGTTTCGTGTTGGCATGTTTATAAAATAAGACCAACCTAAAAATCCTTGGAAAGGATTTGAAAGAATCTTCGTTCCTCCACCCTCTCCACGAAGAACGCGAAGAACGCGAAGAACGCGAAGAACGCGAAGAACGCCGGAGACCGGAATTCGACGACGCACACCGAGATCTGCGACGTCGACGAACTCTACCCGTGACATTCTTCGGCGACGCTCTTCTTCCACGGCCGATCCTCGTTCGGCAACTAAGGTGAGAATCGGACCTTAATTCTCCTTTTTTAATTTCAATAACAACGGATTTAATTAATTAAATCCGTTTGTTTTTGATCCGGAGATTGGCGACGTGACGCCGGATACCGCGACGACGCGACGATCCCCCTTCTTCCGCGACGACCTCTCGTCCGACGACGACGACAAGTAAGGGTTGATTGGAATATTTTATTTCTTTTCCCGTGTTTATTCTTTTCAAATAAAGAACCCGATCGGAACAATTTTAATCTATTTAAAATTGTTGATTTGGTTAATACTTTTCCTCCCGATGATTTTATGACTAACGCGGAGGGTGCGGGTCTAACGAACAAGACCCGGCAACCCTCCGCCGATCTTCCTTTTTGCGGATTTGGCGGGCGACGGCAAAAGCACGACGCAAGGGCCATTCGTGGTTTCCGCAGTGAAGATCGCCCCCCGGGAGGAGCAACGGCGCAGACGGGAAAGGAATCGGGCCACCGGAGCGTCTCCGGCGGCCCGCGGAAGGCGGCGGCGGCGCGGGTCGCCGGCGCGGCGGCGCCGGCGACCGGAGGCGGCGGCGCCCGGCGCGCCGCCGTGGAGGAAGTCCGCCGCGGCTGAAGCCGCGGCGGCGGCGGCAGCCGGTTCCGCGGCCGCGCGGAACCGGGAACGGACGCGGCGGCCCGGCCGCATCCGCGTGACAGGCGGCCCCCCCCGTGGGGGCCGCGTTTCCCTCAAAGCCGCGGGTTTGACCCGCGGCGGCAGCCCCTTCGGCCGCTCGGCCGAAGCCGAGCCGGCCGGTCCGGTCGGCCGGGCCGCGCCCAGGCCGGACCGGACCCGGCCTAGCCGGGTCGGGCCGGTTCGAGCCGGCCCGGTTCGGGCCGACCCGGTTCGGCCGACCCCAGGGGGGGTTCGGGCCGGGTCGCCCCGGGCCCAGAACCCCCGTTTCGGGCCCTCTTCGGTCTTTCGCCCATATCTTGGGCCTGGGACCTCCGATTGACGAACCGTCAGCGGCTACGCGATCCTTGGATCGAGACGGTCGTTTCGGTATATTATACTCAAGGTTTCGGAAGACTTTGGGTTCGGCCGGGTTGGTTCGTACACGAAACCAACCGGGCCCTCGGAGTGGAAACGCTCATAACTTGAGCTACGGACGTCCGAACGACGTACCGTCAGCTGTGGTAGTTTCCTCTAAGTGAGACGGAACTTTTGACATACTCCGCCCGAGGATCGGATACAGGCGGAGTACGGTCGGGTTGGTTTTGCCCTAAAAACCAACCGGGCCCCTGGGACGAAAATGCCAATAACTCTCAGACCGGGCGTCCGATTGACGCGCCGTCTGTTGCGTTGAGATCCTGTTGTCGATACGGAACTTTTGGATACATCAACTTCGGACTACGTGTCAGTTGATGTATCAGCCTCTCGGCTCATGGAGCGGACCCTCCTAAACGAGCTCGCTTTGTGCGGGAACCCTAGCGCTGGCTGTGACTTCGACGACAGAGCAGAGATCCTTCGTGGACTGCGACGACGACAGAGCAGAGATCCTTCGTGGACTGCGACGACGGCAGAGCAGAGATCCTTCGTGGACTGCGGCGACGACTGTGCAGAGATCCTCAGTGGACTGCGTCGACTACTGCACTCAGCGATCCTACATGGATCAGTGCTACAGGTTCTGTGTGAGCCCGATCCTATGTGGGTCCTTACTACCGGTTCTGTGTGAGCCACTGCCTACAGGTTCTGTGTGAGCCCGATCCTGTGTGGGTCTTCTGCGGGGGTTAGTACCTATCGATCCTTTGTGGGTCCGACGACTTAGATGGATCAGTGATCATCTTTGACGTCATCTGAAAAAGTATACCTGGTTGAGCTGAATCGTATGTTACTCTCCTTTGTGGATTGTGTTGAACTATCCTATGTGGATTTTACTGTTTACTCTCCTTGTGGATTTGAGTCTTGCTTTCCTTTGTGGATTGAGTTGTTCTTGAGCTCGTGAGCAGAGCTAGAATTGGGGACTTAGGTATATGTATGGGCATATACCTAAGTCGAGTCAGATGTTACTTCGTGATTGCATCTTTCTTTTGTGCTATATCCTTTGTGGATTTCGGGAGACCTTCGGGGGTCTCGGGGTCCTTACTGAGTAGCTTGTACTCACCCCTGCACGGGCTATGCCCGCACCTTGTTGTGTTGGTTGCAGACGACGGACAGCGCTGAACACGGTTGGGGCGTGGAGCAGGACGGTACCTGGAGGTGGACCACTGGGCGAGACGTGCTCGGAGCGGACGTGGGACCCGAGGAGCCTGGAGGCTATCTGTACCCACCCTTCAGGTGGGATTGCCAGTGGACGACACGAGGCCGCCGTCTTTTCTTCAGTTGCTGTACTTTACTTTTCAGTTGTACTTTACAGTTGGGCTTGTATTTCCGGCCCCTTTACTTTTCTGCACTTTACTTTCCGCTTGCTGACTCTGTGTGGTTGTTACTTATAAAGGCAATGCCTTCCCTGTTTACTGGAATTTTACGCCTTGGTGCTAGTCGCCAGCCCCTGGCCTATGGAAGGTGGGCTTGTGGTAGTCACGGCACGGGCCCCGAGGACGGGTCGTGACATTAATGGTGGTTATTGATTCAAAACACTAAAGAGGTGGTAGAGATAAAGAGTATGGAATAAAACACTTATAAGGCGGTATTATTCAAAAAATACATTCCTTGTGAATAACGAGTCGATATAGAATGGAATTTCTAAATTTAAGATAAAGGGAAGTGGAATATATTTCTGATTATGATGCTATATTTTCAAGATTAGAAAGACTTGTTGTAGACTACATACATAATCTAGAAATCAATATTGATCTTTTTTAATAGACTATACCCAAGCCTTTTAAGTGTTAGTATCTTAAACAGATTATACACATGAATATATAGTATCAAGTTCCATCAAGATGGATAATTAATTCTCCAGGTCATGTATTTTTAAAGGAAATAAAGAAAAAAAGAGGATGACTAAGCACCATGTAAATATAAATATGGACAAGGAGCAGAAGGGAAGGGTGGAATTTCCAACATGTATTAATTATGGGAATAAACACTATGAGACTTTCTTAAAGGGGATGGGAGTTTGCTTCATGTGGGGAGATAAATTCCATCAATATCATGAATGAAAATGAAAAAGAGAATCCTATAATGTCTAATGCATAAAATTTAAGGATATTGTGCACTATTACATCAAATATCCCAAGTATCATGGGAATTCACCTCATAAGGGACCAAGGAAGAAAGGATGAGCTTATACAATTATTTTAGCTAATATTGAATTCCTTAATGATGTCATATTAGGTACATTGATCATAAAAAAACTAACTAATCCTTTATTTTATTCTAGATCCACACAATCTCTTATAACTTGTATATTTTATAAGAACATTAAATCATCCCTAAACACACTAATAAAGTATTTGTCAATAAAGACACCTAGTGTAAATATTAAGGCAATGAGAATATATCAGGTAGCCTCTATCATGATGCATTGATATTCCCTAGTTTAAAACTTTATTTTTATACCTATATATGACTTTGAAATAATCCTTAATATTAATTATATCATAAATTATAATGAAATATTTTATTATCGATAGAAGGAGGTATAAAATCCCTTGTTTTTAGAGGGGATATTTTTTTATCCAAGACTTTTCTAGATCCACCTCCAATATCTCACTTTAATGTAATTACAAGAGAAGAGAAATAGAAAACACAACCTATGGATACAAAATATATCTTAAGAATAATGCACTTATTATTTAAGGATACATTGATGTATTTCCTGAATAATTACCTAGATATACAATTGATAATGAAGTTTAATTTTACATTAAACTTATCCCCGATGAAAAATCTATATCTAAGACTCCCTATAGAATATACCCAATGGAATTGGTAGAGTTGAATAATTTTTTTATGATTTTTTTGATAAGGGATTTATACACCCTAGTGTTTTACCTAGAGAGCCTCTATTTTATTTGTGAAAAGGAAGAACACATCTATGAGTTTGTGCATCAATTTAAAGGAAATCAAGGAAATTAATATAAAGAATAAGTATCCTTTTCTACCCATTATTGACTTATTTGAACAACTTCAAGGAGATAAATACTTTTCAAATATTTATCTTCATTTTGGTTATCATCAATTAAGAGTAATAATGGATGATATGTCAGAGAAAACATTTTATACAAGGTATGAACATTATGAGTTTATAACTATTACATTTGGATTGAATAATGATCCCTTTGTGTTTACGGATATAATGATCCCTTTAGCTATAGGATGTTTCTTTTCTTATCCATATTGTCTCCAAGGATGGAATAGTTATTGATCCTTAAAAAACAAAGATAATCAAAGAATATCCCACACTAATGAATATAACTAATATACATAGTTTCCTTAGTTTACCGGGTTATTATTAGTGATTTATTCAAAATTTTACCCGATTATCCAACATGGTAACCAAGTTTACATTTAATGGTATTAAATTTAAATGGTCAAAGGAACATGAGGAAATATTTAAGGAATTAAAGAATATATTTTTCAATAAATTGGTATTAAATTTAGTATCAATAAAGGAAGGATTTATGATATATAATGATTCATTGAAAAATGACTGGGGTGTGTCCTTATACAGAACGACAGAGTTGTTTCTGATGAATCAAGGAAATTAAATATCCATGAAAAAAATTATCCAACTAATGATTTTGATTTGGCAGATATAATCTTTGTATTGAATAAATAAATACATTATATCTATGGAAAAATATGTGATATATATACATATCACCAAACTTTGAATTATATATCCTCATAGAAATTTCTCAACATGAGATAAAGGATATGGCTAAAATTACTTAAGGACTATGATTATCCGATACACTACCACCCTAGGAGAGAAAACAAGGTGGAAAATGCATTGAGTATAGAGAATCAAGGAGTTCTATCTATGAGAAGGACATACAAGGATACCATATCCACAGATTTAGTAAATTTATTTATGGATATTATTAGGGAATTGGAAAAAAATTACATTTTCCAAGTGATTTAAAAACCATATTTATTGGAAAAGATAAATAAATGAAAACATGATGACAAGAGTTTACAAAAAAAATTAAAGCAATGAATTGTGGGAAATTGATAGGATTCATCTATAAATATAATGTAATGAAGTTTGGAAAGAGACTACGTGTTCCATTAATTCCTGATATAAAGAGGGAATTAATAGATGAAGCTCATAACACAGATTTTTATATACACCCTCATGGCACAAAATATGTACATGGATTTAAGAGAACATTTTTAGTGGGATAATATGAAGTAAATAATCTCAGACTATGTGTAAAAATGCTTAGTGTTTAAAAAATTAAAGTATGATAGATATCATCTTAAGGGTTTTAGAAAATATATCTCAATACCAATGTGTAAGTGATATAATATTACAATGGACTTATCTAATAGACTTCCAATAACTCTTAGGAGTAATGATGTTTTACGGATCTCTGTGGATTGCCTCGCTAGGTCTATATATTTTCTAGAAACAAGGGAGGATTTTACCCTTTAATTCCTTATAAAACTATATATTAATAAGGTTGTGAGAATTTATGGTATAAATTTACTAACTATATCTTATCATGACCTTCAGTTCACATAAAAATTCTGAAGGATCCTTTAGAAGTCTCTCAACATCGAGATAAATTTGAGCATCACCTATCATCCTTAAACTGATGGGAAATCTAGAAGGAATATCAAAACATTAGAATTCATGTTGAGATTATTCTCACTTGAATTTCAAGGAACAAGGGACTAGTATATACCTTTTGTGGAATTTTTACACAATAATAGATTCTATTCAAGCATTCATATGACACTATACAAGACATTGTATAAGAAGAAATGTCATACTCCAATTTTTTGGGATGAAGTCAGAGAATAGAATCTAGTTGGTCCAAATCTTATTGAAAATAAAATTGTTAAAGTGTGATATATCTATAATTATATCAATACCACTTAAATAATATAGAATATCTATGCCAGTAATCAGAGGATAGACTCATAATTTCATGTAGGAGACCATGTATCCTTAAAGGTATATCCATGGAAGGAAGTTATAAGGTTTAGTAACAATGGGAAATGAAGCCCTTGTTATATCAAACCCATTGAAATTTTAGATATAACTAATGTGGTGTCTTATCATTTTGCTATTCCACCCAACCAATCTAAAGTTCATAGTGTTTCCCATGTTTTTTTGTTAAAGAATTACATGCCAGACACAACACACATACTCACCATGAAGGAAATAGATCTAGAACCTAAATTATCTTATTATGAATAACCTTTAAAAATTATTTACACTATATATCAAGTTTGGTGAAATCTAACAACTTGACTAGTGAAAATAATTTGGAGGAATCACAAGATAGAGGAAGCAACATGAGAACCTAAGGAAATAATGATGAAGAATTAACCACATTTTTTTATGAGACGATGTAAACATAAAATTTTGGGAATGATATTTTTTATAGAGGGTTAGGGGAGAATTTAATACCCAAGATTCTACTATATTAAGTAAACACTTCATCACAAAACTATTATATAATGCACATTATATCATTTCATAGTGTAATAGAAATAGTTTTTATTCATGATAATATTTAGAAGTTAAATTTATAAATTTTTATAAATTTTATATGATAAAATGAAGTTCATTTTTGTTTTTATCATATCATAATTAACATAGGGGGATTTTTTTTATTTTTCTAAGAAATTTGAATTTTTAGTGAATAGTTAAAAAATAGCCTTTATGAATGGAGTATATTTTATGAAATCATCATGATATAAATATGACATAAAGATTTATTGAACATATGTAATGTCTCTTACAATATTTTATACTCAAAATATCATAGATAAATTATTTAATTAATATAAATTAATTGTTATGTCAAGATAAATATAAAAAAACTTTTGGTACTGATGCAGTGTTTTCATAGCATTGGAAAATTCAAATTTGAAGTGCCCTTGGATTTAGAGAAGCTTGAGTTGAATTTTTTGTTAATATGAATAAATTCAACATGTTTTAAAGGATAATGGAGAGGATTTCATTGTATATGAAGATGATAATTTATCACTTATTGGAAAAGGAAGCGTGAAGGATAACCATGTATTATGGGTAAAGAAGAATGGAGTTACTACCATGGTAAACTCATGGAAAAGGATAACATGTGATGATTGATGGTTTGTATTCAAAATACAAGTTTTGATGTCTTTAGAACTATCTATAATAATTTCAAGAAATTGGAAGAAGTTGGAAGATGAGTTGGCTACTAAATCTATAATGGAAAGCTTGTAGAAATGTCATTATAAGCTTTAAATAGGGTCAAAGAGAGGAGGATAGATGGATGTAATATTATAGAACCCATGTATGAAATGTTAAAATTGAATGTTGCTAAAAAACATTGAAAAAAATCACTTGGCTAAAGACTAAAGTGAATATGGTACATTATGGTAGCGATGGGTCCTGAGAATACTCAAACTTGATTATATATACTGTAAGAGAATTTAAATTTTAGTTGAATCAGTTTTAGAATTATTCTAATAATATCCAAATTCATTTGAAGTCATTTTAAGTTTATTTATAATGTTTTAATAAGACCTAAGATGATTTTAATTATCACCAATCTTAACTAAAACAAGTTTTCAATTCTATAGGTTTAATCTATAGATTCCCGTATGGATGAAACAACCATAAGGATAACTGTCGTATGAATGAGAACATTGTAAGGGGAATTCATAATTATGAATAAATATGAGAAAATCATAAGTATGAGTATTATAAATGTTATTTGTGTCATCATTAATCCCATTTAATCATGAAGGTCTATGTAATAATCAAGCCATGTAATCATAACGATCCTGTAAGGATCATTCATCATTATGAACTGGTTATTAAAGATATCTATAAGGATGAGATAAGCCTGTAGAGATGATCTTGTAAGGGAGACTCATAAGGGTGATCCATAAGGATGACTCTTCAAGGATGACATTATAAGGGTGAGCTATAAGGGTAATCCCACAAGTATCATTTTATCCTTATGCGATTTCTAAAATTTGTTGAGACCATAAGAATCATTTACCCTTACGGAAATTTTGAGTTATATGAAATTAAAATATTCTGAAGAGAAATTTATTTGGGATGATTCTGGAATTGTTCCTTCATGTTCAAAACATTATGAAGATTTTAAAATTAATGATCCAAGCATAATATTCTCAAGATTAATGAGGAATAATATCACTATTCTAATTTCTATAATTTTAAATAAGAATATTTGAAATTATATTTTTATGATAAAAAAATGAAAGTTGAGTTGGTACTTGAATTAGACATCATAGTTTATATCATTTTTGATTCAATATTGAGAATATGAGTTTGGATCTAATATTCTAGTTGAAGGGTAAAAGTATAATATGGAAGATATACTAGTTCCTAAGATGATCCCACATTGAAAGATTTGTCCATGCCATAATCTATTGTTACTTATATATTTTTATACATAGATTAAGGTTATTATAATGTGAATTTTTGTTAAATAATACTTTATATAAGAAGATCCTAATCCTACTGTATATAAAAAAGATAACATATTTGGATGAGTTTGAAAAATAAGACAGAAAGAGAAGGTAATTTATATCAAATGTGTTTAAAATTCATGAAAAGTAGTTTAATGTGGGATATTTTTGACAAGTGCACTAAATATCATGGTAACCTAAATTTGGTTATTTTATAACCATTATTTTTGGTTGGAAATAAGAATTTTTTTGAGTATTCAATTTATGGATATTGAAAATCAATGTATACATTTAATGTATCTATAACACGAAAGTAATAATATTGAGGAAGAAGTAAATAGAGAATATTGAGGATTATCATGACTATATAGGTGTGAAAAAAACTAGTTATTTGAGAGTACATAACTCTCAAAGGGAGGAAGAAAAATAAGTAGAAGTTGTTACATACTACAATGAATAGGAACTAATCTTTCTAACCAATGACGAAGAAAAATATATTGGGTTTCTAAGAAAGTGAAGAAGAGGAGGAAAAAAACTAGGTATACCTATGTAGAACTAGTGAGAGTTAAGGCAGTGTGAGGAAGAAGAAAAAAGTGAGAAAGATCTGATCCATAAGTTTTTATGCATTGATCCCATGTAAATATTCTGATATGTTGTGAATGTTATTGGATACTATCTAGTTAAGAATTTTATGAGGTTGTATTCTTAATATTTTGATTTGTTAGAAAGACACAAATTAGTTTTAATATGAACAAAGAATCTATCCATAGAGACTTAGAGGCTGAGTTTTATGTTTTTTAATTGAATATTTCAAGGTAATCAAACACTCTACTTGAGGAAGTAGACCAATTTTGTGATATTATGAGATCTGGGATAAACCTATTGATATAATTCAAGATAATGAGGAAAAAAAGACCAGTTGGTGTGATTCCATCATGAAAGTGTGTAGTGGGATGCTACATTGTTCAGACGTGTAATATTACGAGCATCCTCACCCATGAAATATGGAGATAGAGTGGGTTTTGATATTAACAACCCATTTCCAATTTTATTAACAATAAAATTCATAGTGAAAAATATACAAACCAACATAATAACTATAAATAGTAAGGAATAGGCTCACATTAAGACTGAACCTTATAAAAACACTTATGATAACTCTACTAATTTATCTGAATTGAATATAGGTGTATTCTTGGTTAAATAACAAAAGGATATATCCACCTTAATGAGTATCATAGGTTTAAAACCAAATGGGATTCAAGGTATTTAAATAATAATTTGTATTTGGTAAAATAATTTGACAACAATTGATTGACCCCCTCTCAGGTGTGTCTTCACAATCCACTGAGACTCTCAATTAGTATTATATCATAGGTTCCCTATGATTAGATATATACTATTTATCATAACTAATATCATAGGAAAGTAAATATATGATTGGAATTATAAGGGTATGGATCTTCTAGGATAGTTACCTAATATATTTTAGGTGTTGGAGGTGCTGGGAGAAAGCTCAAAGGTGGAAGAAGGGGAGTTAAGATGAAATTTCAACTGCATAGTAGGGTTGTGACATGGAGGATTATAATACACCATAGAGTCCGATTGGGATATGAGGATATGGTGTGGATGGAGAGATAAAATTTGGAGGATTTAAAGAAGATATTTGTATGGTTCTTCTAGTTTTTTTTATCATTGTGGTGTGGAGGGTAGGCTATGACTTGGAGTCTAGGGAGGTAAGTTTTGGTGGTTCTGTCTATTTTAGGCCTCTACACCATAGAGATAGTTGTAGACCAACCTTCATATTTAGTGTTAGAATTATAAATAATGGTGTTTCCTTATAACAATGGTCCTTCTACTAGTTTATAAGATATATTATTTGAATTTATCCATGTTTCTCAGATGAATCTTTGACCAGGTGTGCTACAATGTGGTCTATTTATTTGCACCATAGTTTTTTCGAATGTCAACATCTTTGATATTTAGTGTAGAGTGATTCACAATGGTCTTATAATTTATAGTTTCCCTATAAATTCCCAAATCCCCTTAGAACTTGTATTTCTCTAAATTTTCTCTCCCAAATCCTAGGAATTTGGGAGATATTTTTCAAAGGCCTTTGAAGACCCTTTGATCGGATTCAACCCCCTCCTTCTAGAGATTGATTCATGGTGATATGAGGTAATATTTTTCTTCTATAGTGGTTCCATTATCTTCCATTATTCTTCTACCTTATATGGTTTCTTTTTCTCTTCAATTTTATTTCACTTTATATTAATAAATGATAAAGAGATATTGTTGGATTTATGTTTTTTGGATCATTGGTCCCCCACCTAAAAGTGGTAATTAGAGTTTGGAACTTGGTGTTCCATTATTTCTTAGAGAATGTTGAGATCTTCATGTTGAGGTAGGGAATATTTTACCTTTATGTTTTTAGAGTAAAAGTGTGGTATTATCATGATTTAATTATTTTGGTAATAGTGTAAATAATACAATAAAGATAAGAACACATAATTTAAAGGAATAATGAAGTTGTGGTATTATTTGTGTTTCCTATTGGTTTTATCTCTATTGATGCCTCGTGTTTTTACAAAGTTAGTGTGTTATCCTTATGTTGTGGTTGTTTTTTTATTATCATGACTTATTTGTGGGAAATTGTATAAATAACTTAAATCTAGGATAATTGTAATGATATAGTTAAAAAAATAGGCATATTAATTTGACAATCGTTCTTTCTTATTTTGATGGAAAATAAAGAATTATAAATGGATGTTTAAGTTGTTTCAAATATTTTAACAACTAATAAAATTATAGGTTTCTTATTGATAAATATCTATACATAATTAAATAGTTAATTCAATATTGGAATTAAAATTTTTTATTTTTAAGGATAAATGTTTTGGGGTTTTGTGATCTCATTATTATTGTGCAAGAATTTCATGCCTTGGTTCTATAGCCTTAGTTACTTCATTGGTGTGTAGAAAATGTTTTTAAATATATGTGAGCTCTAGGAACCTTTAATTCCTTGATTGTTTTGTTTACAACCTTGTATGGTTGGTTATCCTTGATGATAAATAGGTTGGGAGCCCAAAACCATTTGACTAACATATGTTTTAATATGGTTGGGAATCTTAGATGAGTGATGGGTTGGGATCCCAAGCTATGATAATGGTTGATTCAAATGATAGTGGTATAATTGAAGTTGTGTGAAATGGTGTGGGGCATCGGGGTTGTTGAGATGATTTTAGAGTGAGGATTTATCATCGATATTATTACTTTATTCTCATGAGATGGCATATAGGCTAGTTGTTATTTATTGGTTTTCCACTACTTGACACAGTCGGTTTCTCTGTATGACATGTGCGGTTCTGATGCAGTAGCTTAGGTGAAGTCCTAGAATACCCAGATAATTTACTATTGGTAAAGGAATAAATAATCAACATGTGGTATGGGGTGTTATTAATGGAATTAATGTTAAATATTTAATGTTTTTCTAATAATGATGAGATAAATTAATATGAGTAAGGAATTAACAGTGTCATCGACACTTGGATAAAGAGGTTAAAAGGTTGATTATTTAAATAAAATTTTGATAATAATTAATTAATTAATATTAATTAATTATTTTGAAGTTTGATTCTTATGTGCTTGTTTGTAGCCTAGATTTGAGCAATGGTAGTCAGGGATCTTGAGTGATGATAGTAGCAGATGAGTCTAAGGCTAGGTAGTTTCCCTTAGTGTTGTTTATGCATGATATATTGTTTATTTTCCAATTTCATATGATTACACACTATATTCAGTTCGGAAACTAACACCCAAATGTTTTGGGGGTGTTTTCTCTGAAATATAAGACAATGATGGAATAAATGAATGACTTTTACCTCTCCCCTTCTCTCCCTCTAGATGTTGATAAGTAGACATATGTTGTTTTGTGATGGATTATGATATAGGGTGCTTTACTACAAGGGACATGATGGATCATAGTTTTACTATACATTTATGTACATTCTATAATGTCTTGGGGGTATACCATATACTTATATCTGGGAGTGGTAGTTTCATATTCCCATGGGTGTACGTGCATGGGATGTGATGGCCTGAGGTATAATAAATTTAAACAGGTTGTAGCGGATTTTGGGTATACACATGGTTATGGATGGAATGATGATGATGAGATGGATATGTGGACTGATGAAAACATGAGATGTTGGGCCATACCCGGGACTGAGGTAGGTAGGGCCGAGGTCCGACTCACATTATGGATGACTTATAGGAGGGATAAACACCCAATTTAGCCTTTGGGGTGTGAGAGAAAAAAACCAGTGGAGAATTAGAAGTAAGTACCTTAATTTATATATGATATTTATATATAATGGTTTACTTATATGTTTTATTTGGTGAGTGAGATATGCTAAGGATGGGAAAATAATATTTTATGTGTAGGTAATGTGTTAGTTTCATTTGTTTATTCATTGGGCTTTAGTACGTTTCTTTCACATTTTGCATGAGAGATTTTAGGGAGTATACTACTAAGTATACATGTTATGATTACCCTATATATATATAAATTTTCTATTAGGTTAGTAGGAATAGGTTCTTGGTCTAGCTAGACATTACGAGCTTGGAGGAGTTGTTGAGCAGCTGTCAAGAGTTGCTGGAGTTTATGGTCACTTCCTAGTTTTACTTTAGTGCTTACAAATTTTCTTTTAGTTTATGTATGAAATCACATGTGTTGGGATTTCTTCTAGTTATGAATTATGCTGATTCATAATTTATCCTTCTTATCTCTTACTCCTTTAACTTTATATAGTGTAATGACACCCATGTGTGTGATTGATACACCCTCGATGCTATTCGCTAACCCATGGAAAATTGGAGGATGGATTCGAGTATCATTATCTCTATTACTTTATTTAAATCCTAGGTGGGGTACCTTTGGAGGGAATGGGTTGTGATAGAGTAGTATTATGGGTGATGTTTATGACATAGGATGGATTTTAGGGTTAGGAATTATTGAGGATGCATTGGTTAGTAGTGTAATAGTATCAGCTAGGCTGAGTATGTACTGTAAACAAGGGATACCGACTAGGACATGGGATTTTATGGCCACCTATTATTTTATGCTAATACATTTAGGTTTACTGATAATACTAAGTGAAGTGATGATAATTTTAGGGTGGATACCTAGGTAATGATCATGTATCCTAACATTTTGTGGATATTTTTGAATTTGGTTAGATAGTGGGAAATATTTTAAAATGGAATAAGTTAATTAGTTAACATTAAAATGTTCTTTTATCCTAGGTTTAGGATTAATGAAATTTTTTCCTTTATAGATATGATATCGGGTCGACATACCCATGAGGTTCATGAAGAATATGTTCAGTAGGATGTTCCAGTGGATTTCTATAGAGTGGTGGTCAACACCAATGACACTTTGAGGAAGACACTCCGAGAGTTATACCACAAGATTCCGAAGAGGCAAAAAGTATCTGTTTAAGATTAAAAGAAAAGTGATTGGCTATATAAGGTAGATATATCCTTTAGTTAGATCCATGCCCAGAAAGAGCACTGAGTTTCTTTAACTATGATGGTGTTGTGTGGGTTAGCTTGGTAGTTGTGGATTTTGTTCTTTAGGGACCGTAAGGAGTAAAATATTTAATTTTACATGTTTAGGGATCAATTATAGGCTGATTTTTTTATCTTTTATCACTAATGTATATTTATAATAGAATATCCTCACCCTTAAATAGTGTATTTCTAGTGTTTATGAGTTCATTATACACTATAAGAAACTTCTAGGATATTCTTAAAACATTTTTCCAAATGATAAAGCTGTGGTGAGGAATTTTGAGGAGTATTTTAATCCATGGATTCAGTTCTAGGTCACTTAATTTATGTTGAAGTTTTACAATAAGGTATTGATGAGGGAAAATTTCATTGAGAGAACATTGGATAGGACCAAATCATTACGATATGGAAGTCTCCATGAACTCTCACAGAGAAGAGCTATGACTAGTAGTTCTCAATTTTCTATCCATAAGAAGAAGCTTTAGTTAGTAGGGATAAGGTTTAATCCTTATTAAACTAATTTATATAATGACCCAAGACTTAAACATACTATATTTTATGTTTATAAGATAATTTACCAACAATAATTTCCAAGGATATAGAGGTATAGTTTCATTGGAAGATTATTTATATAAACACATCATCTTAAATATAAAAACAACATCTTTATTTAAAAATCCACATGGTGTTCCTAACTTGAATATATCTTATAAAATTTCATAGGATAACCTAAGGAAAATAAATAAGGAAAAGGGTTATCCAGAAATCTCAGTAAGAGAATAAGCATGGGAATAAAGCATGACATGAGAGTCAAGTGACACAACATGATATCATAAAGATGATGATCATTATCATAGAAACATGGCATAAGGAAATGATATTGTAAGATCATAGAATTATAAAAATGTAGAAATTACATAAAACATGATATCATAAATATAATTCAAGGGTAAATCCCAATGCTATCATCATAAAGTAGAAAAATTCCCATGATGGACTGCGTTCACTCCCCATTCTCATAAACACGGTGGACAAAGTCCCATGGTCAATTAGGCTCACTCCCTAATCCCATACATAACATCTCATGAGATATAAAGCTTTACCCAATGTACTGTAGGGCTATATAATTATGGTCCCACCATCATTTAAATTAAAATCATAAATATGCATTTCACATGAGGAAAATAAACCTTATATAAATAATAATATTGATCAAACCTATGATAAGGAAGTGAGTTTCATAATTCAGATTCAAGGCATAAACAGAGGCTAAATTATAAGGATTACCTAGAGAATAAGGAATAAAATAATTTTAAACTTATTTGATTTTAAAAAGGTACATATTTCTTGAACTTGGATTTCCAATGTAGGGAATTATTAAGAGGGATTTAGGAGAAGAAATATTAAAAACAAACCACGTGTGTGATGATTTATAAAAAAAGTAAGGATATTTTTAAAGAAGGAAAGAGAATATTATTTTCTGTGAATATATAATTGATCCAAGAGGTTTCTTCATAAAATAAATAGGGTTTTAGAGTCTATTAATGGATTAAAAACATTTAATGGGGGGTTATTCTTGACATGAGATATCAAATAGGATAGTCTACTTAAATCGTGTTTACTTATGAGTGAGAATTTCAAAGGGAACTAAAAACATGTATAAACCCAAAAATAAAAATTATATTTAACTACATATATATGTAAGAGTAATATATACAAAAATATAAGAAATTTATAAGGATAAGGTTTCATCAAAGGGAGAAAAAGTAAGAGAACATGTTTCTCAAAATTAGCGAGGGAGGTATGAAAGAACCCTTATAACTTAAGAAAAATTATAATAAAAATCCCTTGAAAGAGAGAGAGAGATTTAATTTTAAGTTAAAATACCATGAATAAATATAATCAATGATTTTATAAATACAATTGGCAGTATTAACACCATTTAATATAAATTTGGTGATAAAAAAATGTGTCATAAAAAAGGAAATTTTGAGACAAAACCCTTACTTCGTGTCTGAAAGTGCAATGAACTTTCACTTAAATTCATGAATAATTATATTTATTTAATTATATATATACCCAATCAAATTATTCATCTAAATTTAATTTTATAATATCTATCTATTATATTTTGGTAATTATTTTTAATATAGTTTTCGCTAACATCACTTACATGAGGTTGTTTGGTTAATTTCTTCATAATAATTTTGGATTGTTGACCATGGACAAAGGTATGGTAAAATAATATCATTATCACCATAATTTTGGAGTTTTATTTCCTTTAATATTCTATTATTATAATACTTATATAATTTTAAATGTTATCTCAAAATAGATCCTTATTAATAAAGGTACCTTGACAAGTCCATTTCAGGTGGTTAAAGTTACTCCAAACGTTTCTTGTTAATCAAAAATATAAAAAAAATATTATTATTACATGATATTAATGGTATACAAAATATAATATTAGTTAATTAAATAAACTTTTGTAACCTACCATTTAATATGGTGATGGAATGTTCAACACATCATTCCTGGATGCGGTACCCTATACACACACATAACGATGTTTTCTTTTTTCTTAATGATTTTTAGGATGGTATAAAATGGATATTACATTATTATAATAACACTTAATCATAGTAGAAATGTTTTTGTTTATCTCTCCCTTATAATTTATTCCTTGGGTAAGTCCTTAAGACTCATAATCTTGGTAGTTTAGTGAGATAAAGGCTTAAAATGAATAGGTAGGGTGTTTAGGAGAGACTAGGGAATAGTTTTTTGATCCCAATCTTTATAATGAGTGGATAAATGGGAAGGAGGCGATATACTTTTATAAATGAAGAAAATGTAACTTTTGTAAGAACACATTATTTATCAATAATATCACTCCATTATTCAAGGAAAATGGATCAAAAAAATCCAATAATTGCGTGTGTAAGGATATAAGGTCAATAATCCCTAAAAACTCCAATATCAAACATGTTTTTTACATGTTTTAACATTTTTCACTATGTTAAACCACTTTTACCCTAATTTACCCTCACCATGCTAACTCTAATTTCACCCATGGAAACTAATTTCAATGGCCCAAATTAAAATTTACATTGTTTAATAATTTTAACATGAAGATTTTAAATATTTAATTAATTTTATAATTTTTCCCAAGATTTATAGAAATTAAATTAACTATTAGAATATATAATGAGTAAAAACTGTTTCATAGAAAAAGTTCATTTTAGGATTAAAATTTACATGTGGGATAATATTATCATTTTTTTTATTTTCAAGACATAAATTAGTTTATTATAAAACAATTAACTGTTATTTTTCTTTAAAATCATTCTAAAACTGAATTTTACCATAATACTGTTAAAATAAATGAAAAAACCAAAAATAGTTTTTGTTAGAGTTAAAATATCACTTTTGTTTTATAAGGTTAAAGATATGTTTTATAAATTTTAAAAAATATGTTTAAAAGGTTTTACAAAACTATAAGACTATCTTATATACTATTAAAGTAATAAATGTCACTATTTTGGAAAAAATTATATTTTTCACTATTCATATAAAAATAAAATATTTTACAAAAATATCAAAAATTAATCCTAAGATAATTCTCACATGATTAATACAATTTTTATATGTAATTTTCTTATTTTAAACTTATTTATGTAGGAAAAATTAATTTTAAAATAATAAAGGTATAATTTATTAAAAACTATTTTTTGAAAAATATAACTTGAGTTCTAAAATTTCAAATATGGGTTTGTAAATTAAAACCCACTTGTTTAAAATACTTAAGTAACTTATAAAATATATATCCTGTCTTATATTTTTTTCCATAAATTTATAATTCATAATTATATACTAATAATATCATAAAATTCATGTTATTTATAAAAATAGTAATTTTCACTACTCGCCTAAAAATATTTTTTTAATAAAAACCCAAAAATATATCTTAAAGTAATATTAAAATTCGAAAAAAATGAAGTATATATTTTCAAATTCAATTCTAAAATTTTTTATTTTAACTTTTAAATAATATTATAAAATACAATGAGAAATTATTTTTATAGTAAAATATTTTTTAAATACTAATTATTCTTATTCTAAATTTACATAAAATAATAATAAATATAGTATTAATCAATCAATTTTAGGTTTTATTAAAATAATCATTTAATAATAATATAATTATTTTTCTTTAATTTAAAGTTAAACACATAAAAATATAGATTCTTAAACACAATAATGAATTAAGTAAATTTGTATAAAATAATTTTTATTTATATAAACACATATATATTAATATATTTTATAATTTTGTTCCTATTATTCATATCTAATAATTCAATGTGTAGATCTTAATGGTCTAAACATATCATAGTTTTTTATTTTGGTGTTGCGTGTTGAGCAAGTTATTGAATATACTTGACTTAATTAGAAAAGATAAATATTAAAATATCAAGTTATTACATTCTCCCCCCTTAAATAAATTGTAAAATCACAATTTTAAAATATATATTATGTGTGTAATTTACATTTAGATATCCTAATTAAAGACACACCAGTATTTGATCATGGGTCGATTTAGGATATGAAGTGAGATTTCCCTATAAGCAATTTGATATGAGCCCATTGTAAAAAGAGATAGTCCATTCCTAACAGAATCCTAACAAGTGATGAAGAGATAAATATATTAGGTGTAAATTTACTCAAACTTTGAATAATTCTTAAATACCATGGATATCAAATTTTTTTTATTTATAGATCAATACCTAATAGGTTGAATCTTATATGACACAAGTCATTGAAAAATCTAGAGTGAAAATCACTATCTACCTAAATAGAAGTCATTGCATAGGATTATACTTATTCCCATGATCTAGGGGTGGTTAGTGTCATTTGTTTTCTTTTACACTTGGATTGGTGCATTGGGTTTCATAGTGACCAAATTCATCACATCTAAAACATCAAATTATTTGTGGATCCTTAGGAAGAACATTATCTTCTTTCATTCTATCCTTATTTTTCCCTTGACAAATTGTTCCTTGATGCCATCCTTTACTATAATTAAATCATTTTATAGTCCCCTTGAGGCAATTCCCATGGAAATTCTTTCCAAAATTTTAACATATAGGAGATTTAATATCTCTTATTTCATCATCTTCATTGCCTAAATTTTCATGATCCTCCATCCTTATCTTCTTTGGTGAACTCAAGATTTCAACTATGGTTACATTGTTAATCATTTTTCATGATATTTTGTTGGGTATAATCCCTAGATTTTTTAGTCCATC
The DNA here is from genome assembly GCA_963277665.1 of Viscum album. Classification (NCBI taxonomy): domain Eukaryota; kingdom Viridiplantae; phylum Streptophyta; class Magnoliopsida; order Santalales; family Viscaceae; genus Viscum; species Viscum album. Next base: position 1,810,847,876 of record OY728147.1, on the reverse strand, counting down.
TACCATTCTAATGGTTCGATTATTATGATAATCATCACATTTTCCCTCAGACCCAAGGTTAGCTCAATTCCTTCTGGTTCCATCAATCACTAAAACAAAAAAGGGGTTAATGTAAGTGGTGAACAATCATCATCATAAGATGAGTATCCTAGATAACTAAATGGAAATTTAACCTAAATATTTATCAATTTATAATACCATCATGTCAGCCTATAATTATCTTAGTTCAAGACATATCACTATTTGTTTAAGCTATATCATTAATAGTTTAACCTATATCATTATTAGATTAACTTATATCATCTTTTGTTCAATATATACCATTTATGATTCATAGAAGCTCACTTTAAGTTGAGTTTTACCATACTTTATAAAATAATCCATTAAAGTAACTATAAAATCAATCTATCATAGTGGTTTATAAATAGAATATTATCCACCAAAATATATCCCTAGAGAGTGTCTAGATAGGTGTGCAGTTAGGCCTCTTTGTTATGCACTAGGTTATGGTTGAGTTAATACCCAACACTCCATATTTATGGTTATTACCCCTAAGTACAATTATTATAGAGCCTATATCCACTTTCCCGTATCCTAAAATGGATGAAATTTCAAGGAAAACCATGAAATCTATGCTTTACCAAAATTTTAAGATGTTATTTTATACTTAGTCTTAACCCTTAGGATTCTCCCTAGGGTTTTCACTAGTACCCTCTCATCCTAATCTCCAAAAATAACTATACCTTGCTCTGATACCAACTATAATGACCCAAACCTTAAATATACTTTATTTCATGATTTATAACATACTTTACCAACAATAAATTCAAAGGATCTAGAGATCAAGTGTCTTTGGAATATTGATAGATAAAAAAATCATCTTAAATATAAAAAATCTTCTTTATTTAAAAATCCACATGGTGCTCCTAACTCCAATAGGTCTTCTAAAACTATATGGGATACCCTAGGGAAAATACATGAGTAAAAGGGTGATCTAAAAATCCTAGTATGTGAATAAACATGGAAATAATGCATAACATGAGAATCAAGAGGCATAACATGATATCATAAAGTGGATGATCATAAGCATGGAAACATGGAATAAGAAAATTAAGTCATAATATTATGGAATTGTAAACATGTGGTAATGAAATATAACATGATATCATAAACATAAGTCAAGGATCACTACCAAGTCCATAATTATAAATTATAAAAAGTCCCATAGTGTTTTGGATTCACTCCCAATTCCTAAAAATATAGTAGACAAAGTCCCATGGTGAATTATGTTCACTCCCTAATCCCATACATAACATCTCATAAGATATAAATATTTATCCAATGCATTGGAGGTATATATAATTATGTACCCACACATCACATAAATAAAAATCATACATATGCATTCCACATGAGTATAAACCATACATAAATTATAAGAATGATCAAACCCATAATAAAGGAAGAGGGTTTCATAATATTTATTCAAGGCATAATCATAGGCCAAATCATAAAAATTACCAAGATAATAAGGAATTAAATCATTTTAAACTTTGTTAATTGAAGAAAGAGACATTTGTTTTAAATATGGAGTTCCAATGTATAAAATTATTGAGAGAGATTTAGGATAAGAAAGAATAAAAATGAACCACTTGGATTATGATTTATAAAATAAGTAAGGATATTTTTAAATAATGAAAGATCATATTATTTTCCATAAAATTAGAATTGAATAAAGAGGGTTATCTATAAAATAGTGAGTTTTTTTATCATCTATTCATGGTTTAAATGTTTTTTTTATGGTGTTGATTCTTGACATGAGATAAGAGATAGGATAGTTCCCTTAAATTGTGTTTACTTAAGATTGAGAATTTTGAAGGGAACTAAAACAATGTATAACCCCAATAATGAAAATGATATTTAACTAGGTATATATTTAAGATAAATATATACAAAATAGAATAAATTTATAGAAATAAGGTCGCATAAAATGGAGAAAAGAAAGAGAACGTGTAACTAAAAAGTGGTGAGGGTGGTATAGAAGATCCCTAATGGAGTATGAAACATTCTAATAAAAACACCTTGAAAGAGAGATAGATTGAATTTGAAGTTAAAATACCATGAATAGAGATAATACATGATTTTATATATCCATTTTTTAATATCACTGTAGGCCCCGAGCGCAGAAGAAGCACCTAGGATGGCATGGAAAACTCAACTTTTAGTCTTAATTTATGGGAAATCATTACTGTACATGGAAAGTAACACCATGTCTAATGAGAAACATAGATTACTTGAATTAGAGAAAACACAAAAACCAGAATATTATGATAATTATATGTAATTTATAATTAATTTTTTAGAAAATATAGAGTTACCTCAACTTGTAATTCTTCTCTCGTTGACAATTCGATTGACTAGATCTCATCGTACCATTGTTGTGATACAAGATCCAAGTGAATAATCTATATAGTAGCAATCCAAACATGAACCAATTTTTTTTAACATTATCCCAGAATCATTGGGTTCTATCACAGCCGATCATGATTACATGCTTTATTTGTGGTTGATAGAAATAGAATTATTCTTGAAGGAGGAAGAAAACTTGTTTCTCTCTCGGTGGCTTAATATAGGGGGAAGAGAGAGAACATTATAGATATCTATATAGGATTTGATAAAGTATATATATTTATTATGAATAAAAACAGTGATAATATAAATTATTATAATTAGATATTTATTATGATAGGTTTAGTGTTGGAAAATTGAACACAATCCCCTTACTAACTTTACAATTCTTAGATGACCTCATGTCCTATAATAATAACAACAACAACAAAAAAACAATAATATTGATCACTTGACATGAAAAACACATTAATAATATAAATAAATATCATTTATATCATTTCAAATCGAACCATTAAGCTCAGTATTCTTTCTCTTATTGACATTTACCGATCCTTGAATAATGACTATTTATTTAATAAATAAACATCACTACATTATTCGTCAATAAATATTATATTTTTCAAATCATGTAAATAAATATTTATTATTATTATTCAAATCACTTATTATTTGGAATAACTTATTATTAAATAATGGCGATCAACCAATCCTAAATAAATATTATTTATTCTAACTTGTTAAATTCAATACTTGAATTTAACTGAGATTATAGATACACTTGGTGTGTGACCCTCTAAGCCTCTTTCTCAGTGGCATTATTCTGAATGACCTAAAGTCCAAGGTTACCATCTTGGAATATTCCAAAAAACCTATAGAGAAAGAATTTAATTTTCCAATTATATACAACCTCTTATAAGAGATTACCATGTAATATAATCCCTTTATCAAGATATCTCAAATTGAGTAGGTTACATGATGGTGCCATCAACCTATATACTTAATGTAGCTTTCTTTGAATTTCTGGAAATTAACTTGAGTATAAAACACCATGTCCATGGATTTATGTAGTTGTTCCCACTCTCATCAAAGGACCTAAGATATTAACTTCTATTGAGGTACATAAGGGATAAATAATTTCTCACATTATCTATTAATAAAATATCACTCATGATGTATCTAATGCATCCTACCTCCCCATGATCATATTTAATCTTGATTTTCATCAATAGATAAATGTGATTGTGTCATAATATTCTTTAATTATAATATTAAATTCTAAGTATCAATACATACATCCACATATAGGAACATCTAATGACACCTGAAAATGTGGATTTCCTATTTCCAGGTTTGTTCTCATAACCTCCTCTCTTAGAGAATACCAAGGGAGGAAACCATGAGAAGGTGTATCAATGTATTATGATCCTCCTACCCCTGATAGCCTTAATTGTATGTGTCCCATTAGTCAATATCATCCGACCACAGAAATATATTCAAGAATACTATCATGGTACCTCTAGGTTTTTATCATAATGGGGAGATTCTATGACTATTCAGTGAGACATATATTCTTGGGACATTATCACATACAAATTTTGTGTAAAGGAACAATCATGATGCGATAAGAAACTTCATTTATAATGAAAAACATGTAATCAAGTATTAATAAAGTGGGTTCTAAGGCACTAACTCCAAAAAACACCCACTCCCACTAGAGCCAACTAACTACATATTTTAGTCCACTTGATAATACTCATGCCTCTAATAAGATAAATCCTTAGTCATGAGGTCAGCCATTTTTTTCTCTATGGTTACTCTGATCATTGCAACTTCACCTCATTGATCCCTCAATAGATGAAGCTTCTAAAGTGTGTGTTTTTCCCTTTGGTGTGACCTTGACTCTTTGGAGAGATCCAATAATGTAGTGTAATCACAGTAAAATTTTATAGGATATTTACTTCTAGTAACCACATAAATATATTGGATAGAGTTTCAAATCCAAACTTCTTCCTTGCATTCATTTGAAGCCACAATACACTTGATATCTACTCTAGAATCGATGACAACTAGCTGCTTATAACTCTTCCAACTCATAGGTTCTCTATTGAGAAAAAATAAATATTTAGATTGTGAAATCATATCAATCTGGTATGTATGAAATATATCATCTATATAACCCCTAATGAATAGATCTTTATTCACTCCATACAATAGGAACATATGATTAGTTTGCCTCATATACTTAAGGATAACCTTAATAACATTCCAAAGCTATTCACATGGATCTACTTGATATCTTTCTACCATGATCAATGCATACGTGACATCAAGCCTCATAAATAACACATAATACATGATAGATCCTATTGTAGAATCATATAAGATCTTATTTATCCTATATCTTTTATCTTGTGTTTAAGGAAACATTTTCATGGAAAGATATATGCTATGTGACACAAGAACCAATCCTCTCTTAGATTATTTCATGCTAAACATCTTTATTATTTGGTCAATGTATATACCTTTACTTAGTATAAGTATCCTCTTGGATCCATATTATATGATCTTGATCCCTAGAATGTATGATGCTTCACCTAAGTCCTTCATAGAGAATTTATTTCTCAACCATTCCTTAACCTCTTATAAGGATGGTATATCATTTCCAATTAGTAATATTCCATCAACATATACTACTATGAAAACAACTGTACTTATAATAAAATGATTTTAAATACATGGATCACATTCATTCTTAATGAAACAAAATTCTTTTATGGCTTCAACAAAATGAATGTTCCATGACCTATATGTTTTCTTTAATCGATAAAAAGATATCTACAACTTTCATACCTTTTTGGATTTTTTTGGGATCACAGACTCCTATGGTTGTGTCATATATACATCCTTTCGAAGGTTCTCATTAAGTAAAGAAATTGTGACATCAATTTTCCAAATATAATAGTCATGTTAAGCTACTATGTCAATAAGAATTATGATGAATTTAAACTTAGAAACATGATAAAAGGTTTCATTGTGGTCAATTCCTTAACTTTGTCTAAACTGTTTTCCACTATCAATGATTTATAGGTATTTACTTTACCTTCCATGTCCAGTTTTCTCTTAAATTCCCATTTACACCCAATGGGCTTTATGTCAATTGGAAGATCGATCATAATCCAAACATGGTTTTTATATATGGAATCCATATCATAACTCATTTCTTCTTTCCATTTTTTAGCTTCTAATATCTCTACTACCTCCTTATATGATAAAGGATCATTATCTTCAACCATTAATGATTCAACATCATGAGTTACTAGAAAACCATATCTCTCTTTTTCTCTTAACCCCCTAGCTCTTCCACACAGTACTTGTGTTTTAGGAATAACTTTTTCCATGGGGACTTGTGAAATCTATTCTTGTACCAATTCTTTTATACCTTGAGCATGAAATTCATTGAATTAAATATTTCTCCCACTATCCTCCTTGAGGATGTGATCACTATCAAGAAATATAACCTATATTATAATGCTTACTTTCTTGTCTTAAGGTTTGTATAGATAGTATCCCCTTATTTCCTTGGGTCACCCTATAAAGATACAATTCGTGCCTTGAGTGCTAGTTTGTTTCTTGAGCTATCCTTAACGAACACCTCACAACCCCATGCACAAACATGTGACAAAACTAGTTTCTTTCCACTTCATATCTCTAAGGGAATACCATTTTCCAATTTAGTTGTCACTCAGTTCAACAAGTATGATTTCATTTATAATAAATATCCCCAAATATATAATGGAAGTATTGCATGACTCATCATCAATATTAAATTGTCCAATAGTCTATGGTTCATACTTTCAATAACACCATTCCAGTATGGTGTATAGGGTGAATTGAATTGAGATAAAATACCATAGTCTCATAGAAAGTAAATAAATTATTGGTTAAGTTATTCACCACCTCAATCTGATCAAATTTTCTTTACCTTCTTACAAGATAATTCTAAAGTTCATTCTTGAACTCATTGAACTTCTCAAAGTATTCAGACTTATACATCATGAATTATATGTAACCATACTTACTCAAGTTTTTAGTAAAAGTAATAAAGTATGAGAATCCACCTCTATCTTATACTTGGAAAGGTCCACATAAATCAATTTGTAAAAATTCTAAAAGCTCTATGACCCTTTCACCTTGACCAACAAATAGTAGTTTGGTCAACTTACCTTGTAAACAAGTGTGACATCTTTTAAGTGGTTTAATCTAAAAAGATTCTAAATCACTATATTGATAGATCTTTTTAAAATGATTCTCATTTATGTGACCAAGATGGTGATTCCATAACTAGGTGTTATACAAGTCACATGTATTTCTTTTGTTATCAATTTCTAATAATTTTTTTTTCAAAATTTAATACATAAATACCTTCATTCAACTATTCCAAACCATAATATATGGTATCTTTATAAAATTAGAAACTCTTATTTCCAAATTTGAAAATAATCCATCCATGTATAAAGACAAAATGGATATGATGTTATTGGTAACACTAGGAACATAAATACAATTCTTTTAAACCAAAATCAATTCTATTGGCAATGTGAGATGGTAGTATCCAATGGATAGGGTATCAAAATTTTCTCCATTTTCATCCCGTAGATCCAAATCACCTCTGGAAACCTTTTAAAATCTACCTGTTTCCTATATTTAGATACAAATGTGAGCATCACATGTATTATCTAATACCCAACTTGTAGATACAAAAAGATTAATATCAAATAAAAACACCTAAATCTTTCCCTTGATTCTTGGGTTAGGTTCAATTCCTCTTCCATTGTCCCTGCTTTACACATGAAAAACATACCACATCATGTTCTTTTCCTTGCATCTAGATCTTATTATTCATGGAAGGATTATTCTCTAGAGACTTAGAATTAGAATGAGTATTTTTCCCCATTGAATTATCCTTTCTATTATTATTTACTATAAGGATAGTGGATTTGTCACACCCCATGTCTTTATCAACTTGGAGAATAAAAGTAATAAGTTCCAAAAGTTCCTTCATGATAATGCTCATATTATAATTCAAAATAAAACTAGAGAAGTTTTTGGGTAGTGAGGATAGAATGTGATATGTGTGTATCTCATTAGTGATCTTAAACTCCAACATGTCTAGGAACTCAAAGTATCTAATCATATTGAATACATATAGCCTAGATGGTGTTGAATCTCCAAGCTTTCATGTGAACAATGCATTGGAGATATCATATCTCTATGATGCTACCTTCTATTGATAGAGATCTTGAAGGCAAGAAACTATGAAATACACATCCATATCCTTATATTTATTTAGAATCTCATTGGAAATAGAGGATAACATAAAACATTGTTCATCCATTATGTCATCCACATGCTTTATATAGAGAGATACTTCTTCCTCACTAGCCTCTTTGCAAGCGACCCAAGAAGTGGGGTTTCTAGTACATATAATTTCCTTTCATGGTATAGTATCACAAACCAAGCTAGAATGCTGTCTAACCCAACGCCCAACCTGGTCCACAGTAAGGCCCGAAGGGCATTCCCGATCCCCACGGGCTGACACAAGTACACATGTATCAAATAAAATAAGAGGGAATGATTTACCTAAATTTACCACATTAGAATAACCAACAAAAACTAAAAAACCAGATCTGAAAAATTCAGCCAAACGTGCCCTTAAAAATTTCCAGACTTTAAGTTTACAAACTAAAAAAAGGCTAAAAAGGAACAATAAGGAAATCACACCAAAGAACCATTCAAAATACATTTTCCATTACTTAATCATTTCAAAAGTCCCCATTTGGAAACACTTAAGGAAGAACACAATCAATTTCAACTAAAACCTTGGGCCAAGCCCCTTTTTAATTCCACAAATAAAACAAATTTGTTTTCAAGGCATGATTCCAAATATTTAAACCATTTTCAATATATACCAAAAGTGAACAATAAGAAAATCACACAAAAAACAATTCAAAACATGTTCCATACACCTTGCACAATTTAATAAATAATTTTCACAATTTATAAAACATTATTAAATAACACAACAAGGGATTACACCATAAATATACCCAATTCCATATAGAAACTCCATTTTCAAATGAATTTATTAATAAACCCTTTCAAAAACTACATCCGTACCACACACATAAAACATATAACATGCCAAATTCTATAATTCCCTTTGAAAACCTACACCCAAACCCATCCTCACCGTATGTTCCCTTGAAAATGTGATTCTCACCCTTCAAACAACCCATAATACCATTTTTAAGAAAACATTACCTTACCATATACACAAAACATGCCATTCTCTTTCATTAAAAATCCATTTCTAACACATAAGTGTGCCAAACATTTCAAAAACACAATTTTTAATACACAATTTATTTATAGAATAATAATAAATGAACAAACAAGAAATATTAATTTATCAACAATGTTTAAGCACAAAATCACCTACCTTAGGTGGAGAAAGTTTAGAAAAATGGTTTGAAATCCATATTCATCTCAATAGAACCTCAAGAAACCAATAACGAACCCTAATTTAGGAGACCGAACCAACAATTTCAAGATTGAATCCTAAAAATGGAACCCTAGCCATCAGAAAAACCCAAAACCCTAAGGAGAGGGGGAAGTGTCTTACCTGGGGTAGATCGTGTGAGGGTGAGGTCACCAAAGGGGAGCCGCGCGCTGAGGGTGGTCACCGAAGGTCTTGTTAGCAAGGGGTTGCACCGGCAGGGGAATCATGCCAGAGAGGGAGCAAGGATGGCTAGAGGGTCGCACAAGGGGGGATATGGGGCACTATAAAGGAGGAGGGAGACAGTCTGGGGAGGCGCCGACAGGGAAGAGGGAGGCCGATCAGCAGAGGAGGTTTGCACACAGGGGGGTGCGATGTCGTGACCTAAGGAGGAGGGAAGGGGGAGTATGGTAAGGGGGAAAGAGGGAAGAGTGAGAGGAGATCAAACCCTAAAAAAGTTAATTAATTAATATGAATAATAATAATAATAATAATAATAAATATAATAATAACATAATAATAATAACAATAATAATAACAACAACAATACTAAGAACTTAATAATAATTATATTAATAATAATAATAATAATGACAATAATCTTAAAAATAATAATAATAAGATCAATAATATTAATAATAATATTAATATTATTAACACTGATAATAATAATAATAATATTCTCAAATATTATTATTAATATTATTATTAAAATGATTATTTAAATTTTATTACACTTTTCTTATTTTATTTTAATTTCATAAATCATTAAATTTTATTTCTTTATTGTTCATTTAATTTCATTTATTTATTCTGAACATAGAATAGGCTGCACAGTGACCTAGGAAAAGCCACGTGGTTTTCAAACCATGCTCTGCCCATGCGCTCGATGTTTCTATGCTCAAAACACTCATTTTTCAATAAAAACTCAAAATTAAAACTGAGTTTCAACCCAAATATTGACAAGGATACCCAAGGATAAGAAAATTAATAAAATAAAATAATTTAAAAGGGTTAGGTGTGAGAATTCTCACCACCATAACGCTTTTCACCCCTAGAAATCCACAACAAGGCCTAACCTCAATGTAGAAACCCATATCACTTCATAGTCCAAGGGGATTCTCAATGAACAACAAACAAAAAAAGGGAAAACACTATCAACAATGGAAGATAATTACAAATTAAACGTAGGATACTCAAAATGGAATCCCTGCCAAGTGTTGTATGGCCCCCAAAATATAAGACACCTCCAGTTGATAATTAAATGATAGGAACTCTCACAACGTACCATCCAATATCCTGAGACAAAAACCCTTAAACATTTTCAAAGAGGCTCGCACACTTTACTAGAAAAAAGTGACGAATTGAAATGAGGCTACCACATCCTTGCTTCACAACTTCATTAGGCACGCTTTGACCCCAATGTTTTACTCAAGAGAGGGTCTTGGGGTTAGATAGATCCAAATGAGACCACCTATCGCCAAGACGACACCAAGAATATAAAAAAAATCACTAACACGGGGAGGCCCAAGTAGAATCCCCACCATAAGAACAACCAAAACCCAAGATGGGGCCATAGGACCAACACGGGAGGCCTAAACAGACTCCCCACCATAAGGAATAGGCTACATCAATTCATTTCAGTGGAATTTCAGCAAAACCCATGATGGGTCTTCCCACCATAAAGTTCAACTAGCTTAACTGGATGGCATAGACCAACATGAAAAACCCAACATGGTTAACTTGGGAGCTTCCCGAACATCAAATATATCACCACAAGGGACCCTATTAATGAAACTAAAAACCAACCGGAAGACACTACGTTGTTCACAACTCCCACAACATTACCATTCTCGGATGAGACCAAATAAAAATTGAAATCAAAATTGAATTATAAGGCTGATCATACATAGACAGCCACGTGAAAAGTTGCATCCACAAGGGTACAAGCATAGAGTTTCAAGAGAACGAGACAACTACACCTCTTTCTAACTAGAGGGTAATCCTTCCACCCACATGGGTCAAAACGCAGAGATGATGTTCCCATGAATCTTTTCACTAAATGAAACCATTAAAACAGAGTTTCCACACTAAAACCTCAAATTGTATCTACCTCCAAAACCAGAGATGGAGGTTAAACCAAGATCCTTTACCCATTGGGGGCTCCTAACTACATGCCAGATTCACTTCGGGACCTATGGTTGGAGCTCTGATGGTTGAAACATCTTCTGCCTCATATTCAGGTGCTAAAAAACCCTGAACATAACTTCTTCTTTTAGTGCCACAAGTAACCATACCACAATCCAAATAGAAGCACTAAACAAAACACATCCCACCACCTATTTTTCCTCAACATGGCATTTCACAGTGACAAGGACTTAGAATATTCCCATGCATTATTCCATTCACCTCAAGAAAGGATACGAAAAAACAAGAACATGCGTAACACGCTTCTATCCCAATAGGGATTTTTTTAGAATTCTTGAAAGATAACATGTTTTTATCAAAACAAAAATTCTTGGAAAAAATTCACGACATCCACCCTTTCACTTGAATAAAAAAAATACATTAAAAAATGTCACCAAACATGACCACCGCAACTTAAAAGGCCTTACAAAAAAAAGGAGTTTAAAATGAGTCCCTAACAACACAAGACTCTAGAAAATGTCTATAACAGCCTCTTATAACCAAATTTTTCACACTGGTGGCCTAACAAAAAACTTCTCTCAGAATAACCTGATGAGAGGTGAAAAGTCCCTTCTATTAATGGATAGCACCAAAAACCTAGACCTCTTTCATCTTTCCTTACTGGAATTCCCTTCACCACCCTCAAACAGAACCTTTTGACACAATGATGTCAAAATTAACCTTTGAAGACTCATGTAACTTAAGAAACTATGATCTCTTTAAACCTTACACAACCACTCTTCCACTACAATAGGATCCTATTAACCAAAAAGGAGGAGTGGTTGACTCAATTTCAAAAGTTTAAGAGGAAAGTACTTACATTGATCCACTAGAGGGTATACCAATGGTGAATCACCCGTGTCCACACTTCAAATGTGCATTAATTCTTTATGGGGGAGTTCACTAGCCAAGAAATAAAACCAATAACCTAATCAAACTGGTCCATTGACCGAGACATACCACAAGAAAACACCAAATGTACAAAGGGAACCACCTAAAGGGCTTCCCGAAGCACTTTTTAGAAGAACCCAATAACCACACATTTTCACACCAACTTACCAACAAGAACTTAGAATCAAGACACAAGTCAACCAAAAAGTATTCTTGGATTGAAATGACTTACAAACAACATTCAAAAAATAAAAAAGACACAACACATGTTCAATAGTTATCAAAGAACCAAATTTTCCTTTTAAAAAAATCATATTTGAAAATAACAAGGTTGGTGGATTGCACAATCACCAATGGTGTCTCACGGGCCTCACACATGCATGTTCTAATGCCACACCGGGCACCCGCCTCATGTCTATCCAGGAATTCATCCACTCATACCATTGACCATCCACATTTCCATATATTCCAATGCAAGTGGTCGCTCATGAGAACACCATAGACCAAAACCAAACCTTTCTACCTTTTCAAAATCAAAGCATTCAACCCACACTTTTCAAACCTTACACATCAATTTCAAAGAAATTTATTTCAAAAAAATTTCTACTGCACAAAAATTCTTACTTCATTCTCAACCATTTAATTAAAATTTCGTTATTCTCATTTAAAAAAAGTTTCCAAAAACCATTTTCGAAAATAAAATTCCATTTTCCCAAAATGACCAACTTCCGATAAACCAAAAACTTTATTCATAAAAATACACCCTTGATAAACTCACCCCATTTACTAAAAACCATTTAACAAAGGTTCACATTTCTAAAAATTTCTTTTGGTAAATTCTAAAAATTCACTTTCCACCTCCCCAAAACCCAATCATTTTTACTTGAAAAATCGAATTTCTATGATTCCAAAATGAAGAGACATATAACGATGCAAGAGGAAACTAGTACCGGTGGGTGACTTGGACATATGGTTGGCGGCCACATACCAATTAATCCTCCATCATAGAGAGTATTCTAGGACAATGTTCTTGGATCCACATGGATTTCCAAGCCTTGAAATCTCACTGAGACCATTGACCCAAATCCTATTTAATTTCCCAAATAGAAAGCTACCACAAGGTCCAAAGAACCCAAATGAAACCGGAATTCCCCTAGTAACTTGAGTTCTGTCATGAGGTTTGATGGCTAGGCACCCTACTCATAATCTAAATGTCAAGTCATGATAATCCTAGCTATGGTTTACCCAGAATCTTTTCCAAGGAACAAGACCCAAAAGAGAATAAAATCACCTTTGATACCATTTTGTCACGAACCAAGCTAGGATGCCATCTGACCCGGTACCCAACCCAGTCCGCAGCAAGGCCCGAAGGGCGTTCCTAATCCCCATGGGCTGGAAAAAGTTCTTGGGTATCAAATAAAACAATAGGGAATGATTTACATGAATTTACCACATTATAATAACCGATAAAAACTAATAAACCAGATCTAAAAGATTCAGCCAAATGTGCCCTTAACAATCTCCAAAATTTAAGTTTAAAAACTAAAAAAAAGACCCAAAAGGAAAAATACAAAAAAGGGAAATCTTGAACACTACCCCAAACCTCCATGAAACCAGAGGAGCAACATCCTCAAGCCTCCACCACCACAATCCACAACAAGATCCACTAGAAACACAATCTGCCAACACTACATGCCTTGCCTTAACCTGAAACAAATAGACAATAGGGTCTTCATACACCCAAAGGTGTATGAAGGATGTGATCCAAATCCCAGTAGGATTCCACCCAAAAATGATTCCATGTAATAAACATTAAATGATAAATACTCTTTCATGTTTTTACAAAAAGGAAATGATAGTAACTATTTTAAGGAAAGGAACACTGAATGAGAAACAGTTTTTAAGAAAGAAAATTTAAAGAAGAAACTAATTTAAAGAAAGAACACTTGCTTCTGAAATTTCCAACCAAACATACCATATGCTGATAGTAAGTGTGATATAACCAATGATCACTAGTCACGGGAAACACCCCTAGGCACTAGCTAACAATAGGACACTAGGTACATCATATCTCGATTAAATGTTCCATAAAAACCATGAAAAAATGAATTATCATCCATGAGCCACTAGTAGGGAACACACACATAACCTAGTGGTATATAATCAATCACAATTATTTAGTTAGTTTTTTCATCGCCAATCCCACTAAGTGAAATCGGGCCGCATCCACTTCTGAATCACTAGTATACTAGTCCTAGTCTACCGAACTAGATACCCAGGCTTCCATTTTATGCTCAATCAAGTTCCACATTCACATAATATATAAATTTTACATTTCACAATCTATACAAGGAATTACAAACATAAAATCCACCACTTGCATACCCAAATATCCTTTTTAAAATCAAACACACACCAAAGAACCATTCAAAATACATTTTCCATTACTTAATCATTTCATAAATCCCCATTTGGCAATAATCAAGGAAGAAAACAATCAATTTCAACCAAACCCTTGGGAAAATACCCTTTTTAATTCCTCACATAAAACAAATTTGTGTTCAAGGAATGATTCACAATATTTAAACCATTTACATATACATAAAAAAGGTGCACAAAAAGTAAAGCACACCAAAAACAATCCAAAACATGTTCCATAACCCTTACACAATTTAATCAATCATTTGAAAAATTTATAAAACATTATTAAATAACACAACAAGGGCTTACACCATAAATATTCCCAATTCCATGTTGAAAATCCATTTTCAAACGACTTTCTTAATAAACCCTTTTGAAAACCACATTATCACCACACACATAAAACATATAACATGATAAATTATAAAATTACCTTTGAAAACCTACACCCAAACCCATACACACAATAAGTACCCTTGAAAACTTGATTCACACCCTTTAAACAACCCATAAGACCTTTTTTTTAAAAAAATTACCTTACCACACACACAAATCATGCCCTTATCTTTCATTAAAAATAAATTTCCAACACACAAGCTTTCCAAACATTTCAAAAACACAATTTTCACCACATAATTTATTTATAGAATGAGAATAAATTCATAAAAAATCAATATCAATTTATCAATAATGTTTAAGCACATAATCACCTACCTCGGGTGGAGAAAGTTCTGAAAAAATGATGTGAAATCCATCCGTAGCTTAATCAAACCTCAAGAAACCAAGAACAGACCCTAATTCAAGAGATTGGACCAAAAATTTCAAGATTTAATCCTAAAAATGGAACCCTATATTTTGAAAAAATCTTAAAACCAAAGGAGAGGGGGGAAGTGGCATACCCAGGGTAGATCGCGCAAGGGTGAGGCCACTGATGGGGAGCCACACGCTGGGGGGGGGGTGCTGGAGGTCGCACCGGAAGGGGGTTGCACTGGTAGGGGAATCACGCTGGAGAGGGAGCAGAGTTGACCGGAGGGTCACACAAGGGGGAGCTGGGGTGCCAATAAGGAGGGGGGACCGACCGGGGAGGTACCTATAGGGAAGAGGGAGGCCAACTGGAAGAGGAGGGCTGCACACAGGGGGTGAGGCGTCACAACCTAAGGAGGGAAGGGGGTGCGTGGTAAGGGGGAAAGAGGGGTGATGGAGAGGGGATCAAACCCTAAAAAAGTTAATAAATTAATATGAATAATAATAATAATAATAAATATAATAATAACCTAATAATAATAATAATAATAAAATTACTAAGAACTTAATAATAATTATATTCTTAATAATAATAATAAGATTAATATTCTTAACACTAATAATATTAAGATCATTAATATTAATAATAATAATATTATTATTAACAGTAATTATTATAATAATAATTTTCTCAAATAATAATAATGATTATATTATTAAAATGATTCTTTAATTTTTTTAACAATTTTATTATTTTATTTTATTTTCATTTCATAACTCATTTAATTTTATTTATTTATCGTTCATTTTATTTTATTTATTTATTTTGAACATTGGATAGGCCGCACGATGACCTGGGTGAAGCCACGCGGTTTCCAAGCCATGTTTTGCCTGTGCGCCAGATGCTGCCATGCCAAAAACACATATTTTTCAATAAAAACTCAAAATTCAAACTGGGTTTCAACTTGAATCTCAACAACGATACCCAATGACAAGAAAATTAATAAAATAAAATAATTTAAAAGGTTTGGGTTTGACACATGGTATGAAACATAAGTACATATACCATTCCTATAAATTCTCACTGGTGAGAGGGTTATCCTTCTCTATAATAGATCATAGTGATATTTACAAGTTCATTTGATTTTTTATTTCTAAAAATTAAGAGAATATAATTAGTACTTGTTTGATTAAAAAAATATATTAAAAACTTTAAAATTAAAATTACATTATTCTCCCACTATTTTTTCAAAACCCAGTAGACCTAACCATTAATTTCAAAATATATTGTATCTTAGATATTATAGTGGAAATGTTATATATTCCCCTTCTCAAAACCTATACCTGGGCTTGAAAAATTATATTTAAGGGTTTTAGATAGTGTAACTTTCTAACTTCATTAACTCATAGTTTCTTGATCTATTGATTGGACTCCCCAATATTGTAATTTAAAATAAATATTTACTCAAACATTTCATCTTAGTTACACTAATTATTTATTAGGAAGTCAACCCTTTAAGTGAACCAAGTTGCGTCAACCCAAAACATTAAGCTAAAAATTCCATGATAATTAAAATCACCTCAACTTAGGTTGGAGAAGCACTTTGAACCATGAGTTCAATTATAACTTAAGTAGTAAAGGTTATGCCAACTTAACATTTTAGTTGATGGATTTTTTTTTATCTTTATATGTAAAGCCCATTTTGTCACATGCCTTGTTAATATTAAGTGTAATTTACTTAAGTGATTTACCATGTCTAATAAAATATTTATTCATAATTTCATTATATTTTATTCTATCATGCATGCTTGTTAATTAATTTATTATTTGATCACACAACATCAACAAACATAAATAATTAACCATGCAACTGATAGAAATAAAATATAAGTGTAATGATCATGAGATTCTATAATGCTTAGTTTATTTTGATGATGATAATCTAACTGTATACCTTAGGGGAAAATACCTCGAACCATAGCTTGTTTAGGTTTTATAATTCTATATTAGCTCCTATGCATCACCTCAATTGTTTTCTCCTAATATCCTAGACTTGGACTACCTCCTCTCATCTCAGATCTACATCTTTACATAATCTTGTACTCACATGCAGTTGAGGGGATCTAATGGACTGGATAAAGGGGTTTTATATAAAATAAACTATAGGTATATAAACCATTACATAATGAGGAGTATTTTATGACATGTAGGATATCAATTTTAATTTAACCACAATAATTAAAATAATCCAATCACATACATAGGATTCATCTAATCTCATGATCATCCATACATCATGCAATGAGTATACATTTGAAATCTTGTTATTAATTACTTTGATTAATTAATTAAGATAATGTTAAAAAAATTAATCTAATGAATTCAATTTATCTTAATTAAATCTAATAATCCTTAAATCACCATCAACTATAATTTAAAAAAAATCATTTAAAATTAATGAAGTGCACAAGTTTACTTGGATCCAACTGTGTGTGCTTATTCAAAATATTAACATGAAAATTGATTTAATATATAATTATCAATCCTCTGACATGGAACTTAATTTAAAATAAATGAGACACAAAACACATGTGATTAGGTTTGAATATATATTTAATTTTTATCTATGTAAAGTTGGGAACATTGTTTGTAGTAGACTACATGACATACACTTCTATACACAACATGTACTGTCTTCTAGTCGTGTCCCCAACACATGACTTAGGACTGGGCATGTTTCTTTCCATGGATGAGTTCAAGGTACATGGTGTTTGGCCTCATAGTTTCATGGCATATTATCCCTCATGTTGTGTAAAAAATATACAACATGCTGGGACACCCCATATTCCCGTTCGTGAGAAAACGGGTACTACACATCATGTATAGTGGTTACATGATGTGTAGATCTTAAATTCAGGTTCCTGTATATCTAGATATACAAGTCGATATTATTGTATCATATCTAACTTGATATGGAGAGATAAAACCATGATACACTATAACAAACATGTACTTATGTTGTAAACACTGTGTAGTCTAGTGTTTTCTAGGAAGAACCTTAGCACTTCAAGATGGTGTTTTTTAGATGTTTCTTCATTTTAATATTAACTATTTATTAGTTATGTTAGCGAGAAAAAAGAAAGGAAGAGATGATTATTTTTTAATATTAAAATGAATCGATCTGAATTAAAATAAAATGAAAACACATGAAAATAATCAATGAATAATAAATAATTTTAAATTAAACATGTGGCCACTATGATACCACTTATAGGTTCCAGGCACAAAAGAAGTGCCTTGTATGACATGAACAACTTGGATTTTAGTCTTAATTTATGGATAATCATTACTGCACATGGATAATAATTCCATGTCCAATAAAAGGAACAAATGAATTTACTTAGAGAAAATTCTAGAACCAGAAGAGGAGGACCATCACATGTAATTTATAATTAGTTTATGAGCATATATAGAATTACATTAACTTATATTTCATCATTAATTGGTGATACAATTGAATAAATCTCATCATACCATCATTACACTATAGTATCCAAGTGATGAATCTCTATAGTGATGATCCACACATGCACCACAATCTCTGAACATTTCCATAAAATCATTGGGTGCTAGCATAATTGATCCCGATTGATTACGTTGTTCATGGTTGATCGCAATAGAATGATTATTGAAAGAGGAATTTTTTTTGATGATCTCTTAATGGATTGAGAGAGGGGAGGAAGAGAGAGCACATTCTAGACCTATATATCACTCTATAGGGATTGAGAGAGTCTCTTTATATCCATTATTCACAAAAAGAGTGATAATGTAATGTGTTATAAT
Source organism: Viscum album (assembly GCA_963277665.1). Lineage (NCBI taxonomy): Eukaryota > Viridiplantae > Streptophyta > Magnoliopsida > Santalales > Viscaceae > Viscum > Viscum album. Next base: position 1,810,828,821 of record OY728147.1, on the reverse strand, counting down.
TAGATATTTATTATGGAAGGTTTAGGTTTGGAAAATTGGACACCATCCCCTTACCAAATTTAAATTTAATAGTTGACCCTATGTCCAATAATAATAATAGAAATATTATTATTAATCTATTAACATGTGAAATACATTATTAATATAAATAAATATCATTTATACCATTTTCAATCACGCATTTAAGCTTGGTTTGCTTTCACTCATCAACATTTATCTATCCTTGAATAATGAATATTTATTTAATAAATAAATATCATTTAATAATTAATCGATAAATGTTATACTCTCTAAACCTTGAAAATAATTTATTATTATTATTATTATTTAATCCACTTATTCTTTTGAATAAATTTTGATCAAATAATTGCGATCGATCAAATTTGAATAAATATTATTTATTCTAACTTGTTAAATTAAAATCTTGAATTTAACTGAGATTATGGATTCACTTAGTGTGTGACCCTATATGACTCTTTCTTAGTGGGATTATGATAAACTACCTGAATTCCAAGCTTAGCACTAAAAACACACTAAGGCACCGATATAGAAAGAATATAATTTCATAATGACGTCCAACCTCTTACATGTGCTTACCATGTAATATAATCCCTTTATCATGATATCTCAAATTGAGTTAGTTTAATGCTAGTGACATCAACCTATATACTCAATGTCTCTTTCTTTGACATTCCAAAAATGAGCTCTCCCACCGAACACCATGGATATGGATTTATATTGGATGTTTCAAACCCATAAAATATATTGAGATATCAAATTTCATTGAGGGATAAATGGGATAAATCCTTTCTCACATTATCTATTAATGAAATATCACTCATGATATAGACAATGCATCCTAAATCACTATGATAATATATAATAATGGTTTTTTTCAATAAATAAAAGTTCATTAGTCATGATATCCATTAATGATAATCTTAAATTCTAAGGATCAAAACACACATCTTTAAATAGGAACATCTAATGATACATAGAAATGTTGATTTTCTATTGGAGAGTCTATTATCATAACCCCCTATATTAGATATTACCAAGGGAAAACATGAAAGAATGACTGATTATATCCTATCGACCATTCAAGGTTATGGTTCTCTACTAATGTGTATAGCAACACTCGAGTCGAATCCTCGACGATGATACTTTTTAATAGTCGATTGTTTTTAGTTGATTGTATTTTGATTAGGGGGTTTGTTTGAAGAGATTAATTGAAATGATTTATTGATTGGTGTTTGATTTAACAATTTGATAAATATTAGGGTGAGTTCATTATTAGGGATTTAAGCTTGTGATATCCTTGAGATTTTCTTTATATTGCATTTAAATTAACACCCACTTCACAAGATGACTTTGATTGGAATTCCCAAGTGTTAAAGCTTTAATCCAAGTCATAACTTAACTTAGGGTTCTAATCATTACCATTAAATTTTTATGGTAGTTTATTTGTGGTTCCAATAATCCATGGAATCTACATGCTAAAAAAAATGCCATTAATACATGACATATTAAGTTCAACATACATAATATTAATTTAAAGAATATTCACTTAGCGAAGGCCCTATATCACTTAATATCTCCAAATTATAAATCAAACCAATGAGATATTTACTCATCCATTTGGTTGGTTAATAATATGGTTATAATTTTATTATTATTAATTAATAAGTGAAAAAAATAAAGGGATAAGAAAAGAGTTGTGCATCGAACACACACACACACAAACAATGAAGGGAATTAAATACTGACTTTATATTGAATGAGAAAGAACAATAAGGGAAGGGGATTCAATTGTATTTAAACTATTTTAAGACCAATAATATTATTTAACATATGGTTGATGAGAATAATAGATGAATAATAAGAAACTTTTATTAAAATAGAATTACAAAAACTAACACTTACACGATTACAAACGAAGAACAACACAAAAGTAGATGAAAACAAAAAGAGGAGGAAAGGTATCTCAAGTGAAAACTTGAGTATGGAAAGTCCTATAAAGCCTTTGGAAAGACTTTTTTAGTGCCAATATATGATTATATCTTCTAAAATGCCAACCACATGCAAGGAGAAGAGGGGTATGTATTTATAGCCCAATGTGGTGGACTGTTTTCATTCCAAAACTCCTCCTCCACTTGGATCGACAATTTGGACATCCAGACAGCTGAATATAGAGATATATCGTTCTTCAAAGATGTATATAATAATATTTTCCATCTACTATAAAAATTTGGAGGTATTTTTACTTATTGAGAAAAAGTTATGGTGGTTTTAGTAAACAATTATAAACTATCCATTTCTATCCATGATTTTTTGATGGTCAAAATGTGAATGGATTTTTGAACAGAAGGATGCCTTCAAATCCAAAATATTTCTTCAAAAAATTAGGCCGTCTATATATCCTATTTCAAACTGCAAAATATAATCTCTAATTGATATATATATCATTATAAAAGGCAATTTTGGTGTGCTGATTTCATTTCCCAGACAGAATGGTGGTTTAGACTTCAAAGTTTCATTTAGGCCCCTTGTTTTTGGAGTTGGGAACTAAATTTTTTATCCATGACTCCTTTCATTGTCCCCTAAACGTTGGAGGAGAATAAATGAATTTGTACTTCCTAATTAATCCCAGAAATTCAATATTCATGGACGTTCCAATTTCCTAATAGATTATATGGTCCATATGACCCATGAAATGGTAGAATTGGCCAATTATTCCTTATAATGATTTGTGGTAAATTGAATAATTAATCCTAAAAAACAATAACCACACAATTTGGATAAGCAAGGTTATAGTTATTATTAAAACAGTAAACTGACTTGAATTTGGATGAATTCAAATAGTGCTCAAAAATTATATTTAATATTTAATCATTAATATTTCACACAAATTATAGACATTTTATATAAAATCAGTAATGATAGTATATAAAAAGTTTTTAAAATATTAATAAAATCAACTCCCCCACACTTAGTCTTGCATATCCTCACGTGCAACAAATATAAAAAACATGAAAAAATCATTTTCAATCACCAACAGATATTAAAATTTTGTTTTCCCCAATCAGGGGAGGTTTATACAATTTCAATTATCTATATTGAATTACACCACAAGTTTTTTAGAAACAATGTTCCAAAAACAATTCATTTTTTCATACTCAAATTTAGAAATGGAATATGGTGGCACACAAAACTTACTACTCTCAAGATGATAAAATTAATTTATGGAGCTTCACTCATTCACCAACCAAAAGTGAAAATCTTAGATTTTGAAAGATCACTCAGCTTCCATTCCCTATCCTAAAGTGCTCAAAAATCAAGAGGTATTTTTAGAGGTTTTTCTGTGTCTATGGGATGGTAGGAATTCAATATTCAAAAGAGTAAAAAGATGGGTAAAACACCAACATGGAAAAAGCAATGCCCGATATTTTTGAAATAAAACATGGAAAGAAATGTAAACACATATTTACAAGGAAAAAATTGTGTGAATCAAGACACAAAAGTGGAAGAAAATGAGAATATTAAATATTTACAACACACAAAACTTTTCCTAATGACATAAGAATATATAATGAAAGTGTTCTTTTTTTTTCTTTTTTCTTTTTTTTTTGAGTTTTTCGAAAGTTGAACTTGAAAAAAATCTCACAATCATCTCCCAACCTATGTTTTATCTCCTTAAGACACTAATTTTAATAGTTATAACAAGATCAAAGGTTTAGAAATATTTATTTTTGACCCTCTCAAGATACAACCCATTTTTTATATTTTTTATATTTTTATATATTTTTTGATTTTTTTATCATTTTTTAACACTTGTCAAACACATTTAAAAAATTACATAAATGAAAGTAAATTCCTCAAATATCACTGAATAATAACCTATCCCCCACACTAAAATGTATTCTTTCTCACAAACATTTGATAAAACGTTGAAAATCAAGAAAAGGGAACCCAAATATGAAATCCATTCCCCCCAAACTTAAATTTCAAAAAAAAAAAATCAATGAAAATCCATGTAGATGTTGGGTGGGATAAGGTATTGGTATTGTAATTTTTATATCAAAGAAATTGTTTTCTTAGTCTCATAGGGGCTTTCAAAAGTAGGATTAATGCAAGGGTAATGAGAGGCTATTTGGCTATTGTGATTATCATGAGGTTCAGAAAATTCCTCTATTATATTAATGCACACAAAAGTAGGAAATTCATCTAGAATATCCATAAACTCAAGACTCACAAATGGGGGTGAAAAACACACATTTTGAAAAGATGGCCATAGGTTTCCTTAGAATGTAAGCAAATGTTGTTCCTCACGGGTGGGGAAAATCATTTTCCAAATAAAAAAAATTGAGCATTCAAAATTTGTTGGTTTTGACACAATATTATTTATCCAAATTTATGAAGAAACCACACAATTTTTTGAGATGAAACCGTGTATTTTGACTCCCCAAAATGGTTGGACAAAATTTGAAAATTGGAAGGTGAGTAAGTATGACTCCGGATTTTTTATATTTTTTTAAATGATTTTTTTGTTTAGTTTTTTAGGGTTTTCTTAGTTTTTTATAAAGACACACCCAAAAAAAAGAGAAAAAGAAAAAGAAAAGGGTTTGATAAAGAAAGTGGTAAAAAAAATGAAAGAGAGGGGAAGAAGAAGAAATAGGGAGAGATAGGAAGAGATAGAGAGAGAGTTAAAGGGAAAGAGGTGCCCCTGGTTTGGATTTGGTGGGTTTTCGTCTCCATCCGGTGGTGGGTCTAATGTAGAAGTTTTGGATCCAATAGAAGTTTATGTGGTTCCCAGTATGTGTGTCCTATCATGGTGATGCTTTAACCAATTTCTATTTACCATGAATGTCATTTTGGAAGAGGGTTCTTGGACTTGCACTACACAAAATGGGTAAATATTGGTAATAACAAAAGGACCTTCCCAACGATAATTAATCTTACCTAGGTGAAGTTGAAATCAAGAATTAAAGTGAATTACCTTTTCACCTTCATGAAATACCTTTCTCAGGATGTGTTTGTCATGGAGTGCATTAGAAATTTCTTTTTACATATTGGAATTCTCTTAGGATTCTAGTTTAAGCTCCTCCAACTCTGTCAATTGTAACAATATTTCTTTACCATATTTTTCACAATCAAAATTACAAGTTTTCACAGCCCAAAATGACTTATGTTGGATTTCAACTGGTAAATGACATGCTTTACCAAAAACTAGTCTAAAAGGAGACATCCCAATGGGTGTTTTATAGGCAGTTTGATAAGCCCAAAGTACTTCACCAAGTCTTTCAAGACAGTATTTTCTAGTGGGTTTTACAATTCTCTCAAGCACTCTTTTCACTTCTCTATTAGAAAGTTCAGCCATGCCATTTGTTAGGAGGTGATATGCAGTTGATGTTTTATGCAGAACACCATTATTTTTCAAAAGATATTCCATGGTTTTATTAGAAAAATTGGTTCCTAAGTCACTTATCAAGGCACATGGTGTGCCAAATCGGTGGAAGATGTGTGTCTTTAGGAACTCACTAACAGTATGTGAATCATCCTTTCTAGTGGGTTTGTCCTCAAACCACCTAGAAACATAATCAACTACAAGAAGAATGCATGAGAATCCATTGAAAGGGGAGAATGGTCCCATGAAATCGATTCCCCAAACATCAAAGATCTCATAGAAAATTAATAGATTTTGGGGCATTTAATTTCTCTTTGAAATTGTACCAAACTTTTAGCAAGTGGGACATGATTGAAAAAAGTCATGTGAGTCCTTGAAAAGTGAAGGCTAGAAGAACCCAGAGTCTATGACCTTTCGAGAGGCCCTTTGTGGTCCAAAGTGGCCACCTCCAGGAAGTGAGTGACAAAATTCTAAGATGGAGGAATGTTCATCTTCATCAACACATCTCCTAATTACCATGTCAACCCCAGTTTTCCAAAGTTTATTATCTTCCCAAAAATAGAATTTTGAATCACTTTTCAGCTTCATTTTTTGTTCTTTTGATTTTTTAGGAAAAATACCAGCAACCAAGTAGTTTACAATTGGGGAATACCATGGTAACTTTGGAGTGAGAGATGAAAAGTGATTAGTAGGGAATTCAGGATCAATGATTTCTAAATGAGAAGAGTTAGAAATTCTACTTAGGTGATTAGCCATAGTGTTTTCTTTTCCTGATCTATCTTTTATTTCAAGGTCAAACTCTTAGATCATTAGGATCCATCTTATTATCCTTGATTTGGAATCAATTTTCTTGAGTAAGAACTTTATAGCAGAATGTTCTATGGAGATGATGATTTTGGAACCTAAGAGATAGGGCTGGAATATATCTAAGGCAAAAACCATTGCTAAAAGTTCATTTTCAGTCACCGTGTAGTGAGGTTGAGTTTCATCCAAAGTTTTTTAGGCATAAAGATTAAATAAGGAATTTTTTCTCTTCTTTGAACAAGAATAGCCCCAACGTCTGTACCAAAATCATCACACATCAATTCAAAGGGTAAGGACCAATATGGGGTTTGGATTATTGGGGAAGATGTAAGAGCAATTTTGAGTTCAACAAAGGATCTCTTGCAAACCTCATCAAAATGGAAAGTGACATCATTTTGGAGAAACCAAGTGAGTGGGAGGGAAATCCTACTAATGTTATGGATAAATCTTCGATATAAACCGGCATGAACAAGGAATGAACGGATGTATCGAATAGAAGTGGGTTCAAGAAGTGATTGGATCACTTCAATTTTGGAAAAATCAACTTCAATACCATCTTGTGAAACTATGTGCCCTATAAAAATCCCATTTGAAACCATGAAGTGACATTTTTCAAAATTTAACACAAGGTTACACTTGAAACACTTTTTTAGGACTAGATAGAGTGAATTCAAGCAAGATTAAAATGACTCACCATAAATGGTGAAGTCATCCATGAAGACTTACATGCAGTGTTTAGTGAATTTAGAAAAGATACTCATCATACACATCTGTAATGTTGCAGGAGCATTGCAAAGGCCAAAAGGCTTTCTCCTATATGAATATGTTCCAAAGTGGCAAGTGAAAGTAGTCTTTTCTTGGTCCTAAGGTGTGATTGGGATTTGGAAGTATCCGATGTATCCATAAAGAAATCAATAGTGTTAATTTCTGGCCAATCGTTCTAGAATTTGATCAAGGAATGGAAGAGGGTAGTAATCTTTTCGTGTTTCAACATTCAATTTTCAGTAATCAATGCACACACGCCATTTTTTCTTCACTCTAGTTGTGACTACCTCTCCATGTTCATTTGTGACAATAGTTATCCCACCTTTATTAGGTACAACTTTAATTGGACTAACCCATTCACTATATAAAATTGGGTAGATAATACCAACTTGAAGAATCTGGGTGATCTCTTCCCTAACTACCTCAAGTATGAGTGGATTGAGTCTTCTTTGTGGTTGTCTAATTGGTTTGAATGATTCCTCAAGATGAATGTGATTCATGCAAAGAGCAGGGTTGATTCCTGGTATGTCATATAGGGTCCAACCTAAGGCATTTTTGGTTTCCTCTAACACCTAAACAAGTTTGGTCTCCTCAGTTTCAATAAGTGAATAATAGATAATGATAGGATAAGAGTGATCATGGAAAAGGAATGCATATTTCTTGTGTTCAGGAAGAGGTTTTAGATCAGTCTCATCTTTAATTTTTGGGTTAGACAACTCAGGAATGGAGGAAGGGACTTCAGTTGATTTAGATTCATTTTCCTTAATATTGTCCAAGGTGAAGTAATAGAGATCATAGTTGATGTGAGATTCAAGATATTTTTCAATATCCTCTAGATCGATAGAGTCTATGAATGAGAGGTCCATATCAACTTCACCATTTATGAATTGGTTGATCATGGTGTAGATTTCACAAGACCCTTTTTCATTAGAACATGAAGAACATGATGGATTGGGGTTCAATTGACTCTTAGAAGTGTCCTTAGAAGCATGGATTGAGAATCCAGAATGATCCTCAGATGGGTATCGCATGGCTTGGAAAATGTTGAACTTGACCAGTTGGTCACCAAATTCCATGGATAAGATGCCTGAATGGACATCAATCTTGGTTCTCACTATCATTAGGAATGGTCTTCCAAGAATTAGGGGATATATAGAAGAGTTCGTCTCACCTTTAATGTCAAGGACATAGAAATTAGTAGGGAAGATAAGATCATTCTCACGAACAAGGACATCCTTGATTATACCCTCAGGACTAACAGTGCTTCGATTGGCTAATTGAATGACAACACCTGTTGGATGTAAGGTACCAAGACCAAGGTTGGGGAAGATGGATTTGGGCATGAAATTAATTAAGGCTCCTAATTCTATGAGTGCATCATCAAAGTTGGAACTTCCAATTTGGCATGGAACCGTAAAGGTCCATGGATCTTTTCACTTTATGGGAATAGAATATTGGGTGGAAACATTTTTGAAGGTCCTAAGATTCCTCTTGTGGGTGAAAAATTCCTTAAGAAACATGGCATACTTAGGGATTTGTTTTATGGAATCTAAGAGGTTAATGTTGACTTCAACACTTCTAAACATGTCAATCATTTTAGGATCAGGTTCAAAGGACTTCTTTGGCTTAGAAACGGCTTGAGGAAAATGAATTGGGTTCCTAAGTGGAATGAAAGGAGGTGAGGGAATGGATTCAGATTCCTTTTCAAGTTTCTTTTTCTTTTCATTTTCTAGGTCAACACTTAAAGGGGGGTTGGAGGACTTAACTTGCGACATATCAATTTGCTTCCCCGATTTAAGTGAAATTACACTTACATTACCCTTGGGGTTGGGTAATGGTTGAGTTGGAAGTTGGGAATAATTTTATTGTTGTTGCTGCCTCAGGTGGGATGCAAGTTGACCAATTTGTGTTTCAATTTTTTTGAGGCTGGAAAGGGTGAAGGAGGAAAGATCTACCATTGCACGTTCCCATGGATTCTTGGAAGAAGAGTCTTGTCCTGGATTGGGATTACCTTGATTTTGGTTCTTGGTAAATCAATTGTATTGGTTTGGGAATTTGTAAGGCTCTCTAGGATAGTAGAATCCAGGAGGAGGAAGAGGAGGATTTATCCTTTGAGGTTGATGAACAAAAGGGTATGGTTGTTAGAAGTTACCAACACCTTGACCATATTGGAATTGGTTTGGGTTTTGATGAGGTTATTGAGGGGGATGAGAAATTGGATTCCCATATCTCAAGTTAGGGTTATATTTAGAAGATAAGGGATCAGAATGGGGTTGATTGAAGTTTCTAACAAACTGAACAGATTATTGAGGGTTGGGGTTCCACTGAGCATATGCTGCATTGAGCTCCATTGGTCCTGTTTAATTGGATTTATCCTCTTGAAGTTTTAGACATGTGTCATTTGTATGAGATGGGGAGCTATATATTCCACAATTCTTGATAGGTCCAGGGAACAGAGATTGTGGAGAAGATGAGGTTGGGGCTTTGGACACCACAACTAGTTGCCACACAAGACCTTTAAGTTCACTCATTCACTCTGTCATCTTGTTCAGCTCTATAGATTTATTATCTTGAACTTATTTGACTTGAGCATGTGCTCGATTATGAAATTGTTGTGTTTTTGCAGCCATGTTACTTATGATATCTCTTGCAGCTGTAGGAGTTTTATCAATAAGAGAACCACCACTTGTGGCATCAATGAGAGTTCTCTCTATAGCCAATAACCCCTCATAGAAGTATTGGATCAATAGTTGGTCAGGGATTTTGTGGTGTGGTCTAGTTGCAACAATCTTTTTGAACCTCTCTCAATACTCATGGAGTGATTCATTTAGGAATTGACAGATACCACTTATTTTCTTTCGGATAGAAGTAGTATGAGAAGCAGGAAAAAATTTATCTAAGAAGAGCCACTTCATGTCATTACATGTGGTTATGGAACTAAGAGAAAGGTAGTAGATCCATGACTTGGCAGTGTTAGATAAAGAGAAAGGGAATTCTTAGAGTTTGATTTGTTCCTCATAAACCCCTTGAGGCTTCATGGTAGAGCACACAACATGGAACTCTTTAAGGTGGAGATGTGGATCCTCACCAGCTAGCCCATGGAAATGAGGGAGAAGATGATTCAAACCTGATTTGAGTTTGAAGTAAACCTCTATGTTTGGATATAGAATACCAAGAGTTTGGTAATTCATATCAGTTGCATCAAGTTCTTTAAGTGTTCGTTTCCTAGGATTAGCTATATCTAATTCAATTGGTTGGACAAGGACCGATTCTTGAATGAGTTGATTATCTCTTATGTTCCTCCTAATTTGGAGAAGTGTTCTCTCAATTTCAGGGTTAAAAAAATCTTATGGATTGTTTCAAAGGCTATGGAGAATTCAGAGAGATTTTGGAAGAAAGAGGAAGATGAAATTTTCTTTGTGTTTTTTTTTCATTTTTTTAAATTTTGTTTTTTTTGTTTTGTTAAAATAACCAGAAAATAATGAAAATTTAATTGCACCATCCCCGACAACAGTACCATTTTAAAGCACAATCTATTTTCACTTATCAACCATTCAAGGTTCCGGTGCTCTACTAATGTGTATAGCAACACTCGGGTCAAATCCTCAGTGATGATACTTTTTAATAGTCGATTGTTTTTAGTTGATTGTATTTTGATTGGGGGGTTTGTTTGTAGAGATTAATTAAAATGATTGATTGATTGGTATTTGATTTAATAATTTGATAAATATTGGGGTGAGTTAATTATTAGGGAGTTAAGATTGTGATATCCTTGAGCTTTGATTTATATTTCATTTAAATTAATACCCACTTCACAAGATGACTTTGATCAGAATTACCAAGTGTTAAAGCTTTAATCCAAGCTGTAACTTAACTTAGGGTTCTAATAATTACCATCACTTGTTTATGGTATTGAATTTTTGGTTCCAATAATCCATGGAATCCACATTCTAAAAAAAACATGTCATTAATCCATGACATATTAAGTTCAACATACACAATATTAATTTAAAGAATATTTATTTAGCGAAGGCCCTCAATCACTTAATATCCCCAAATTATGAATCACCCCAATGATAGATTTACTCATACATTTGGGTGCTTAATAATCTGGTTATAATTTTATGATGATGAATTAATAAGTGAAGAAAAAGAAAGGGATAAAAAAAGAGTTGTGCGTCGAACACACACACACACAAACAATGAAGGGAATTAAATACTGACTTTAGATTGAATGAGAAAGCAAAATAAGGGAAGAGGATTCAACTGTATTTAAACTATTTTAAGACCACTAATATTATTTAATAGATTTTGGATGATAATAATATATTAATAAGAATAAACTTTCATTAAAATTTAATTACAAAAAACAAACACTTACACGATTACAAACGAAGAACAACACAAAAGTAAATGAAAACAAAGAGATGAGGAAAGGTATCTCAAGTAAAAACTTGAGTATGTAAGGTCCTCTAACGAATTTGGTAAGGTTTTTTTCATGCAAATATATTCTCCTCTCTTCTAAAATTCCAACCACATTCAAGTAGAATAGGGGGATGTATTTATAGCCCAATGTGGTGGACTGTTTTCATTCCAAAACTAACCCTCCACTTGGTTCGACGATTTGGACATTCAGACAACTAAATCTAGAGAGATATCATTATTCAAAGTTGCAGATAATAATTTTTTCCATCGAATCTAATTTTTTGAGGAATTTGGACTTATTGAGAAAATGTTATAGCGGTTTTAGTAAACAATTATAAACTATCCATTTCTATCCATGCTTCTTTGATGGCTGAAATGTGAATGGATTTTTGAATAGGAGGATGCCTTAAAATCTGAATAATTTCTTCAAAAAAGTCAGCCAATGATATCTCCTATTTCACACTACAAAATCTAATCTCTAATTTATGTGTAGATTAGTGGAAATGCCAATTTTGGTGTGCTTATTTCATTTCCCAGATAGAATGGCGGTCTGGACTTCAAAGCTTCATTTGGCCCCTTACTTTTGGAGTTGGGCCCTAAATTTTTTATCTGTTACTCCTTTCATTGTCCCCAAAACTTTGTAGGAGAATAAAGGAATTTAGACTTCTTTATTGAGGCCATAAATTCAATCTTCATGGCTGGTCCGATTTCTTCACAGATTCTATGGGCTTTCTTGTGTGGTCCATATGACTCATCAAATGGTAGAATTGGCCAATGCTTACGTCTAATGATATGTGGGAAATTAAATAATTAATCCTAAAAAACAAGAACCACAAAATTTGGATTAGTATGGTGATAGTAATTATTTAAACAATAAAATGATTTGAATTTAGATGAATTCAAATAGTGCTCAAAAATTATATTTAATATTTAAACATTAATATTTCACGCAAATTATGCACATTTTATATAAAATCAGTAAAGAGAGTATATAATTTTTTTTGAAAATATTAATAACATCATAACACCATTATAAAGTGTCTCAAAGTATTATAAGTTTCATAACCTTAATAGCATGTATTTCCTATATCCTGTTAGAAAATATCATCTAGCTATAAAAATTTATCCAAGAATACTATCATTGAACCTCTAGGTTCTCATCATAGTTGGGAATTTATATGGTATTTTAGTGAAACATATATTCTTGAGACATTATCACATACACATGTCATGCAAAGGAACAATCATGATTCAATAAGTAACTTAAATAAAAATGAAAAACATGTAATCATGTACAAAGAAAGTTGGTTCTAGGGAACTAATAAATGTATTTCATGTATGTATTTTATTGCATTTTAATATATATATATATATATATATATATATATTATTTAAATGATTATTATTTACAAATGTTTTATAGTTTTACTTGTTTTGTATTTTTTGGAAGGATACAATAGGTATATGAAAAAGGAGAGAAATAGATGATTTTTTTGAGTGAAAGACACTTCGCACCATGAAGCGAAGCGAAGTGGCATGAAACCAAAAAATTGAGGATGCAACGGAGCTGTAAAAATGGAGGAATCTATTTACACATTTTTTATTTTGTTACACAATGTTATTTTATGAGGAGATAAATTTTTCCACTCAGGACAATTCGGGAATGAATTCACACTGTGAAAATCCTTTACACGATGTGTACACAATACACTTCATGAAAGTTTTGAGACAAAACAGATATGAAGAATTCACCACTGACATAGATTAAATTTATTTTAAACTTAAACATTGAGAATATATTGGGAAACTTAAAAAAATTTATGAAATATATGCTCTGGTTGAGGGTTTGACACAAACCCTTATAAAACCACACCCTTGGCTGCATAGTAGGGGCATCTCGGAGGGAGCCTTGATGACATACGAATGCTGAGACAAGAACACCACCACAGATCCCTGATTTTCCAATTATTTTTAGGTTTTTATTTATTATTTTTCTCACCCTATCATGGCTAGCATGATGGGGTGGTTTATTTATTCCATGGAGTATGTGATGAAAATGGATTGATTGTATGTGGTATTTTATTTTTGATTGCAATTTATGTTTGGATTTCATGTTTATTATTCATTGTTATATATTTTGTGATTCTTCTTATATGACCATTTGAGCAGGGTTAGGAAAAGGATTTAATTTCTTTCTTTCATTGAGCATGAACATTTTATGGGTTGGTTGAATTATTTTGTTTAATATGAGATCTAGGGTTTAGACTTCCACCATGACCATTGGGTTTGTTCTTACCATATGTTTAAATAAGATTTTTGGTTACCCATTATTTAAAATATGAAGTACCTAACCATGAGAAAATGAGAGTTTTATATGGAGAGTGTTTACCATGACCATTGGACTTGCTAGGACCTGATTATGATGACTGCATAATTGTTAATTAATTATTTTATACCTTATTATCCCATGAACTTGGATTCATTACTTCATGAAACCATTTTTCTATTTTATTCTACCATGTTATTCACCAATAACATGCTCAGTATCTTAGATTCAACCTCTAAAAATTGAAATTAGTTTAGGTCTTTGTTATTTAATTTATATTTTCTCTCACCCTATCTCTATGGGTTTGACCTCAAACTTTCATATCATATACTACCCTATAGTTTAGTGGTTTATTTTATTTATGTTTTAAATTTATAAATTAGGTAACACTTTGGGAATTAATGACCCCATGGAATATCAAGCACCAAATATAACATACAAACCATTTAAAATAAATTATGTGCATAAAATAAAATTCCTCTCAATGAAGGAAATTTTGAGATGAAACTCTTATCTCATGCCCCTAATCACTTTGAACATGGAATTAAAATTATGAATAATTAATTTTAGTTAATTATATATAAGTTTATTATATATATATCTAAAAATATTATTCATCTATATTTTTTATAAGGCCCATGTATTATCTTTTGGTACTTATTTTTAATATAGTTTTCTCTTAAATTGGTTAATCAGGGTTGTTCGGTTACTTTTTTCTTAACACTTTTTATTTTTTAATCTTAGTAAAAGTTATTGTAAAATAAATTCATGATCTCCATAATTGTGGTAGTTTATTTCATATTTTAATCCATTAAGAAAATAATTATATAATTTCAAATTTTATCCCAAAATATATCCAAATTAAAAGGTACCTTGATAAGTCTATTTACAGTGGTTAAAGTTTCTATAACTGTTTCATATTAATCAAAAAAATAAAAAACCCAATATTAATCTTACATAATATTAATGGTGTAAAAAATATCATATTAGTTAATTAAATAACCTTTTTTAACCTACCATTTAAGGTGATGATGTAAAATTGAACACATCATTCATGGAGGTGGTAGTCCATACTCCAACATGACAACATTTTCTTTTTTATTAATTATTTTTGAGGAAGGTATAAAATGGATATTACATTATCATAGAAACACATAAGCATGTTAAAAATACTGTTTTTATCATAAAATCATGGATAGATAGGTTTTGAGAAGTATAAAATAAGAAAAGAGTAAGAGAATTTGGGTTGAGACTATTACCTATCCCTTGGGTAAGTCCTTAAGACTCATTAGCATAGTCTTTTGGTGAGATAAATGATTCCAAGGTATGGGGTGGGTATATAGGAGATACTAGGGTAGAGTTTTGGTTTAACCCAAGCTTTGGAATTGGTGGAGAAATGGGGATGAGGTTGTCTCCTTTTATAATTGAAGAAAAGGGAACTTCTGTAAAAACCCATAATTTCTCAATAATATCACTCCATTATTCAAGGCCAAAGGATCTAAAAATGGAAAATAATGGTGTGGGTAAAAAAATAAGATCAATAATACCTCCAAAATCCAATATCAAACATGGTTTCCACAAGTTTTAACCTTTTTTCACTATGTTAAACACATTTACCCTTACTATGGAAAATCCACTTTCACTTTTTGAAACTAATTTTAATAGAAAACAATTAAAATTTGAATTATTTAATAAATTTAAAACTATTATTTTAAATATTTTAAATATTTTTTAAAATAAATTTCAATGAGTTATAAAAATTATTTTTTGTATTAGTGCATCTAACGCGTAAATACCTTTTTATAGAAAAAGTACATTTTAGGCTTAAGATTTATATGTGGGATAATATTATCAATGTTTTTGATTTTTAAGACATAAAATGAATTATGATAAAACAAATAAATTTCATTTGTCTTTCAAATCAATCCAAAACTAAAATTTACCTAAATAATATTTAATTTAATGAAAATTCTAAAAATAGTTTTTATTAGAATTAAAATATTATATTTATTTTATAAAATTAAGCATAGGTTTTGTAAATTTTTAAAAAATAACTTTAAAATAAATAAAAATATTACTTAAATAAATTAAAAGTTTTTATACAATTATAATTCTATCTTATATATTGATAATATAATAAATTTCAATGTTTTGGAAAAGGATGTATTTTTCACTATTCATCTAAAAATCAATTATTTTCGAAAAATCCTAAAAAGTAATCCTAAGATAATTTTCACATGATGAATCCAAAAATGGAAGTCATTTTATTATATTTAACTTATATAAGTAGGAACAATTTATTTTAAAATACTAAATATATAATGTATTAAAATCATTTTTTTGAAAAAATATAACTTAAGTAATAAAATGTCAAATATTATTTTTTAAATTAAAACCAATAATTACAAAATCATAGATTCACTTATAATATATATATTTTGTCTTATAAAATGGTTTATTGAATTTAAAATTTATACTTATATTCAAATAATATCATAAAATTAATGTTATTGACAAAAATGATATTTTGAACAATTCATCTAAAAATCAATATTTTTTTAGGAAAAAAAAACATATTAAACTAATATTGAAATTTTAAATCCCAAACTATAGTTTATTTTATCGAATTAAATTTCTAGAATTTCCTATTTTAACTTTTAAATAATATCATAAAATAAAATGATAAATTCTTCTTATAGGAAAATAACTTTTTTAAAAAATATTAGCTGTTCTTATTCTAAATTTATATAAAACACTAATAAATATAAAATTAGTCATTGAATGTTAAATTTTATTAAAATCACCATTAAATAATGATATACTTAGTGTTCTTTAATTAAAATCACAATGCATAAAAATATATATTCTTAAAAATTATAACAAATTTAGTAAATTTGAATAAAATAACCTTTATATATAAACACACACACACACATATATATTTAATAATTTGATTACTACTATTCATACCTGCTAATTCAATGGATATATCTTAATGTTCTAAGAATTTAGGGATTTTATTTTAGTTTGGTGTTTTTTTGTGGAGTAAGTTATCAAAAATATTTTACTCAATTAAAAGAAAACATATATTAAAATCTCATGTCATTATAGTTTCAATGGAGCTAGAAGTACTTAGACACCTGAAAACAGGTTAGTCATGGTTTTATTTTATTGTGGAGTTTATGGCCATTATAAGTAAGAGTGCTTGACCTTCCTCTGTAGTCATCATACAACCAGTAGCCCATCTCAAGCCTAGTCTTAACAGTAGTTTCAATCGAGGTAGTAGTAGTAGTGAATTCTAGATTTTGAGTAGCATATAGGGGATGGGGAAGGCAGATTAAAACCTATGATATCCATCATCCTTAGGGATAATGGGTAGAGTGCAGCCATGATAGTGGTCTCTATCAGGTCCAAAGAGGTCGCGGAGCAGGGCATGCTCTGATACACACCTTAAAGTTGTTAGCACCTAGAAAACTTAACATCATACATGGCACTATATACCTGTTTTCTATTTTTGTTTATAAATTGTTTGATTTTGGAGATACACACTCCTTAATTTCACCCACTCTTGTCTATGATTTGGTACTTTATGTGGAGAAGCTTTTAGTTACCTTGGTGTTAACTGCCCCAGTTAGAGGTCGAGCTAGTTTGTTGGATGTGTACATATGTCATGACCCATCCTCAGGGCCCGTGCCGTGACTACCCTAAGCCAGCCTTCCATAGGCCAGGGGATGGCGACTAGAACCAAAGGCGTAAATCCCAAAAGAAGGGAAGACATTGAATTTATGAAGTAACATACACAACAGAGTACGCAAGTGAAGCAAGCACTAAGTAAAACTGGGTACAAGGTGAGTGCTGAAAAGTAAATGGGCCAGTATACAAACCCAACTAAAAGTACAGTAAAACTGAAAGGAAAGTACAACAACAGTAAGTAAAACAACAAAACCGAGTCGTCCTCCGGAAATCCCACCGGAAGGGTGGGTACAGATAGTCTCCTCAGCTCCTCGGGTCCGGCCGTTCGCTCCGTGTACGTCCCGCCAAGTGGTCCACCTCCGGGTACCGCCCAGCTCCATAAGACTCCGCCTCGATCAATGCTGTCCGTCGTCTGCATCCAACACAATGTATTGTAGGCATATACCATGCATGGGTGAGTATACGATACTCAGTAGGGACCCCGAGACCCCCGAAGGTCTCTCAGAATCCACAAAGGATAAACCACAAAGAAAAGATACAATCACGAAGTATCAACCAACTTTACTTAGGTATATTCCCATACATATACCTAAGTCATCAATTATAAAATGGATCCAACTCTCGAGCCCAAGAACAACCCAGTCCACACAGGAAAACACAACCCAGTCCACATAGGAAAACACAACCCAGTCCACACAGGAAAGCAAGTCAATCACATCAATGATAATGATTGAAAATCAAGAATCAACTCACACAGGTATACATATTTTGTATAGTGTTAGAGATGATCAGATGTAGTCACTGATTCATCTAAGTTTTTGGACCCACATAGGATACATGACTAGCTAAGCTGTCAGACCCACATAGGATACAAGACCAGCTACTCTGCCGGACCCACATAGGATACAAGTAAAGAGGTCATAATGTCGGACCCACGTAGGATACAAGAACAGTAGTCATCGCTGTCGGACCCACAGAGGATCCCAGTATAGTCTTCATCACTGCCGAACCCATGGAGGATCCAAGTACAATCGTCCTCGCAGCCGAACCCACGAAGGATCCACGTACATTCGTCCTTGTTGCCGAACCCCCAGAGGATCCACGTACTGTAACGCCCCGACCCCAGCTACCCAGAGTCGGTGCATTACTTCGTAACATTGGCATGATCACAAAAGATCAAGTCTCGAAAGACCGATTAGTTTAGTAGCCTTGGAAACACTAGATACATTCGTAAACGTTACATTACATCATAAAGTGAAAAACTACAATAACAAAGTCTCCATAGTCCACTCTCATATCCTCTTTTGACAATCCCTACAGGTCATTCATAAAATACTTCTTCACATCCTGGAAAATATTAAAACATTGAAAGGGGTGAGCTCAGATGCTCAGTAAGGATAACAATAATGCAGAAGCTTTCATAAATAAACATAAGAATTTAAGGAAATGTATAACTAAAACAAAAGCCTTTTAAACTTGAACATCAACATAATATGGCAAAAGTAAAATGAGATAATGCCATTCACTTCCTCACATGGATATTCTACTGGTCGAATAATCACATGCAATATCAATAACCACTTTCATAATGAGGGAATGTATAATTCCAGACATTCTGAAACATTTTGTCAAGGCCTCAGCCAAGACGTCTAAAATGATTAAGGCCTCGGCCAAAACCATAAATCAAATTGGGAAAGGGCCTCGGCCAATTCCACGTCTAGTTGTCTCATGAGACTTACCGATGCATCGAGGAGCTATAGTGGGCTCCACCCATCACTTATTAAGTCCAATACATTCCTCATATGAATAGGTTTAAACATATCATAAACCATAACATAATCATATCACATAAAACATGCATAAAGTAAACATAACATTTCCACATTTCAATCACAAGATATCAATACAACATATTGATATAATAAAAACGCTTTCAAAACCATTTTCAATACCAAAATAAAATAAAGTTAAAACTTTGTATTTATTTTTCATTAAAAAAATGATGGCTTGTAGAGGAAGCCGAAACTCAAATAATGGTCATGGCGGCGGAGAAGTCGTTGTCGCCACATAAGTACGGAAAGAAAAACATTCCCTTTTGTCATTTAGCAAAACGCTTCATATAAAAAAGATTCCTTTTGAATAAACGTAAAAGTCAAAGGGGTTTATACACCGTATAAAAGAAAATTGTGTATAGAACCAAATATGCCTCAATGAAAGGGGATTGAGACGAAGTCCTTAAAAAGATCATTTTTTAAAATAAAGTACATCTATAATGTGTATTCACTATAAGTACACATAAATAATGTAAAAATACAAGATAGGATATAATAATATCATGACATAATTTGAAAGTAGGAGATTAACCCAAAGAATAGAAATTGGGTTAAGAAGTTCCCTTACCTCGTGTCTGACTTGACTCAACCGTTCTTTAACCTCCTGAATAATAAACTAGAGTTAATATATACCTTATTAAGAACCATTTTCAATTTCATTATCCTTTTTATATCACTTATTACAATGATATGAACATTATGTAATTATTTAAGTTAATAACGGTTGTTTTGTCGATCTTTGGTACTTGAGTCAACAATAAACTTCTTATAATTACAAGTTGTTTATGTGGTAGAATATCCATTATCTCCAGAATTATATTCATGATTTATATGTCATATATATCATATATATCCATTATATACATTCATTTATAACATTACGTAACATTTAGAGGTAAGAAATGAAATGCACCGTTCATGGAGACGGTAAGCCGTACGTACGCATGAACGCTACTTTCATTTCTATTTCATATTTAATGGAATGAAATCATAATGATATAAATGTATAATATAATTCCAGTATAATATAGTGTATAATACCATTTACTCCATCCTTTATACATCCCACATATGGCATTAACGATTCAAATCACTTTGAGGGGGCGGTAGTCCGCACTTCCTAAAATGAAATTATCGCGTTTACCCATAATGAAAATCATAAATTATGCCATAAATGAGAAATAAAGAAGAATAAGTAAAACATAAACATATTATATATCATATATAAATATAGTGACATCTTAATGGCCACCTTTGAAGGTGTTATATGAGTGTTGAACAATCATTGTTTCGTGAGGCAGAAATTCACCATCCACAGAAACCGTATGTTCTTTAACCATTAGATGTATGTGTGTGTAAGTGTAGCTCGAATACTTCTTATAAAAACATCCTAGTATATTGAGGATACTGGTGTTGTTACAAAAGAAATGAATAAAAAGAGTTTATGGGGTTGGAGAAGAAAAATAAAACAAAATAACATAAGAGAAGACATTACCTTTAAATCGGGTAACTCTTTTGATTGGAGCCAAAGGCTTCCTTGGGAAGAGTTCTTCCCAAAGTGAGGCTTCTAGGAGTAATAGGGGGAAGTTGGGAGAGTATTTGGGCAGAGGTTGGCCGAGCCAAATGGCTTGAAAGTGTGAATGAGGTGGTAGAGGTGGGGGCCTTTTATAAGAGGAGAGGAGGGGCACTCTTGGAAAGTAAGGAACTTTTACATTATTATACAATGCTTTTAGGATTATAAAGGTCCCAAAATTATATAATTCGTGGCTAAGGTGATAAGGGTTTTAAATATACCCATCCAATAGTCTTTGGAAAAGTGTAAGCCTTGTATTGTACATTATCTTTTCATTTTATTAGAATCGTTAAATAATGAGGTCATCGCTGCATCATAATGATGTCATAAATAATTTAATTTATTTAATGTCTAAAAATTATAAAAAAAATACTATGATGTAGGAAATATTTTTATCTTTATAATGAATATTTATAGTCAAAATTTGGACTTGTGTAACCCCACTTAAAAACTGTTTTAGTAAAATAACTCATGTTTGTGTCAATTTAATTTTAACATTAAATAAATATATATTAATGTCATTTTCCAACTAAAGTGGCTCCATGGGGTCCCCAAGTTGACCCATGGGTTTTATTGGTCTGCCATGACTCATAAAATAGGAGTAGGACAAGTGTCATGCTCATCTCATATTATTAAAACATTATTTGTACCTTAAACTACACTAATTACCTCTAATCGCGATTAAAAACTTAAAAGTTACTATTCACCAAAAAATTATTTTAATCTTATTGAACCACATTTTACTTCTTAATGAAAACCATGTATTTCAGATTTTTGAAAATCAAATCACAGAAGTGGTAATATTTCATTTAAACGAAAAATCAGTTATTTAACTACCACTTAGTGGTTTCACTATTCATCAAAAATTGAAGTTTTTCAGAACAATGCCAAAATTTCACCCTAAGCTATAATTGATATTCTGAATTCAAAAATGATGTCTATTTTAAAAAATTCCAAACATATAAGTTGCATTAATTAATTTTATAATTAATTACCGCTGTCACAACAAATAGCGTGTTTTTAAGAAACAATTTATATCAAAAGATTGGCAATTGTTTATGTCCAATTTTAATGTTAAATTAATTATAATGACCACCATTGGATAAAATGGTAAAAATATATTCTAATTATACTTTAAGACCACTAAATAGTATAATTTATCACAATAAATTATTTTGATTAAAAAAGTTGTTTTAAGTATTTTTCACTATTCATAAAAATTTTGAAGTTCTCCGAAAATTACAAAAAATTCAACATAGGCTAATTTCAATATTAGGAATACAAAAATGAATTCCATTTTGAAATATAAATTTTCTATTATTTCAAAAAGTGGTTACTACTATTCATAATGGCTACTTTGATTAGTCGCGGTGTTTTAGAACTCGAACTTGCGTACAATGCAAGCTATTGCATTATTGAAAGAGAGGCGTATCGTGGAAGCTCGGGGTGTTACATTCTCCCCTCCTTCAATAAATTGCGTCCTCGCAATTTGAAATTTTTCTTGGAAAATAAAAGGTTGAAAATAGAAAATACCTTTGAGGAAAACCCACATCGGAAATAAGATTAATAAAATTTAGCCTTAATAAGAGGGAAAGGGAAATGAAAAAGTCACCACCCAATTATGATCTCGATTAGGAGAACATTGGTGGCAATTAGAGACATATAATTGGAGGAAAAAAGTAAATATTTGTAGGGAGCGATTGAGGTCATCAATCACAATCAACTGTCAAATTGAGGGCCTCAAAGCCTTCAATCTATGTTGATTTAAAATATCATCAGTTCAACAAGACATAAGGTATTAGGATAACACATTTTTTTGTTTTAATATCCCTTTACTAAAGTTTAAGAATTAATTTATTCATTGAATAAGAGATAGGTATATATATATTTATGCTTGACAATTAGAGTTTCAACCTTCAACTCATCTTTCACTCAAAAAGATAATAGAACTCAAAAATATTATACTTATCCTAATTGTATAAGGTTCCAAATGTTAACACATACCATTTAGATTAGTAAAATTATTTTGTAATAACCAAGGACTTCCTGTAGGCTAGTGGTAGGAAATAAAGGCCTGTCGCACTATGATTGTGGGTTCGATTCCTGCAGCTTTGTCCGACGTGACGGGTTATGCCCCACCCTGCAGGTTGTCCTTTTTCCTAAAACTATAGTATTATAATATTCAAAAAATAATCTT
This sequence comes from Viscum album, assembly GCA_963277665.1. NCBI lineage: Eukaryota > Viridiplantae > Streptophyta > Magnoliopsida > Santalales > Viscaceae > Viscum > Viscum album. The sequence continues at coordinate 1,810,805,802 of OY728147.1, read as the reverse complement.
CAGAAATGCTTTAACCTTAAACAATACTATCCATGGTTCAACTTAATCTATTCCAACCTTAATAATTATCCAAAATACCTCCGTCCAGACTTTCTCTAAAAGGTCTCTAAATTCCAAAATCAATTGTAACATCAGATTCCCCAAACAAGAAAAGTTTCTCTTATTGTCACATACAAAAAATATGATTACCTTAATCATATTAAAACCTTACTGAAATCAAAAAGTACTGCAGTACAATCCTTATATATATATCACATTATTCTAATAACCAGAATATAATCCATGAGTCCAAAAGCACCAATACATTAGTTATTCTGCTTCAACTGTAATAACAGCACAAGATTTTCCTTGATCCCTTGGCCTTTTCTGAGGTAAGTTTCCCTGACGCTTAGGACATTCATTTTCATAATGCCCCATTTCCCTATAATTGTAGCATTCAACTTTGACAGCCTCTTTCTTTCCCTTGCAATCACGAGCCTGGTGACCCTTTTCTCCACATTTATAACAAACTCCCATTCCTTTTTTAGGCAAGTACCAGGGTGATTCTTCCCACAATTATCACATAATGGAAAATCCTTCTTTCCCTTTTTCCCTTTATCTGTCTCTTGTTCCACCATTCTCTTCTTCTCTTGCTTTACTTTGTTGTCATAATACTTAGAGAATTCCTTTTCTGTCTTGATAGCACACGAGACAATATCTTCGTATGATGAGAAGGATTGTGATACTAAATCTCGACGGAGAAATGGTTTTAACCCATCAAAGAAATGATCAATCTTACTCCTTGGGTTACATATATAATCTGCAGCATACCTCGCTAACCTTGTAAATTTGGCCTCATACTTTGCGACATTCTCATCCTCCTTCTACCTCAGACTCAGAAATTGCCTTTCCATATCTGCTCGATGGTCACGAGGAAAGTATTTTTCTAAGAAAATCTCTTTGAACTCCCTCCATTCCATATTAGATACGTCATCATCTTCCTTTGTGTTTTGAATCAGCGACCACCACTGATCGGCATCTCCAGTGAGGTGGTAAACTGGCACGACAACCTTCTCCCTTTCTCCACTCCCCAAGGCATGGAATATTTTTTCTAAGGAGTTTATCCATTGCTCAGCTACTAACGGATTTGTACCCCCATTAAATGTTGGTGGTTGTTGCCTCATGAAGCGGTCTAACATTGATCCTCCATGTTGCGGATCAGGGTGATCCATATGAGTAAGGTTATTATTCATAACCTGAGTGAGTTTTCCCAGTATGGTAATAAGTTGATCAGCACCAGTTGTATCTCCAGATCCACAATAATTATCTTGAGCAGGAGGGCAATCCCTACACGGAGTTCGTGCATTGATACGGTTTCCATCCCTTCCACTAGGCACCATTTCTATACAATTGCATAAAATATATTAGTTTATGAATCAAAATACATAATTCCGTACTTGTAAAACACTTAACACTAATTTAACTATTTTATGGATATAATCCATAATATTAAAAAAAAGTTTTCTTTGAGGAAGTATATACTCATAACCCTTCATAGTGGTTTGTAAAGAAATGAGAATTATCCTAAGCATAGCCCCCGTGAGTGTCGTAACCAAGAGTGCAGCAAGGCCCGTTGTCGTGCACCAGTTCCCATTCGAGTCTAGCTCAAAGCAGTGTTTTCGGGTTTTACCCCTAGGTACATCTGTGCTAGAGCCGCCTCTACCTGCTCGTATCCAGACATGGATGTATTGCTCAGAAAACTCACAACATCTCTACAATACCAAAATTCTAGGAAGTTCTTCTATACTAATCCTTAAAGTCTATCTTCGGGCTATGTGCTCTAATCAGAGTTTATCTAAATCTAGCTTCCAAGGTTAGTACTAAACTGCCTCTGATACCAACTATAACACCCCGACCCCAGCTACCCAGAGTCGGTGCATTACTTAATAACATTGGAATGATCACAAAAGATCAAGTCTCGAAAGACCGATTAGTTTAGTAGCCTTGGAAACACTAGATACATTCGTAAACATTACATTACATCATAAAGTGAAAAACTACAATAAAAAAGTCTCCATAGTCCACTCTCATATCCTCTTCTGAAAATCCCTGCAGGTCATTCATAAAATACTTCTTCACATCCTGGAAAATATTAAAACATTGAAAGGGGTGAGCTCAGAAGCTCAGTAAGGATAACAATAATGCGGAAGATTTCATAAATAAACATAAGAATTTAAGGAAATGTATAACTAAAACAAAAGCCTTTTAAACTTGAACATCAACATAATATGGCAAAAGTAAAATGAGATAATGCCATTCACTTCCTCACATGGATATTCTACTAGTCGAATAATCACATGCAATATCAATAACCACTTTCATAATGAGGAAATGTATAATGCCAGACATTCTGAAACATTTTGTCAAGGTCTCGGCCAAGACGTCTAAAATGATTAAGGCCTCGGCCAAAACCATAAATCAAATTGGGAAAGGGCCTCGGCCAATTCCACGTCTAGTTGTCTCATGAGACCTACCGATGCATCGAGGATCTATAGCGGGCTCCACCCATCACTTATTAAGTCCAATACATTCCTCATATGAATAGGTTTAAACATATCATAAACTATAACATAATCGTATCACATAAAACATGCATAAAGGAAACATAACATTTCCACATTTCAATCACAAGATATCAATAGAATATATTGATATAATAAAAACGCTTTCAAAACCATTTTCAATACCAAAATAAAAGAAAGTTAAAACTTTGTATTTATTTTTCATTAAAAAAAATGATGGCTTGTAGAGGAAGCCGAAACTCAAATAATGGTCACGGCGGAGGAGAAGTCGTTGTCGCCACATAAGTACGGAAAGAAAAAAATTCCCTTTTTTCTTTTAGCAAAACGCTTCGTATAAAAAAGATTCCTTTTGAATAAACGTAAAAGTCAAAGGGGTTTATACACCGTATAAAAGAAAATTGTGTATAGAACCAAATATGCCTCAATGAAAGGGGATTGAGACGAAGTCCTTAAAAAGATCATTTTTTTAAAATAAAGTACATCTATAATGTGTATTCACTATAAGTACACATAAATAATGTAAAAATACAAGATAGGATATAATAATATCATGACATAATTTGAAAGTAGGAGATTAACCCAAAGAATAGAAATTGGGTTAAGAAGTTCCCTTACCTCGTGTCTGACTTGACTCAACCGTTCTTTAACCTCCTGAATAATAAACTAGAGTTAATATATACCTTATTAATAACCATTTTCAATTTCATTATCCTTTTTATATCACTTATTACAATGATATGAACATTATGTAATTATTTAAGTTAATAACGGTTGTTTTGTCGATCTTTGGTACTTGAGTCAACAATAAACTTCTTATAATTACAAGTTGTTTATGTGGTAGAATATCCATTATCTCCAGAATTATATTCATGATTTAGATGTCATATATATCATATATATCCAGTATATACATTCATTTATAACATTACGTAACATTTAGAGGTAAGAAATGAAATGCACCGTTCATGGAGACGGTAAGCCGTACGTACGCATGAACGCTACTTTCATTTCTATTTCATATTTAATGGAATGAAATCATAATGATATAAATGTATAATATAATTCCAGTATAATATAGTGTATAATACCATTTACTCCATCCTTTATACATCCCACATATGGCATTAACGATTCAAATCACTTTGAGGGGGCGGTAGTCCGCACTTCCTAAAATGAAATTATCGCGTTTACCCATAATGGAAATCATAAATTATGCCATAAATGAGAAATACAGAAGCATAAGTAAAACATAAACATATTATATATCATATATAAATATAGTGACATCTTAATGGACACCTTTGAAGGTGTTATATGAGTGTTGAACAATCATTGTTTCGTGAGGCAGAAATTCACCATCCATAGAAACCGTATGTTCTTTAACCATTAGATGTATGTGTGTGTAAGTGTAGCTCGAATACTTCTTATAACAACATCCTAGTATATTGAGGATACTGGTGTTGTTACAAAATAAATGAATAAAAAGAGTTTATGGGGTTGGAGAAGAAAAATAAAACAAAATAACATAAGAGAAGACATTACCTTTAAATCGGGTAACTCTTTTGATTGGAGCCAAAGGCTTCCTTGGGAAGAGTTCTTCCCAGAGTTTGGATTCTAGGAGTAAGAGGGGGAAGTTGGGAGATTATTTGGGCAGAGGTTGGCCGAGCCAAATGGCTTGAAATTGTGAATGAGGTGGTAGAGGTGGGGGCCTTTTATAAGAGGAGAGGAGGGGCACTCTTGGAAAGTAAGGAACTTTTACATTATTATACAATTATTTTCGGATTCTAAAGGTCCCACACTTATAAAATTCGTGGATAAGGTGATAAGGGTTCGAAATATACCCATCCAATAGTCTTTGGACAAGTGTAAGCCTTGTATTGTACATTATCTTCTCATTTTATTAAAATCGTTAAATAATGAGGTCATCGCTGCATCATAATGATGTCATAAATAATTTAATTTATTTAACGTCTAAAAATTATAAAAAAAATACTATGATGTAGGAAATCTTTTTATATTTCTAATGAATATTTATAGTCAAAATTTGGACTTGTGTAACCCCACTTAAAAACTGTTTTAGTAAAATAACTCATGTTTGTGTCAATTTAATTTTAACATTAAATAAATATATATTAATGTCATTTTCCAACTAAAGTGGCTCCATGGGGTCCCCAAGTTGACCCATGGGTTGTCTTGGTCGGCCATGACTCATAAAATAGGAGTAGGACAAGTGTCATGCTCATCTCATATTATTAAAACATTATTTGTACCTTAAACTACACTAATTACCTCTAATCGCGATTAAGAACTTAAAAGTTACTATTCACCAAAAAATTATTTTAATCTTATTGAACCACGTTTTACTTCTTAATGACAACCATGTATGTCGGATTTTTGAAAATAAAATCACAGAAGTGGTAATATTTCATTTAAACGAAAAATCAGTTATTTAACTACCACTTAGTGGTTTCACTATTCATCAAAAATTGAAGTTTTTCAGAACAATGCCAAAATTTCACCCTAAGCTATAATTGATATTCTGAATTCAAAAATGATGTCTATTTTAAAAAATTCCAAACATATAAGTTGAATTAATTAATTTTATAATTAATTCCCGCTGTCACAACAAATAGCGTGTTTTTAAGAAACAATTTATATCAAAAGATTGACAATTGTTTATGTCCAATTTCAATGTTAAATTAATTCTAATGACCACCATTGGATAAAATGGTAAAAACATATTCTAATTATAATTTAAGTCCACTAAATAGTATAATTTATCACAATAAATTATTTTTATTAAAAAAGTTGTTTTAAGTATTTTTCACTATTCATAAAAATTTTGAAGTTCTCCGAAAATTACAAAAAATTCAACATAGGCTAATTTCAATATTAGGAATAAAAAAATGAATTACATTTTGAAATATAAATTTTCTATAATTTCAAAAGGTGGTTACTACTATTCATAACGGCTACTTTGATTAGTCACGGTGTTTTAGAACTCGAACTTGCGTACAATGCAAGCTATTGCATTATTGAAAGAGAGGCGTATCGTGGAAGCTCGGGGTGTTACACGTACAATCGTCCTCACTACCGAACCCACAGAGGATCCAAGTACAGTCGTCCTCACTGCCGAACCCACAGAGGATCCAAGTACAGTCTTTCTCGCTGCAGAACCCATGGAGGATCCAATTATAGTCATCCTCTCTACAGAACCCATGGAGGATCCAAGTTCAGTCATCATCGTCATAGTCGCAGCCAGCTCTAGGGTTCCCGCACACAGTACGCTCGATTCCGGGAGGGTATGCTCCCCGAGCCAAGGGGTTCGATACATAAAATGTCACGAAGTCTAGAGTTGATGTATCCCAAAGTTCTGTCTCGTCAAAAGAAACCCAGTGTGACAGACGGTGCGTCAATCGGACGCCCGGTCTGAGAGTTATTGGCTTTTCTGTCCCAGGGGCCCGATAGGTTTTTAAGCTAAAACCAACCCGAACCTACTCCAACTATGTCCAAAACTCAAGTAGAGTAAGCCAAAAGAACCGTCTCAGCAAAATTATTTCAACTCAATTGACGGCACATGAAATGGATGTCCGGTCCTTAAGTTATAAGCGTTTCCACTCCAAGGGCCCGGTTGGTTTCGGGTTCGAACCAACCCAGCCATACCCAAATTTTTCCAAAACCTTGAGTGTAATATACCTAAACGACCGTCTCGATCCAAGTATTCGTACACAACTAACAGTGCGTCGATCGGAGGTCCTTAGCTCAAGTTATAGGCAAAAGACCGAAAATAGTCCGAAGTGGGGGGTCTGGGCCCGGGCCGACCCAGCCCAACCCCCCTAGGTCGGCCCGAACCGGGTCGACCCGACCCAGGTCTAGGTCCGGAAAGATAGGGCACGGCCCATCCGGCGGAACCCGGTCCGCGCGACCCGCCCTGACCCGGCCGGGGGGGTGCGCTGGCTCGGCCAGCGAGCCGAGCGGGGGGGGGGGGGGGGGGTGCCGCGGCTCCCCAAGATCCCGCGCGACCGCGAGATCCGGCCCTTGCCGCCGCGGTTTTAGCCGTGACGGGCTTTTGCTGGTGGCGCGCCGGGGCGCCGCCGCCTCCAGGCGGTCAACCCGTGCCGGCCGCCACCTCCGGCAGCCGGTGCCACCGAGCCGGCGACCCGCGCTGCCAGGGGCTTCCGCGGGCCACTGGAGTCATTCTGGTGGTCCGATTTTTCTCCCGTCTGCGCCTGAAGTCTTCTCGGGACCCGTACACCATTGAGAAGGCCTCCAATCGCCATTTTGGTCTTGCTTCTTCGTCGCCAAATATTCCGCACATCAAGAACAAAGTAGCGGTGGGTTCAGACTTGTTCGTCGGTCCGCACCCACCGCATTAGTGGTTCAAACATCACCCAAAAATTACACGCCATGCCAAGGGTATAAATCACATAAAGAAATATACAAAAAATCCCCTACCTCAAAAAATGATGTCAAACGTTGGCGTCGCGGTAGATGACGTCGCGGGGAAAGGGATCGTAGGTGACGTCGGAGTGCGGCGAGGAGAAAGCAACGTCTCCTCTCTTGTTGCGGAGAAGAGGATTGATGGCGCGTCATTGTTCTTCGAGGAACCGACATTCTTTTCCATTCTTCGTCGGAGGCCGGCGTTCTTCGTCGTTCTTCGTCAGAGGCTGGCATTCTTCCTCGCACAACGAAAGATCTACCCCTTAATAAAATAATAGTTTCCTCCTATTATTTTATTGTACATGCAAAGAAACTCCCAAAATTAAATCACCACATTAAATAAAATGTGTTGACAATTAATTAAGGAAGGGAGAGGGAAGGTTCCCATTTATTAAATGTGTTGGAAATTAACTAAAAAGGGGGGAAAGAAGAAGGATCCTCATTAAATTATGGGTTGACATAATTTAATGGATTGAGGTGGAGGGATTGACATTTAATGGGGGTTTTCCAATATAATGAGGGGTTCTTAAAGAGATTAGAGGAAATTAAATGGTGGGGCTCATGTGGTCCCCACCTCTCTAACATCCACACTTGGGTAGTTAAGTGGATGTGGGACCCACTCTTAACTACCCATGGGAGGGAATGACCACCTTATAAAATAAAAATTGTTTCGACAATTTTTATTTACTTCTTAAATAAACCCCAAAAATTATCTTCTCCTCCATTGCGAACGCAACTACGGTAAGTGTCCCCTTAAGCAATTACCAGTGCTACGAGTTCATCGATGCCTTCGGATTTTAATTCCGAACACCAGTTCAAAAGTTATAAAAACCTGCTCGTTTGTTTACTGAACGTACCCAAGCTAAATTTCAGAAATTGATTCCGGGAACACCGGGCCTCGGAATCAAGTGCCGTCAAAAGCCAGAGACTCGTAAAATTCCAAAGTATTTAAAAAAAAAATTCCTTGAAATTTCCGGGTCTTTATATTACTCCCACCTCAGGGCTTTACGTCCCCGTAAAGCTATAACACAAACTAGGGAACTAAAGGAGGTACCGAGCACGCATCTGAGCCTCTCACTCCCAAGTGCTCTCCTGGAGGTTCCCATGCTGCCAATGAAAGCACACAAGAGGAATCGATCATCCTCGTAGGACCCACTCCTGTTAATCCTCAACCTCTACTGGAACCCCGTGAAGGTCGCCCCATCATCGATGTCCAGCTCCCCATAGTCGATGATGACGGATAGGTCATGCACACATCTCCTCAGCTGAGATATGTGGATGACGTCGTGCACCCGGTGCATCTAAGGTGGAAAGGCCAGATGAAACGTGGAGATAAGTTGCCGCCCCGACCAAATCTCTGCAGACCCCATCGAGGTGAGACCTGTAAGAAGACGTGGTCGTCACCCTCGAACTCCAGTGGTCTCATCCCCTATCAGCATAGAACTTCTGAGAGAAGATACACCTGAGTCTATTGAGTTGGAGAGAACTGTAAACCGTTCGCTCAACGAACAATGGGTGAGACTAGCCAATTGTATGAACTCATATCCACCCTTCTTTGTCTATGTTTTACCAAAGAGTTGCTGAGATTTATCCTCTACCGAAAAGAGAAATATGGTCTCACCCCCCTAGATGAACCACATTCTTTGCCTAATACAGTCATTCCTGACATGAACGGTACAATTTCATGCCATAGACGGCGTCATAAGGCCTCGACACTACTACTAAGAGATCCAACCGTTTCTCTCACCTCCAAGGGTTGAGTCACACTATCGGCATCAGCGCGTGGTTACTGGGTCTCCTCCAGTTGGAATCTCACAAGTGAGGGTCAAGTCAACAGTTTTAAACCAGAACATCTTTGCATCAACCCCATAAAAAGTACAGGGAAGAAAACGTCACAAGAACAAGTGTCTATTATTACTGCAGCTCAAAGTACAAAGACACAAAGCATCCACAGACAACAAAATCAACAAAGCTAGAAGCAACATGAACAAAAGTCTCCATGACTTGTGCTAGTCCCGCTCCTGCCCGTCTGCTCCTGGAGCTCTATGGTCATAGGCCTCAGCTGCCTGAAGCTGTGATCTACCACATCCACCTATTCCCTGTGGTCGAGGTGGTCCTCCTGGTGGTGGTGGTGGAAACACCTCGAAGCGTCGTCCACCACCAGCTGCATGGACAGCTCCTCTGCCACGATTTCCTGCTCTTTGCGGTCCGCCTTGATCGAACCTCTGCCTATTCCTGGGAGGTCCCTCTACCGCCTGATGCTCATCTGTAGGGCGGGTCGGGCAGTCTCAAGCCATGTGACCCTGCCCGCCGCATGCATAGCACTTCCTACTCCTCGTATGGATGGCTCTATACCGTGTGCCCCGCACAGTCGAACCTGTATCCTTAGGTCGCTCATCTGATAGCCTGGTCCACTTGGACCTCTGCGTCAAGTGTCTACTCTCAGCTGAAGAAGACTCCGCTACGTGTCGTCCTGCGGAGGGTCTCGCCACTAGTGACTACTCAGCGAGAAAACTCTCCACTAGAAGGGCTCTCTCTAGAACCCCCTCTTGCGTCGGGATGTTGAGGGAGATCATCAAAGCTCTGATCTCATGCCTCAATCCTTTCTCAAAGGTCCAGGCCCGGAAGAACAGGTCTCGTACCATGTCCATGGAGTAGCATGAGAGGTCGGTAAATATCGCCAAGTACTGGGATACTGTCATGCTGCCCTTCCGCAACTGCAATAAATCCTGGATGCGCACCACACAGAGGGTGGTTGGAACAAAATCTGAGCAGAAGAGGCTCTTGAAGTCTGTCCAAAGTAGAGATGCCTCATCGTGCACCTGGAGCATCAGGCTCCACCATCTACCTGCTGCTGTGTGCAGGAGACTCGCGTCAAGGATCACCATGAGGTCTGCTGGTGTCCCTACCAATCTGATGATTCTGACGATAACCTCCAGCCAATACTCGGCTACCCGAGGATCTGTCTCTCCACGGAACCTAGGCGTCCTCTGCCGTTGAAACTCATGCAATGCACTCATGCGGCGTGCACTCTCCGCTACTGGGGATGGTGGTATTAGTGGCCCAGTGGGTAGTGGTACCGCTGGTGCCTCTGCTGTAGTGGGGCCCTGCACTGAAGCCTCATCGCTTAGTGGGCTGCCATCCCACGCGTAACTAGGAACCCTGGATGGCTGCCTTTGTGGGGCCATCCTAAAAAGAAACAGGTGCGTCACAGTCAAACAATGTACCAGGTGAGCTGACACAAGTAATCACAAAGAGAACTTTTGAAAGGAAACAAACACACAATCAGTGTTTTCATGCACTAGGTCGGAAATCAGAGGTCAGGGTCCTGGTGTATGGATACGTCAGCCGCCGCACCAACACTGGAATCCATGGACTGAAAACCACACTCAATACTCTTAACACTATTGCTTCACAGAAAGGAAATATTAGAGTCCTGAGTTATGTGGTAGAACCGACTCCTCTGATACCAATTTGTCATGACCTGTCCTCGGGGCCCATGCCGTGACTACCCCAAGACCGCCTTCCATAGTCCAGGGGCTGGCGACTAGCAGAAAAGGCATAAATCCCAAAATAAGGGAAGGAATTGCCTTTATGAAGTAACATACACAACATAGTACGCAAGTGAAGCAAGCACTAAGTAAAACTGGGTACAAGGGGAGTGCTGAAAAGTAAATGGGCTAGTATACAAACCCAACTGAAAGTATAATACAACTAAAAGTAAAGTACAACAATAGTAAGTAAAACAACAACACCGAGTCATCCTCCATAAATCTCACCTGAAGGGAGGGTACATATAGTCTCCTCAGCTCCTCAGGTCCGCCCGTCCGCTCTGTGTACGTCCCGCTAAGTGGTCCACCTCCGGGTACCGCCCAGCTCCACAAGCCTCCGCCTAGATCAATGCTATCTGTCGTCTGCATCCAAAACAACGTAGTGCGGGCATAGCCCATGCAGGGGTGAGTATACGATACTCAGTAGGGACCCTGAGACCCCCGAAGGTCTCTCAGAATCCATGAAGGATAAACCACAAAGGAAAGATACAATCACGAAGTATCAACCGAATTTACTTAGGTATATGCCCATACATATACCTAAGTCATCAATTATAAAATGACTCCAACTCTTGAGCACAAGCACAACCCAGTCCACAGAGGAAAACAGAACCTAGTCCATACAGGAAAACACAACCCAGTCCACACAGGAAAGCAATTCAATCACATCGATGATAATGATTGAAAATCAAGACTCATCTCACACAGGTATACATCTTTCATATAGCGTTAGAGATTATCATATGTAGTCACTGATTCATATAAGTTGTTGGACCCACATAGGATACAAGACTAGCTAAGCTGTCAGACCCACATAGGATACAAGACCAGCAACTCTGCCGGACCAACTCAGGATACAAGTACATAGGTCATACTGCCGGACCCACGTAGGATACAAGAACAGTAGTCATCGCTGTCGAACCCACAAAGGATCCCAGTATAGTCTTCATCACTGCCGAACCCATGGAGGATCCAAGTACAGTTGTCCTCGCTACCGAACCCACGGAGGATCCACGTACAGTCGTCCTCGCTGCCGAACCCACGGAGGATCCACGTACAGTCATCCTCGCTGCTGAATCCACGGAGGATCCAAGTACATTCATCCTCACTACCGAACCCATAGAGGATCCAAGTACATTCATCCTCGCTGCAGAACCCACGGAGGATCCAAGTATAGTCGTCCTCACTGCAGAACCCACAGAGGATCCAAGTTCAGTCGTTATCGTCGCAGTCGTAGTCAGTTCCAGGGTTCCCGCACACAACACGCTCGATTCCGGGAGGGTCCGCTCCTCGAGCCAAGGGGGTCGATACACCAACTGTCACGAAGTCCAGAGTTGATGTATCTCGAGGTTCCGTCTCATCAAAAGAAACCCAGCGCGACAGACGGTGCGTCAATCGGACGCCTGGTCTGAGAGTTATTGGCTTTTCCGTCCTAGGGGCCCAGTTTGTTTTGAAGCTAAAACCAACCCAAACATACTAAAACTGCATCCAAACCTCAAGTGGAGTAATCCAAAAGAACTGTCTTAGCAAAAGTATTTCAATGCAATTGACGGCACATCAAACGAACGTCCGATCCTTAAGTTATAAGAGTTTCCCCCTGAAGGCCCCGATGGGTTTCAGGTTTGAACCAACCCGGACATACCCAAACTTTTCCGAAAGCTCAATTGTAATACACTAAAATGATCTTCTCGATCCAAGTATTCCTATTCAACTGATGGTGTGTCGATTGGAGGTCCGTAGCTCAAGTTATGGGTAAAAGACCGAAAACAGTCCGAAGTGGGGGGTCTAGGCCCGAGCCGACCCAGCCCACCCCCCCTGGGTCGGCCCGAACCGGGTCAACCCGACCCGGGTCCAGGTCCAGCCCGGCCCGACCGGCACGGTCCAGTCCGCGTGACCCGCCCCGGCCCGGCCGGGGGGGGGGGGGGGGTGCGCTGGCTTGGCTAGCGAGCCGAGCGGGGGGGGGGGGACCCCGCTTTCCAAGGACGCGACACCAGGGTGGCGCCACGGCTCCCCCGGATCCCGCACGACTGTGAGATTCGGCTCTCACTGTCATGACTTTAGCCGCGATAGTATTCTGCCGGAGGCGCGCTGGGGCGCCGCCGCGCCGGCGACCCGCACCTCCGAGGGCTTCCGCGGGCCACCGGAGTCATTCTAGTGGTCCGATTTTTCTCCCGTCTGTGCCTGCGGTCGCCTCAAGACCCGTACATCACTACGAAGGCCTCCAATCGCCATTTCGGCCCTGCTTCATCGTCACCAAATATTCCGCACATCAAGAACAAAGTAGCGGTGGGTTCATACTTGTTCGTCGGTCCGCACCCACCGCGTTAGTGGTTCAAACATCACCCAACAATTACACGAAATACCGAGGGTATAAATCACATAAAGAAATATACACAAAATCCCCTACCTCAACAAACTATGTCGAACATTGGCGTCGCGGTAGACGACATCGCGGGGAAAGGGATCATAGGCGACGTCAGAGTATGCTGAGGAGGAAGCGACATCTCCTCTCTTATCGCGGAGAATAGGATTGATGGCGCGTCGTTTTTCTTCGAGGAACCAGCGTTATTTTCCATTCTTTGTTGGAGGCCGAAATTCTTCTTCATTCTTCGTCGGAGGCCGACGTTCTTCCTTGTACAACGGAATCTCTCCCCATTAATAAAATAATAGGTTCCTCCTATTATGTTATTATACACGCAAAGAAACTCCCAAAATTAAATCACCACATTAAATAAAACGTGTTGAAAATTAATTAAGGAAGGGAGAGGGAAGGTTCCCATTTATTAAATGTGTTGGCAATTAACTAAAAAGGGGGGAAAGAAGAAGGACCATCATTAAATTATGGGTTGACATAATTTAGTGGATTGAGGTGGAGGGATTGACATTTAATGGGGGTTTTCCAATATAATGAGGGGTTCTTAAAGATATTAGAGGAAATTAAATGGCGGGGCTCGTGTGGGCCCCACCTCTCTAACATCCACACTTGGGTAGTTAAGTGGATGTGGGCCCCACCCTTAACTACCCATGGGAGGGAATAACCACCTTATGAAATAAAAATTGTTCCTATAATTTTTATTTACTTCTTAAATAAACCCCCAAAATTATCTTCTCCTCCATTGTGAACACAACTTCGATAAGTGTCCCCTTAAGAAATTACTGGCGCTGCGAGTTCTTCGGTGCCCTCAGATTTTAATTCCGAGCACCGGTTCAAAAGTTAGAAAAACCCGCTCGTTTGTTTACTGAACGTACCCGAGCTAAACTTTGGAAATTGATTCTGGACACACCGGCCCTCAGAATCAAGCGCCGTTAGAAGCCACAGACTCGTAAAATTCCAAAGTATTTAAAAAAAAATTCCTTGAAATTTCAGGGTCTTTATAACATAAACTATGAATTGGTGATATGAAATCACCCCTCCGGGGGATATTTTCTATGTTTATGGATATATCCATATAATATCATCCTTATCATGAATTGACTATATTTTGTGTAGACTATCATAGATTTCTTCAGTAGGTGCATCATATTCCATGACACTAATAGAGATCGGGCAGTGTTTGTTAGTGAGTGATACCCTCATATGGGATAAAGGCATGTAGATTCTCTATCTTACTTATTTATTGAGTTTATACTGAGTTATATGGAGGTTTATTTAGTGGTGTTTCCTAGGGAGTACACTGATGTCTTTCCTAAAGAGGTTGTGTCACCACCCCCTTGATGAGAGATTGAGTTTGGGATAGATTTGGAACCTGGTGTCTCTTAGATATCGATGTATCCATATCATATGAACCCTTTTATGTTAAAAAATCTATAGATCCATGTTTATAATATCTTTTATAGAGGATTCATTCGTCCAAGCATGTATCCTTAGGGAGATCGAATTTTTTTTCAAAGAAGGTAGATTATAGCCTACAGTTGTGTATCTATTATCACAATTTGAATTATTTAACAGTGAAGAAATAATTCCATATCTACTAGATTGATGTTTATTTTATTATTTGAATGGATCGAGTTGGTTATCAAAGATAAATTTGTAGTTTGTATATAATTAGATGCGAGTAAAGGATGATGATATCCCTAAAATTAATTTCTGATGTCATTATGGGCATTAAAAGTTAATTGTGATGCCATTAGATGTAATTAATACACTATCTATGTTCATGAGATTGATGAATACTATGTTACATGAGTTTCTAGACCAGTTCATGGTGGTATTTATCAACGATATCATTTTGTTTTCAACACCATAGAAGGAGCACACATAGTATCTACCAGACATGTTGGGGGTTCTTCAGTCTCACTAGCTATTTGAGAAGTTTTCAAAGTGTGATTTATAGGATCATGAGGTATATTTCTTAAGGAATTTCATGTATTAGTGTGAATTATTCATTTATTCTTTTAAGGTTGAGGAAATGGTTTCTTGGGCAACACCCAAGAATATTACAAAAGTGTGGAGTTTCCTTGGTCTAGCTGGATATTATAGGAGGTTTGTATCCAATTTCTCCAAAATTATGACTCCTATGAAAATGTTGACTAAAAAGGATTAGGTTTTTATGTGGATTGAATAGTTTTAGGAGAATTTTGATTACTTTAAGGAAAAGTTATTAAGTACTTTGGTTCTTCATATGGAGGAGGAGGGAATTGTGTTTAAGGTTTACTAAGATGATTTGTGTCTTGGTTTAGGTTGTGCACTAATGCAGTAGAGGGGGGTTATATCTTATATGTATCAATAGTTACTACCTCACGAATGTAATTATTCCACCCATGATTTTGAGATTTCTATTGTATTTATTTCTCTACAACTATGGATAAACTACCTTATCATTGATTGCTTTATGGTATCCACTAATAAAAAATCTTGAAGTATATCTTCTCCTATCATAACTTGAATCTATGAAAATGATGGTGGATGGAGTTGCTATTGGGATACCCTAGTAAATGGAATATTTTGGTGGATTACTTGAGCATAAATTCATTATGTGGAACTTTACATGAATCTCGAGAGTCTTATAGAGTGATAGAAGGGTTAGAAACATTGAACCTTGATATTGGAGCAGTTGATGGAAGGGGTTGTAATTACTAGATGATAGTGCAGTCATCCTTAGTGTGGAAAGTGGAGTAGCACTAACTAGGAAATTCTGAGGAAGGGGTTTTTCATGATCAAGTTGTTTGTGGAAATGGTCCTGAAGGATGGTCTAAGGATTGACAACATCAGGTGTTATTCTAGGAGAAGATTTTTTTTCCTTAAATGATGCATGAATTAGTTTTCTATGAGTTCCATAGTTCTCCATTACTAGTACATTCTATTTTTATAAAGATGTACTATGTTGTTAAGGACCAATTTTAGTATTTTGGTATGACTCAACCAGTTGTAGAGTTTTCTCTCGGTGTTTAGTCTTCCAGAAGGTGAAGGTTGAGCACCATGTTCCTAGTGGTTTTATTCTACTGCTTGATGTTCCCAAGTGGAAATTGGAGGACCTTTTGATGGACATTGTCAATAGTTTACCCAATGATAAAGGTGGTTATGATGTTATATGGGTGATCTTAGACCTTTTGATGAATTCATTTCACTTCATAGTGATCTAGGAGTTGATCTCAATAAAATTATTTTCAAGGTAGTACCTAGAGGAGTTAGTGAGGATTCATGGGGTTTTGAGGACTATTATCTATAATATCAATCCCCTTTTTACCTTTAGGGTGTAGAGATATCTCAATAATGATTTTATATCTCAGTTATTCCTTAACACCAATTTTTATCTATAGACAGATGGTCAGACATATTTGACTATCTAGACTCGAGAGGATATGTTGTGTGTGTATCCTAGATTTTGAAGGTACGTGGGTGAGACAACTACGCTTGGTGGATTTTTCATAAAAAAACAATTATCACTACACTATTGGTACAATCCATTTCGAATATATGTATGCCAATCTTTCCTATCTCTATTGTGGTAGATTGAGGTTAGAGAATTTTTTCTTATTGGGAAAAAATTGATAAAAAATATGATAGATAAGGTGCATGTTATCTATGAGTGAATATAGGTGGTACAAGATCTTAAAAAGTTTTATACTTATCATAGGTGGATGTATCTAGAGTTCAACATTGGATATGATGTGTTCGTGAAGGTGTATCCTCATCGTGGGAAGTGAAGGTTTAATTTAGGGAGTAATATTTCTCCTAGGTTCATTAGACCTTTTAAGGTGTTGGATTGGGATAAAGCCATGGATTATGAGTTAGAACTATCAACATAGATGAGATGGATTCATTATTTCTTCTGTGTATCACTAATTTTATAGTATCTTCATGATGATTCTCATGTCATTGGTTAGGGAGAACTATATATTGGAGATCGTGTGAACTTTGAAGAGCATCCTATCATGATTCAAGACCATCGTGATAAAGTGATGTGCAGGTGTGTTATCCCTTTGGTTTGAGTCCTATTATGGCATGGAGGCTTAGAGGAGTGAGACTAGGTGTGATATTCATATATGAATTCCCAATATCCCAAGTTTTTTAGTGCTTTAACTTTATTACTCTGATGCTTGTTTGATCCTTGGTTGAATGATTTATAAACCATCTTTTATTTTTCATGAGATCATTTTTCTTCATTAGTGTTATTCATGTTTTAGCCATTTCCTTGAGAGGTATCTCCCCCAAGAGAGTGTTTAGTGGTTAGTTGGTGATTTTGTGGGTTTTGTGTTTCATTCTTTGTTAGGTTGGAAGTGTTTATGTTATAGCAAGATCCTTTAGATTTATCTCATAGGGAAATTGTTCGAATACCTTTTTCCTTCTATATTTGTTTTAAATTTTCAAGGATAAGAACTATTTAATAGGTATCTTATATAATAGTCCAGACCTTCTATACATATTTCTTTATGTGTTTTAGGTTTTGTAGGTTCTAGGATAAAGATAAATGGAGGAAATAGGAGAGTTAAGCTGAAATTTCAGCTGTAGATCAAGGTTGTGGCATGGTGTCTTGTACTACACCATAATATCTATTTGGGAGATGTGGTTGAAACATGGATAGAGAGATATGGAATAAAGGCTCAAGATGAGACTTTTGGATAGTTCTTCTAGTTTTTGTATCACTATGGTGGTGGGGGGGGGGGGGTAGGCTATGATGTGGAGTCTGAGGAGGTAAGTTTTGGAAGTTCTTTCTTTTTTGAGGTTTCTATGCCATAGATCTGGTTTGTGGAGTATCCTTTTTATTTGGTTTTAGATTTCCGTGGAGTAGTGGTTACTTTTCATCATAGTCCTTCTACTATTTTATTGGATACATGGTGCCAATTGTTCCATTTTTCTCAGATGTGGATTTGACCAAGTGTGTTGGGGGTGGTCTATTTCCTTGCACTATAGTTTTGTCCTGTGAATCTTTGAGCCATGGTGTAGAGTGCTATTCCATGATATTCTAATTTATATTTTTCCTATAAATTAATAAATCCCATTAGTTTTTTTTTCTCAATAATTTCTCTCTCAATACCTATGTCCCCATGAGAGCTTTTTAGAAGTTCTTTGAATCCCCTATGATTAGATTCTACCCCTTCCTTCTAGAGATTGATCCATGGTGATTCGAGGTTAGTTTTACATTCTACAGTGGTTCTATTATTTTTCATTATTCTTATCCTTTATATAGAGGGGTTTTCTCTTCAAATTTATTCTTATTTCTATCAATTAATTATTTAGGGATCTCATTGGGGTGATTTTTTTATGGATTTTTTTTATTTCTCTATGAAAGAGGTAATCAGAGTTTGGCGCTTGGTGTTCGATTCATACTCAGAGAATATTGAGATCTTCATATTTTGGTAGGGGATCTATTATATTTATATTTTTATAGTGAAAGTTGGAGATTATCATTCTTTAATAATTTGGTAATATTGGAATTAATCTAATAAAGATAATAAATTAGAATTTAAAAGAAGAATGATATTCTGGTTTGGGTTTTTGTTTTCTATTTCTTTTATGGAAATTGATTCCTTGTGTTTTACTAACTTAGTGTTCTATCCCTATGTTTGGATGTTATTGTTATTTCAATTATTTATTTTCTAGAAAATTTGGAAATAAATTAAATATAGGATAATTGTAATGATATGGTTAAATAAATAAGCATGTTAATTTTATAACCATTCTTCATGTTTTTGTTGGAAAATGATGAAATGATAAAAAATGTTTAAGTTTATTAAATTATTTTAATAACTAATAATTTTATAGGTTTAATGTTTCTAAATAAGTTTTCATAATGAAACAGTTAATTGGATATGAGAATCAAAATGTTTTCTTACTAAGGATAAATATTTTGGTACTTAGTGATCCCATTCTTATTGTGGAAGTATTGTATCCCTTGGCTATATGAAATTATTTTATATCATAGGTGTGAAAGAAATTATTTTAAAAAGATGTGATCTCTATAAACTTTTAGAGCCTTAATTTTTTTTATAATAACCTTGTATGGTTGGTTTTCCTTTATGATCAATAGGCTGGGAGCATGAGGCTGTTTGACTGAAGTTAGTTTTAGTATGGTTGGAAACCTTGTATGAGCAATGGGATGGGAGCCCGAGCTATAGTAATGGTCAATTGGAGTGATGGTGGGATAATTTAAATTGTGTGAAATGGTGTGTGAAAATGGTCAGTTGAGATGAGTTTAGATCAGGGATTTCCCATTGATGTTCTTCTTACTCTATTTTTTTTGAATAGCCTATAGACAAGTTTTTATTTTTTGGTTTTCCACTTCTTGGTGTAGTCGATTTCTCTACACGACATGTGCGGTTATAATATGGTAGTTTATGAGAAGTATGATAATACTCAGATAATTTATAATTGGTAAAGGAATAAATAATAAACCAATGGGATGGGGTGTTGTTGATGGAAATAATGTTAAACATTTAATATTATGATAATAATGATGAGATACATGAATATGAGTAAAGAATTCATAGCTCCATCGACATTTGGATAAAGAGGATAAAAGGTTGATCACTGGAATAAAATTTTGGTAATAATTAATTAATAGTTATTAAATAATTAATTTTAATTTTAATTCTTGTGTGATTGTTTGTTTCCTAGACCTTAGCAGTTGTAGTCGAGGGTCCTGAGTGATGATAGAGATAGATGAGTCTATGGCTAGGTTGTTTCCCTTAGTGTGGGTTGTGAATAATAAATTGTATATTTTCTAATTTTGTATTCTTCCCCACCAGAGTTGGTTGGGAAACCGGCACCCAAAATTTTTGGGGTTGTTTTCTCTAACATCCAGGATAGTGAGGGAAAAAATGTATGAATTCTCCTTCTCCTCTCACTCCTTATATATGTTGATGAGAAGAAGTATGTTGGGATTTTATCTCTTAAAATATATGATGTGTTCCTACCATGGAAATGATTACTCATGGTTTTACTATGCACTTATTTTAAGACAACAATATCTTGAGGTATACCACCTAACTATATCTGGGAGTTGTAGTTTTGACTTCCCATAGGTTTATGTGCATGGGATATGATGACCTGAGGTATAATGCATTGACACAAGTTATATTGGATCTAGAGAATATAATTGTGTAAGAACCTATTTTTTTTCGTGAAAGACTTTGGAATATTTCTTGATGTTATTCTAAAGCAGCGCCTTCAGACGGCGTGCGATTCCGAGCCCCGGTGTGGCCGGAATTAAATTTTCAGTGCGTTCACACTGGAAACGCCAAATAAATGGGATAAATCCTAAAAGGTGTTTCGGATCAGAGATATGAGTGTACGGATGGGTCCAGAATGGGGTGTTTACCCTAGGAATGGCATAAAACTTGTCGGTGCAGGATGTTTGGACCCCTCGCCCACTTTCGGAACGTTAAACGGATAAATTAATTAATTAATTTATTCGTTTAATGGTTAAACTCAAGTATCTCTTAAACAGTAGCCCGGATTAGAAAACCTAGGGCACCGTTGAGTCCGGAGCATGCCATTTACCCTAGTAGGGGTGTAACTTTCGCAGGCGCGAGCCTTCTGTGGAAAACGCCACCAGGGGTGTTTTCGTAATTAAGTGGTCTCAAACGTTAGATTTTATATCTTTTGAACGGAGTATCGGATTAAAATTATGATACCACCTTTGTTCTCGGGAGGTGGTGTTTAACCTATGCGCGACTTAACTTTCAGTGCGTTTGGGGTTTTGGATGCGGATTTAAATTGGGTTGAGTTTTTTTTATTAAAGGGGTTAATTCCTTTTAATTTATTTAAGCCTCCCTTCTCCCTTCCCCCTTACCCATTCCTTCTCCCCTGGAGAACCCATCCTTCTCCCCCAAACCTCTCATCCTCCTCTCCTCTACTCTCTATATTGGCAGATTGACAACGAAGCCTCGACGGATCGAGGCGGGATCGCAGCGGACACATCGTTAACGACCGACGAACAAATCAAGGTAGGATTTATTCCAATTTTGTTTTCAGATTGAAGTTGATCTCGTAAAATTCATTCTTGCTCATATTGTTTCATCATTTTCTTTATCAATCGTCGATGACCGCACTAACACGATCATCAATCCATGTTCAAAGCCTATAAATGTGTCCGGAATCCATCCGTTATTCGCGTATATTCATCGCCCACCAGCCGATGGATCTTTGAGCGGAGGCACGAGCAGAGGGCACCAGGGCGGTCGGTCGGGTGGTCATCGGCCGGTCCGAGCAGGAGGCTCCGGCTGAGGCGAGCAGGCGCGGCAGGTGTTGGCGAGGGCGAGGCGGCCGGGAGCGTGGTCGACCGGAGGGGGCAGCAGGCCTCGGCGCGGGCGGCGGTCGTCCGAGGGCGTACTGTGGAGCAGCGGCCGGCAGGGTGGCCGGCCGGTGCTGTGGTCGCCGGAACACCAGGGTCGCGCGACCCTGGTGAAGAAGAAGACCCGCTATTGCGGGTCTTTGCCGGCTGTGACCTGCAAAAGTAGGCCACACAAAAGGGGAAAAAAGAGTGATAATGTTATAAAAAAAGGGGTCGCGGGGGAAGAAAATAAACAAGGGGGGAATCCCTAATTGGAGATAGAAACTCCATGCAATGAAAAAATAAATAAATAAATAAATAAATAAATAAAAGAAATAATTATTTTAATAATTATAATAATGTTATAATTATTAAAACGGTGAATCGGGCGTAACTTCCCCGTGCGTCGTCCAATTCATGTGCCGTCAGCGGCAGTGTGCCTATGCTTTCAATGCGGTCCTTTTAAGACCAACTTTGGGTATCTTTCGGTGACTCGTGGAGCAGGTCAATAAAACACCCTAGAAATAATAATAATTTTTTTTTTC
Organism: Viscum album; assembly: GCA_963277665.1. Classification (NCBI taxonomy): domain Eukaryota; kingdom Viridiplantae; phylum Streptophyta; class Magnoliopsida; order Santalales; family Viscaceae; genus Viscum; species Viscum album. The sequence goes on along the minus strand of OY728147.1, from coordinate 1,810,783,990 downwards.
AAAGGTTGGATCGAAGCTAGCTCAAGCACGGAGCATCTGATTAACGTGTCGTCTGCGGTAATTCGATCCTTGGATCAAGACGAACATTTTGAGATGGTCTCAGAGATTTTTAATTCCCAAGACGAGGGGCTCAGTGGCGCGACACATACATTAAAGTGGTTTAGCGCTTTTTCCAAGATTCTTGTTTTGAGCGGTGCAGACACATCCGAAGTCCGTTTTGAGCACCATTAGTGGTATTGTGACCCTGACGTTGAGACGAAGATTTCCAGGGTGATTTTAGGCATTGATGCCAGAGTTGAGGCATGGGCCCTACGGCCCGTCTTTCGAGCTGCACGCAGGTTTTTGTGACTTTTTCTTCAGACGTCCGTTTGGGGCGTGCGAGCAGTCAATTTTGGGTGTTTTTGCAAGAGTATTGCATTGGCGTAATCCGTCCGCTTTAATTCCGCACGATATTGCGGGCCCCACGGGGGCCGTTTTGGGAGTTGGTAGTGTTTTCCAACTTTATCACCGGGTGTCCGTTTTGGACAAGTGAATAGTCTAGCTTGTGTGCTTTTTCGAGAGGATCGCAACGGTGTGATCGATTCATTGTGTTTCGGGACCAGGGTGCAGGTCCCATGTAGAACCGCTTGTGTGCGGTGTGGAAAAATGCATCTTTTTCTCCGGATATCCGTTCCACTCAACTGATTAGTCCTTTTGATGTGTTTTCCCGAGGGGATCGCAATGGTACGATGCACCCGACTGTTTTTGGGGCTGAGGCTCAGGACCACGGGACGCCGTTCGGGTGTAAGGCGGTGTTGGCGACTTTTACGTCGGATATCCGTTGGAGCTGAGTAAGTAGTCTATCTCGCATGTTTTTCCGCTAGGATTACAACAGTGTAATCTGTTCAGGTGAGCGGAGCCTCTTACACGATCTTATTTAATGTGGAGGCATGTAAGGTGCTCCGACGGTGGTTCTTCTTGCTGTGTTCAGAAGAGAACCCTTGGCGTGTGATCATGTTCACTCCCGTGTGAGTGGAGTTGATGTTTGTAGAGATGTGGTTGGCTGTGCTGGAGCCGTGGAGGAAGCAAGTTGGAAAATTATGTTTTCGCCCTTTGCGTGGACGCTGGGTGTCATGTGCATGATAGCCTTTGGGTTAGAGATGTGGTATAATATGGGAGTATATGGGAATTCTTAGAGGTACATGATGTAGTATGTTCCTGAGAACGTTTGTGCTTGGTTTGGAGTTGGCTTGGGGCCACACGTCATGTGGGCCCCATGTGCGTGACGTGTTCTGCTTTACGTACCTTCGACCTCTTGCGACATAGAGGGTCCTCCTGTTCACGATGGTTTAGACCAGTCGGGTTGAGTGGTTTCCCCTGGTTTTGTTCTGGAGTTGGGTGGTTGCACGATACCCACTCCGAGTTCTGTTGGCTAGTGTTGTATTATCTAGTAGGGATGACCAGAGAAGTTTCAGGTTTACCCTTCAGCAGAGACTGGGCAGTGGGTTGCTCATCGACTTCTTCGGGTTTACCCTCCAATAGAGACTGGCCAGTGGGTTGCTCACTGACTTCTAGGGTTTACCCTCCAGCAGAGACTGGGCAGTGGGTCACCCGACACTCTTAGGGTCTACCCTCCAACAGAGACTGGGCAGTGGGTCACCCAACGACCTCTTAGGGTCTACCCTCCAGTAGGGCTGGGCAGTGGGTCGCCCGTCGTCTAGTTCCAGGTCTATCCTCCAGCAAGGCTGGGCAGTGGGTCGCCTGTCGACTTATTCCAAGTCTACCCTCCAGTGGGGCTGAGAAGTGGGTCTCCTAATGATATATTAGGGTTTACCCTCCAGAAGGGCTGGGCAGTGGGTCACCCGTTGACATTTCAGACACAGTCCTTTCTACTAGGATAGTCTGTGGCTTTACTCCGTGACTACCGGAGTGGGACCCTCATTTGTACGGGTCAGTGATGTGACAATTTTGACTTTGAACAGACCTCTCGACTGCGGGGCAGTGTCGTGGTGTGGTTTTACGTTCCCCCAGAACTCCCAAGTATGAGGGGAACTTTCCCCACTGAGACACGTCCTTGTGACATGGCCTAAAACCGTGCGGGCGATTCAGTGCCGCCCAAAGCAAATAGTGTCAAGGTGTGGTGATTTGAGCCCCTTGACTTGCAGTTTGGGGCAGACGTGCGGGATGCTGGGTATCAATGGTGTTTACTTCTGGGACTGTTGGCTACTCGCTTTCTTGGGCTGAGCTACGAGATGGAGATCCCCTTAATATCTTGTTCGGGCTTCTTGATTGAGCATATGAATATGTATATACCTTGTTCCAGTACCCACTCTTTGGTCTTGGTTACTCTCCCTCCGGGAGAGGCGAAGACGCGCGGGGTATGCCACGTGCTTTCCCTGTCTATCTTATCGTGGTTGGATGAGTCTACTCTCTGGCTATAGGTAGAGAAGACTCGACGAGAAGTTCTTCTTCTTACCATTTCCATCTCCTTGTGTTTGGACGAGTCTACTCCCTTTCTTTTGTTGGGTTGAGCTGGACTCTTTACTTCAATTTTAGTTGTACTCCTCTACTTTTCCTGTTCGCTCTACTGCTCACCCTTCGGTACCTCCTTTGTTGCTCCCTCGAGCCTTCGGGGTATCCTACTGAGTATTTTTATACTCACCCCTTCTTGGGCTTTTCCCACACTTGGTGTGCCCTTGCAGACGATGGACAGGTTGGTCGTGACTTCAGTGGAGCATAGGAGTTTAGGATCTTGGACCGCGTGTAGTGGTCGTAGTCGGGTTCTAGGTGGGGGGACCCTTCCAGCTATTTCTATTCTGTTTACCTATTTCCAGGTTGTGGCACTTCTGTGTGGGTGCGTGTTTTGCCCCTTTTCCTTTCAGTTTACTTTCAACACTTGCTTTGTACTGTAGAGGTCGATGCACATTTGTGGTTTATTTATAGTAGTTTCTCCTTTAATCTGTACTATTGCATTGAGTTATTGATGTGTGTGTGTGTACAGGTACTTAGGCAAAGGCCTCCCTGAGTTATTGTGCCTTCGGCGCTGGTCTCCAGCCCCTGGCCTATGGAGGCGGGCTTGGGGTAGTTGTGGCTCGAGCCCGGGTAGGGTCAGGTCATGACAAATTGGTTATGGATAGGATAATGATTATGATGAGATAGATATATTGACTGATTCCAACATGAGATGTTGGGCCCTACATGGGACTGAGGTAGGTAGGTCCGGGGCCCAAATCACATTAGGTGTGACTTGTAGGAGGGATGGGCATTAGACATAGCCGTTGAGTTGTGAGGGTGAAAAAACAGTGGTGAAGTGGATGTAAAGTACCTTAATTTATATATGTTTTTGATATAGAATGGTTTACTACTATGGATTAATTGGCGAGTGAGCTATGTTGAGGATGGGAAACTAGTATTACCTATGTAGGTGTTGAGTTAGTTTCATTTGTTTATTCACTAGGCTTTAATATGATTCTTTCAAATTTTTCATGAGAGGATGTAGGGAGGATCCTATTGAATATATATGTTATGCTCACCCTATATATATATAAATTTACTTTCAGGTCAGTAAGAACATATTTGTGGTGAGGCTGGGCATTACTAGCTCATAGGAGTTATTGAGCTACTATGAGGAGTTTCTAGAGTTCGTGGTCACTACCTAGTTTTACTTTGGTGCTTTCATTTTTTCATTAAATTTATGTATGAATTTACATGTATTAGGATTTCTTCTAGTTATGTATGGTTTTGATTGGTAGGTTATCCTTTTTATTGCTTTCTCCTTGAAATTTATAGATAGAAATTCCTCCCATGTGTGATTAATTTACCTTCGGTGTTAGTCACCAAACCATGGATTATTAGAGGCCAAATTTAGTCTTCATTATCTCTATTCTTCTATTTCTGGCCTAGGTTGAGTACCTTTGGATAGATTGGGTCATGGAAGAGTGGTATTAGAGGTGATGGTTGAGAGATAGAATGGAGTTTGGAGTTGGGAATTAGTGAGGATGCATGGGTTGGTAGGGTAATAGTATCAAATGGGCTTAGTCTATAATATAAAAAAGGAAGACCATCTAGGACATAAGATTTTGTTTCCACATATGATCTGATACATGAACCTTAAAGTTTATCAAGCATACTAAGTGAAGTGATTCTTCTTGCATGGTAGAGACCTAAGTAAAGATCATGCATCATGAGGTTCTATGCCTGTGTTTGAATTTGGTAAGACAATGGAAAATAGGTTAAATGAAATATTTTAATTAACTAACCTTAAAATGTTTTTTTATCCTAGGTTTAAGAGTACTACTATTTTTTATTTTTAATATATGGAACCAGTTCAAAATACCCACTAGGTTCATGTAGAATATTTTTAATAGGATGTTCTATGGGATCACCATATATTGGAGGTTGATGATGACGATGACACATAGATGATGACACTTTGAGAGTCCTAGTTCTAGGTTATACAGAGATACAATTTCACTATTTTGGATTAAGAGAAAGAGGATTGGATATAGGAGGTATAGATATCCTTCATTTTGATCTATTCATAGAAGGAGCATTGTGTTTATTTATCTATGATGATGTTATGTGGGTCAACTCAAAAGTTGTGGGTTTTGTTCCTTATAGATCATGAGGAGTCATCTGTCTCATGGGACACATTTAGGAATCAGTTTCAGGAGGATTTTTTATCTTTTATGTCTAAGGTGGCTTTCCGATAGAAGATCCTTACCCTTCAAAAATGTAGTTCCAATGTTCAGGAGTTCAATATCCACTATAAGAACTGTTTTATAGATGATGAATCTAGGGGCTTGTATTTTGAGGTGGTTTTGAATCCATAGATCCAATTCTAGGTTACTTTGTTTATATAAAATTATTATATTGAGGTACTATAGAGTGAATATTTCATTGAGAGGAAATTGGATAGGACTGGGTTGTCATGAGGTGGGAGTCTCCAAGACAACTCTCAAAGAAGAGATGTGATTGGGGGTTCTTAGTTTTCTGTCTAGAATAAGAATCTTTAGTCCACTGGGAGTATGTTTTAGTGTTATTAAACTCATTTATATAGTGACCTAAGACTTAAAAATACTTTATTTAATGATTTATGAAATAATTTCCCAACAACACATGCCTATGATCTAGAGGTATAGTGTCTTTGGAAGATTAGATACATAAACATGTCATCTTAAACATAAAAACAAAATCTTTATTTAAAACTCCACACAGTGCTTATAACTTTAATATATCTTCTAAAACTATAAAGGATAACCTTGTGAAAATACATAAGTAAAAGGTTAAGTTATAAATCCCAGTAAGGAAGTAAAAATGGAAATAAAGAATAACATGAGAGTCAAGTGGCATAACATGATATTATAAAGAATATGATCATATGAATGGAAACATGGAATACAAAAATGATATCATAAGATCATAGAATCATAAATTAGTGTAAATGAAATAAAACATTATATAATAAACATAATTCAAGGGACAATACTAATACCATCACCACAACATGGAAAAATTCCCATGGTGGACTGGGTTCACTCCCCATTCCCACAAATATAGTGTAAAAATTACTATGATGGATTAGGTTTACTCTGAAATCCCATACATAACATCTCATGAGATATAAATCTTTACCAAATACATTAGAGAACTGTATAATTCCAAGAACACCCATCACATAAATTAAAATCATACATATGCACACCATATGAGTAAAATAAACCATAAGCATGATCAAACCCTTGAGATGGAATTTTATTTCATAAATATGATTCAAGTAATAACTAAAGGCTAAATCATAAGGATTACAAATAGAATAAGGAATTAAATGTTTTTTAACTTAATTTAAAAAATGGAAATATTAATTGAACATGGAGTTACAATTTTTGGAATTCATGAGAGGGATTTAGGAGAATAAAGATTAAAAATGAACCACTTATGTGATGATTTATAAAAGAAGTAAGGATATTTTTAAAAAAGGAAAGAAAAAATTATTTTATATGACAAAAAAAATCGAATCAAGAGGTTTACACATAATATAATAATGGTTTTAAAAGATATTCATTATTTAAAAACAATTGATGAGATTGATTCTCAACACGAGACAATAAATATGATAGTTCCCTTAAATTGAGATTACTTAAGAGTGATAATTTCAAAGGAAAAAAACATGTATAAACATAGAAATAAAAATGATATTTTAATAGGTATATATTTAAGATACATATATACAAAAATATAATAAATTAATATGAATAAGGGTGTATAGAAAGGAGAAAAATAAAGAGAGCATATAACTCAAAAGTAGTGATGATGGTATGGAAGGCCCCTTATGGCTTAAGAAACAATCAAATAAAAACCCATTAAAATAGAGAGAGATTGAATTTGAAGTAAAAATGTCATGAATAAATATAACCCATGATTTTATATATCCAAATATCCATACACACACCATTTAAGAGAAATTTTGTGTATAAAAGAAAATGTGTCTCAAAGAAGGAAATTTTGAGATGAAACCCTTAACTCATGTCCAAAAGTGCTATGAAATTGAAATTAAATTATTAAATACTCAAATTAAGTTCATTATATATATACCAAAGAAACTTATTCATATATATTTAATTTTATAAGCTCAATATATAATCTTTTGTAACTTATTTTTAATATAGTTATTTCTTAGGTTGGTTAGTCATTGTTGTTCAGTTAATCTCTTCATAAAAATTTTGTATTGTTGACTATGGTCAAAGGTGTTGTAAAATAAATTCATGATCTCTATAATTGTTTAGGTTTTTGTATTTTATTATTCCATTGGGAAAATAATTATACATTTTCAAAGGTTATCCTGGAATACATTTAAATTAAGGAATGTACCTTGATAAGTCCATTTAAGGTGGTTCAAGTCACTACGAACATTTCTTATTAATCACACACGTAAAACGCCCAATATTAATCTTAAAAAATATTAATTTTGTTAAAATATCATATTATATAATTAAATAACCTTTTTAACCTACAATTTAAGGTGGTTATGGAAAATTGTACACTTTGTTCATGGAGGCAGCAGTCCACACACCCACATGACACTGTTTTCCTTTTTCTTAATGGTTTTTGAGGAAGGTATAAAATGAATATTAAATTAGTATAATAACACTTAATAATATTATAAATGATGGTTTTTATAATATCATCATTGATATAGGGTATTTGAGGGGTGTATAAGAATAAACCTGTAAGAGAAGTTGGGTTGAGAGTATTACCTCTCCCTTGGAGGTTCTCTATTGGGTAAGTCCTTAAGACTCCTTAGCTTGGTATTTTGGTGGGAATAAAGCTTCAAAGTTGTGTGGAAGGAGTTTTGGAGAGAATAGGTAATTTTTTTTGTTGATCGACATATTTTTAATTGCTGAATAAATGAGGTTGATGTGGTCTCCTTTTATAAGTGAAGAAAAGGGAACTTTGGTAAAAAATCATTATTTCTCAATAGTACCACTCCATTATTCAAGGAAAAAGGCTACAAATAATGGTCAATAATGGTGTAGATAATGATATAAGGTTTATAATACATCTACCATCTTATATTAAACATTATTTCATATGTTTAATTATGTTAAACAATTTTTTCCTAAATTTTCCCTTATCGTGGCAACTCCACTTTCACACTTGAAAATTAATTTAAATGGAAAAATTTAAAATTAAAATTATTTAATAATATGAAAATGATGATTTTAAATATTTAAATTATTTTATTAATAAATATTTTAAATAGTAATAGATATTAAATTTAGTGTTGTGCATATAACGTGTAAAAATTGTTTCTTAGAAAAGTGCAATTTAGGCTTAAAATTTATGTGTGGGATATAATTATTTTTTTTGATTTTCAAGAAATAAAGTGGTTTATTATAAAAAATTAAATTTTATGTGGTTTTAAAATCATTTCAAAATTGAATTTTACCAAAATAATGTTTAATTAAATAAATAGACCAAAAATTGTTTTTTATTAGAATTAAAATATTAATTTTGTTTTATAAAGATAAACATAGAATTTATAAATTTTAAAAAATATATTTAAAATGAATAAAATTATTTAATAAATAAATCAAAAGTTTTTATAAAATTATAATTCTCACTTATATACTAAGGAGGTAATAAATGTCACCGTTTTGGAAAAAAATATATTTTTCACTATTCATTTAAAAATCAATTATTTTATAAAAATCCCATAAATTAATATATATCTCGTTTAAACATGATGAATCCAAAAATAGAATTAATTTTATTATTTTAAATTAATATTAGTGGTAAAAATTAATTTTAAAATACAAAAATTATATTGTATTAGAAAAAGTTTTTTTTATAAAATATAACTTAAATTCTAAAATGTTAAAATGGGTTTGCAAATTAATTTTTTTAAAACATAAATTCACTTATAAACTACATATTTGGTCTTATAAAAAGGTTTCATGACTTTAAAATTCATAATTATTGCTCATAATCTTATAAAAGTCATGTCAATTATAAAAATAATATTTTTCACTATTCACCTAAAAATCAATTTTTTAGAAAAAACTAAAAATAAATCTTAAAATAATATTGAAATTATATATCCAAAAAATGAATTTTATTTTTTAAAATTAATTTATTGAATTTTTTATTTTAAATTTAAAATAAAATCCTAAAATACAATGAGAAATTATTTTTATAGAAAAATATTTTTTTAAAATACTAGTTGTTCGGATTCTAATTTTATATAAAACAATAATAAATCTAGAATTAATAATTGAATATTATATTTTATTAAAATCATCATTTAAAAATAATATGGTTAGTTTTATTTAATAAAAAGTACTACACATAAAAGATAAATTCTTAAACATAATAATAAATTATTTAAATTTCTATAAAATAATATATATATATATATATAAATATATATGAACATATATTTTATAATATAGTTAGTCCTATTCATACCTATTAATTCAATGGATAGGTCTTAATAGTATAAACATATCAAAATTTAGTTTTAGTTTGGTGTTGTGCATGAAGATAACTTTCAAACATATTTAATTTAATCAGAAGAAAACATATATTAAAATATAAGGTCATTACATTCTCACATATTAAATAAATGACACCCTTAAAATTTTAAAGCTCATATTATGGGAGAAATTTACATATATATCTCCTACTTAACTATACTTTGGTATTTAATCATGGGTCTATTTAAGAAATGATGTGATATTTCCCTATAAGCAATTTGATATGAGACCTTTGTAAAAAGAGATAGTCCATTCCTAATAGAATCCTTATAAGTGATGAAGAGATAAATACATTAGGCAAAACTTTCCTCAAACCTTTAATAATTTTTATACACCATGAATATAATAATTATACCAAAAAATGTTTTTTATTTATAGATAAATACCTAATAGGTCAAATATTACATGGAACAAGACATCAACAAATACAGAGTGAAAAATCATTATCTACCTCAACAATAGTCATTGTATAGAATTTTCATTGTTCCCATGATCTAGGTGGTGGTTGGTGTTTTTTTATTCTTGAACCCTCGGATTGGTGCATTGGGTTTTATAGTGATCAAATTCATCACATCTAAAACATTGAATCATTAATAGATCTTTAGGAAGAACATTATATTCATTCATTGCATCCTTCTTTTTTCCCTTGACAACTTGTTGCTTGATGCCATCATTTACAACAAGTAAAGTATTTTCTAGTCCCATTGAGTCAATTCCAATGGATATTATTCCCACATTTTTGATATATGGGTGGTTGAATATCCCTTATTTTATTATCTTCAATTCTTGAATTTTCATGCGCCTCCATCTTTATCTTCTTTTGTGCACTCAAGATTTAAATTATGGTTACATTTTTAATCAGGTTTCCTGAAAATTGTTTTTTTATAATCACCATATTTCTCAGGAAATATCCCATTATAATGAGTTTATTATTGAGGTAATCATCACATTATCCCTCATACCCAGGTTTCACATGGATCCTTTTAGTTTTATCTGTCACTAAAACTAAAAAAGGGTTAACATAAGTGTTTAAAAATTATCATCATAATAGGAGTATCCTATACCACCAAAGGTAAATTTAACCTTAAGGTTTATCACTTTATAATACCATCATGTTATACTATAATAATTTTAGTTTAAGCTATATCAATCTTTATTTAACCTATATCATTCATAGTTTAACCTATATCATTTTCAGATCAACTTATATCATCCTTGTTTCAATCTATACCATTCGTGATTCATCCTTGTTTAATTTATGTTGAGTTTTATCATACTTCTTAACCCAATAACTTAAATTAAATAGGAAATAAATCCTTTAAAGCTGTTCATAAATAGTAATTGATCAACCAAAGAATATCCCCCAGGAGTGTCTAACTATGTGTATAGTTAGGCCTCTTTGTCATGCACCCGACCAAGGTTGTGATAATACCCAACACACCATCTTGAGGGTTATTACCCCTAGATACAATCATGCGAAAACCTTCATCAACTTTCTTATATCCAAACAAGGATGTAATTTCAAGTAAAACCAAACAATATTCACTTTACCAAAATATTATGATGTTATCTTATACTTAGTCTTATCCACTTGGGTTCTCCCTAGGGGTTTCACTAATTTTCTCTCATACTAGTCTCCAGAAATAACTATAACTTTATCTAATATCAACTATAGAGACCCAAGACTTAAAAATAAATTATTTCATGATTTATAACATACTTTCACAATAATAAGTGGAAATGATATTTAGGTATAGTTCCTTTGAAATATTAGTTACATAAAAATATCATCTTAAACATAAAAACAACATCTTTATTTAAAACTCCAAATGATGCTCCTAACTTCCACAGATCTTATAAAACTATCTAGGATACCTTAGGGAAAATATATAAGGAAAATAGTGAATGAAAAGTCCTAGTAATGGAATAAACATGAAAATAGAGCATAACATGAGTGTCAAGTGGCATAACATGATATCATAAATAGGATGATCATAAGCATGGAAACATGGTATAAGGACATGACATCATAAAAATCACAGAATCATAAACACATGTAAATGAAATAAAATATGATATCCTAAAAATAATTTCAGGGTCACTCCCAATACCTTCATTATAAAGTGGAAAAATTCCCTTGGTGGATTGGGTTCACCCTCCATTCCCATAAACACATTGGGAAAAGTCCTATGGTTGATTGGGTTCAATATATAATCCCATACATAAGATCTCATGAGATATAAATCTTTACCAAATTCATTGGAGGGATATATAATTTTGGGACCAAACATCACATAAATAAAAATCATACATATTCATGCCACATGTAGAAAATAAACTATACATAAATCATAAGTATGATCAAACCCATGAGAAGGAAGTGAGTTTCATAATTTGGATTTAAGGAATAATCGAAGGCCAAATCATAAGGATCCTCAAGAGAAGAATAAATTAAATAATTTTTAACTTCCTTAATTTAAAAAATGGATATAGGTCTTCAACATGGATTTATAATGTATAAAATTAATTAGAATTATTTAAGAGAAGAAATAATAAAAATGAACCACATAGGAGATGCTTTATAAAATAAGTAAAGATATTTTTAAAGAAGGAAAGGCCATATTATTTTCTATGAAACTAGAAAATAACTAATAGGGTTTTATATGAAATAATTAGGATTTTTAGAAGATATTAATTGTTCATAAACATTTTATTGGGGTGATTACTAACATGATACAAGAAATAGGATAGTTCTATTAAATAATATTTACATAAGAGTGAGAATTTTGAAGGGAACTAAAAACATGTGTAACAATAGTAATGAAAAGGATATTTAAAGATTTATATAATAAGATACATAAATATAAAAATATAAAAATTAATTGGGATAAGGTTGTGTAAAAGGGATAAAAATAAAGATAATGTGTAACTCAATAGTAGAGAGGGTGGTATGGAAGATCCCTTATGACTTAAGAAACATTCTAATAAAAACCCATTGAAAGTGATAGAGATTAAAGGTGTAGTAAAAATATCATGAATAAATATAATCCATGATTTTATACATCTAATTGTTAGTATACACACTATTTTAAATAAATTATGTGCATAAAAGAAAATGTGTCTCAAAGGAATAAATTTTTAGATGAAACCCTTACCGCATGTCTGAAAGTTCATTTCACTTGAAATTAACTTCCGGAATAATTAAATTAAGTTAGTTATATATATAATAAATAAACCTTTTCATATTTATTTAATTTTATAAAGTCTATATATTATATTTTGAGACTTATTTTTAATATATTTTTCACCTTCGTCGGTTACTCGGGGTTATTTGGTTAATTTCTTCATAACAATTTAGATTTATTGATCATAGTAAAAGGTATTGTAAAATAAATTCATAATACAAAAAATTTTATAGGTTTATTTCCTTTATTATTTCATTTGGATGATACTTATACAAATTTAATGGTTTTCCCAAAATAGATCCAAATTAATAAAGGTGCCTTGATAACTATTTAAGGTAGTTAAAGTTACTACAACTATTTATTGTTAATCAAAAATATAAAATTCACAATATTATTATTACATAATATTAATGGAATAAAAAATATTATATTATTTAAATAAATAATATTTTTGAATATACCAATTAATTTGGTGATTAAAAATTGAACATGTTATTTATAGAGGCGGTAGTCCTCACACCCACATGATGACCTTATCCTTTTTCTTAATGATTTTGGAGGAAGGTATAAAATGAATATTACATTAGTATAATAAAATTTATGAATAGTTACATTTATAGTGTTTTTTGTACCATTATGCATATAGGTTATTTTAGGGGTGTATAAGAAGAAAAGAGTATGAAAAGTTTGGTTGAGAGTATTACCTCTCCCTTAGAAGTTCTCCCTCATGTATATCCTTAAGACTCATTAGTTTGGTCTTTTGGTGAGAAAAAGGATTAAAAGGAATGGTAAGGGTGTTAAGGAGATACTAGGGTATATATTTGTTCGATCCAATTCTTTTAAATTTATGGATAAATGGGGATGAGGTGGTCTCTTTGTATAAGTGAAGATCACTTTTGTAAAAACTCATTATTTATCAATAATAACACTATATTTTTCAAAGAAAAAGGCCCTAAAAATGACCAATGATGGTCTGTATAAGGTTATAAGGTTAATAATCTCTCCAACATCCAATATCAAACACGTTTTTCACATGTTTTAACTTTTGAACTATGTTAAGTCACTTTTACCCTAATTTACCCTTATCGTGGTAAATCCAATTTCACCCTTGGAAAATAATTTTAATGGAGAAAATTAAAATTAAAATTATTTAATAATTTGAACATGATGATTTTTAATGATTTTTAATATTTTATCAAATAAAATTTCCTTGAGTTATGGAAATTAATTTTAGTATTTGCGCATATAAAAAATAAAAATCATTTCTTAAAAAAAGAATATATTTGACTTAAAATTTATGTGTGGGATAAGATTATCTATGTTTTTGATTTTCAATAAATAAATGGGATTATTATAAAATAAATAATTTTTTTTGGCTTTCAAATCAATACAAAACTGATTTTTTTCTAAATAATGTTTAATTAAATGAAAAGACCAAAAACAGTATTTGATTTGAATTGAAATATTAATTTTGTCTTAGGAGGTTAAAAATTGGTTTTATAAATTTAAAAAAATATATTTAAAATACATAAAATTATTACTTAAAAAAATTAAAGGGATTTATAAAATTCTAATTCTCACTTATATATTGATAAGGTAATAAATGTCACCATTTTGAAAAAAATGTATTTTCCACTATTCATCAAAAAATCAATTACTTTAGGAAAATACAAAAAATAAATCATAAGATAATTTTCACATAATGAATCAAAAAATAGAATTAATATTGTCATATTCATCTTATATAAGTGTGAAAAATTAATTTTAAAATACAAAATGTACAATTTATTAAAAATATTTTCTTTAAAATATAACTTAAGTTATAAAATGTGAAATATGGGTTTGTAAATTAAAAAAACATTTTTAAAATTATAAATTCACTTATAAAATATATATTTGGTCTTATAAAAAGGTTTCATGAATTTATAATTCCTACTTATATACTAATAATGTCATAAAATTCATGTTATTTACAAAAATGGTATTTTTCACTATTTGACTAAAAATCAATCTATTTTTGGAAAAACCCAAAAATAAATTTTAAAATAATAAATTAAAAAATAAATTTTATTTTTTAAAATTAAATTTCAATAATTTTTTATTTTTAATTTAAAATAAAATCTTGAAATATAATGATAAATTATTTTTATAAGAAAATAACTTTTTTAAATTCTAGTTATTCTTATTATAAATTTACATAAAACACTAATAAATTTATAATTTACCAATCAAAGTTATATTTTATTAAAATCATCATTAAAAAATAATATATTTCGTTTTATTTATTAAAAATTACAACACATAAAAAAAAATATTCTTAAACATAATAATGAATTTATTAAATTTGTATAAAATAACCTTTATATATATAAACATATATATATATATATGTATTAATATATTTAAAAATTCAGTATATCATATTAATACCTTATAATTAAATGGATAGGTCTTAATATCCTATACATATCACATTTTTTATTTTTTCAACGTTGCATGTAAAGAAAGATATAGAACATATTTGACTTAATTAGAAGACATAATATATTAAAATCTAAGGTCATTACAATTTCGCAAGAGCTAGAAATAATTAGTCCCTAGCCAGTGGGTCAAGTGTGGTTTTCTTTTCTTACAGATCTCATGATCATTATAAGTGAGAGTTCCTAACCTTCCTTAGTTGTCAGTGTGTAGATTGTGGCCCATTTCAGGACCAACCTTTGCAATAGTTTTAGTCAAGGAGAAACATTGTGGTGTTATAACTTTGAAGAAGTAGAGAGGGGATGAGGTAGGATGAGGAAAACCGTATGATGTACCTTATCCTTAGGGACAAAAATTAGAGTGAGGCTATGAAGGTGGTCAACATTAGAGCTTAAGAGACCATAAAGCAGGACATGATATGATGCATACCTTAGTGTTTCCCATTCCTTGAGAGCCTAACATCATACAAGGTACCATATGCATGTTTTCTACTTGGGTTTATGGATTTTTTGATTATAAAGATACATAATATTTTTTTCCACATACTCTTTTCCATGTTTTGGGAATTGATGTGGAGAGGCTTCAAATTCCCTTGGTGTTGACTACTCCAGTTGGAGGTAGAGATAGTTTGTTTGATGTGTGTAGAAACTATGAATTGGTTCTAGGGAAACACTACTATTGGGAAGATTTCCTATGTTTATGGATAAAACCATATGACTTCGTACTTGGCATGGATTATCCATATTCGGTGCAGGATATCATGAATTTATTTAGTAGGAACATCATATTCTATGATGCTGAAGAAGACCAAGAAGTATTCGTTAGTGAACAAGACCCTATGATGGGCTTAAGGAATGTTCAGTATATATATATTCCTTATTGGATGAGTTGTTATTGAGTTGTTTTAATGTTCAATTGGTGGAATTTCCTAGGGATTTTGAAGAGTACCCTGATGTATTTCTTGAAGAGGTTGTGGCACATCTCACTTGTTGAGAGATCGAGTTTGGGATAAATCTACAACAAATTATCTCTCTAATATTAATGTATCTATATAGGATGGACCCTTATATGTTGCGAGTGATGAGGATCTAGGTTGATGATCTCTTAGAGAGAGGATTAATTCAGCCTAGTGTGTCACCTTGGGGAGATCCATTTTTTTTCAAAGAAGGAATATGACAGTCTATGGTTGTGTATCAATTATATATATTTGAATTAGGTAACAGTGAATAATTTATACCTAGTTTAATGGATTGATGACTTACTCAATTAGTTAATGGGAGAGATATTTTTCTCAAAGATAGACTTTTGGCCCAGATATCGTCAAATGCAAGTAAATGATGAGGATATCCCGAAAATTTCTTTCTAATGTTGTTATTGGAATAATGAGTTTATTATGATGTTTTTTTCTCTAATTAATGATCTAGTTGTGTTTATAGGATTGATAAAGGCTGTGTTCCATGAGTTTCTAGACCAGTTCATAGTTTTCATTATCAATGGAATCCTTCTGTTTTCATCATCAGAGGAGGATCACACATAGAATTTGTGTGCCATGTGGGGGGGGGGGGGGGTTAGGTCTCACTAACTATCTGATAATATATCAAAGTTTGAGTTCTAGGAGTGTGAGGTACATTTATTTTGGAATTTCATGTCTCAACATGGAGTATCTATTGATCCTTTAAAATTTGAGGTGATTATTTCATGGGTATCCCACAAGAATGTTATAGAGGTGTTGAGTTTTCTTGTTCTAACTGAATAATATAGAAAGTTCATACCTGATTTATCTTATATTGAAAATCCTATGACAATGTTGACTAAATGATTTAGTTGTTCATATGTACTGAAAATTTCCACATTTCTTTCAAGTATTTGAAGGAAAAGTGTCTACCTCTCTAATTCTTCATCTACCAAATGAGGGTATTGTGCCTGAGGTTTAGTATGATGCTTCATGTCTTGGTTTGGGTTATATGTTGATATATTAGAGGGTCATTATCTCTTATAGATATCAATAATTAAAACCACATGAATTTAACTATGTCACCCATGATCTTTAGCTTACTATGGTTGCATTTTATCTAATATTGTGGAGACAATACGTTATCAAATAAAATTTTGTGGTCTCCATGGATAAAAAAATCCTGAAGTATGTCTTCTCCCATTATTAATTGAATCTATAAAAATGATGATAAATGGAGTTCCTGGTGGGCTACGACTTCATAATTTACTTTACACTTATTAAAGGGATTTTTAGCAGATTCCTCAAATAGAAAGTTGAAAGGTGGTGCTGTGTGTGAATCTGGAGACTCTTAGAGTATGATAGAAGAGTTAGAGACATTAGAACTTTATAAGGGACCAATTTATGGTAGATTTTGTCTTTACTATACAATAGTTCCATCTTTCTTAGTACAACAAGTGTAGTAGTCCCATCTGATGGATTTTGTGGTAGAGGTTTGGCGTGATCAAGTTATTTTTGGAAATGCTCATGAGGGATGGTATGAGGATGGATAATATAGGGTGTTATTATAGGGGAATATTTTTATTTATTTAGAGATGCATTAATTGGTTCTCTATAAGTTCTAGATTTATTCCTTAGTAGTATATTATGGTGTGAAAAAAATGTACTGTGTTCTTAGGGACCCATTTTTTTGGTCTGGGTTTAAGTGTTACTGTGTAGAGTTTTTCTTTTGGTATTTGGTTTTTTTGAAGGTGAAGGTTAAGCACCATGTTCCTAGTGGTTTACTTCAGCCACTTTATATTACCCAATGGAAGTGGTAGGGCCTTTTGATGGAATTATTTACCAGTTTACCCAAATATTAAGGAGATTGTGATGATATATGGGTGATCATGGACCATCTGATGAAGTCATATCTCTTATTAGAGATCAAGGAGTCACTCTTAGAAAAAGTGTTATTGAGGTAGTACCTGGTGGAGGTAGTAAGGATTCATGGGGTTTCAAGGATGACCATCTCTGATCATGATCCTTGTTTTACCTCTAGGATTTGGAGAGGTGTATAACATGCTTTTGGATATTAGTTACACCTATGCACCAATTTTTATTCACTGAAAGATAATTAGATATAGTGGACTATCCTAACTCTAGAGGACACGTTTCATAAGTGTATCCTAGATTTTGGAAGTACATGGGTGTGACACATAAACTTGGTGGAGTTTTCTTATAAAAAAAATCATCACACCACTATTGGTATAGCCCCTTTCGAAGCTCTGTTTGTCTATACTTACTAATCTCCATTATGTTGGACTGAAGTCAGAGAATCACCTATTTTTGGGTCAAAATTGTTACAAAGTATGGTAGGGAAGGTGAAGGTGATCCATGAGTTAATTAGAGGGAACAAGATCTTAAAAAGTACTATGATTATCTTAGAATGAAGAATTTGGAGCTCTACATTTGAGATCATTCATTCTTAAAGGTATATCCTTATCATGGGATGCAAAGTTTCAATTATGGGAGTAAGATTTCTCCCAGGTTCATTATTAATTTTTAGGTATTGGATCGGGTTAGAGTTGTGGATTATTAGTTAAAACTACCCCTAAAGATGAGTTTTATTCATAATTTCTTCTTTTTATCATATCTTCACCATTATCTTCATGATTATTCTCATGTTATTTATTAGGGTTAAATAGATGTTGAAGATGGTGCGACCTTCATGGAGTGGCCTATCGAGATTCAGGATTATCGATTGAAAGTGTTAAATGGGCATGCTATCCCTTTGGTTTGTTTCAAATAGAGGAATGATGGATTATAGGAGAGAACTTGGGAGTGGGACTCATAGATGCATGCCTAGTATCCTATTTCTTTCAGTGACTGGCCTTTCCTATTTTGATGCTTGTTTGATCCTTGGTTGGATGATTTGTAAACTCTTGGCTATTTTTATGAGATCATTTATTTTGGTCAGATATGTGCTCGTTTTAGCCTTTCCATTGAGAGGAATATCAAACATGAGAGTTTTTATTGGTTAGTTTGTGATTTGATGGGGTTTTTCATTTGTTTCTCTGTAAGGCTGAAATTGTTTTTATTATAGAAAAACCCTTGAGAGGTATCTTGTGGGGTGGTTGTTCAGATCCATTTTTCTTTATGAGTTTGTTTTAAATTATTTTGGAAAATAATTATTTTATAGGTATTTTATATAATGGTATGGACCTTATAGACTTGTTACTTCATGTGTTTTAGGTTTTGGAGGTTCTAGGAGAAGGATCCATGGAGTAAGGAGAAGAGTTAAGTTGAAATTTTAACTGTAGACCAAGGTTGTGACATGGAGGTTTGTGCTATGCCATTGAGTCCAGTCAGAATATGAGGATGAACCATATATAGAGAGAGGAAATTTAGAGTCTTAAGAGGATAGGTTTGAGTGGTTATTCCAGTTTTTGTATTGTGGCTTTATGGGCTTCGAGGAGGTATGTTTTGGTAGTTCTATCTTTTTCAGGGTCTTTATGACTTAGAGATGGGTTGCACTATAGCCTTTATCTTTGGATTTTGAATTCTATGGCATGGTAGTCCTTTTTCACCATGGTCCTTATCCTAGTTTTAAGGATCTATAACATAAAGCTTACCATTTATCTTGGATGTATATTTAACCAGGTGTGTGGTGGTGTGGTCTGTAACGCCCCGACCCCAGCTACCCAGAGTCGGTGCATTACTTCGTAACATTGGCATGATCACAAAAGATCAAGTATCGAAAGACCGATTAGTTTAGTAGCCTTGGAAACACTAGATACATTCATAAATGTTACATTACATTATAAAGTGAAAATATACAATAACAAAGTCTCCATAGTCCACACTCATATCCTCTTCTGACTATCCCTGCAGGTCATTCATAAAATACTTCTTCACATCCTGGAAAATATTAAAACATTGAAAGGGGTGAGCTCAGATGCTCAGTAAGGATAACAATATTGTGAAAGCTTTCATAAATAAACATTAACATTTAAGGCAATGTATAACTAAAACAAAAGCCTTTTAAACATGAACTTTAACATAATATGGAAAAAGTAAAATGAGATAATGCCATTTACTTATTCACATGGATATTCTACTGGTCAAATAATCACATTCAATATCAATAACCACTTTCATAATGATGGAATGCATAATGCCAGACTATCATAACCACGTAGTCAAGGCCTCGTGCCAAGACCACAAATAAGATTTTGTCAAGGCCTCGTGCCAAGACACTAGTTTGTCTCATGAGACCTACTGATGCATCGAGGAGCTATAGTAGGCTCCACCCATCACTTATTAAGTCCAATGCATTCCCCATATGAATAGGTTTAAACATATCATAAACCGTAACATAATCGTATCACATAAAACAAGCATAAAGGAAACACAACATTTCCACATTTCAATCACAAGATATCAATACAACACATTGATGTAATAAAAACACTTTCAAAACCATTTTCAATACCAAAATTAAAGAAAATTAAAACTTTGTATTTATTTTTCATTTTAAAAAGTTATGGCTTGTAGAGGAAGCCGAAACTCAAATAATGGTCACGACGGCAGAGAAGTCGTTGTTGCCGCATACGTATGACAAAAACATTCCCTTTTGTCATTTAGTAAAACTCTTCGTATAAAAAAGATTCCTTTTGGATAAACGTTAAAGTCAATGGGGTTTATACACCGTATAAAAGAAGGTTTTGTATAAAACAAAATATGCCTCAATGAAAAGAGATTGAGATGAAGTCCCATAAAAAGATAATTTTTAAAATAAAATAGATATATTATGTGTATTCACTATACGTACACATAAATAAAGTACAAATACAAGATATGACATAATAATATCATGACATAATTTGAAAGTAGGAGATTAACCCAAAGAATGGAAATTGGGTTAAGAAATTCCCTTACCTCGTGTCCGACTTGAATCAATCGTTCTTTAACCAACTTAATAATAAACTAGAGTTAATTTATATTTACTTAAGAACCTTTTTCATGTTCATTATTCCTTTTATATCACTTATTACCATGTTATGAACATTATGTAATTATTTAAGTTAATAACAGTCATTTTGTCGATCTTAGGTACTTGAGTCAAAAATAAACATCTTATAATTACAAGTTGGTCATGTGGTGAAATATCCATTATATCCTGAATTATATTCATGATTTAGATATCATATATCTCATATATATCCAGTATATACATGCATTTATAATATTCCATAACGTTTATAGGTAAGAAACGAAATGCACCGTTCATGGAGACGGTAATCCGTACGTACGCATGAACTCTACTTTCATTTCTATTTCATATTTAATGGAATGAAGTTATAATTATATAAAGGTATAATATAATTCCAGTATAATATAATGTATAATACCATTTAATCCATCCTTTATACATCCCACATATGGCATTAACGATTCAAATCACTTTGAGGGGGCGGTAGTCCACACTTCCTAAAATGAAATTATCGCGTTTACCCATAATGGAAATCATAAAGTATGCCACAAATGAGAAATAAAGAAGCATAAGGAAAACATAAAAATAATATATATATCATATATGAAAACAGTGTCATCAAAATGGCCACCATTAGAGGTGTTATATGAGTGTTGAACAATCATCGTTTCGTGAGGGAGATATTCGCCATCCACAGAAACAGTATGTTCTTTAACCATTAGATGTACGTGTGTGTAAGTGTAGCTAGAATAATTCTTATAACAACATCCTATTATATTGAGGATACTGGTGTTGTTACAAATTAAATTAATAAAAAGATTTTAGAGGGTTGGATAAGCAAAATAAAACAAAATAACATAAGAGAAGACATTATCTTAAAATCGGGTAACTCTTTTGATTTGAGCCAAAGGCATCCTTGGGAAGAATTATGCCCAAAGTGATGCTTCTAGGAGTAAGTTATGGAAGTTGGGATAGTATTTTGGTAGAGTTTGGCCGATCAAAAAGGCTTTGAAAGTGTGAGTAAGGTGGTAGTGGTGGGGGCCTTTTATAAGTGGAGAGGAGGGGCACTCTTGGAAAGTAATAAAATGTTACTTTATTATACAATGCTTTTCGGATTATAAAGGTCCCAAACTTATATAATTAGAGGATAAGGTGATAAGGTTTAGAAATCTACTCATCCAATAGGTTTTTGACAGGTGTAAGCCTTGGATTTTACATTATCTTTTCATTTTATTTAAATCGTTAATTAATGAGGTAATCGCTGCATCATCATGGTGTCATAAATGATTTAATCTATTTAATGTCTAAAAATTATAAACAAAATATCATGATGTATTAAATCTTTTTATCTTTCTAATGAATATTTATAGTAAAAAATATGACTTGTATAACCCCATTTAATTTTTTTTTTAGTAAAACAACTTTTGTTTGTGACATTTTTATTTTAACTTTAAATAAAAAGTTATTTATGTCATTTTCCTACCAAAGTGGCTCCATGGGGTCCCCAAGTTGACCCATGTATTTTATTGGTCGTCCATGACTCATAAAATAGGTTTAGGACAAGTTTGAAGGTCATTTTATATTTTTATAATATCATTTTTACCTTGAATTTCACTAATTACCTTTAATCGCGATTAATTAAACTTAAAAGTTACTATTCACCAAAAAATTATTTTAATCCCATTGAACCACATTTTACTTCCTAATGACAAACATTTAAGTAGGATTTTTGAAAATCAAATCACAGAAGTGGTAATATTTCATTTAAATGAAAAAAATCAGTTATTTAACTACCACTTAGTGGTTTCACTATTCATCAAAAATTGAAGTTTTTCAGAATAGTGCCAAAATTTTACCCTAAGATATAATTGATATTCTGAATTAAAAAATGATGTATATTTTATGAAATTACAAACATATAATTTTCATTAATTAATTTCATAATTAATTCCCTCTGTCACAATAAATAGCGTGTTTTTAAGAAACAATATATATCAAAAGATTGACAATTGCTTATGTTCAATTTCAAAGTGAAAATAATTCTAATGACTACCATTGGATAAAATGGTAAAAATATATTCTAATTATAATTTAAAACCACTCAATAGTATAATTTATCATTATAAATTATTTTTATTAAAAAAGTTGTTTTTAAGTATTTTTCACTATTCATAAAAAAATTGGAAGTTCTCAGAAAGTTACAAAAAATTCAACTTAGGATAATTTCGATATTACGAATACAAAAATAAAGTACATTTTGAAATATAAAATTTATATAATTTAAAAAAGTGGGTATTACTAATCATAACTGCTACTTTTATTGGTCGCGGTGTGTTAGAATCTCAAACTTGTGTACAATGTAAGCTATTGCATTATTGAAAGAGAAGCATATCATGGAAGCTCGGGGTGTTACATTCTCCCCTCCTTCAATAAATTGCGTCCTCGCAATTTGAAAATTTTCTTTGAAAATAAAAGGTTGAAAATAGAAAATATATTTGTGGAAAACCCTCATCAGAAATAAGGTTAATAGAAATATAACATTAAAATATAGAAAGATAAGTAAAAAGGTCACCCGAGATAGCCCATACTAGGATTATATGAAAATATGGATATGGAAGAAAAACAAACCATCAAGGTCTGATGGAGAGTCGTAGAAAACTGGATTAGGAGAAAGTTAACCATAAGAAAATCACAAACTTGTGATTGGTTAAATGGTCATTGAATCCCCAGTTGGAAAAGTTAACCGGCAACGTTTTTGTTTTAAGTTACCTTTTATAAAGTTGAGGAATTTATTTAGGAGATTTACTAAGAACGTAAGGGAATATACATACTGGTCATGTAGACTTTCATTCTTTAATAAATTTTTACCACAAACCCATCTTTCACTCTAAAAGGTAATAGAACTCGAAAATATCCTATTTATCATAATTGTATAAGGTTCCAAATATTAACACATACCATTTAGATTAGGAAAACTTTTTGTAATAACCAGGGACTTCCTGTAGGCTAGTGGTAGGTAATAAAGGCCTGTCACACTATGGTTGTGGGTTCGATTCCTGCAGCTTTGTCCGACGCGACGGGTTATACCCCACCCCGCGGGTTGTCCTTTTCCTAAAACTATAGTATTATAATATTCCAAAAAAAATCTTCATAAATGTTTTAACCTTAAACAATAATATCCAAAGATCAACTTAATCAATTCCAACCTTTATAGTTATCCAAAATACCTCCATCCAGACTTTCTCTAAAGGGTCCTTAAATTCCAAAATCAATTGTAACATTAGATTCCCTAAACAAAGTAAAGTTTCTCTTATTGTCACATACAAAAATATGATTACCTTCATCATATTAAAACCTTAATGAAATCAACATGTACTGCAGTACAATCCTTATATATATCACATTATTCTTATAACCATAATCTAGATCTTGAGTCCAAAAACACAAATACAATAATTATTCAACTTCATCTGTAGTAACAGCATAAGCTTGGCCTTGATCCCTTGGCCTTTTCTGAGGTAAGTTTCCCTGACGCTTAGGACATTCATTTGCATAATGCACCATTTCCCTACAATTGTATCATTCAACATTGATAGCCTCTTTCTTTCCCTTGCAATCATGAGCCTGGTGACCTTTTTCTTCACATTTATAACAAACTCCCATTCCTTTTAGGAAAGCACCGGGGTGATTCTTCCCAAAATTATCACATAATGGAAAATCCTTCTTTCCCTTTTTCCCTTTATCTGTCTCTTGTTCCACTATTCTCTTCTTCTCTTGCTTTACTTTGTTGTCATAAGACTTAGAGAATTCCTTTTCCGTCTTGATAGCACACAAGACAATATCTTCGTATGACGAGAAGGTTTGTGAGACTAATGCTCGACGAAGAAATGGTTTTAACCCATCAAAGAAATGATCAATCTTACTTCTTGGGTTACATATATAATCTGCATCATATCTTGCTAACCTTGTAAAGTTAGTCTCATACTTTGCGACATTGTCATCCTCGTTTTGTCTCAGACTCAGAAATTGCCTTTCCATATCTGCTCGATGGTCACGAGGAAAGTATTTTTCTAAGAAAAAATCTTTGAACTCTCTCCATTCCATACTTGATACTTATTCATCTTCCTTTGTATTTTGAATCAGTGACCACCATTGATCAGCATCTCCAGTGAGGCGGTAAACTGCCATGATAACCTTTTCCCTTTCACTACTCCCCAAGGCATGGAATATTTTTTCTAAGGAATTTATCCATTGCTCAGATACTAAGGGATTTTTAATTCCATTGAATGTTGGTGTTTGTTGCCTCATGAAGCGGTCTAACATTGATCCTCCATGTTGCGGATCAGGGTGATCCATACGAGTAAGGTTATTATTCATAACCTGGGTGAGTTGTCCCAGTATAGTAATAAGTTTATCAGCACCAGTTGTATCTCCAACTCCAAAATAATTATCTTGAGTAGGAGGGAAATCCCTACATGGAGTGCGTGCATTGATATGGTTTCCATTCCTTCCACTAAGTGCCATTTCTGAACAATGGCATAAACTAGATTAGTTTATGAATCAAAATACATAATTCCATACTTATAAAATACTTAATGTAAATTGAACGGTTTATGGATATAATCCATAATCATAATTTTTTTTTCTTTGAGTAAGTATATACTCATAACCCTTCATATTGGTTTGTAAAGAAAACGAGAATTATCCTAAGCATATCCCTCGGGAGTGTCGTAACCAAGAGTGCAGCAAGGCCCGTTGTCGTGCACCAGTTTCCGTTCGAGTCTAGCTCAAAGCGGTGTTTTCGGGTTCTACCCCTAGGTACATCTGTGCCAGAGCCACCTCTACCTGCTCGTATCCAGACATGGATGTATTGCTTGGAAAACTCACAAAATCTCTATAATACCAAAATTATAGGAAGTTCTTCTATACTAATCCTGAAAGTCTATCTTTGGGATATGTGCTCTAATCAGAGTTTATCTAAATTTAGCTTCCAAGGTTAGTACTAAACTGCCTCTGATACAAACTGTAACACCCCGACCCCAGCTACCCAGAGTCGGTGCATTACTTCATAACATTGGCATGATCACAAAAGATCAAGTCTCTAAAGACCGATTAGTTTAGTAGCCCTGGAAACACAAGATACATTCATAAATGTTACATTACATTATAAAGTGAAAATCTACAATAACAAAGTCTCCATAGTCCACACTCATATCCTCTTCTGACTATCCCTACAGGTCATTCATAAAATACTTCTTCACATCCTGGAAAATATTAAAACATTGAAAGGGGTGAGCTCAGATGCTCAGTAAGGATAAAAATATTGCGGAAGCTTTCATAAATAAACATTAACATTTAAGGCAATGTATAACTAAAACAAAACCCTTTTAAACATGAACTTAAACATAATATGGAAAAAGTAAAATGAGATAATGCCATTTACTTATTCACATGGATATTCTACTGGTCGAATAATCATATGCAATATCAATAACCGCTTTTATAATGATGGAATGCATAATGCCAGACTATCATAACCACATAGTCAAGGCCTCATGCCAAGACCACAAATAAGATTTTTTCAAGGCCTCATGCCAAGACACTAGTTTGTCTCATGAGACCTACTGATGCATCGTGGAGCTATAACGGGCTCCACCCGTCACTTATTAAGTCCAATGCATTCCTCATATGAATAGGTTTAAACATATCATAAACCATAACATAATCGTATCACATAAAACATGCATAAAGGAAACATAACATTTCCACATTTCAATCACAAGATATCAATACAACACATTGATATAATAAAAACACTTTCAAAACCATTTTCAATACCAAAATTAAATAAAATTAAAACTTTGTATTTATTTTTCATTTTAAAAAGTTATGGCTTGTAGAGGAAGCCGAAAATCAAATAATGGTCACGACGGCAGAGAAGTCGTTGTCACCGCATACGTACGACAAAAAAATTCCCTTTTGTCATTTAGTAAAACTCTTCATATAAAAAATATTCCTTTTGGATAAACGTTAAAGTCAAAGGGGTTTATACACCGTATAAAAGAAGGTTTTGTATAAAACAAAATATGCCCCAATGAAAGGAGATTGAGACGAAGTCCCATAAAAAGATCATTTTTAAAATAAAATATATATATTATGTGTATTCACTATAATTACACATAAATAAAGTACAAATACAAGATATGACATAATAATATCATGACATAATTTGAAATTAGGAGATTAACCCAAATAATGGAAATTGGGTTAAGAAATTCCCTTACCTCATGTCCGACTTGACTCGATCATTCTTTAACCTCCTGAATAATAAACTAGAGTTAATTTCTATTTAACTAAGAACCTTTTTCATGCTCATTATTCCTTTTATATCACTTATTACCATGTTATGAACATTATGTAATTATTTAAGTTAATAACGGTCATTTTTTCGATCTTAGGTACTTGAGTCAAAAATAAACTTCTTATAATTACAAGTTGGTCATGTGGTGAAATATCCATTATATCCCAAATTATATTCATGATTTAGATATCATATATCTCATATATATCCATTATATACATGCATTTATAATATTCCATAACGTTTAGACGTAAGAAACGAAATGCACCGCTCATGGAGACAGTAAGCCGTACGTACGCATAAACGCTAGTTTCATTTCTATTTCATATTTAATGGAATGAAGTTATAATTATATAAAGGTATAATATAATTCCAGTATAATATAATGTATAATACCATTTACTCCATCCTTTATACATCCCACATATGGCATTAACGATTCAAATCACTTTGAGGGGGCGGTAGTCCGCACTTCCTAAAATGAAATTATCGCGTTTACCCATAATGGAAATCATAAAGTATGCCACAAATGAGAAATAAAGAAGCATAAGGAAAACATAAACATAATATATATATCATATATGAAAATAGTGTCATCAAAATGGCCACTATTAAAGGTGTTATATGAGTGTTGAACAATCATCGTTTCGTGAGGCAGAAATTCGCCATCCATAGAAACAGTATGTTCTTTAACCATTAGATGTAGGTGTGTGTAAGTGTAGATAGAATAATTCTTATAAAAAAATACTAGTATATTGAGGATACTGGTGTTGTTAAAAATTAAATGAATGAAAAGAGTTTAGGGGGTTGGATAAGCAAAATAAAATAAAATAACATAAGAGAAGACATTACCTTAAAATCGGGTAACTCTTTTGATTTGAGCCAAAGGCATCCTTGGAAAGAATTCTGACCAAAGTGATGCTTCTAGGAGTAAGTTAGGGAAGTTGGGAGAGTATTTTGGCAGAGTTTGGCCGATCCAAAAGGCTTTGAATGTGTGAGTAAGGTGGTAGTGGTGGGGGCCTTTTATAAGTGGAGAGGATGGGCACTCTTGGAAAGTAATGAAATGTTACTTTATTATACAATGATTTTCGGATTCTAAAGGTCCCACACTTATATAATTCGAGGATATGGTGATAAGGGTTCTAAATCAACTCATCCAATAGGTTTTTGACAGGTGTAAGCCTTGGATTTTACATTATCTTTTCATTTTATTTAAATCGTTAATTAATGAGGTAATCGCTGCATCATCATGGTGTCATAAATAATTTAATCTATTTAATGTATAAAAATTATAAAAAGAATATCATGATGTAGTAAATCTTTTTATCTTTCTAATAAATATTTATAGTCAAAAATATGACTTGTATAACCCCATTTAAAAATTGTTTTAGTAAAACAACTTATGTTTGTGACAATTTTATTTTAACTTTAAATAAAAAGTTATTTATGTCATTTTCCTACCAAAGTGGCTCCATGGGGTCCCCAAGTTGACCCATGTATTTTACTGGTCGGCCATGAATCATAAAATAGGTTGAGGACAAGTTTCAAGGTCATTTTATATTTTTATAATATCATTTTTACCTTGAATTTCAATAATTACCTTTAATCGCGATTAATTAAACTTAAAAGTTACTATTCACCAAAAAATTATTTTAATCCCATTGAACCACATTTTACTTCCTAATGACAACCATGTATATAGGATTTTTGAAAATCAAATCACAGAAGTGGTAATATTTCATTTAAATGAAAAAATCAGTTATTTAACTACCACTTAGTGGTTTCACTATTCATCAAAAATTGAAGTTTTTCAGAATAGTGCCAAAATTTTACCCTAAGATATAATTGATATTCCGAATTCAAAAATGATGTCTATTTTATGAAATTACAAACATATAATTTTAATTAATTAATTTCATAATTAATTCCCGCTGTCACAACAAATAGCGTGTTTTTAAGAAACAATATATATCAAAAGATTGACAATTGTTTATGTTCAATTTCAAAGTGAAATTAATTCTAATGAACACCATTGGATAAAATGGTAAAAATATATTCTAATGATACTTTAAAACCACTAAATAGTATAATTTATCTTTATAAATTATTTTGATTAAAAAATTTGTTTTTAAGTATTTTTCACTATTCATAAAAAAATTGGAAGTTCTCAGAAAGTTACAAAAAATTCAACTTAAGATAATTTAGATATTACGAATACAAAAATGAAGTCCATTTTGAAATATAAAATTTATATAATTTCAAAAAGTGGGTATTACTAATCATAACTGCTACTTTGATTGGTCGCGGTGTGTTAGAATCTCGAACTTGCGTACAATGCAAGCTATTGCATTATTGAAAGTGAAGCGTATCGTGGAAGCTCGGGGTGTTAAATTCTCCCCTCCTTCAATAAATTGCGTCCTCACAATTTGAAATTTTTCTTTGAAAATAAAAGGTTGAAAATAGAAAATACCTTTGTGGAAAACCCTCACCAGAAATAAGGTTAATAGAAATATAACATTAAAAGATAGAAAGATAAGTACAAAGGTCACCCGAGATAGCCCATACTAGGATTCTATGAAAATATGGATATGGAAGAAAAACAAACCATCAAGGTCTGATGGAGAGTCGTAGAAAACTGGATTAGGAGAAAGTTAACCATAAGAAAATCGCAAACTTGTGATTGGTTAAACGGTCATTGAATCCCCAGTTGGAAAAGTTAACCGACAACGTTTTTGTTTTAAGTTAACTTTTATAAAGTTGGGGAATTTATTTAGGAGATTTACTAAGAACGTAAGGGAATATACATACTGGTCATGTAGACTTTCATTCTTTAATAAATTTTTACCACAAACCTATCTTTCACTCTAAAAGGTAATGGAACTCGAAAATATTCTATTTTTCATAATTGTATAAGGTTCCAAATATTAACACATACCATTTAGATTAGGAAAACTTTTTGTAATAACCAGGGACTTCCTGTAGGCTAGTGGTAGGTAATAAAGGCCTGTCACACTATGGTTGTGGGTTCGATTCCGGTAGCTTTGTCCGACGCGACGGGTTATGCCCCACCCTGCAGGTTGTCCTTTTCATAAAACTATAATATTATAATATTCCAAAAAAAAATCTTCATAAATGTTTTAACCTTAAACAATACTATCCAAAGCTCAACTTAATCCATTCCAACCTTTATAGTTATCCAAAATACCTCCATCCAAACTTTCTCTAAAGTGTCCTTAAATTCCAAAATCAATTGTAACATTAGATTCCCCAAACAAAGTAAAGTTTCTCTTATTGTCACATAAAAAAATATGATTACCTTCATCATATTAAAACCTTAATGAAATCAACATGTACTGTAGTACAATCCTTATATATATCACATTATTCTTATAACCATAATCTAGTTCTTGATTCCAAAAACACAAATACAATAATTATTCAACTTCATCTGTAGTAACACCATAAGCTTGGCCTTGATCCCTTGGCCTTTTCTGAGGTAAGTTTCCCTAACGCTTAGGAAATTAATTTGCATAATGCCCCATTTCCCTACAATTATAGCATTCAACATTGATAACCTCTTTCTTTCCCTTGCAATCAAGAGCCTGGTGACATTTTTCTCCACATTTATAACAAACTCCCATTCCTTTTAGGCAAGCACCGAGGTGATTCTTCCCACAATTATCACATAATGGAAAAATCCTTCTTTCCCTTTTTCCCTTTATCTGTCTCTTGTTCCACTGTTCTCTTCTTCTCTTGCTTTACTTTTTTTTCATAAGACTTAGAGAATTCCTTTTCCGCCTTGATAGCACACGAGACAATATCTTCGTATGACGAGAAGGTTTGTGAGACTAATTCTCGATGGAGAAATGGTTTTAACCCATCAAAGAAACGATCAATCTTACTTCTTGGGTTACGTATATAATCTGCAGCATGTCTTGCTAACCTTGTAAAATTAGCCTCATACTTTGCGACATTCTCATCCTCCTTTTGTCTCAGACTTAAAAATTGCCATTCCATATCTGCTCGATGGTCACGAGGAAAGTATTTTTCTAAGAAAAGATCTTTGATCTCTCTCCATTCCATACTTGATACTTCTTCATCTTCCTTTGTATTTTGAATCAATGACCACCATTGATCAGCATCTCCAGTGAGGCGGTAAACTCCCATGATAACCTTTTCCCTTTCACTACTCCCCAAGGCATAGAATATTTTTTCTAAGGAATTTATCCATTGCTCAGCTACTAAGGGATTTGTAATTCCATTGAATGTTGGTGTTTGTTGCCTCATGAAGCAGTCTAACATTGATCCTCCATGTTGCGGATCAGGGTGCTCCATACGAGTAAGGTTATTATTCATAACCTGAGTGAGTTGTCCCAGTATGGTAATAAGTTGATCAGCACCAGTTGTATCTCCAACTCCACAATAATTATCTTGAGTAGGAGGGCAATCCCTACATGGAGTGCGTACATTGATACGGTTTCCATTCCTTCCACTAGGTGCCATTTCTAAACAGTGGCATAAACTAGATTAGTTTATGAATCAAAATAAATAATTCCATACTTGTAAAATACCTAATGTAAATTGAACGGTTTATGGATATAATCCATAATCATAAAAAAAATTTCTTTGAGGAATTATATACTTATAACCCTTTATAGTGTTTTGTAAAGAAAACGAGAATTATCCTAAGCATATCCCCCGGGAGTGTTGTAACCAAGAGTGCAGCAAGACCCGTTGTCGTGCACCAGTTCCCGTTCGAGTCTAGCTCAAAGTGGTGTTTTCGGGTTCTACCCCTAGGTACATCTGTGCCAGAGCCACCTCTACCTGCTCGTATCCAGACAGGGATGTATTTCTTGGAAAACTCACAAAATCTTTATAATACCAAAATTATAGGAAGTTCTTCTATACTAATCCTCAAATTCTATCTTTGGGATATGTGCTCTAATCAGAGTTTATCTAAATCTAGCTTCCAAGGTTAGTAATAAACTGCCTCTGATACCAACTGTAACGCCCCAAACCCAGCTACCCAGAGTCGGTGCATTACTTCGTAACATTGGCATGATCATAAAAGATCAAGTCTCGAAAGACCGATTAGTTTAGTAGCCTTGGAAACACTAGATATATTCATAAATGTTACATTACATTATAAAGTGAAAATCTACAATAACAAAGTCTCCATAGTCCACACTCATATCCTCTTCTAACTATCCCTGCAGGTCATTCATAAAATACTTCTTCACATCCTGGGAAATATGAAAACATTGAAAGGGGTGAGCTCAGATGCTGAATAAGGATAACAATATTGAGGAAGCTTTCATAAATAAACATTAACATTTAAGGCAATGTATAACTAAAACAAAAGCCTTTTAAACATAAACTTCAACATAATATGGCAAAAGTAAAATGAGATAACGCCATTTACTTATTCACATGGATATTCTACTGGTTGAATAATCACATGCAATATCAATAACCACTTTCATAATGATGGAATGCATAATGCCAGACTATCATAACCACGTAGTCAAGGCCTCGTTCCAAGACCACAAATAAGATTTTGTCAAGGCCTCGTGCCAAGACACTAGTTTGTCTCATGAGACCTACTGATGCATCGCGGAGCTATAGCGGGATCCACCCGTCACTTATTAAGTCTAATGCATTCCTCATATGAATATGTTTAAACATATCATAAACCATAACATAATCGTATCACATAAAACATGCATAAAGGAAACATAACATTTCCACATTTCAATCACAAGATATCAATACAACACATTGATGTAATAAAAACACTTTCAAAACCATTTTCAATACCAATATTAAATAAAATTAAAACTTTGTATTTATTTTTCATTTTAAAAAGTTATGGCTTGTAGAGGAAGCCGAAACTCAAATAATGGTCACGACGGTGGAGAAGTCGTTGTCGCAGCATACGTACGACAAAAACATTCCCTTTTGTCGTTTAGTAAAACTCTTCGTATAAAAAAGATTCCTTTTGGATAAACGTTAAAGTCAAAGGGGTTTATACACAGTATAAAAGAAGGTTTTGTATAAAACAAAATATACCTCAATGAAAGGAGATTGAGACGAAGTCCCATAAAAAGATCATTTTTAAAATAAAATAGTTATATTATGTGTATTCACTATAAGTACACATAAATAAAGTACAAATACAAGATTTGACATAATAATATCCTGACATAATTTGAAAGTAGGAGATTAACCCAAAGAATGGAAATTGGGTTAAGAAATTCCCTTACCTCGTGTCCGACTTGACTCGATCGTTCTTTAACCTCCTGAATAATAAACTAGAGTTAATTTCTATTTACTTAAGAAACTTTTTCATGTTCATTATTCCTTTTATATCACTTATTACCATGTTATGAACATTATGTAATTATTTAAGTTAATAATGGTCATTTTGTCGATCTTAGGTACTTGAGTCAAAAATAAACTTCTTATAATTACAAGTTGGTCATGTGGTGAAATATCCATTATATCTCGAATTATATTCATCATTTAGATATCATATATCTCATATATATCCAGTATATACATGCATTTATAATATTCCATAATGTTTAGAGGTAAGAAACGAAATGCACCATTCATGGAGACGGTAAGCCGTACGTACGCATGAACGCTACTTTCATTTCTATTTCATATTTAATGAAATGAAGTTATAATTATATAAAGGTATAATATAATTCCAGTATAATAGAATGTATAATACCATTTAATCCATCCCTTATACATCCCACATATGGCATTAACGATTCAAATCACTTTGAGGGGGCGGTAGTCCGCACTTCCTAAAATGAAATTATCGCGTTTACCCATAATGGAAATTATAAAGTATGACACAAATGAGAAATAAATAAGCATAAGGAAAACATAAACATAATATGTATATCATATATGAAAATAGTGTCATCAAAATTTCCACCATTAGAGGTGTTATATGAGTGTTGAACAATCATCGTTTCGTGAGGCAGAAATTCGCCATCCACAGAAACAGTATGTTCTTTAACCATTAGATGTAGGTGTGTGTAAGTGTAGCTCGAATAATTATTATAACAACATCCTAGTATATTGAGGATACTAGTGTTGTTACAAATGAAATGAATAAAAAGAGTTTAGGGGGTTGGATAAGAAAAATAAAACAAAATAACATAAGAGAAGACATTACCTTAAAATCGGGTAAATCTTTTGATTTGAGCCAAAGGCATCCTTGGGAAGAATTCTGCCCAAAGTGATGCTTCTAGGAGTAAGTTAGGGAAGTTGAGAGAGTATTTGGGCAGATTTTGGCGGATCCAAAAGGCTTTGAAAGTGTGAGTAAGGTGGTAGTGCTGGGGGCCTTTTATAAGTGGAGAGGAGGGGCACTCTTGGAAAGTAATGAAATGTTACTTTATTATACAATTCTTTTCGGATTCTAAAGGTCCCAAACTTATATAATTCGAGGATAAGGTGATAAGGGTTCTAAATCTACTCATCCAATAGGTTTTTGACAGGTGTAATCCTTGGATTTTACATTATCTTTTCATTTTATTTAAATCGTTAATTACTGAGGTAATCGCTGCATCATCATTGTGTCATAAATAATTTAATCTATTTAATGTCTAAAAATTATAAAAAAAATATCATGATGTATTAAATATTTTTATATTTATAATGAATATTTATAGTAAAAAATATGACTTGTATAACCCAATTTAAAAATTGTTTTAGTAAAACAACTTATGTTTGTGACATTTTTATTTTAACTTTAAATAAAAAGTTATTTATGTCATTTTCCTACCAAAGTGGCTCCATGGGGTCCCCAAGTTGACCCATTTATTGTCTTGGTCGGCCATGAATCATACAATAGGTTTAGGACAAGTTTCAAGGTCATTTTATATTTTTATAATATCATTTTTACCTTAAATTTCACTAATTACCTTTAATCGCGATTAATTAAACATAAAAGTTACTATTCACCAAAAAATTATTTTAATCCCATTGAACCACATTTTAGTTCCTAATGACAACCATGTATATAGGATTTTTGAAAATCAAATAACAGAAGTGGTAATATTTCATTTAAATAAAAAAATGAGTTATTTAACTACCACTTAGTGGTTTCACTATTCATCAAAAATTGAAGTTTTTCATAATAGTGCCAAACTTTTTACCCTAAGCTATAATTGATATTCAGAATTCAAAAATGATGTCTATTTTATGAAATTACAAACATATAATTTTCATTAATTAATTTCATAATTAATTCCCGCTATCACAACAAATAGCGTGTTTTTAAGAAACAATATATATCAAAAGATTGACAATTGTTTATATTCAATTTCAAAGTGAAACTAATTCTAATGACCACCATTGGATAAAATGATAAAAATATATTCTAATTATACTTTAAAACCACTCAATAGTATAATTTATCATTATAAATTATTTTGATTAAAAAATTTGTTTTTAAGTATTTTTCACTATTCATAAAAAAATTGGAAGATCTCAGAAAGTTACAAAAAATTCAACTTAGGATAATTTCGATATTACGAATAAAAAAATGAAGTCCATTTTGAAATATAAAATTTATATAATTTCAAAAAGTGGGTATTACTAATCATAACTGCTACTTTGATTGGTCGCGGTGTGTTAGAATCTCGAACTTGCGTAGAATGCAAGCTATTACATTATTGAAAGAGTAGCGTATCATGGAAGCTCGGGGTGTTACATTCTCCCCTCCTTCAATAAATTGCATTCCTCACAATTTGAAATTTTTCTTTGAAAATAAAAGGTTGAAAATAGAAAATACCTTTGTGGAAAACCGTCATCAGAAATAAGGTTAATTGAAATATAACATTAAAAGATAGAAAGATAAGTACAAAGGTCACCCGAGATAGCCCATACAAGGATTCTATGAAAACATGGATATGGAAGACAAACAAACCATCAAGGTCTGATGGAGAGTCATAGAAAACTGGATTAGGAGAAAGTTAACCACAAGAAAATCACAAACTTGTGATTGGTTAAATGGTCATTGAATCCTCAGTTGGAAAAGTTAACCGGAAACATTTTTGTTTTAGGTTACCTTTTATAAAGTTGAGGAATTTATTTAGGAGATTTACCAAGAATGTAAGGGAATATACATAATGGTCATGTAGACTTTCATTCTTTAATAAATTTTTACCACAAACCCATCTTTCACTCTAAAAGGTAATAGAACTCGAAAATATTCTATTTATCATAATTGTATAACGTTCCAAATATTAACACATACCATTTAGATTAGGAAAACTTTTTGTAATAACCAGGGACTTCCTGTAGGCTAGTGGTAGGTAATAAAGGCCTGTCGCACTATGGTTGTGGGTTCGATTCCTGCAGCTTTGTCCGACGCGACGGGTTATGCCCCACCCTGCAGGTTGTCCATTTCCTAAAACTATAGTATTATAATATTCCAAAAAAAATCTTCATAAATGTTTTAACCTTAAACAATACTATCCAAAGATCAACTTAATCCATTCCAATCTTTATAGTTATCCAAAATACCTCCATCCAGACTTTCTCTAAAGGGTCCTTAAATTCAAAAATCAACTGTAACATTAGATTCCCTAAACAAAGTAAAGTTTCTCTTATTGTCACATACAAAAATATGATTACCTTCAACATATTAAAACCTCAATAAAATCAACATGTACTGCAGTACAATCCTTATATATATCACATTATTATTATAACCATAATCTAGTTCTTGAGTCCAAAAACACAAATACAATAATTATTCAACTTCATCTGTAGTAACATCATAAGCTTGGCCTTGATCCCTTGGACTTTTTTGAGGTATGTTTCCCTAACACTTAGGACATTCATTTGCATAATGCCACATTTCCCTACAATTGTAGCATTCAACATTGATAGCCTCTTTCTTTCCCTTGCAATCACGAGCCTGGTGACCTTTTTCTCCACATTTATAAAAAACTCCCATTCCTTTTAGGAAAGCACTGGGGTGATTCTTTCCACAATTATCACATAATGGAAAATCCTTCTTTCCCCTTTTCCCTTTATCTGTCTCTTGTTCCACTGTTCTCTTCTTCTCTTACTTTACTTTGTTGTCATAATACTTAGATAATTCCTTTTCTGTCTTGATAGCACACGAGACAATATCTTCATATGACGAGAAGTTTTGTGAGACTAATGCTCGATGGAGAAATGGTTTTAACCCATCAAAGAAATGATCAATATTACTTATTGGGTTATGTATATAATCTGCAACATGTCTTGCTAACCTTGTAAAGTTAGCCTCATACTTTGCGACATTCTCATCCTCCTTTTGTCTCAGACTCATAAATTGCCTTTCCATATCTGCTCGATGGTCACGAGAAAAGTATTTTTCTAAGAAAAGATCTTTGAACTCTCTCCATTCCATACTTGATACTTCTTCATCTTCCTTTGTATTTTGAATCAATGACCACCATTAATCAGTATCTTCAGTGAGGCGGTAAACTGCCATGATAACCTTTTCCCTTTCACTACTCCCCAAGGCATGGAATATTTTTTCTAAGGAATTTATCCATTGCTCAGCTACTAAGGGATTTGTAATTCCATTGAATGTTGGTGTTTGTTTCCTCATGAAGCGGTTTAACATTGATCCTCCATGTTGCGGATCAGGGTGCTCCATACGAGTAAGGTTATTATTCATAACCTGAGTGAGTTGTCCCAGTATGGTAATAAGTTGATTAGCACCAGTTGTATCTCCAACTCCACAATAATTATCTTGAGTAGGAGAACAATCCCTATATGGAGTGCGTGCATTGATACAGTTTCCATTCCTTCCACTAGGTGCCATTTCTAAACAATGGCATAAACTAGATTAG
Source organism: Viscum album (assembly GCA_963277665.1). Lineage (NCBI taxonomy): Eukaryota > Viridiplantae > Streptophyta > Magnoliopsida > Santalales > Viscaceae > Viscum > Viscum album. The sequence goes on along the minus strand of OY728147.1, from coordinate 1,810,746,154 downwards.
TTTATGAATCAAAATACATAATTCCATACTTGTAAAATACTTAATGTAAATTTAACGGTTTATGGATATAATCCATAATCATAAAAAAAATTTCTTTGAGGAAGTATATACTCATAACCCTTCATAGTGGTTTGTAAAGAAAACGAGAATTATCCTAAGCATATCCCCCAGGAGTGTTGTAACCAAGAGTGCAGCAAGGCCCGTTGTTGTGCACCAGTTTCCGTTCGAGTCTAGCTCAAAGCGGTGTTTTTGGGTTCTACCCCTAGGTACATCTGTGCCAGAGCCACCTCTACCTGCTCGTATCCAGACAGGGATGTATTGCTTGGAAAACTCACAAAATCTCTATAATACCAAAATTATAGTAAGTTCTTCTATACTAATCCTCAAAGTCTATCTTTGGGATATGTGCTCTAATCAGAGTTTATCTAAATCTAGCTTCCAAGGTTAGTACTAAACTGCCTCTGATACCAACTGTAACGCCCCGAATCCAGCTACCCAGAGTCGGTGCATTACTTCGTAACATTGACATGATCACAAAAGATCAAGTCTTGAAATACCAATTAGTTTAGTAGCCTTGGAAACACTAGATACATTAATAAATGTTACATTACATTATAAAGTGAAAATCTACAATAACAAAGTCTCCATAGTCCAAACTCATATCCTCTTCTGACTATCCCTACAGGTCATTCATAAAATACTTCTTCACATCCTAGAAAATATTAAAACATTGAAAGGGGTGAGCTCAGATGCTCAGTAAGGATAACAATATTGTGGAAGCTTTCATAAATAAACATTAACATTTAAGGCAATGTATAACTAAAACAAAAGCCTTTTAAACATGAACTTCAACATAATATAGCAAAAGTAAAATGAGATAATTCAATTTACTTATTAACATGGATATTATACTGGTCGAATAATCACATGCAATATCAATAACCACTTTTATAATGATGGAATGCATAATTCCATACTATCATAACAACGTAGTCAAGGCCTCGTGCCAAGACCAAAAATAATATTTTGTCAAGGCCTCGTGCCAAGACACTAGTTTGTCTCATGAGACCTACCGATGCATCGAGGAGCTATAGCAGGCTCCACCCGTCACTTATTAAGTCCAATGCATTCCTCATATGAATAGGTTTAAACATATCATAAACCATAACATAATCATATCACATAAAACATGCATAAAGGAAACATAACATTTCCACATTTCAATCACAAGATATGAATACAACACATTGATGTAATAAAAACACTTTCAAAACCATTTTCAATACCAAAATTAAATAAAATTAAAACTTTGTATTTATTTTTCATTTTAAAAAGTTATGGCTTGTAGAGGAAGCCAAAACTCAAATAATGGTCACGACGGTGGAGAAGTCATTGTCGCCACATACGTACGACAAAAAAATTCCATTTTGTCGTTTAGTAAAACTCTTCATATAAAAAAGATTCCTTTTGGATAAAGGTTAAAGTCAAAGGGGTTTATACACCGTGTAAAATAAGGTTTTGTATAAAACAAAATATGCCTCAATGAAAGGAGATTGAGACGAAGTCCCATAAAAAGATCATTTTTAAAATAAAATAGATATATTATGTGTATTCACTATAAGTACACATAAATAAAGTACAAATACAAGATATTACATAATAATATCATGACATAATTTGAAACTAGGAGATTAACCCAAAGAATGGAAATTGGGTTAAGAAATTCCCTTACCTCGTGTCCGAATTGACTCGATCGTTCTTTAACCTCCTGAATAATAAACTAGATTTAATTTCTATTTACTTAAGAACCCTTTTAATGTTCATTATTCCTTTTATATCACTTATTACCATGTTATGAACATTATATAATTATTTAAGTTAATAACGGTCATTTTGTCGATCTTAGGTACTTGAGTAAAAAATAAACCTCTTATAATTACAAGTTGGTCATGTGGTGAAATATCCATTATATCCCAAATTATATTCATGATTTAGATATCATATATCTAATATATATCCAGTATATACATGCATTTATAATATTCCATAACGTTTAGAGGTAAGAAACGAAATGCACCGTTCATGGAGACGGTAAGCCGTACGTACGCATGAACGCTACTTTCATTTCTATTTCATATTTAATGGAATGAAGTTATAATTATATAAATTTATAATATAATTACAGTATAATATAATGTATAATAACATTTAATCCATCCTTTATACATCCCACATATGGCATTAACGATTCAAATCACTTTGAGGGGGCTGTAGTCCGCACTTCCTAAAATGAAATTATCACGTTTACCCATAATGGAAATCATAAAGTATGACACAAATGAGAAATAAAGAAGCATAAGGAAAACATAAACATAATATATATATCATATATGAAAATAGTTTCATCAAAATGGCCACCATTAGAGGTGTTATATGAGTGTTGAACAATCATCGTTTCGTGAGACAGAAATTCGCCATCCACAGAAACAATATGTTCTTTAACCATTAGATGTAGGTGTGCGTAAGTGTAGCTCGAATAATTATTATAAAAACATCCTAGTATATTGAGGATAATGGTATTGTTACAAATGAAATGAATAAAAAGAGTTTAGGGGGTTGGATAAGCAAAATAAAACAAAATAACATAAGAGAAGACATTACCTTAAAATCGGGTAACTCTTTTGATTTGAGCCAAAGGCATCGTTGGGAAGAATTCTTCCCAAAGTGATGCTTCTAGGAGTAAGTTAGGGAAGTTGGGAGAGTATTTGGGTAGAGTTTGGCCAATACAAAAGGCTTTGAAAGTGTGAGTAAGGTGGTAGTGGTGGGGGCCTTTTATAAGTGGAGAGGAGGGGCACTCCTGGAAAGTAATGAAATGTTATTTTATTATACAATGATTTTCAGATTATAAAGGTCCCACACTTATATAATTAGAGGATAAGGTGATAAGGGTTAGAAATATACCCATCCAATAGGTTTTTGACAGGTGTAAGCCTTGGATTTTACATTATATTTTCATTTTATTTAAATCGTTAATTAATGAGGTAATCGCTACATCATCATGGTGTCATAAATAATTTAATCTATTTAACTTCTAAAAATTATAAAAAAATATCATGATTTAGTAAATATTTTCAGCTTTCTAATGAATATTTATAGTCAAAAATATGACTTGTATAACCACATTTAAAAATTGTTTAAGTAAAACAACTTATGTTTGTGACATTTTTATTTTAACTTTAAATAAAAAGTTATTTATGTCATTTTCCTACCAAAGTGGCTTCATGGGGTCCACAAGTTGACCCATGTATTTTATTGGTCATACATGACTCATCCAATAGGTTTAGGACAAGTTTCAAGGTCATTTTATATTTTTATAATATCATTTTTACCTTAAATTTCACTAATTACCTTTAATCGCGATTAATTAAACTTAAAAGTTACAATTCACCAAAAAATTATTTTAATCCCATTGAACCAAATTTAACTTCCTAATGACAACCATGTATATAGGATTTTTGAAAATCAAATCACAGAAGTGGTAATATTTCATTTAATTGAAAAAATCAGTTATTTAACTACCACTTAGTGGTTTCACTATTCATCAAAAATTGAAGTTTTTCAGAATAGTGCCAAAATTTTACCCTAAGATATAATTGATATTCCGAATTCAAAAATGATGTCTATTTTATGAAATTCCAAACATATAATTTGAATTAATTAATTTCATAATTAATTCCTGTTGTCACAACAAATAGCGGGTTTTTAAGAAACAATATATATCAAAAGATTGACAATTGTTTATGTTCAATTTCAAAGTGAAATTAATTCTAATGACCACCATTGGATAAAATGGTAAAAATATATTCTAATTATACTTTAAAACCACTCAATAGTATAATTTATCATTATAAATTATTTTTATTAAAAAATTTGTTTTTAAGTATTTTTCACTATTCATAAAAAAATTGGAAGATCTCAGAAAGTTACAAAAAATTCAACTTAAGATAATTTCGATATTACGAATACAAAAATGAAGTCCATTTTGAAATATAAAATTTATATAATTTCAAAAAGTGGGTATAAATAATCATAACTGCTACTTTGATTGGTCGCGGTGTGTTAGAATCTCGAACTTGCGTACAATGCAAGCTATTGCATTATTGAAAGAGAAGCGTATCATGGAATCTCGGGGTGTTAGATTCTCCCCTCCTTCAATAAATTGCGTCCTCGCAATTTGAAATTTTTCTTTGAAAATAAAAGGTTGAAAATAGAAAATACCTTTGTGGAAAACCCTCATCAGAAATAAGGTTAATAGAAATATAACATTAAAAGATAGAAAGATAAGTACAAAGGTCACCCGAGATAGCCCATACTAGGATTCTATGAAAATATGGATATGGAAGAAAAACAAACCATCAAGGTCTGATGGAGAGTCGTAGAAAACTGGATTAGGAGAAAGTTAACCATAAGAAAATCGCAAACTTGTGATTGGTTAAACGGTCATTGAATCCCCAGTTGGAAAAGTTAACCGGCAACGTTTTTGTTTTAAGTTACCTTTTATAAATTTGAGGAATTTATTTAGGAGATTTACTAAGAACGTAAGGGAATATACATACTAGTCATGTAGACTTTCATTCTTTAATAAATTTTTACCACAAACCTATCTTTCACTCTAAAAGGTAATGGAACTCGAAAATATTCTATTTATCATAATTGTATAAGGTTCCAAATATTAACACATACCATTTAGATTAGGAAAACTTTTTGTAATAACCAGGGACTTCCTGTAGGCTAGTGGTAGGTAATAAAGGCCTGTCACACTATGGTTGTGGGTTCGATTCCTGCAGCTTTGTCCGATGCGACGGGTTATGCCCCACCCTGCAGGTTGTCCTTTTCCTAAAACTATAATATTATAATATTCCAAAAAAAATCTTCATAAATGTTTTAACCTTAAACAATACTATACAAAGATCAACTTAATCCATTCCAACCTTTATAGTTATCCAAAATACCTCCGTCAGAACTTTCTCTAAAGGGTCCTTAAATTCCAAAATCAATTGTAACATTAGATTCCCTAAAAAAAGTAAAGTTTCTCTTATTGTCACATAAAAAAATATGATTAACTTCATCATATTAAAACCTTAATGAAATCAACATGTACTGCAGTACAATCCTTATATATATCACATTATTCTTATAACCATAATCTAGTTCTTGAGTCCAAAAACACAAATACAATAATTATTCAACTTCATCTGTAGTAACAACATAAGCTTGGCCTTGATCCCTTGGCCTTTTCTGAGGTAAGTTTCCCTGACGCTTAGGACATTCATTTGCATAATGCCCCATTTCCCTACAATTATAGCATTAAACATTGATAACCACTTTCTTTCCCTTGCAATCACGAGCCTGGTGACCTTTTTCTCCACATTTATAACAAACTCCCATTCCTTTTATGCAAGCACCGGGGTGATTCTTCCCACAATTATCACATAATGGAAAATCCTTATTTCCCTTTTTCCCTTTATCTGTCTCTTGTTCCACTGTTCTCTTCTTCTCTTGCTTTACTTTGTTTTCATAAGACTTAGAGAATTACTTTTCCGTCTTGATAGCACACGAGACAATATCTTCGTATGACGAGAAGGTTTGTGAGACTAATGCTCGATGGAGAAATGGTTTTAACCCATCAAAGAAACGATCAATCTTACTTCTTGGGTTACGTATATAATCTGCAGCATGTCTTGCTAACCTTGTAAAATTAGCCTCACACTTTATGACATTCTCATCCTCCTTTTGTCTTAGACTTAGAAATTGACTTTCCACATCTGCTCGATGGTCATGAGGAAAGTATTTTTCTAAGAAAAGATCTTTGATCTCTCTCCATTCCATACTTGATACTTCTTCATCTTCCTTTGTATTTTGAATCAATGACCACCATTGATCAGCATCTCCAGTGAGGCGGTAAACTGCCATGATAACCTTTTCCCTTTCACTACTCCCCAAGGCATAAAATATTTTTTCTAAGGAATTTATCCATTGCTCAGCTACTAAGGGATTTGTAATTCCATTGAATGTTGGTGTTTGTTGCCTCATGAAGCAGTCTAACATTGATCCTCCATGTTTCGGATCAGGGTGCTCCATACGAGTAAGGTTATTATTCATAACCTGAGTGAGTTGTCCCAGTATGGTAATAAGTTGATCAGCACCAGTTTTATATCCTACTCCACAATAATTATCTTGAGTAGGAGGGAAATCCGTACATGGAGTGCGTACATTGATACGGTTTCCATTCCTTCCACTAGGTGCCATTTCTAAATAGTGGCATAAACTAGATTAGTTTATGAATCAAAATACATAATTCCATACTTGTAAAATACCTAATGTAAATTGAATTGTTTATGGATATAATCCATAATCATAAAAAAATTTCTTTGAGGAATTATATACTCATAACCCTTTATAGTGGTTTGTAAAGAAAATGAGAATTATCCTAAGCATATCCCCCGGGAGTGTTGTAACCAAGAGTGCAGCAAGGCCCGTTGTCGTGCACCAGTTCCCGTTCGAGTCTAGCTCAAAGCGGTGTTTTCGGGTTCTACCCCTAGGTACATCTGTGCCAGAGCCACCTCTACCTGCTCGTATCCAGACAGGGATGTATTTCTTGGAAAACTCACAAAATCTTTATAATACCAAAATTATAGGAAGTTCTTCTATACTAATCCTCAAATTCTATCTTTGGGATATGTGCTCCAATCAGAGTTTATCTAAATCTAGCTTCCAAGGTTAGTACTAAACTACCTCTGATACCAACTGTAACACCCCAACCCCAGCTACCCAGAGTTGGTGCATTACTTCGTAACATTGGCATGATCACAAAAGATCAAGTCTTGAAAGACCGATTAGTTTAGTAGCCTTGGAAACACTAGATACATTCATAAATGTTACATTACATTATAAAGTGAAAATCTACAATAACAAAGTCTCCATAGTCCACACTCATATCCTCTTCTGACTATCCCTACAGGTCATTCATAAAATACTTCTTCACATCCTGGAAAATATGAAAACATTGAAAGGGGTGACCTCAGATGCTCAGTAAGGATAACAATATTGCGGAAGCTTTCATAAATAAACATTAACATTTAAGGCAATGTATAACTAAAACAAAATCCTTTTAAACATGAACTTCAACATAATATGGCAAAAGTAAAATGAGATAACGCCATTTACTTATTCACATGGATATTCTACTGGTAGAATAATCACATGAAATATCAATAACCACTTTCACAATGATGGAATGCATAATGCCAGACTATCATAACCACGTAGTCAAGGCCTCGTGCCAAGACCACAAATAAGATTTTGTCAAGGCCTCGTGCCAAGACACTAGTTTGTCTCATGAGACCTACCGATGCATCGAGGAGCTATAGGGGGCTCCACCCGTCACTTATTAAGTCGAATGCATTCCTCATATGAATAGTTTTAAACATATCATAAACCATAACATAATCGTATCACATAAAACATGCATAAATGAAACATAACATTTCCACATTTCAATCACAAGATATCAATAAAACACATTGATGTAATAAAAACACTTTCAAAACCATTTTCAATACCAAAATTAAATAAAATTAAAACTTTGTATTTATTTTTCATTTTAAAAAGTTATGGCTTGTAGAGGAAGCCGAAACTCAAATAATGGTCACGACGGTGGAGAAGTCGTTGTCGCAGCATACGTACGACAAAAACATTCCCTTTTTTCGTTTAGTAAAACTTTTCGTATAAAAAAGATTTCTTTTGGATAAACGTTAAAGTCAAAGGTGTTTATACACCGTATAAAAGAAGGTTTTGTATAAAACAAAATATGCCTCAATGAAAGGAGATTGAGACGAAGTCCCATAAAAAGATCATTTTTAAAATAAAATAGATATATTATGTGTATTCACTATAAGTACACATAAATAAAGTACAAATACAAGATATGACATAATAATATCATGACATAATTTGAAAGTAGGAGATTAACCCAAATAATGGAAATTGGGTTAAGAAATTCCATTACCTCGTGTCCGACTTGACTCGATCGTTCTTTAACCTCCTGAATAATAAACTAGAGTTAATTTCTATTTACTTAAGAAACTTTTTTATGTTCATTATTCCTTTTATATCACTTATTACCTTGTTATGAACATTATGTAATTATTTAAGTTAATAACGGTCATTTTGTCGATCTTAGGTACTTGAGTAAAAAATAAACTTCTTATAATTACAAGTTGGTCATGTGGTGAAATATCCATTATATCCCGAATTATATTCATGATTTAGATATCATATATCTCATATATATCCAGTATATACATGCATTTATAATATTCCATAACATTTAGAGGTAAGAAACGAAATGCACCATTCATGGAGACGGTAAGCCGTACGTACGCATGAACGCTACTTTCATTTCTATTTCATATTTAATGAAATAAAGTTATAATTATATAAAGGTATAATATAATTCCAGTATAATAGAATGTATAATACCATTTACTCCATCCTTTATACATCCCAATATGGCATTAATGATTCAAATCACTTTGAGGGGGCGGTAGTCCGCACTTCCTAAAATGAAATTATCGCGTTTACCCATAATGGAAATTATAAAGTATGACACAAATGAGAAATAAATAAGCATAAAGAAAACATAAAAATAATATATATATCATATATGAAAATAGTTTCATCAAAATTTCCACCATTAGAGGTGTTATATGAGTGTTGAACAATCATCGTTTCGTGAGGCAGAAATTCGCCATCCACAGAAACAGTATGTTATTTAACCATTAGATGTAGGTGTGTGTAAGTGTAGCTAGAATAATTATTATAACAACATCCTAGTATATCGAGGATACTGGTGTTGTTACAAATGAAATGAATAAAAAGAGTTTAGGGGGTTGTATAAGAAAAATAAAACAAAATAACATAAGATAAGACATTACCTTAAAATCGGGTAAATCTTTTGATTTGAGCCAAAGGCATCCTTGGGAAGAATTCTGCCCAAAGTGATGCTTCTAGGAGTAAGTTAGGGAAGTTGGGAGAGTATTTGGGCAGATTTTGGCCGATCCAAAAGGCTTTGAAAGTGTGAGTAAGGTGGTAGTGGTGGGGGCCTTTTATAAGTGGAGAGGAGGGGCACTCTTGGAAAGTAATGAAATGTTACTTTATTATACAATTCTTTTCAGATTCTAAAGGTCCAAAACTTATATAATTCGAGGATAAGGTGGTAAGGGTTCGAAATCTACTCATCCAATAGGTTTTTGACAGGTTTAATCCTTGGATTTTACATTATATTTTCATTTTATTTAAATCGTTAATTACTGAGGTAATCGCTGCATCATCATGGTGTCATAAATAATTTAATCTATTTAATGTCTAAAAATTATTAAAAAAATATCATGATGTATTAAATATTTTTATATTTATAATGAATATTTATAGTAAAAAATATGACTTGTATAAACCCATTTAAAAATTGTTTTAGTAAAACAACTTATGTTTGTGACATTTTTATTTTAACTTTGAATAAAAAGTTATTTATGTCATTTTCCTACCAAAGTGGCTCCACGGGGTCCCCAAGTTGACCCATTTATTTTCTTGGTCGGCCATGACTCATTAAATAGGTTTAGGACAAGTTTAAAGGTAATTTTATATTTTTATAATATCATTTTTACCTTAAATTTCACTAATTACCTTTAATCGCGATTAATTAAACATAAAAGTTACTATTCACCAAAAAATTATTTTAATCCCATTGAACCACATTTTAGTTCCTAATGAAAAACAGGTATATAGGATTTTTGAAAATCAAATAACATAAGTGGTAATATTTCATTTAAATGAAAAAATCAGTTATTTAACTACCACTTAGTGGTTTCACTATTCATCAAAAATTGAAGTTTTTCAGATTAGTGCCACAATTTTACCCTAAGCTATAATTGATATTCCGAATTCAAAAATGATGTCTATTTTATGAAATTACAAACATATAATTTTCATTAATTAATTTCATAATTAATTCCTGCTATCACAACAAATAGCGTGTTTTTAAGAAACAATATATATCAAAAGATTGACAATTGTTTATGTTCAATTTCAAAGTGAAACTAATTCTAATGACCACCATTGGATAAAATGATAAAAATATATTCTAATTATATTTTAAAACCACTCAATATTATAATTTATCATTATAAATTATTTTGATTAAAAAAATTGTTTTTAAGTATTTTTCACTATTCATAAAAAAATTGGAAGATCTCAGAAAGTTACAAAAAATTCAACTTAGGATAATTGTGATATTAAGAATACAAAAATGAAGTCCATTTTGAAATATAAAATTTATATAATTTCAAAAAGTGGGTATTACTAATCATAACTGCTACTTTGATTGGTCGCAGTGTGTTAGAATCTCGAACTTGCGTACAATGCAAGCTATTGCATTATTGAAAGAGAAGCGTATCGTGGAAGCTTGGGGTGTTACATTCTCCCATCCTTCAATAAATTGGGTCCTCACAATTTGAAATTTTTCTTTGAAAATAAAAGTTTGAAAATAGAAAATACCTTTGTGGAAAACCCTCATCAGAAATAAGGTTAATAGAAATATAACATTAAAAGATAGAAAGATAAGTACAAATGTCACCCGAGATAGCCCATACAAGGATTCTATGAAAACATGGATATGGAAGAAAAACAAACCACCAAGGTCTGATGGAGAGTCATAGAAAACTGGATTAGGAGAAAGTTAACCACAAGAAAATCACAAACTTGTGATTGGTTAAACGGTCATTGAATCCCCAGTTGGAAAAGTTAACCGGCAACGTTTTTGTTTTAGGTTACCTTTTATAAAGTTGAGGAATTTATTTAGGAGATTTACTAAGAACGTAAGGGAATATACATAATGGTCATGTAGACTTTCATTCTTTAATAAATTTTTACCACAAACCCATCTTTCACTCTAAAAGGTAATAGAACTCGAAAATATTCTATTTATCATAATTGTATAAGGTTCCAAATATTAACACATACCATTTAGATTAGGAAAACTTTTTGTAATAACCAGGGACTTCCTGTAGGCTAGTGGTAGGTAATAAAGGCCTGTCACACTATGGTTGTGGGTTCGATTCCTGCAGCTTTGTCCGACGCGACGGGTTATGCCCCACCCTGGAGGTTGTCCATTTCCTAAAACTATAGTATTATAATATTCCAAAAAAAATCTTCATAAATGGTTTAACCTTAAACAATACTATCCAAAGATCAACTTAATCCATTCCAACCTTTATAGTTATCCAAAATACCTCCATCCAGACTTTCTCTAAAGGGTCCTTAAATTCAAAAATCAACTGTAACATTAGATTCCCTAAACAAAGTAAAGTTTCTCTTATTATCACATAAAAAAATTTGATTACCTTCAACATATTAAAACCTCAATGAAATCAACATGTACTGCAGTACAATCCTTATATATATCACATTATTATTATAACCATAATCTAGTTCTTGAGTCCAAAAACACAAATACAATAATTATTCAACTTCATCTGTAGTAATAGCATAAGCTTGGCCTTGATCCCTTGGACTTTTCTGAGGTAAGTTTCCCTGACGCTTAGGACATTCATTTGCATAATGCCCCATTTCCCTACAATTGTAGCATTCAACATTGATAGCCTCTTTCTTTCCCTTGCAATCACGATCCTGGTGACCTTTTTCTCCACATTTATAACAAACTCCATTCCTTTTAGGCAAGCATCGGGGTGATTCTTCCCATAATTATCACATAATGGAAAATCCTTATTTCCCTTTTTCCCTTTATCTGTCTCTTGTTCCACTGTTCTCTTCTTCTCTTGCTTTACTTTGTTGTCATAAGACTTAGAGAATTCCTTTTCTGTCTTGATAGCACACGAGACAATATCTTCGTATGATGAGAAGGTTTGTGAGACTAATGCTCGATGGAGAAATGGTTTTAACCCATCAAAGAAACGATCAATCTTACTTCTTGGGTTACGTATATAATCTGCAACATGTCTTGCTAACCTTGTAAAGTTAGCCTCATACTTTGCGACATTCTCATCCTCCTTTTGTCTCAGACTCATAAATTGCCTTTCCATATCTGCTCAATGGTCACGAGGAAAGTATTTTTCTAAGAAAAGTTCTTTGAACTCTCTCCATTCCATACTTGATACTTCTTCATCTTCCTTTGTATTTTGAATCAATGACCACCATTAATCAGTATCTTTAGTGAGGCGGTAAACTGCCATGATAACCTTTTCCATTTCACTACTCCCCAAGGCATGGAATATTTTTTCTAAGGAATTTATCCATTGCTCAGCTACTAAGGGATTTGTAATTCCATTTAATGTTGGTGTTTGTTGCCTCATGAAGCGGTTTAACATTGATCCTCCATGTTGTGGATCAGGGTGCTCCATACGAGTAAGGTTATTATTCATAACCTGAGTGAGTTGTCCCAGTATGGTAATAAGTTGATCAGCACCAGTTGTATCTCCAACTCCACAATAATTATCTTGAGTAGGAGCACAATCCCTATATGGAGTGCGTGCATTGATACAGTTTCCATTCTTTCCACTAGGTTCCATTTATAAACAATGGCATAAACTAGATTAGTTTATGAATCAAAATACATAATTCCATACTTGTAAAATACTTAATATAAATTGAACGGTTTATGGATATAATCCATAATCATAAAAAAAATTTCTTTGAGGAAGTATATATTCATAACCCTTCATAGTGGTTTGTAAAGAAAACGAGAATTATCCTAAGCATATCCCCCAGGAGTGTTGTAACCAAGAGTGCAGCAAGGCCCGTTGTTGTGCACCAGTTTCCGTTTGAGTCTAGCTCAAAGCGGCGTTTTCGGGTTCTACCCCTAGGTACATCTGTGCCAGAGCCACCTCTACCTGCTCGTATCCAGACAGGGATGTATTGCTTGGAAAACTCACAAAATCTCTATAATACCAAAATTATAGGAAGTTCATCTATACTAATCCTCAAAGTCTATCTTTGGGATATGTGCTCTAATCAGAGTTTATCTAAATCTAGCTTCCAAGGATAGTACTAAACTGCCTCTGATACCAACTGTAACGCCCCGACCCCAGCTACCCAGAGTCGGTGCATTACTTCGTAACATTGACATGATCACAAAAGATTAAGTCTCGAAAGACCGATTAGTTTAGTAGCCTTGGAAACACTAGATACATTCATAAATGTTACATTACATTATAAAGTGAAAATCTACAATAACAAAGTCTCCATAGTCCACACTCATATCCTCTTCTGACTATCCCTACAGGTCATTCATAAAATACTTCTTCACATCCTGGAAAATATGAAAACTTTGAAAGGGGTGAGCTCAGATGCTCAGTAAGGATAACAATATTGCGGAAGCTTTCATAAATAAACATTAACATTTAAGGCAATTTATAACTAAAATTAAAGCCTTTTAAACATGAACTTAAACATAATATGGAAAAAGTAAAATGAGATAATACCATTTACTTATTCACATGGATATTCTACTGGTCAAATAATTACATGCAATATCAATAACCACTTTCATAATGATGGAATGCATAATGCCAGACTATCATAACCAGGTAGTCAAGGCCTCGTGCCAAGAACACAAATAAGATTTTGTCAAGGCCTCGTGCCAAGACACTAGTTTGTCTCATGAGACCTACCGATGCATCGAGGATCTATAGTGAGCTCCACCCATCACTTATTAAGTCCAATGCATTCCTCATATGAATAGGTTTAAACATATCATAAACCATAACATAATCGTATCACATAAAACATGCATAAAGGAAACATAACATTTCCACATTTAAATCACAAGATATAAATACAACACATTTATGTAATAAAAGCACTTTCAAAACCATTTTCAATACCAAAATTAAATAAAATTAAAACTTTGTATTTATTTTTCATTTTAAAAAGTTATGGCTTGTAGAGGAAGCCGAAACTCAAATAATGGCCACGACGGCGGAGAAGTCGTTGTCGCTGCATACGTACAACAAAAACATTCCCTTTTTTCGTTTAGTAAAACTCTTCGTATAAAAAAGATTCCTTTTGGATAAACGTTAAAGTCAAAGGTGTTTATACACCGTATAAAAGAAGGTTTTGTATAAAACAAAATATGCCTCAATGAAAGGAGATTGAGACGAAGTCCCATAAAAAGATCATTTTTAAAATAAAATAGATATATTATGTGTATTCACTATAAGTACACATAAATAAAGTACAAATACAAGATATGACATAATAATATCATGACATAATTTGAAAGTAGGAGATTAACCCAAAGAATGGAAATTGGGTTAAGAAATTCCCTTACCTCGTGTCCGACTTGACTCGATCGTTCTTTAACCTCTTGAATAATAAACTAGAGTTAATTTATATTTACTTAAGAAACTTTTTCATGTTCATTATTCCTTTTATATCACTTATTACCATGTTATGAACATTATGTAATTATTTAAGTTAATAACGGTCATTTTGTTGATCTTAGGTACTTGAGTCAAAAATAAACTTCTTATAATTAAAATTTGGTAATGTGGTGAAATATCCATTATATCCCAAATTATATTAATGATTTAGATATCATATATCTCATATATATCCATTATATACATGCATTTATAATATTCCATAACATTTAGAGGTAAGAAACGAAATGCACCGTTCATGGAGACGGTAAACCGTACGTACGCATGAACGCTACTTTCATTTTTATTTCATATTTAATGGAATAAAGTTATAATTATATAAAGGTATAATATAATTCCAGTATAATATAATGTATAATACCATTTACTCTATCATTTATACATCCCACATATGGCATTAACGATTCAAATCACTTTGAGGGGGCGGTAGTCCGCACTTCCTAAAATGAAATTATCGCGTTTACCCATAATGGAAATCATAAATTATGACAAAAATGAGAAATAAATAAGCATAAGGAAAACATAAACATAATATATATATCATATATGAAAATATTGTCATCAAAATGGCCACCATTAGAGGTGTTATATGAGTGTTGAACAATCATCGTTTCGTGAGGCAGAAATTCTCCATCCACAGAAACAGTATGTTCTTTAACCATTAGATGTAGGTGTGTGTAAGTGTATCTCGAATAATTATTATAACAACATCCTAGTATATTGAGTATACTGGTGTTGTTACAAATGAAATGAATAAAAAGAGTTTAGGGGGTTGGATAAGCAAAATAAAACAAAATAACATAAGAGAAGACATTACCTTAAAATCAGGTAACTCTTTTGATTTGAGCCAAAGGAATCCTTGGGAATAATTCTGACCAAATTTATGATTTTAGGAGTAAGTTAGGGAATTTGGGAGAGTATTTGGGTAGAGTTTGGCCGATCCAAAAGGCTTTGAAAGTGTGAGTAAGGTGGTAGTGGTGGGGGCCTTTTATAAGTGGAGAGGAGGGGTACTCTTGGAAAGTAATGAAATGTTACTTTATTATACAATTATTTTCGGATTCTAAAGGTCCCAAACTTATATAATTAGAGGATAAGGTGATAAAGGTTTTAAATATACTCATCCAATATGTTTTTGGCAGGTTTAAGCCTTGGATTTTACATTATCTTTTCATTTTATTTAAATCGTTAATTCATGAGGTAATCGCTGCATCATCATGGTGTCATAAATAATTTAATCTATTTAATGTCTAAAAATTATAAAAAAAATATCATGATGTAGTAAATATTTTTATATTTCTAATTAATATTTATAGTAAAAAATATGACTTGTATAACCCCATTTAAAAATTGTTTTAGTAAAACAACTTATGTTTGTGACATTTTTATTTTAACTTTAAATAAAAAGTTATTTATGTCATTTTCCTACCAAAGTGACTCCATGGGGTCCCCAATTTGACCCATGTATTGTCTTGGTCGGGAATGACTCATAAAATAGGTTTAGGACAAGTGTCAAGGTCATTTTATATTTTTATAATATCATTTTTACCTTAAATTTCACTAATTACCTTTAATTGCGATTAATAAAACTTAAAAGTTACTATTCACAAAAAAATTATTATAATCCCATTGAACCACATTTTACTTCATAATGACAACCATGTATATAGGATTTTTGAAAATCAAATCACAGAAGTGGTAATATTTCTTTTAAATGAAAAAATCAGTTATTTAACTACCACTTAGTGGTTTCACTATTCATCAAAAATTGATGTTTTTCAGAATAGTGCCAAAATTTTACCCTAAGCTATAATTGATATTACGAATTCAGAAATGATGTATATTTTTTGAAATTCCAAAAATATAATTTGCATTAATTAATTTCATAATTAATTCCTGCTGTCACAACAAATAGCATGTTTTTAAGAAATAATATATATCAAAAGATTGACAATTGTTTATGTTCAATTTCCAAGTGAAATTAATTATAATGACCACCATTGGATAAAATGGTAAAAATATATTCTAATTATACTTTAAAACCACTCAATAGTATAATTTATCATTATAAATTATTTTGATTAAAAAAGTTGTTTTTAAGTATTTTTCACTATTCATAAATAAATTGGAAGTTCTCAGAAAGTTACAAAAAATTCAACTTAGGATAATTTCGATATTACGAATACAAAAATGAAGTCCATTTTGAAATATAAAATTTATATAATTTCAAAAAGTGGGTATTACTAATCATAACTTCTACTTTGATTGGTCGCGGTGTGTTAGAATCTCGAACTTGCGTACAATGAAAGCTATTGCATTATTGAAAGAGAAGCGTATCGTGGAAGCTCAGGGTGTTACATTATCCCCTACTTAAATAAATTGTGTCCTCGCAATTTGAAATTTTTCTTTGAAAATAAAAGGTTGAAAATAGAAAATACCTTTGTGGAAAACCCTCATCGGAAATAAGGTTAATAGAAATATTACATTAAAAGATAGAAAGATAAGTACAAAGGTCAACCGAGATAGCCCATACTAGGATTCTATGAAAATATGGATATGGAAGAAAAACAAACCATCAAGGTCTGATAGAGAGTCGTAGAAAACTGGATTAGGAGAAAGTTAACCATAAGAAAATCACAAACTTGTGATTGGTTAAACGGTCATTGAATCCCCAGTTGGAAAAGTTAACCGGCAACATTTTTGTTTTAAGTTACCTTTTATAAAGTTGAGGAATTTATTTAGGAGATTTACTAAGAACGTAAGGGAATATACATACTGGTCATGTAGACTTTCATTCTTTAATAAATTTTTACCACAAACCCATCTTTCACTCTAAAAGGTAATAGAACTCGAAAATATTCTATTTATCATAATTGTATAAGGTTCCAAATATTAACACATACCATTTAGATTAGGAAAACTTTTTCTAATAACCAGGGACTTCCTGTAGGCTAGTGGTAGGTAATAAAGGCCTGTCGCACTATGGTTGTGGGTTCGATTCCTGCAGCTTTGTCCGACGCGACGGGTTATGCCCCACCATGCAGTTTGTCCTTTTCCTAAAACTATAGTGTTATAATATTCGAAAAAAAATCTTCATAAATGTCTTAACCTTAAACAATACTATCCAGAGATCAACTTAATCCATTCCAACCTTTATAGTTATCCAAAATACCTCCGTCCATACTTTCTCTAAAGGGTCCTTAAATTCCAAAATCAATTGTAACATTAGATTCCCTAAACAAAGTAAAGTTTCTCTTATTGTCACATACAAAAATATGATTACCTTCAACATATTAAAACCTTAATGAAATCAACATGTACTGTAGTACAATCCTTATATATATTACATTATTCTTATAACCATAATCTAGTTCTTGAGTCCAAAAACACAAATACAATAATTATTCAACTTCATCTGTAGTAACAACATAAGCTTGGCCTTGATCCCTTGGCCTTTTCTGAGGTAAGTTTCCCTGACGCTTTGGAGATTCATTTGCATAATGCCCCATTTCCCTACAATTGTAGCATTCAACATTGATATCCTCTTTCTTTCCCTTGCAATCACGAGCCTGGTGACCTTTTTCTCTACATTTATAACAAACTCCCATTCCTTTTAGGCAAGCACCGGGGTGATTCTTCCCAAAATTATCACATAATGGAAAATCCTTCTTTCCCTTTTTCCCTTTATTTGTCTCTTGTTCCACTATTCTCTTCTTCTCTTTCTTTACTTTGTTGTCATAAGACTTAGAGAATTCCTTTTCCGTCTTGATAGCACACGAGACAATATCTTCATATGACAAGAAGGTTTGTGAGACTAATGCTCGACAGAGAAATGGTTTTAACCCATCAAAGAAACGATCAATATTACTTCTTGGGTTACGTATATAATCTGCAATATGTCTTTCTAACCTTGTAAAGTTAGCCTCATACTTTGTGACATTCTCATGCTCGTTTTGTCTCAGACTCAGAAATTTCCTTTTCATATCTGCTCGATGGTCACGAGGAAAGTATTTTTCTAATAAAAGATCTTTGAACTCTCTCCATTCCATACTTGATACTTCTTCATCTTCCTTTGTATTTTGAATCAATGACCACCATTGATCAGCATCTCCAGTGAGGCGGTAAACTGCAATGATAACCTTTTCCCTTTCACTACTCCCCAAGGCATGGAATATTTTTTCTAAGGAATTTATCCATTGCTCAGCTACTAAGGTATTTTTAATTCCATTGAATGTTGGTGTTTGTTGCCTTATGAAGCGGTCTAACATTGATCCTCCATGTTGCGGATCAGGGTGCTCCATACGAGTAAGGTTATTATTCATAACCTAAGTGAGTTGTCCCAGTATGGTAATAAGTTGATCAGCACCAGTTGTATCTTCAACTCCACAATAATTATCTTGAGTAGGAGGGTAATCCCTACATGGAGTTCATGCATTGATACGGTTTCCATTACTTCCACTAGGTGCCATTTCTAAACAATGGCATAAACTAGATTAGTTTATGAATCTAAATACATAATTCCATATTTGTAAAATACTTAATGTAAATTGAACGGTTTATGGATATAATCCATAATCATAAATTTTTTTTCTTTGAGGAAGTATATACTCATAACCCTTCATAGTGGTTTGTAAAGAAAACGAGAATTATCCTAAGCATATCCCCCAGGAGTGTCGTAACCAAGAGTGCAATAAGGACCGTTGTTGTGCACCAGTTCCCGTTCGAGTCTAGCTCAAAGCGGTGTTTTCGGGTTCTACCCCTAGGTACATCTGTGCCAGAGCCACCTCTACCTGCTCGTATCCAGATAGGGATGTATTGCTTGGAAAAATCACAAAATCTCTATAATACAAAAATTATAGGATGTTCTTCTATACTAATCCTCAAAGTCTATCTTTGGGATATGTGCTCTAATCAGAGTTTATCTAAATCTAGCTTCCAAGGTTAGTACTAAACTGCCTCTGATACCAACTGTAACGCCCCGACCCCAGCTACCCAGAGTCGGTGCATTACTTCGTAACATTGGCATGATCACAAAAGATCAAGTTTCGAAAGACCGATTAGTTTAGTAGCCTTGGAAACACTAGATACATTCATAAATGTTACATTACATTATAAAGTGAAAATCTACAATAACAAAGTCTCCATAGTCCACACTCATATCCTCTTCTGACTATCCCTGCAGTTCATTCATAAAATACTTCTTCACATCCTGGAAAATATTAAAACATTGAAAGGGGTGAGCTCAGATGCTCAGTAAGGATAACAATATTGTGAAAGCTTTCATAAATAAACATTAACATTTAAGGCAATGTATAACTAAAACAAAAGCCTTTTAAATATGAACTTCAACATAATATGGAAAAGTAAAATGAGATAATGCCATTTACTTATTCACATGGATATTCTACTGGTCAAATAATCACATGCAATATCAATAACCACTTTCATAATGATGAAATTCATAATGCCAGACTATCATAACCACGTAGTCAAGGCCTCATGCCAAGACCACAAATAAGATTTTGTCAAGGCCTCATGCCAAGACACTAGTTTGTCTCATGAGACCTACCGATGCATCTAGGAGCTATAGAGAGCTCCACCCGTTACTTATTAAGTCCAATGCATTCCTCATATGAATAGGTTTAAACATATCATAAACCATAACATAATCGTATCACATAAAACATGCATAAAGGAAACATAACATTTCCACATTTCAATCACAAGATATCAATACAACACATTGATGTAATAAAAACACTTTCAAAACCATTTTCAATACCAAAATTAAATAAAATTAAAACTTTGTATTTATTTTTCATTTTAAAAAGTTATGGCTTGTAGAGGAAGCCGAAACTCAAATAATGGCCACGACGGCAGAGAAGTCGTTGTCACCGCATACATACAACAAAAACATTCCTTTTTTTTGTTTAGTAAAACTCTTCGTATAAAAAAGATTCCTTTTGGATAAACGTTAAATTCAAAGGGGTTTATACACCGTATAAAAGAAGGTTTTGTATAAAACAAAATATGCCTCAATGAAAGGAGATTGAGACGAAGTCCCATAAAAAGATCATTTTTAAAATAAAATAGATATATTATGTGTATTAACTATAAGTACACATAAATAAAGTACAAATACAAGATATGACATAATAATATCATGACATAATTTGAAAGTAGGAGATTAACCCAAAGAATGGAAATTGGGTTAAGAAATTCCCTTACCTCGTGTCCGACTTGACTCGATTCTTCTTTAACCTCCTGAATAATAAACTAGAGTTAATTTATATTTATTTAAGAACCCTTTTCATGTTCATTATTCCTTTTATATCACTTATTACCATGTTATGAACATTATATAATTATTTAAGTTAATAACGGTCATTTTTTCGATCTTAGATACTTGAGTCAAAAATAAACTTCTTATAATTACAAGTTGGTCATGTGGTGAAATATCCATTATATCCCGAATTATATTCATGTTTTAGATATCATATATCTCATATATATCCAGTATATACATGCATTTATAATATTCCATAACGTTTAGAGGTAAGAAACGAAATGCACCGTTCATGGAGACGGTAGGCCGTACGTACGCATGAACGCTACTTTCATTTCTATTTCATATTTAATGAAATGAAGTTATAATTATATAAAGGTATAATATAATTCCAGTATAATATAATGTATAATACCATTTACTACATCCTTTATACATCCCACATATGACATTAACGATTCAAATCACTTTTAGGGGGCGGTAGTCCGCACTTCCTAAAATGAAATTATCGCGTTTACCCATAATGGAAATCATAAATTATGCCACAAATGAGAAATAAAGAAGCATAAGGAAAACATAAACATAATATATATATCATATATGAAAATAGTGTCATCAAAATGTCCACCATTAGAGTTGTTATATGAGTGTTGAACAATCATCGTTTCCTGAGGCAGAAATTCGCCATCCACAGAAACAATATGTTCTTTAACCATTAGATGTAGGTGTGTGTAAGTGTAGCTCGAATAATTATTATAACAGCATCCTATTATATTTAGGATACTGGTGTTGTTACAAATGAAATGAATAAAAAGAGTTTAGGGGGTTGGATAAGCAAAATAAAACAAAATAACATAAGAGAAGACATTACCTTAAAATCGGGTAACTCTTTTGATTTGAGCCAAAGGCATCCTTGGGAAGAATTATGCCAAAATTTATGCTTCTAGGAGTAATTTAGGGAAGTTGGGAGAGTATTTGGGCAGATTTTGGCCGATCCAAAAGGCTTTGAAAGTGTGAGTAAGGTGGTAGTGGTGGGGGCCTTTTATAAGTGGAGAGGAGGGGCACTCTTGGAAAGTAATGAAATGTTACTTTATTATACAGTGATTTTCTGATTCTAAAGGTCCCAAACTTATATAATTCGAGTCTAAGGTGATAAGGGTTCTAAATATACTCATCCAATAGGTTTTTGACAGGTTTAATCCTTGGATTTTACATTATCTTTTCATTTTATTTAAATCGTTAATTAATGAGGTAATCGCTACATCATCATGGTGTCATAAATAATTTAATCTATTTAATATCTAAAAATTATAAAAAAATATAATGATGTAGTAAATATTTTTATATTTCTAATTAATATTTATAGTCAAAAATATGACTTGTATAACCCCATTTAAAAATTATTTTAGTAAAACAACTTATCTTTGTGACATTTTTATTTTAACTTTAAATAAAAAGTTATTTATGTCATTTTCCTACCAAAGTGGCTCCATGGGGTCCCCAAGTTGACCCATGTATTTTCTTGGTCGGAAATGACTCATACAATAGGTTTAGGACAAGTTTCAAGGTCATTTTATATTTTTATAATATCATTTTTACCTTAAATTTCACTAATTACCTTTAATCGCGATTAATTAAACTTAAAAGTTACTATTCACCAAAAAATTATTTTAATCCCATTGAGCCACATTTTACTTCTTAATGACAACAATGTATGTAGGATTTTTGAAAATCAAATCACATAAGTGGTAATATTTCATTTAAATGAAAAAATCAGTTATTTAACTACCACTTAGTGGTTTCACTATTCATCAAAAATTGAAGTTTTTCAGAATAGTGCCAAAATTTTACCCTAAGATATAATTGATATTCCGAATTCAAAAATGATGTCTATTTTATGAAATTTCAAACATATAATTTGCATTAATTAATTTCATAATTAATTCCCACTGTCACAACAAATAGCGTGTTTTTAAGAAACAATATATATCAAAAGATTGACAGTTGTTTATGTTTAATTTCAAAGTGAAATTAATTCTAATGACCACCATTAGATAAAATGGTAAAAATATATTCTAATTATACTTTAAAACCACTCAATAGTATAATTTATCATTATAAATTATTTTGATTAAAAAAGTTGTTTTTAAGTATTTTTCACTATTCATAAAAAAATTGGAAGTTCTCAGAAAGTTACAAAAAATTCAACTTAGGATAATTTCGATATTAAGAATACAAAAATGAAGTCCATTTTGAAATATAAAATTTATATAATTTCAAAAAGTGGGTATTACTAATCATAACTGCTACTTTGATTGGTCCCAGTGTGTTAGAATCTCGAACTTGCGTACAATTCAAGCTATTGCATTATTGAAAGAGAAGCGTATCGTGGAAGCTCGGGGTGTTACATGGTCTATTACTTTTCACCATAGTTTTTTTTATCGTGTTAGAATATTCACACCATTGATACCCCATTTTATTTTAATTTCTAGTTTTTGTATAAATTTATGAACACCCTTCAAATATTTCTTTCTACAAACTTTCTCTCTCAAACCATAGGTACCCAATAAATCATTTTTGAAGGCCTTTAAATTACATTTGATTGGATTCAAACCCTAGCTTATAGAGATTGATCTGTGGTGATCCATGTCCATTTTTCCTTTCTTCAATGGCTCTATTATCTTCCATTATTCGTCACTATTCTATAGAATGTTGTTTTATTATATTTTATTGTAGTTTCCATTTATTAATGATAGAGGGATATTTTTGGGTTGATGTTTTAGGGATAATTTGTCCCCCCTGAAATAGGTAATCATAGTTTGGTGTTTAGTGTTCCATTATTGCTTGGAGAATGTTGAGATATGAATGTTAAGGTAGGGGATCTGTTACCTTTCTATTTTTAGAGTAAAATTGTGGGATTAATAATATTTAATCTAATTTATAATGGTTTAATTAATATAATAAAGATATTAACATGTAATTTAAATTCATAATGAATTTTTGGTGTGGGTTTGTGTTTTCTATTGGTTTTATGCTCATTAATTCCTCATGTTTTACTAAGATAGTGTGGTATCATTATGTTGTGGCTATTTTTTTTATTAGTATGTTTGATTTTATAGAAATTTTAAAAAATTCAAATCTTGGATAATTTCAATGATATGGTAAAATAAATAGGAATATTAATTTGATAATGGTTGTTCTTTGTTTTTATGAAAAAAAAGAGAAATTATAAACATATGTTTAAGTATTTTCAAATATTTTACTATCTGATAAATCTATGAGTTTATTGTTGCTAAAGAAATATTCATAATAAAATGGTTAATTCAATATGGGAATTAAAATGATTTCTTACTAAGGATAAATGTTTTGGGGATGGGAAATACAGTTCTTATTGTGGAAGGATTATATACCTTCGTTTTATAGTCTTAGTTCCTTATCTAGGGTAAAAAATTAATTTTTAAATGTTTGTTAGATTTAAAAACTTTTTGAGCCTCAATGTTTTTTTATAACCTTTAATGGTTGGTTTTCCTTAATGACCAATATCTTGGGATCCCAGGGTTGTTTGATTGACGTTTGTTTTGGTATGGTTGGGAACATTGGATGAGTGATGGGATAAGATATCAAGCTTTGTTAATGATTTTTGAATATGATCGAGGGACCATTGATGTTGTACACAATGGTGTGGGATACTTAGGTGGTTGAGATGATTTTAGAGTGGGAATTTATCATCAATTTTTTTCTTACTTGATGTTTTCTAGATAACCTATATGCAAGTTTTTATTAGTTGGTTTTCCACTACTTGATATAGTCAGTTTATCTACATATCATGTGAAAGTTTGATGTGGTTTCTTAGGTAAAGTCCTAGAATACCTAAATAATTTATGACTAATAAAGGAATAAACAATCAACCTATGGGATGTGGTGTTGTTGATGGTAGTAATGCTAAATGTTTAATGTTATGCGTGTAATAATAAAATACTTGAATATGAAAATAATTCAAAGTGACATAAACACTCGGATAAATAGGTTAAAAAGTAAATTATTGAAATGATTTTTTTATAATTAATTAATGGTTATTAATAAATAATTTATATAATTTATGAATGTGTTCTTTTTTGTAACCTATAACTTAGAAGCAGTATCTGGGAGTCTTGATCGATTATAGAGATAGATGTTTCTAAGGCTAAGTAGTTTTCCTTAGTGCGGTTTGTGCAAGATATATTGTATATTTTATGATTTCATATGCATCCCCACTATAGTCGGTAGTGAAATTGAAACCCAAATGTGTGTGTGTGTGTGTGGGGGGGGGGTGTTTTCACCAACACCCAGGATATTGAGGGAACAAAAAACTACCCCTATCGCTCATCCACTCTCCCTCTAGACATTGATAAGTAGTCGTATCAAGGGCTATGCTGACTTACAGTATAGGGTTCATTCCTACTTGGACTGTTATGGAACACATTTTTACTATACATGTAACATCCCAAGTAAGTAATGAATAATAGATATTTTTATCTATGTCTATTAATGATTAAGATAGTGTTATAGAGGCTTAAAATGAAAATAAATACAATCTTATACATGGAATACACTAATATTCTTAAAAGATTGTTTTACTGCCTTTTAATGGAAAACCATTTTTGAATCTATCTTTTGACAATTTTATAAACTATGTTTGTCAAGATAAACTTATTATTTATGATTGGGACATCAAAATTTACCTTGTGTGAATTTTTGGTATTTTTCTGAAAATGTTCATTTTTTAATGAATAGTGAAAAATACTGCATTTTACATCAAAACTGCTTTTTAATCTAATTTATTTATATGATTAGATTATGTTTTGAATCGGTTTTGAAGTGAAATTAGAATATATTTTTACCATTTTATCCAATGGTGGTCATTGGAATCAATTTCACTTTGAAATTAGACTTAAACTGGTGTCAATCTTTTGATACTTATTGTTTTGTAAAAACACGCTATTTTCTATGGCAGCGGGAATTAATTATTAAATTAATTAATGTGACTTATATGATTTTAATTTTGTAAAATAGACTTCATTTTTTAATTCGGAATATCAAATATAGCTTAGGGTGAATTTTTGGTAATTTTCTGAAAAACTTCAATTTTTGATGAATAGTGAAACCACTAAGTGGTAATCAAGCAAAATGATTTTTCAGTTAAATGAAAGTTTACCACTAATGTGTATTGAATTTTGAAAATCAGACATACATGGTTGTCATTAAGAAGTAAAATGTGGTTCAATGAGATTAAAATAATTTTTTGGTGAATAGTAACTTATTAAGTTTTTAATCGCGATTAGTGGTAATTAGTGTAGTTTAAGGTATAAATAATGATTTAATAATATGAAATGACCTAGACACATGTCCCAACATTATTGGTTGTATAATGGCCGACCAAGACAAGCCATGGGTCAACTTGGGGACCCCATGGGGACATTTTGGTTGGGAAATGACATAAATAACTTTTTATTTAATGTAAAAGTAAAAATGACACAAACATAATATGTTTTACAAAAACAATTTTTACATGGGGTTATAAAGATAATATTTTTGATTATAAATATTCATTGGAAAGATAAAAAGATTTCCTACATCATAGTATTTTTTTTTATGATTTTTAGACATTAAATAAATTAAATTATTTATGACATAATAATGATGCAGCGATGACATCATTATTTGACGATTTAAATAAAATGGAAAGATAATGTAAAATATATGAACTACACATGGACAAAACCAATTGGATGAGTGGATTTAGAAACCTTATCACCTTATCCACTAATTATATCAATGTGGGACCTTTTGAAACCGAAACACATTTTCAAATAAAGTAATATTTCTTTACTTTCCAAAAGTGCCCCTCCTCTCCTCTTATAAAAGGCCCCACCTCTACATCATTTCACACACTTCTCAAGCCTTTGGCTCGGCCAACCCCTGCCCATTTACTCTCTCCACATCTCTCTCCTCATCCTAGAGGATTCACTTTGGGCAGAATCCTTTCAAAGGAAGCCTTTAGGCTCAAATCAAAAGGAGTTACACTTTTTAAGGTAATTCATTCTCTCATGTTCATTTATTTTATTTTGCTTCTCCAACCCCCTAAACTCTTTTTATTTACTTATTTTGTAACAACACCAGTATCTTCAATATACAAGGATGTTGTTATAAGATTTATTTGAGCTACACTCTCACACAACTACATCAAATGGTTAAAGAACATACGGTTTCCGTGGATGGCGAAATTCTGCCTCCCGAAACGATGATTGTTCAATACTCATTTAACACCTTCAAAGGTGGCCATTATGATGTCACTATTTTTATATATGATATATAATATGTTTATGTTTTCCTT
The DNA here is from genome assembly GCA_963277665.1 of Viscum album. Taxonomy (NCBI): domain Eukaryota; kingdom Viridiplantae; phylum Streptophyta; class Magnoliopsida; order Santalales; family Viscaceae; genus Viscum; species Viscum album. Next base: position 1,810,718,982 of record OY728147.1, on the reverse strand, counting down.
AAGCTTATGTTTTTTTCATTTTGGGCACACCTTTATGGTTTCCATTATGGGTAAACACGATATCTTCATTTTAGGAAGTGCGGACTACCGCCCCCTAAAAGTGATTTGATTCGTTAAATACCATATGTGGGACATATAAAGGATGGAACTATGATATTATATATGTTATTATACTGGAATTATAATATACTCTTATATGATTATGATTCCATTCCAAAAAAAATACGAAATAGAAATGGAAGTAGCGTTCATGCGTACGTACGGCTTACCGTCTCCATGAACGGTGCATTTCATTTCTTACCTCTAAATGTGATGTAATATTATAAATACATGTATATGATGAATATATATGATGTATATGTTATCCAAATCATTAATATCATTCTGGATATAATGAACCTTTGACCAAACTAACAACATGTAAGTGTAAGAAGTCTATTTTTGACTTAAGAACCAAATACCGACAAAATGAACATTATTAACTTAACTGATTACATGATGTTCATAACATGGTATAAAAGGAATAATGAACTTGAAAAAGATTCATAATCAAGTAGAGATTAACTCAAGTTTATTATTCAGGAGATTAAAGAACGGTCGGGTCAAGTCGGATACGAGGTATGGGACTTCGTCTTAATCTCCTTTCGTTGAGGCATATTTTATTTTATACACAACTTTCTTTTATACAGTGTATAAACCCCTTTGACTTTTACATTTATTCAAAAGGAATCTTTTTTATACGAAGCGTTTACTAAACGACAAAAAGGGAATGTTTTTGTCGTACGTATGCGGCGACAACGACTTCTCCGCCGTCGTAACCATTATTTGAGTTTCGGCTTCCTCTACAAGCCATACCTTTTTTTAAAAGAAAAACAAATACCATGTTTTAATTTTCTTTTATTTTGGTATTAGAAATGGTTTTCAAATTTTTTTTTGTGTTGTATTGATATCTTGTGATTGAAATGTGGAAATGTTATGTTTCCTTTATGCATGTTTTATGTGATACGATTATGTTATGGTTCTTGGGCATTATTATGAAGACGGGTGGTTCCGTGATAAACTAAGGGCGGGTGAGCCCGATATAGCTCTCCAATGCATTGGGTAACGCGAAGGAGTGAAACGTTAAGGTTTCTCCGAAGAGATTTTAGGGAATATACTATGATGGGTATTCCAAACGTAACCAAGAGGGTTACTCCCTACGTAAGAATTTTATGAATGCCTCAAGTTACCTTTATGTCCTATGATTTCTATGATTTATTCATGATTTTATGAGGTATGTTAAAGTGCCTATGTTTTATGGGTAAAGTATGATTTCATTCTTATGTATATATGAACTCATGTTTCCTTTCCATGTTTTTTTATATAACCCATACTGAGTTTTTATGCTGATCCCAAGTTTTTGAAATGTTTTTCACAGGTCAAGGGAAAGGTACATGATAAGATGATAGAGTCAAGGATGTGTCAAGAAATAATCCATGTTTTATTTTAAATGTGTTTCTATTGATGGGAATGAAGAATACTACCTTTATGTAACCACTTTGTTTATATGTGGAATGTAATGCAAGTTTTATGATCTAATTCTCTAAAACTCTAAACCCGAAAAGATCCTCAATGTGTAATCTTGTAATAACTCAAGATTAAGTAAGGTTTAAGGCTGGGGCCTTATAGTTGGTATCAAAGGTCGGTTTAGATAACTTTAGGAGTTAGAATTCTATTAAATGATTATCCAAAAATATATTTTTTTTGAAATGACATAGCATTTAAAGATTACCATGTTGCTTCATCTAAGACATGTTTGTTCAGAATGGTTTTCCGCAGAGGAAACAGGGAAGCAGTGCTAGGAAGGCATACAGAAGGAAATAACCTTCCGAATCAGCATCCAGAAATGGTCGGAATTGGAACTGAACAGTTTGTTGCAGTGATGGCGCAGTTGAATCAAGCAATAAATGGCGGTGGTATCCATGCACGAGATCAGCCAGATCAACCGCAGAGGAACATGTCAGTGGTGGAACATTTCATGAGGCAACATCCACCATCATTCAGAGGATCATCTGACCCTGTTCTAGCTGAAGGGTGGATTAAATCACTGGATAAGATTTTTGATGTCATGGGGTGTTCAGACAATCAAAAGGTTAGTCTTGCTATTTACCATTTGGAGGGTGAAGTAGATCAGTGGTGGTCTATGGTTAAAAATATCAGGGACGCCGATGAGATTGATTCTCTTAACTGGGATGAATTCAAAGGTATGTTTCTTGAGAAGTATTTTCCTAAGGCTGTTCAACTTAGGATGGATAAGCAATTCTTGGAATTGAGGAATGAGGAAGACTCAGTGGCTGCCTATGAGGAAAGGTTCACTCGATTGGCAAGGTATGCTCCAAATTTTATCCGGGACCTTGATAGTAAAATCAATCGTTTTTACTCAGGATTAAAGCCAAAGTATCGAAGGGAATTATCTTCTCGTGAGTTTAAAAGTTATGAAAAGCTTGTTCGTTGTGCTGAGAAGGTGGAAATGGAGTTTGCCAATGACCAAGTTTTCTATAAAAACCAGCAGAAGAAGAGACCGAGGTGGCAGGATAAAGGTAAGAATTCTTCAAAAAAGTCTGATGGTAAGGGAACTAAGTTTCCAGTTTGTGATAGATGTGGAAAAAGGCATGCTGGGGAATGTCTTCTGAATTCTGGAAAGTGCTACCGATGTGGTAAGATGGGACATAAGGCTCGTGATTGCACTGAAAAGGATCAAGGTGAAGGTAAGAACAAATTTTATTTACAGTTAGTGAAATGTTATAAGTGCAATGAGATGGGTCACTATGAAAACGAGTGTCCGACAAAGATCTTGAGTGATGGGAAGCAGTTAGACTACAAGCAGAAAGGGGTGGTGAAATCCTTTGCAACTACTTCAGCAGATGTCGGGCCACCAAATGAAGTTGTATCAGGTACTTTGTTTGTTTTTTCAGATTATGCCAATGTGTTGTTTGATTCGGGGTCTACACATTCTTTCATCTCTGAAACCTTTTCTAGTAAAATGGGAATACCATCTTAAGAAATTACTCCTGAACTTTTGGTAAAACCACCTGGGGGAAGTGTCGAGGAAAAAAGAATTTATAAGAATCTTCCTATCCTTATCTGTGGAAAGAACCTACTTGAAAACCTTATTGTTCTACCTCTAGTAGAGTTTGATGTTATCCTGGGTATGGATTGGCTCTCTATTTACCATGCTAAGATTGACTGTAGAGCTAAAGAAGTTTCTTTTCAGAAAGAATTTCAGTTTGTTTACAAGAATGAACCCTTACTTTTGATAACATATCAAGAGGCCGAGAAACTTGTGAAAGATGGAAATGAATGTTACCTTGCACACGTCGTTGAAAATAAAGGAACTGTTCAGATTAATGATGTGCTAGTGGTAAATGAGTATCCTGATGTTTTTCCTGATGAGTTGCCTGGAATAATACCAGATCGGGAAGTTGAGTTTACTGTTGACTTAGTTCCTGATGCTAAGCCAATTTCAAAACCCCCTTATCGAATGGCACAAATTGAACTGTTAGAGTTGAAGGAGCAATTGCAAGATTTATTAGAGAAAGGTTTCATTAGACCTAGCACATCACCATGGGGTGCTCCTGTTTTATTTGTTAAAAAGAAAGATGGTTCTATGAGACTTTGCATTGATTATAGATCCTTGAATAATATCACTGTTAAGAACAAATATCCTTTGCCTCATATCGATGATTTGTTTGATCAGCTCCAGGGAGCTCAGTTTTTTTCAATGATTGACCTGAGATCAGGGTACCATCAGCTGAAGGTAAAGGAGGCAGATATTCCGAAGACCACGTTTCGTACAAGATATGGCCATTATGAATTTGTAGTAATGCCTTTTGGGCTAACCAATTCACCTATTGTATTCATGGACTTAATGAATAGAATTTTCCATGAGTTCTTGGATAAGTTTGTGGTGGTTTTCATTGATGATATTTTGGTGTTTTCTAAAAGTAAAGAGGAGCATGAAAAACATTTAAGGGTTATCTTGCAAACCTTAAAATAAAAGAAACTGTATGGGAAATTCAGCAAGTGTGAGTTTTGGTTGCAACAAATTTCTTTCCTTGGTCACATTGTTTCTAAATATGGAATAACTGTTGATCCTGCAAAAAAAAAGTTGTGGAAGAATGGCCAAGACCCACAAATGTAACCGAGATTCGTAGCTTCCTTGGTTTGGCGGGCTATTACCGAAGGATTGTTAGAAATTTTTCACGGTTATCTAGTCCAATGACTAAGCTAACTCGGAAGGGTGTTAAGTTTATCTGGAAAAAAGAATGTGATGATTGTTTTCAGGAATTGAAAAGAAGATTGGTGAATGCTCCAGTTTTGGCACTACCTTCCAGGAATGGTGAGTTTGTTATATACAGTGATGCTTCATTGAAAGGACTTGGTTGCGTTCTAATGCAGAATGATCAGGTAATTGCTTATGCTTCAAGACAATTGAAAACTCATGAGGTAAATTACCCTACACATGATTTGGAACTAGCTGTTGTTGTTTTTGCTTTAAAAATTTGGAGGCATCATTTGTATGGAGTAAAGTGTGAAATATATATCGATCACAAAAGTTTAAAGTATATATTCACTCAGAAAGAGTTAAACATGAGACAAAGGAGATGGCTGGAATTAATCAAGGATTATGATTGTACAATTCATTACCATCCGGGAAAAGCAAATAAAGTGGCTCATGCTTTGAGTCGAAAAAGTAATGATTCATTAAAAATGTTGCATTTGGAACGTGATCCTTTGGTTAAGGATTTGATGAACTTTGGAATAGAAGTTTTTGGTGCAGGAAGTCCTTCTGTTTTGTTTCAGGTATCAGTGAGATCATCTCTATCAGATAGAATCAAGCAAGCACAGAAGCAAGATAGTGAGTTGCAGAAAAAGGTAGAGCTGGTTCAGAAAGGTAAGTTGCCTGAATTCAACATTGATAATGATTGTGTTTTGAGATTTGGGAAGAGATTGTGTGTGCCTTGTGATTCGCAGTTGAAGAGAGAGTTGTTATGTGAAGCTCATAGTTCTCCGTTTTCAGTTCATCCGGGCAGTACTAAGATGTATAGAGATCTGCGGGAGTATTACTGGTGGGATGGAATGAAAAGAGATATTACTGATTTTACTGTGAAGTGTTTGACTTGTCAGCAGGTTAAAGCAGAGCGGCAGTAACCGAAAGGGATGCTTCAGCCTTTACCAGTGCCAGAGTGGAAATGGGAGAATATATCCATGAACTTTGTTGTTGGATTACCGAAGACATCTCGAGGTAATAATGCAATCTGGGTTATTGTTGATCGCTTGACCAAATCTGCTCATTTCCTTGCTATACGAGATACTTTCTCTCTTGATCAACTTTCCCGTTTGTATCTTAAAGAGATAGTCAGGTTACATGGAGTTCCTCTCTCCATTGTATCGGATCGTGATCCCAGGTTTACTTCTAACTTTTGGAAAGGCCTTCAGAAGTCATTGGGTACTGAATTAAATTTTAGTACAACTTTTCATCCTCAATCAGATGGGCAGTCAGAACGAACAATTCAGACATTGGAGGATATGCTACGAGCTTGTTCTATGGATTATCAGGGAAGTTGGGACCAACATCTTTCTTTGGTTGAATTTTCATATAATAACAGTTTCCATTCTAGTATACAGATGGCACCATTTCAGGCATTATATGGGAAGCGGTGTCGAACCCCATCTTTCTGGGATGAAGTGGGTGAAAGGAAGTTGATGGGACCAGAATTGGTAGAAGAGATGGCAGAAAAAGTTCAGCTGATTCAGAAGCACATGAGAACAGCTCAGAGCAGGCAGAAGAGTTATGCGGATAACCGGAGGAAGGATCTATCTTTCGAGGTAGGTGATCATGTTTTTATCAAGGTTTCTCCTTGGAAAAGTGTGATGAGATTTGGTAAGAAAGGAAAGCTAAGTCCAAGGTTCATTGGACCATACGAAATTCTGGAGAGAGTTGGATCAGTTGCATACCAAGTGGATTTACCTCCGAGTTTATCTCAGGTACACAATGTTTTTCACATTTCGATGTTGAGAAAGTATATGCCAGATCCATCTCATGTTTTGAGTCCAGAGGTAGTTCAGCTGGAAGAGAACATATCTTATGAGGAACAACTGGTCCAGATTCTTGACCACAGGAAGCAAGTGTTACGGAATAAGGTGATTAAACAGGTAAAGGTTTTGTGGAAAAACCACATGATTGAAGAGGCAACATGGGAATATGAAAATGCAATGAGGGATAAGTACCCCCATTTATTCAATAAGTAAATAAATTGCGGGGACGCAATTTTCTAAAGGGGGGAAGGATGTAACATCCCAAGTAAGTAATGAATAATAGATATTTTTATCTATGTCTATTAATGATTAAGATAGTGTTATAGAGGCTTAAAATGAAAATAAATACAATCTTATGCATGGAATACACTAATATTCTTAAAAGATTGTTTTACTGCCTTTTAATGGAAAACCATTTTTGAATCTATCTTTTGACAATTTTATAAACTATGTTTGTCAAAATAAACTTATTCTTTATGATTGGGACATCAAAATTTAACTTGTGTGAATTTTTGGTATTTTTATGAAAATGTTCATTTTTTAATGAATAGTGAAAAATACTGCATTTTACATCAAAACTGCTTTTTAATCTAATTTATTTATATGATTATATTATGTTTTGAATCGGTTTTGAAGTGAAATTAGAATATATTTTTACCATTTTATCCAATGGTGGTCATTGGAATCAATTTCACTTTGAAATTAGACTTAAACTGGTGTCAATCTTTTGATACTTATTGTTTTGTAAAAACACGCTATTTTCTCTGGCAGCGGGAATTAATTATAAAATTAATTAATGTGACTTATATGATTTTAATTTTGTAAAATAGACTTCATTTTTTAATTTGGAATATCAAATATATCTTAGGGTGAATTTTTGGTAATTTTCTGAAAAACTTCAATTTTTGATGAATAGTGAAACCACTAAGTGGTAATCAAGCAAACTGATTTTTCAGTTAAATGAAAGTTTACCACTAATGTGTATTGAATTTTGAAAATTCGACATACATGGTTGTCATTAATAAGTAAAATGTGGTTCAATGAGATTAAAATAATTTTTTGGTGAATAGTAACTTATTAAGTTTTTAATCGCGATTAGTGGTAATTAGTGTAGTTTAAGATATAAATAATGCTTTAATAATATTAAATGACCTAGACACATGTCCCAACCTTATTGTTTGTGTCACGGCCGACCAAGACAAGCCATGGGTCAACTTGGGGACCCCATGGGGACATTTTGGTTGGGAAATGACATAAATAACTTTTTATTTAATGTAAAAGTAAAAATGACACAAACATAATATGTTTTACGAAAACAATTTTTACATGGGGTTATAAAGATCATATTTTTGATTATAAATAGTCATTGGAAAGATAAAAAGATTTACTACATCATAGTATTTTTTTTTATGATTTTTAGACATTAAATAAATTAAATTATTTATGACATAATAATGATGCAGCGATGACATCATTATTTGACGATTTAAATAAAATGGAAAGATAATGTAAAATCTATGAACTACACATGGACAAAACCAATTGGATGAGTGGATTTCGAACCCTTATCACCTTATCCACGAATTATATCAATGTGGGACCTTTTGAAACCGAAACACATTTTTAAATAAAGTAATATTTCTTTACTTTCCAAAAGTGCCCCTCCTCTTCTCTTATAAAAGGCCCCCACCTCTACCTCATTTCACACACTTCTCAAGCCTTTGGCTCGGAAAACCCCTACCCCTTTACTCTCTCCACATCCCTCTCCTAATCCTAGAGGATTCCCTTTGGGCATAATCCTTTCAAAGGAAGCCTTTAGGCTCAAATCAAAAGGAGTTACACTTTTTAAGGTAATTCATTCTCTCATGTTCATTTGTTTTATTTTGCTTATCCAACCCCCTAAACTCTTTTTATTTACTTATTTTGTAACAACACCAGTATCTTAAATATACAAGGATGTTTTTATAAGATTTATTTGAGCTAAACTCTCACACAACTACATCAAATGGTTAAAGAACATACGGTTTCCGTGGATGGCGAAATTCTGCCTCCCGAAATGATGATTGTTCAATACTCATTTAACACCTTCAAAGGTGGACATTATGATGTCAATATTTTTATATATGATATATAATATGTTTATGTTTTCCTTAAGCTTCTGTTTTTTTCATTTTGGGCACACCTTTATGGTTTCCATTATGGGTAAACACGATATCTTCATTTTAGGAAGTGCGGACTACCGCCCCCTAAAAGTGATTTGATTCGTTAAATACCATATGTGGGACATATAAAGGATGGAACTATGATATTATATATGTTATTATACTGGAATTATAATATACTCTTATATGATTATGATTCCATTCCAAAAAAAAAATACGAAATAGAAATGGAAGTAGCGTTCATGCGTACGTACGGCTTACCGTCTCCATGAACGGTGCATTTCATTTCTTACCTATAAATGTGATATAATATTATAAATACATGTATATGATGAATATATATGATGTATATGTTATCCAAATCATTAATATCATTCTGGATATAATGAACCTTTGACCAAACTAACAACATGTAAGTGTAAGAAGTCTATTTTTGACTTAAGAACCAAATACCGACAAAATGAACATTATTAACTTAACTGATTACATGATGTTCATAACATGGTATAAAAGGAATAATGAACTTGAAAAAGATTCATAAGCAAGTAGAGATTAACTCAAGTTTATTATTCAGGAGATTAAAGAACGGTCGGGTCAAGTCGGATACGAGGTATGGGACTTCGTCTCAATCTCCTTTCGCTGAGGCATATTTTATTTTATACACAACTTTCTTTTATACAGTGTATAAACCCCTTTGAATTTTATGTTTATTCAAAATGAATCTTTTTTATACGAAGCGTTTACTAAATGACAAAAAGGGAATGTTTTTGTCGTACGTATGCGGCGACAACGACTTCTCCGCCGTCGTAACCATTATTTGAGTTTCGGCTTCCTCTACAAGCCATACCTTTTTTTAAAAGAAAAATAAATACCATGTTTTACTTTTCTTTTATTTTGGTATTAGAAATGGTTTTCACAATGTTTTTTGTGTTGTATTGATATCTTGTGATTGAAATGTGGAAATGTTATGTTTCCTTTATGCATGTTTTATGTGATACGATTATGTTATGGTTCTTGGGCATTATTATGAAGATGGGTGGTTCCGTGATAAACTAAGGGTGGGTGAGCCCGATATAGCTCTCCAATGCATTGGGTAACGCGAAGGAGTGAAACGTTAAGGTTTATCCGAAGAGATTTTAGGGAATATACTGTGATGGGTATTCCAAACGTAACCAAGAGGGTTACTCCCTACGTAAGAATGTTATGAATGCCTCAAGTTACCTTTATGTCCTATGATTTCTATGATTTATTCATGATTTTATGAGGTATGTTAAAGTGCCTATGTTTTATGGGTAAAGTATGATTTCATTCTTATGTATATATGAACTCATGTTTCCTTTCCATGTTTTTTTATATAACCCATACTGAGTTTTTATGCTCATCCCAAGTTTTTGAAATGTTTTTCACAGGTCAAGGGAAAGGTACATGATAAGATGATAGAGTCAAGGATGTGTCAAGAAATAATCCATGTTTTATTTTAAATGTGTTTCCATTGATGGGAATGAAGAATACTACCTTTATGTAACCACTTTGTTTATATGTGGAATGTAATGCAAGTTTTATGATCTAATTCTCTAAAACTCTAAACCCGAAAGGATCCTCAATGTGTAATCTTGTAATAACTCAAGATTAAGTAAGGTTTAAGGCTGGGGCCTTATAATACATTTATATGTAGGCTATAATGTCTTGATGTATAACACATAATTGTATCTAAATGGTGATTTTTTCTTCCCATGGGTGTATGTACATGGGCTTTGATAACTTGAGGTATAATGATTTTACATAGGTTGTAGTAGATTATAGGAATACACTTGGTTATGAATAGGATAGTGATGATGAGATAAATATGTGGACACATGTAAACATGAGATGTTAGGACCCACATGTTACTAGGGTAGGTAGGCCTGAGGTCTAACTCACATCAGGGATACCTTATATGAGGGGTGAGAACATGGTGAAGCCATTATTGCATGTGAGTGAAAAAATAGTGGAAAAGTGGAAGTGGGGTACCTTAATTTATATATTATTTTTTATAGAATGGTTTACTTCTATGTGTTATTTGGTGAGTGATCCGTAGAGAGGATAAGAAACTAGTAATACCTATGTATGTGATGAGTTTGTTTCGTTTGTTTATTCACCAAAATTTATTATGCTTCTTTCATATTTTACTAAGAGGTTTCATGTAGGATCCTATTAATTATACATGTTATACTAAACCTATGTGTATATAAATTATCTTTTACGATAGTAGAATATATTGGTGGTTGGGCTGGACATTACTGGCTTAGAGGGGTTGTTGATTAGCTGTCAGGGTTTATTGGAGTTTGTGGTCACTTCATATTTTTACTTTGTTAATTTCATTTTTCCTTTTAGTTTATGTATTCCATTACATAAATTGGTATTTATTCTAGTTATTCATGGTGTTTATTGGCATTTTATCTTTTTTTCTCTTACTCCTTAAAATTTATAGAGTATAATACCTACCAATTCATGTGATTGTTATACCCTCAGTGCTAGCCACTAATAAGTGTCCTGTTGAAGGTGGAATACATGTGTCATTATATCTATTTATTCACCACTAGACCAGGTGGGATAAATTTGGAGTGAGGGGGTTGTAACAGGACTAAATTTTTTTCATACCCTAGTGTATTTTCACTTGAATATATAAAGTACTTATTTGAATTCAGATTAGAAAATAATACAGAACTGCCTTAAATAGATAATTTCGATTCCATCCTTGTTAAAACATATTTGAATGTTTCTTTCAAGACTTTACATAGTAGAAATAAAAATGTGGCCAAAATAATAGAAAAATATCAAATAGTAAATAGGAATAATAACCATATGAAGGTAATCAGGGTGGTATTTTTCATATTTAATATGTTGATTATTATTCCTTTGATGAAGCAACAATAAGCTAAGAAAAATATGACTTTGATGAGTCACTCAATGATTTATATTTTCAAATAAAATATTATCATAAGAAAATACCAATTTAAATTTTCACTTACATATTTTCATTTATCAAATTGATAAAATAATCGAAGTCGCATCTAGAGGAAGAAACTAATTCCATAGAAGAGGCATTAATAAAGAAAGTAATCTATTATAATTCTATCACAAGACAAGTGAAAGTTAACAAAGACTATATCCTAATTTATAATTAAAATATTTCTTTAGTTGATGAATAATTTCAAATAGTTATTTGGGAGAACGATGCATTTGAAAAGGTTTTCAAGGATGTGTTTCATGTATAAGAGGAACTTCAAAAGGTCTCTGTGGATTTTAATATTATCTTACTAGAAAAAAAATAAAAAAGAGTGAAATATATGAATAAATTTCTATTTGATACAAGTAAAGTACATGAGGATCAAACTAAAATCTTAAATAAATTGTTGGAATAAAGTTTGAGATCATCTAAGGATGAAAATAATGTTCTAAATATGAAATTTATTAAGTTTGAAATTCAGTTAAAAAATATAGAATATACAAAACAAGATGAGAAATAGCGTGTTACCACACCAACTTTATAAATTATTATTGTATAAAATAAGGAAAAAAATGGTTAAAAAATAATATTTAGATCATATGTAAAATAATCCACCTCAATATCATACAAAAAGTAACCCACAGTCTAATTAAGTCAAATATCATTGTATGTGTTCTCTATAGAAGTACAGGAAGCAATTCCCAAACTATAAAATTTTTAATTATTAAAAATGATGGAAAACCTACCAATATGTTAGGGGTATATGTGATCATGTCTCATAAATGTTTCCTCTAAAATAGATCCTAATAATTTAGGGTTCCAACCTAAAATTAGAAAGAGGAAAAATCTATACATAATCCACCTACATGGAAAAGTAATAGACTAATTAGAAGATATTGTCGCTACTGGAAGTTTAGGAATATGGTTATTGATTAATGGAACCATGTGTCAGTAGGTATAATTTCTATAATCCATGAATAAAGGGGGAGTAAATCTAAAGTTATAGGAAAAATTGTTGTGTATAAGAAGATTTCATAGAGTAAGCATAATATATCTTTAAAAATAGATATGATTAACTTCAGAAATTATGTGATTTTTTTTAAAAATTGGATAATATTATAAGTGTGTTGGTATGTACTATCCCAACACAACCATTATGAAGATGTAGATAAAATTACATACTAGTTGAAGAAGAAGGTGATGAAACTAAACAAGTCTACCTTCGAAAAAAATAATAATTCTGAATCAAATCCACTCAATAAGTCAATGAAGAAAGTTGATCAAGGTGTCCAAAAAATAAGAATGAAATTATTTTACTATGGTAAGAGATTCCACATCACAGACCATAAAAAAATTTCTATGAATCACAAGAAAGAAGGGTTCAAACTGGAATCAATAAAAAATTCAATCCAAGAAAGATATTTTCGAATTGGAATGGTGGTGGACATCCTAGATGAAGAGGTTGAAAGGATTCTTAAAATGGGTAGGTTAAAATCTTATAAAGATGTGTGTAGTAGTTGTAATAAGTAAGGATAAATATATATAAAATGTATAACCTTTTTTCCTAGATAAATGAGAAATAAATGAAAAGAACTATTAACTCTAAGTACTAAGAATTATATCATGAAGGAGTCTGTGCATAAAGAAAGATTGACCAAGTGAAAATAGAATGCTTGATAATATGGTTAGCCAAGTTAGAATAGGCCAAAATTATAGACCAGGATAAAATAAAATGAACTTACCTAATTTCTAAATTAAATAAGGACAATACAGCTAGGAAGGAAGTAGAAAAATACAAGAGAAACATGCTACTAAAAAGTGACATGGCCTGGAAAATAAAGGGAAAATAAAGAATGAAGAGTTCTCAAAGTGTTAAAGCTACCAAGAAGAAGTTTCATGGGTTGAGAAATAAGTATCAACCCCACTAATTCATCTTCGAAGATGAATAGAACTATATTATTCCCATATTAGATTGTTTATTCTTATAGAAAGGGTATTTAAGGTGTTACTTAAGTAAAATTAGAGTTATTGATAGTTGTAATTTACAAATAGATTAAATGAAGACATCAATCATGAAATTGGTATTCATCTCATAGTTAGAATTAGTCTAAACTAGTATAAAAAATTCTTAGAGAAAAATAAATTATGGAGAATATTGAAGAACATACCTTGAGGGGGATCAATTAAAGAGAGAAAGATTCTAGAGACTTAATATTTCCTTCAAATTTTTAATTCTGGATAAACCATTAAAATATGAAGATGAGGTATGATTTTCATTCTATTTTTTTTTGGATTATGTTGAATATTAACATTAAGAGGGAGTTATTATCTACAAAAAATGGAGAAAATTACGTTTCACTTTAAGTTTTTTTATGTGAGTGATCAAATGGGTACAAGTTCTTGAAAGTCTCTTGAAAATATATTAAAATCCCCTAAGAAGGTGCTTCCAATTTTGGTATTACATAGTCTAGAGATAATGGAATTTTTTTTGTCATAATTAGTAATTATTTTCTACAAAGGGTTAATCCATTTATAATTAGAGTTTATTATTTTATAATTCATTACTAATAATATGTGATGCAACCCATCTCTCATATAATTAATAGAGATCTTGTAAAGTATATGAACACATGGGGAGAGGAATTTTCATAAATTTATAAGAGTTAGGTTGGATAAGATAACATTCCCTTCGAGTTACGATATCTATAGAGGGGAGAATAAAATTTCAAGTCTCCCTATAATGCCAATAATGGGGATTAAACCTTTACATTCATTTTATTTCTTATCAATAAGGGAGAGAGTGAAGTATCATTGACTTTTGAAGTATAATGGTATTGAAATTTTTTTTAAAGGGGGAGATTTAAGTTCCCTTGTATTTGTAGAATATTGTGTTGTATTTATTTTCAATAGGAATAAACTAAACGTGTGAGAAATAAGAATGAAGTGGCTTCCATTTTATATATAAATAAGTCTTTATTTCATGTTTTAAAAGGAAGTGTGAAGGATGACCATGTATTATGTGTAAAGATGAGTAGATTTATTACCATATTAAATACATGTAAATGGATAACATGTGATGATATAATAGATGTATTGTATTCAAAATAAAAGTTTTGAAGGTAGAATCACTATCTATAAAAGTTACAAGAAGTTTAAATAAGGTAGAAGATTTTATAGATTCTAAATTTATAATGGATAGATTTTAGATATATCATTATAAGATTTAAATAAGTTCAAAGAGTGGAGGATAGCTATCTGAAATATTAAAGAACCCATAAAAGGAATGTTGAGGTTGAAGGTTATTGAAAATTAGTAAATTAAATAACTTGGATTAATTCTCAAGTGAATATGGTATATTGAGGAAGTTAAGGGTCATTAGAATACTCAAACTTGAGTGTATATATTGCAAGAGACTTTGAATTTGAGTTGAAGCACTTTAAAATTATTCTAATAATCTAAAAAATCATTTTATGTCATTGAAAGATGATTTAGAATAGATTCATATGGATTGAGAAGATTTTAAGTGCCTCTAATCTTAATTGAAACATGTCTACAATTCTATAGGTCCAATATGCAGACTCCCATAAGGATGAAAGAACTGTAAAGATGAATGCAACATGGATAAGAAAACAATAAGGGGAATTCATACTTACATGTAAGTATGAGTAGAAATTAATAATGAAAACCATAAAGGTTAGTAAAAAAATAATTAAGGACGTATAATCATGAAACATACGTAAGAACGATTCCATGTAAGAAAGATAATCCTATAAGGATCATTCATCCTTGCGAACTAGTTGCTGAAGATTAGTGTAAGGATGGGAAGATCCCATAGGGATGAGCATGAGAGTGTAAGTTTGATCCATAAGGGTGATCTGTAAGGATGAGATTATAAGTATGAGATCATAATGGTGATTCATAAGGGTGAGGTGTAAGGATTATCCCATAAGGATCATTTTATCCTTCATGATTTCAAAAATCTATTAAGACTCTAAGGATGATTTTACACTTATAGAAATTTTGAGTTATCCAGAATTTAAAGATTTCAAAGAGAAATTTATTTTGGATGATTATATAACTATTACTTAATTTTTAAAACATTATGAAGCTTTTAAATTCTAGTATCCAAGATTTAGATAAGGAATATAGATGTGGAGGAAGATCATTGTTTATATTTATGAAATTTCCAAAAATAATATTTAAAATTCCATTTCTGTGAATAAAAAAAAGAGAGTCGATTATTGAGATTTACATAAAATTTTAAATTATTTATTATTAAATATTGAGAATATGTGTATGTATATGAGATTCCAGATGAAGTTTATAAGTCCAAGATGTAATTAGTATTGATTCCTGAGAAGCTCTCACACTATAAGAGCTTTCCACACTATAAGATACTATTGCAACTATATTTTTATAGTTATGTAGATTATTTGAATATGGTATTTTATATAAGTATAATTTGAGGAAGAATAAATAAAACTTTCTATATATTAAGTAGAATAAATATTCAGCCTAGTTTCAAAAAGGATAAATAAAGAGAAGGATGTTTCTGTCAAAGTCATGAAAAGTAGTTTCATTTAGCATATTTTTGAGAAGTTAACTAAAGAAAATGAGAACCCAAATATGGTTATTTTATAACCATGTTTTTAATATGAAAATAAATAAATAATTTTGATAATTATATTTATGGATATTGAAAATTAAAGGAGTCATTTAATGTATCTGTAATGAAGAAGTTAAAATATCGAGGTAGAAGTAAATAGATAAGATTGAGGATTTACACTACTGTATAGATAAGAAGAAACTTAGTCAATCAAGAGTAGAGAAATATAAAAGGGAAGATTAAAAAGAAAAATAAGCCATTGTATACTGTATATAAGAGGAAATGAGCTTCTAAACCAATATTGAATAAAAAATCTACTGGGTTTAGAAGAAAGAGAAGAGGAGGAGGAAGTCAACTAGGTATACCTGTCCAGAACTAGTGAGTGTCAGGGATGTGTGAGGAATAATTAGAAATAAGTAATGATTAGACCTATAAATATTAGTTCATTTATCACTTGTAAATATTACAAGAAGTTATTATTAACATTGGATACTATATAGGTAATAATTTTCAAAGAACCATATTCTTGAGATTCTTAAATGAGTGAAATCCAAAAATCATTTCAATAGGAACTAGGAAGTTGTACATATATATTCAATGGTTTAGTTTCATGTGTTTTAATTTAATATTTAAATGTATTTAAATAATATTCTTGTGGAAGTGGATTGGTTTTTTATGTTGTGAAATCCAGGACAAACTTGTTGATTTACTTCAAGAGGTGGAAAACAAGACCCACTAGTGCAATGCTAACTTGAAGGAGTGCAGTGGGTTAAAAAATTGTTCACATGTGTAATATTATAAACACCACCACCTATTTTATATGTTGAAATAATGGGTTTGGATAATAATATTATACTTCCACAAATATTGATAATATGATTCATAGTAGAAAACCTATAGACCATGACAATAACTAGCTATAACAAGGAGTAGGCTCACATTAAGACCAAACCTTTTAAAAATACACGTGATAATTGATTTCTTTATCTATATTGAATATAGGTTCATGAGAGGTTAAAAAAAGTATATATCCACATTACATCATTATATTTTCAAAATAAAATGGGTTTAAAATGATTTAAAGACTAATTTTTTTAGAAAATAAATTGACAACACCCGATTCACCCCCTCTCTAGCGTGTCTGCTTGATCCACTAGGACTCTCAAAATTTATGTCTTTAAGATAGTATTTAGGAATTTATACATAGTTTCTAAACCATAAGATAAAAAATTATGAATAATAAATTATTTTTATGTATATTTATGAATTTTATAATTATATAATAGGATAATTATCCAAATACTTACCCAACACTTGCACAAGAAAAGATAAGTCAACGTTATCATATTAAAAATGATATCTTGATATAAATGGGAATAAATAATTTTATGAAAGGTTTTATATGATGAAATTTATAAATAATATATATTTTTATATTATTAATTTATTTTTAATACTAAGTAATCGGATAATAATAAAAAATGATTATGCAACATCGATGCTTCGCTTATAGAAGTAAGAGAAAAGTAAACATAAATGGTTTTAAAAATATTTAAAATGATAATATCAAAATAAAATATAGAATTTTAATATTTCTAGGATTAAAAATTATAGGTAATAAATTATGTAAATGATTAAATTATAATTTCATATATATCTAAATATTTTTAAATCTAAATTATGAAAATAACCCTGAAAATGGTTTTAATGGTTATTTAATATAAAAATTTATTCATAAATTAATAACAAATAATAACCCTTTAACTTAATTAAAGTGGGGATATTTAATAATATAAAATATAATCTATTTTCTATTTATTATCCACTTTTAATTTTTAAATTACACTCTTGAACCTTAAAGGCTTAATATTTGCGAAAACAATATAAAATTTTGCCTATAAAATGGGACTCATTTTAACTTTTTCAAAACACATATAAAGTTTATTTTATCTCAATATTATACCCAAATAACACTCTAATCTTTACTTCCCATATATTTAAACCCCTTGTGTGTCCAAAATTCCCTTCTCAGAAAGCATTTAATGCAATCCATAAAAAGAGACTCCAAGAGCAAGGTGTGGGTTTCCAAGCCTCTTTCTCTTTTCTTAATTACGACTCATTGTATTAAAAAATATTAAACCTACACTTATTTTTATAGAATAATTTTATTATTATACTGTTATAATCCTTTTAGTCCTTAAATTATGAGATATCATCCATTATGTCTCATGAAACTCTTTTCATAAGACATCCTAACATTAAAATATGGGTTTGTAAAAAATGATATTTTTTAATTTAAATTATCCTCTTACTCTTTTAAATTACATGAGAAATATATAAAATTAACCCTAGATAAGTGTATTATTTATAATATAATATTTTTATAATACTCAAATATTTATTTTAATTTCCCTTATTTTAAAATCTTTTTAAAAACACCACGCACCATGCTGATTTTACACTACATAAGTGAATGATGGTGTTTTCATAAACTCATGTATTTGATGGATATTTTTTAAAATTTATTTCAGGATTGAATATAAAAATTAATTTCACGATTATTATTATTAAATGGTGAAGTATATTTCAAAACAATTTAATTAAAAGTAAATAATCATAGTCACTTTTAACCATAAAATATAGGCTTATCAGGGAAGATTTTCTAAATGGAAACTATTTTATAGCCTATTGAATTTATTTACTTATGGATTGATTTTGATACCATACCTTGAAAATTATATAGAATTTGGAACCATTGGAAAATGTACTTTGACTATTACAATTATACTGCAATATTCTAGGAGATTGTAAATCGAATGACCTCAAAACCACTCACATAAACTATACTAATTTAGAAAATGAATTAAACATGATAGTAAATGAATTAAAATAAATAATAATAATAATTAAATGAACATGAATTGTTTTTATAATAACATAAATAATTAATATAAATTTATTATCCAATAATTTATAGGAAACTCGAAGTAGGCTAGGACTTGTGGTAAGATCTCCTTTAAAAGTCTCTATTCTTTTAAAGTATTTTTATTCTATATAATATTTTATTTTATATGAATCAAATTTAAGTTATTTAATATATACCTTACTGTATTAACTTTATTTATAATTAATTAATGGTATAATTTCATCCATTATGGATTTATATTTCACACCTTACTTTATTCAAAAGGGTTTTTGTTCCGTTCATTCACTTTCTTGTGATTATATTCTCTTTAACTCTTTATAACTCTCTTGAATTTATTTTTATAATAAATTTCCATGTTATTAAATACCTTGTATTTGTTCTATATTATTTCCAATACTTCTATATTTATTTATCTAATATTAACTTAACCATATATCCATTACTATATATGGTAAAAATACCCTAAAATTGTTTAAAGGGTTCTTAACAAGAAAATTATTCCATTTATAGACTGGGGAAGTATTGAAATTAATGTTATTTAAATATATATTATTATTTATTAATATTCATGTTGATTATGTATTGTATTTTCTCTATTCATAGGTTAGATGCATTGGATTTATTAGTGATGGATGGGGTTCAAAATTATATATCCCCTCGATACATTATTAGTTCTCACAAGACAAACTAGTTTGGGTATTAGATTTATAACTTACCAATTTATGTATGATGTATTGACATTAGTCCTCAACGATATGTTCATGATGATTTAGTGATGCATGAGACCTAAAATTATATAACCCCTTGATGCATCGGTGGGTATCATTAGATAACATAGTTTTGGTATTTGGTGTATGCCTTACCTATTTATGTATGATGTCTCAACATAAGGACTTGACTATAAAAAATTGAGATTTTGTGATATATATATACATATATATATGAATTAATTTAATCTTTTCAATATTCTTCATTTCACACAACACTGAATATAGCTTGTGTTATATTAAAGCACCAAAATATTCTTTATTTTTACACAACACCAAGTCGAGATTTCACTAAATGAAAAACTTAAATTAGATTATGGTACATGAAACACTATATTTGGATTATTTTATATACAATTTTGATTTCCTTTGATAACTTGCGTGACATAGAAGACTTAGTTTTACCAAACTACGATGTACTATTAATAATAATATTAATAATATTATTATAATTGTCACATAGCAGTTAGAATAGTGGTTGTGAATAATATTAATTAAGTTATGAAAATATGGTTTGCTAATAATTTTTTTTCAATTAACTATAAATGAAAGTAAAATCCTTTTTGAAAATATAGGAAATCATTTGCTGGAAAACTATATTTATGAAATAAAAATGTTTTACCTCAATAAATTAATTAAAAAACTTTTGTTAAATTATTTTAATGAAATATATATAATATTTATAAAACAATTTAATTTTAGTCTTCTTTATTTTCTATAAAATAGATAACAATAAATCAAATTTTATGAATAAAAAGATGTATTTTTCTAAAAGGTAATTTTACCGCCTTTTAATGGAGAACCTATTTCAAATATAATTTTTAAAACTTTAATAATTTTTATTTTAAGAAATAATTTTTTTTATTTAAATCTTAATATAAAAATTTACATTGGCTGAATTTTTAGTATTTTTTTGAGAAGTTTCATTTTTTTATGAATAGTGAAAAGCACTGAATTTTAATTGAAAACTACTTTTTCATCTAATTTATTTATATAGTTAAATAATATTTTAATTTTTTTTTAAAATTATAATTAGTTAAATTATACATCAATTAATCTAATTTAGTTCATTAGAACCAATTTCACATTGAAATTGGATATAAAAATAGTTTAAACTTTTAAACTTTTTCACTTTAAAAATCCGTCATCCTATCCCATATGCGGGATTAATTTTAAATTAATTTCAGCCACTTATGTGATTAGAATTTTAAAAAATGGATTCCATATTGGTAATTATCATAATTTATAATTTATAATAATTAAATCTTAGTTTTTTACAAAAAATATTAGTGAAATTAATTAAAATTAATTACTATAATTAAGGTAAAAACAAGATTACTTAGTGGTTAAATGTTAATTTAAGGGGATAAATAACCTATACACATGTAAAAAATCCATTTTATGGAAATATTTTGACCCAGTACTATATTTTATTGAAAATGGACAATTATTAGAGACACATTATGTAAGGGAGACCTCTCAATAGTGGTTAAATTTTTATATTTATAAGAATGCCACTACTCTACTATAAAAAGGGCTCTCACCCCCTCACATATTCACACATATAAATCCATTTGTATCAGAAATAAGTTGAAAAAATATCCTCCCAAATTACCTAAATTCATCCTATAATCCTCCATTTGGTAAAAAATCCAACCTAGGAAGCCCTTTGGTGCAAACCAAGAGAAGTTACCCAAATAAGAGGTAACACCCTTCAACAAACACTTTTAATTTATTTTTTTCTCCACGACATAAATTATTATTATTAAATGATTATATAATAACCTTAGTATACTCAATATACTTATATATATTATTCTAATGTTTATACCTACACCTACACACATATCCATCAAATGGGTAACGAACTTACCATTCATGTGTATGGAAAACTACCGCCTCACTAAATGATGTCGTTCATTTTTTCCTTTACCACCTCTCATAGTTTAAAATTATGATGGAAAAACTATTTTTATATGATAT
This sequence comes from Viscum album, assembly GCA_963277665.1. Lineage (NCBI taxonomy): Eukaryota > Viridiplantae > Streptophyta > Magnoliopsida > Santalales > Viscaceae > Viscum > Viscum album. The sequence goes on along the minus strand of OY728147.1, from coordinate 1,810,697,471 downwards.
ATATTATATTTATGATTCCTTTATATTTAAATAATTATTATATAAAACATAACTTCATGCTTTCCATTTTGTGTAAATATGACAACTTTGTTTGTGGATGTGTGAACTACCGTCGCCTCAAAGCGATGTGATTCGTTCACACTTTGCATGGAATGTATTAAGGATGGGTTTAGTAAATTTGTATGATATGTATGAAATAATAATTATACTATAATATATATATATACATATATGTCATTTAATTTCTTTCTTTCAATACGACAAGAAAATGGAAGCAACGTTCATGCGTATGTGCGGCCTACCGTCTCCATAAACGGTGTATTCCATTTCATATTTCTATATTTTATATATTATTATAAATAATTATATACTAAATATAGATGATATATTAATATATATATATATATATATATATATCATGTTTTAAATTCTGTAAATAAGTAAATCATGATCTAAGTAAGAGGATCAATAATAAAAAGTCAAAACCTATATGAAAAACAAAGAAGATATTACCAGAAATGTAACATTAACATGGAATTATTAATAAAAGGGTAATATAAAGTCATATTAAAATCATATATTTCATTATATATAAGAATATGTTTCTACGGTATATTTATAATAAAATTATACTTATTATATAAGAGTTTTGAATGTGTATAAAGAAAGTCCAGACTTAAGGTAAGGGTTTTTTCATCTCCCTTTTTGTATCTGTCAGATACATTATATATTCACCACTCATTTATTTTAATGTGGTTCATATAATTCCCTATGAAAATTTATATCATTAATTTCCTTTATTTTATTATATTAATTTTTTTTATTGATGTTATTATTTCATGGGGATCATGATTCTACAGTTACTCAAGTAGAAGGGGATTTATAGTCATGATTTTATTTCTGAGAGACTTATGCCTCATTCACCACTAATTTTTTTTTGTGTGGTGTATATACTTACCATGAAAATATTATATGATTAATATAATTAAATTTATGGTTATTTACATACCCATTTAAAAATATATCTTTCATTGGATTTATGGTTCATAAGTTACCAAATTTGAAAGGTAATTTTGTCTCAATTTTACTTCTTTGAGACACATGTTTTGTTATGAACCTATATTATTTTACAAGGTGTATATACTACCCTTTAATATGTTATATCATTAATATAATTATTCTCATGATATTTAAATCTTCATGTAATGTTATTATATTATGGGTATTAGGATTAAATGTTACCAAAGTGGTAAGAGTTTATTGCTATAATCTCATCATTATCAGGATTGTTTATGATTATGCTTCCATTGATGAAATATTATGATCCATATCAAAATAATTCTCATGATTTTTTTATCCTAGGTAAATTAATTTTATATACAAATAATGATACCGTGTTTACTCTATTTTTAATTTAGGATAATTAAGAAAATATTTTTATGAAAATCCGACATTATTTCTCTCTTCGGTCAAGAAATATATTTTATTTAAAAACAATGTTTTCTAAAAATGTTTTAATTTTTTTTAAATCATATTTTAAACCTATTTTAAAATAAAAATTTTAAATTTTTTTTTCAATATTTATTTATTAGTTTTAAAATATATTTTCAAAGAAAAGGTTTTGAAAATGTTTTCATGCTTTCTTTATAAGTTTTCATGTATATTTTCATAGAAAAGGTTTTGAAAATGTTTTCAAGATTTAATTATAAGGATTAAAATATATTTTCAAAGAAAAGGTTTTCAAAAAGTTTTCAATATTTTTATATAATTTTTTAAAGATATTTTCAAAGAAAAAGTTTTCAAAATATTTTGAATCTTTTTTTATAAGTTTTCAAAGATATTTAAAAAAAAGTTTTCCAAAATGTTTTCAATGTTTATTTATAATTTTTAAAATATATTTTCAATTAAAAGGTTTTAACTTTTTTTTTCAAGATTTATTTATAAGTTTTAAAATATATTTTCAAATAAAATGTTTTCAAAATGTTTTCAAGATTCCTTTATATGTTTTCAAATATATTATCAAAGTAAATATTTTCAAGATGTTTTCAAGTTTCCTTTATATTTTTTTAAGGAAAAAGGTTTTCAAAAAAATTTTATGTTTAGAAAGAGTTTTAAATTATTTTAAAATATTCCTTTATAATTTTTTCAAAGTGTTTTTCAAATAAAAGAATTTTGAAAATATTTTATGTTATAAAAAATTTAATTTAAAAGAAAGGTTATTTTTCTTAAGAAATGATCCAAGTGATCTTTGAAAATAATTCTCCATATAAGATGAAATTATTTGATATAGTTTATTATTTAATAGGGATATTATATAGGTACCCCATTCTTATTCTTTCTTTGAATGTATTATGTTTAAATTAATTTTTTTATGAAACCCATTTCAATTCTATAAGTTATACCACGATAAAATGCTTGTGAAACCCGCTTCCTTACATGAGTTATTATATGAGTATGAAACCTATATATTTTACAAATATTATGATATGATGAAATGTTTATGATTCAAATTTCATTTCTTGGTTTATGATATGATGTTTCTGAAACCCATCTAATTTTATGGGTCATGATATTATGAATATTTTTCTATCTCATGGCACACATATGTATGATTTAACTATTTTATAGGTGGGAAATATATATACCTCTAATACATTGGGAAATGATTTATATCTTATGAGATAGATATGGATGGAACGAGGAGTGAACTCAGTTTCGTAAAGATATTTTTCCACTAAAATGGTATTGGGAGTTATCCTTGACTACTAATATGGTCTTGGGAGTGAACCTTGACTAATAATTTGGTATTGGATATTAATATTGACTACTAATATGTATTGGGGAGTGAACCCATTCCAATATAAGGAAAGGAATGTGATTTAGGATAGTGGTATTTCCTTTCCCATAGGTGTAGCCCCCATGAAGTTACCTGATAGGTTTTGTCAATAAGACTTGACTTATAGGGAATGATTTTATATACTTACATGTATGCCACAAATTATATGTTTTATTCCAATGGTATGATCTCATAAATTATAACCTTTATTCCCTTATTATTCTTGTCTTATAAAATTCCAATATTTATTCCATGACTCGGGTATATGATCTTTGATATAAAGGGTATGATCTTCAAATGTGATCCTCATATTATAATACCCTTATGCTCATGTTATCCTTACATATATCCTTTATTTACCTTTAATGAGCATATAAGATCACCCTTTCTTATGTTTCCTTTACCTAGGTTATGAAGAAAGGTTTTAAGTAGAATCACTAAAGGGGAAGAACTGTGTTGGAAACATTGAAGATCTTTTTAAAAAATTTTGTTCCAAGTTTCCAAAAACACTAATATATTACTTTCCAAATTTATGTATTTTTTTAATGTGCTGAATATTAATATAAAATGATATAATATACATGTATTTTAAGCTTGATTTTATATAGTTGGTATAAAAGTAAATGTTTATTCAACCTTTGGAAACTTGGATGAGAAAACATTAATGATATACCTAGGGATATTTCTAAGGATATTACTAGGTATGTCTCTAAGGATAAGCCTAAGGTGTCATATATTTAAAAGAAGGTGCCATAATTTAGACATAATATAAGTGATTTGTCATGATTATGTGGTTTTGAAATATGATAAGTGTTTCTCACACTATGCTTTCTGGTTTTGGTCAATGGAGGGAACAAGAAGTAACTGTGTTAACATTGAATGTGATATACTATTTTATAATGAGAAGTCAAATGGGATGATCACTGGAGTGAAGGATGTTGAGATCATGCCCAATAAGTGTTCACAGAACATGATTAAAAATGTGCACCTTAACTAATTATTAGAATTAAAAAAGAATAAAAGGAAAGAGTTCACTAAGAGTTCAGGTAATGGAGGCCATCGAGGAAATAAGATTCAATTTCCTTTATGTCTAGAATGTTGAAATAAACACCCAATTTCATGTATTATAGGAACAATAAGATGTTATGGATGTACAAAATAAGGACACAAATCAAGTAACTAAAAAGGGGAAATGAAAATATTTATTAATTAAATGAATGATAATAATGACCTCCCTAAGTTATCATCGATAGTTGAATACTTTAAATGTGGAATGAATAGACATTATACAAATTGATGTCCTAAGTGGAAAGATTTGGAAGCGAAGCAACAAGGTGGTATGAGTAATGGTTATATTACTGACGATGATGTGACTATATGTGAAATGTGAAAGTAAATAGGTATAAAGTAATAGGATGAGGTAACCTTATTAATATATTAATAATGAAGTGGAATAATTTAAGTGTTTATGTATTTAGATTCAAGAATTATTAAATATATAAGGATTGTTAATTTTATGTTTTTTCACAAAAGGATTTACAAGAATATGTTGAATAATTACAATGGACTAGAAAAGTGATTTAATGGAAAGGTGAGATTTTAACTAAGGGAATATAACCCTTAATATGTTATTAATGTTGAGATAATTATTCTTCAATAAATATATGTAGGATATGAATAAGTAAATTGGATGATACTGATTACTTTAGAACTAATAAAGGATTTTTTAACAAAGTAGTTTGTGATCTCATGGATTGAGTTTACAATTTTTTTGGATTTAACTTTTGAATAAGAAAACATGCATGTTTTCAATAAGGATTTATGGTAATATCAATGTTTCAATATAATACATGATGAAGGTATCCACATGTTTGGTATGTAACAAATAAGAGTTACTTTATGATATATGGGGGATCACTGCTAAGTTTTTTTGATAAATTTAGTGACCTTATTTCAAAATTTTTGAACTTTTATATTTCCAAAGGGTTATAAGGTAAACCATTTATGGAATGTTTTATGTTAAAATTAAGATAAAGTTTTAGAGATTAATGTATTATCTCACTATATGAGGATTTATGAAAATTAGATAACATGTGCTAACCTTTTTGTTTTGATAAAGATAGATGGAATGGAGTATCATTCTTTTTATGAATCTCATGATCTTATAATGATTTAGGAATGAAAAATTCACCTTCATTTCATGGAATAAAAGATGAAGTGTAAATTGATCATGGAAAAACAAAGGGTGTGGTTGTACTGAAATCATGTAAGTATATATTATCATGAAATTCTTTAACTTTGTGAAAAAGGGTCTTTAAATAAAATATTTTCCTATTATTATTATTTTTTATGATATAAATGAACTTTTTCAAGCATCATTGGGTTATGGATTTGTGATCATTAACTTTCTTCTAACCATGTTCTCTATCACTATCCATTATAACTTGATAGTTACATTTATCTTCCATGTACATTTTTTCACATTACACATATGTTCTCATTTTTGGAAACCTAATTACAAGTTACTTTGGGTAATTGTTATGTTTCCAACTTTCCATTTTTAAAGGAAGTTTTAGTATTTATTTTTACGATGAGGGTTTCTATGAAAGGAACTTTCAATTATTAAACCTTCAATAACCCATAAAAATTTCGAGGGTGAAATTCATTTTAAGGGGGTAGAATGTAACACCTTGATATTTTATGAAATATATATATTTCAAATTAATTTAATCTTTTCAATATTCCTCATTTCATGTAAAAAATGAATATAGCTTGTGTTATATGAAAGTACCAAGTTATTCTTTCTTTGTACCCAACACCAAGTTGAGTTTTTACTAAACTCACCACTTAGATCAGCTTGTGTTACACACAACACTATGTTTGTCTTGTGTTATATACAATGCCGAGTTCCTTTGACAACTTATGTGACACACAAGACCTAGTTTTACCAAACTACAATGTACTATTAATAATATGATTAAAATATAATTATAATTGTCACCTAGATATTGGAATTGTGGTTATAAATAATATTAATTAAATTATGAAAATATGGTTTAATAATAATTATTTTGTTACCAATTAACTAGAAATGAAAATAAAACTCTTTTTGAAAATATAGGAAATCTTTTTCTAGAAAACTATATTTATGAAATCAAACACATTTTACCTCAATAAATTAATTAAACAAATTTTAATAAATTATTATAATGAAATATATATAATTATATATTATATTTAGAAAACTATTTAATGTTCATCTTATGTGTTTTCTATACAAGAGATAATAATAAATCCAACTTTATGAATAAAAAGATGTATTTTTCTAAAAGCCAATTTTAATGAATTTTAATAGAGAAACCATTTTAAATAAATTTTTTTTTACACTTATAATTTTTATTTTACAAAAAAAAAAAATTATTTTTGAAATTGGAAAATAAAAAATTACATTGGGTTATTTTTTGGTATTTTTTGAGATGTTTTATTTTTTAATGAATAGTTAAAAACATAGAATTTTAATTGAAAACTGTTTTTTAATCTAATTTATTTACATATATAAATTGTATTTTAATTTATTTTAAAAGTTTAATTATTTAAATTTTACATAGATTAATCCAATGTATGTCATTGTAACCAATTTCACATTTAATTGGATATAAAAATAGTTGAAACGTTTGAACCTTTTCACTTTAAAAACTCATCATCTCGTCCCGCCTGCAAGATTAATTTTAAATTAATTTATTCCACTTATGTTATTAGAATTTTTGAAAATGGATTCTATATTTTCAATTATCATAATTTATAATGTATAATAATGTTAACTTAGTTTTTGACCAAAAATATTAGTAAAAGTAATTAAAATTAATTACAGTGATTAAGGTAAAAACAATATTACTTAGTGGTTAAACATTAATTTAAGGGGGAAAATAACTAAGAAACATGTCCAAAATACATTGTGTAAGAACCCAGATATTTATTTCAGGTATGGATCTTGGTTTCATGTTGTTTTTGAGGGAAAATGAATAAATTGGAAATTTTCTAAGTACATGCAGTGTATCCGGTTTCCATGGGTAGCCGTATTCTAGCCGTGTAATAGCTGAGTACGTGGTCATGTGGGTGACCTGGAAGACCACCTAAAGAAAGGGCCAATTGAGGCTAGTAAATGGTGTGTACATTAAATTAACACGCAGTGTACTTTTATTATTATTTTATTAATCGACTCGGGGTCACGTCTCATCTCCAAAACTTATTTCTTAATCCTGTGACTCGTATAGGAGAGCGATGTATGACTGAAAATCTTCAAGCTCCTCCTATTCCTTCATCTGAGCTCCGATTGAGACGCCGCTAGTTGCATTGGATTCCCACCGATCTACATCTCTCTAGGACGATTCAAGGGATGAAGTTCAAGAGTGTTCATCGTATGATATCGAGGTAGGTGGTTTGTGGATTTCTTTGGTTATCATTGGATTATATATGATAAAAGTGTTGAATACACTTGTTTAGGGTATTGCATGTTTTTTTAATTTAACCCTGTTTAATGCCTGCTATGGTTTGTTTGATTGAGAAAGGTTTATTGATTACGCATAAGGTTTACTACATTTTTTATAGAGGTGTTTTCTGTGTTTGTTCTGGTTATGGCCATTGGGTCTAGAAATCATATTAGACTTGATTTTTTTCCATGCCTAGTGTTGTTAGGATGAAGTTGTTGTTTATATAAAATGCATGTGTTTCACATTATAAAAGTATGACTAGGGGGAATTGACTATGAGATATTCCCGAAGTAGGGTCTTCTAATTATGATTTGTTGTTATAATTGACTAGAGGTATTAACTATGAGATCTATCATGGATCATTGACCAGAGGGGTTAGACTATGAGAGCTACCCAGAGGGTAGTTATTAAATAAATGTTGGACCACAAGGCATTGAATGTGAGAGCTATCAGGGGGTCATTATAATATAGACCAAGGGGGTATTGACCATGAGAGCTACCCATGTGGTTGTTTGTAAATGAATAGTGCTATGTGAGACCAAAGAGGTTATACCGTGTGAGATTTCCCATAGGGTATTTATTATTTATTGATTTGAAGATATGTGAAACCAGAGGGATTTAGACTATGAGAACTTTCTATGAGGGTTTCTTGTAAATTATTGTATGATTATGACGAGTCTGCCAAGTCAAAGCACAAGCTTGTACCCAGTCTTTCTTGATTATTTAGATGGTATTTTTAGACGTTTGTGGTTATTTTTATACTAGGGGATACAAATATTAGGATAGATCATAAGGTTAAATTATTCAATGGTTTGAATAATTATTAAATGTAAATTAATGTAATTGAAAATTGTAGGATTGTTTACTTCTGAGTACATACAAGTTTATTATTTTATTTATACATATTACCTTATATATATATTCACTGACAGTTAGGAACAAATATTTTGGTGGTTGACTATTGGGATTCATCTCAAATCCTATTTGGGTCATGCTTTTCAACCCAAATAGATTATATGGCTGTAGGTATAGATAAGGGAAAGCTCCCTTCTTCATTAGGTAATTGATTGATGATTGGAACTGGAGAGCATGAGACTAAGATGAGGCTTGAAATGCTATTGAATCCTACTGTTTTCTATACTTTGGTTTCAGTATTGTATTTCCAGCATTGTGACTTGTTTGGATGCTTTCCAATATACATGTGACATGCATCATTTATTTATATATGTTGCAGTTGTTTATACTATCATTCTTCCACTATTTACTTCTATTGAATGGTATTACTACTTCCAATTTTTTTATTATTGTTATTCTGCTGTGTATTCTCTACCAATGAGGGCATAGTTTCCCCACTATGAGACCTTGTCCCTCACATCTAGTCAGCAGCCTCTGGCATTTGGGGAAATGCGCTTGAGGTTATGTGACCAACCGAGTCCGGGGCACTTCAGGGTGGCACATGGAACTAGGATGTTACAAAGTAGTATCAAAGGAGTTTTTTTATGATTTTCCTTACTATTTAGAGCCTATATACAGGGATATGAAGAAATATGTAGTTATAAATAAGCCGTTCCCAGGAGTAGCTTACCCATGTACCGAGAAAATCTGATTTACCTAGAATATTGCAATTTTTCTAGTTTTTCAATTGTTTTAGTTGATATGATTTCACCGTTGGGTGTCACACTTATTTTGTGCTATTATGATTTATATCATTTTGGTTATATTTACATTGGAACCTGATGAGATGAGGGCATGTAATCTCATGCATCATATAGACACTTGTTAGAGATCACATTCCATATATTCTTTTCATGTTATTTCAGGTGCATTACTGATTACATGCTATTGTGATAGATGTTGTGCTAGATATGAATGCTGTTGTGATAGATGCCGTGAAAGAATACCTGATATTTTGATAGGGTATTGGGATATGTAAAGTTTTATTTGGATGGATGCCAAATTTTTTTCCCTAAGGTGTTATGGGCCCTCTTAGATCGGAATTTGGTGGATCATGTTGAACTTTAATTGAATTTTTTCAAGTTGTTATGTGAAAAGGGATGCCAAACATTGATTCGTTGGAGTATGTGATATCACGGGTTGGAATGTTTCATTCCTTGGAAAAAATTATAAGTTTTTAAGGGTTATGAAGAAGTTTCATAAGCCTACTATCTGGAAACCCAGACAACACGGCGTCTAGTGTCATGAACACACGCCATGTGTTCTTTTGTTCTAGAAGAAACAACTTTTCTTAGGTACATGCCATGTACCCTATGTACGTTTCATGCAACCTTTAACCATGTGACTTAATATGTGAACAAAGATATGGGTTGATAAATGTTTTGTATAACACACCATGTACTGAAAATTACACGCCATGATGAAGAAGCCATGTATCCAGCCGTGTGACTAATGACAAGGGTGGATGAATTTCTTATGGGACATGTTGTTTCCATCTTGAACATGCTGTGTGAAAATAAACCGTGTGTCAAACCATGTGACTAATGATACAGGTGTTTAGAAATTTAGTAGTGCACACTGTGTCTAGGGTGAACCCACCTTGTAGTGTTACCCATGAGAGAACCATGTAGTTATATCCATGTAGAATAACTCAGGCAGGAGGGAAAATTGAAGTACACACCATGTCTGTGAATGAACACACTATGTGTAGGGGTGTTACATAACCAGGTTTGGCAGAGGTACACACCCATGTTGAAACCTAAGGGAACACACCATGTGGAGGGTATACACGTCGTGTAACACTGTTTTGAAACGCTTGATTGTTTTATGCTCTTGTTACTTTCTTGAACTTCTAAGTTTTAGTCCTTGATAATATTAAACTAATTTGTGCACTTGACCTTGTAGAGTCATGCCACCGATACGTCCTCCGGTTTTACTCTGGGTGCAGGACGATGACCAAACACCAGAAAGGATAGATCAGGGACTACTAGTAGATCCTACCGTCATGCCCGTCTTGCCACCAGTTGTTATATCGAACACAAGTGATAATGAGAAGTTCCCTGAAGGATTTTTGAGAATGTTATAGACCTTCCAGGGAGCACCGCATCTTGCCCTATCTATGGAAGAGCTGACACGGGTGTTACAGCAGCAGCATCCACCCACTTTTTTAGGGGATGAAGGACCATAGGCTGTAGAGTCATGGTTGGAGGCCATGCTTGCTATCTTTGAGTATCTAGAGATTCCTCCAAAGAGGAGGGTGAATATTTCTACGTATATGCTACATGATTCCACCAAGATATGGTGGGATGTTATCTCATAATAGGGACATCATCGAGATTTGGTTTGGTAAGGATTTTAGAAGATCTTCTATGACTACTTCTACCCCTAGACATTGAGGGCTGATTGAGGCCAAGAGTTCATGCATCTGGAGTAGGTCACTCTTTTAGTGATGGATTACTCTTCTCATTTTACATATCTAAAATGCTTCTCACTTATTCTAGGAGGTGACAAGATATCTTTAGCTAGGTGGTTTGAGGATGGTATTAGGTATGACATCCGATCGCAGTTGAATGTCTTCAGGCTAACTTCAGTGACTGCTATAGTAAACCAGGTGCTGTGTAAGAACCTGGACCTTCTTTTCAGGTATGTTTTTCCTTTTTCTATAGTTTTTGAGAAAAGAAGAGTTTATGGAAATTTTTGAAGTACACACCATGTACTTTATGAGTACACGCCGTGTACTTCGTTACCGCAAGAGGCCATGTGCTGGCCGTGTAAGGACCACACACACTGTCGTGTGGGGTGACGTGGAGGCCGCCTAAAGTGGAGTACAGAAATAGTAAGTACACATCGTGTACTCCAGAAGTACATGCCTTGTATTTATTTTTCATTAAATGGATCGGGGTCGCGTCTAACCCCCAGAAGCGTCTTCTTCTAGGTTCCAGTCGGCCGGGAGAAACCATATGACCCTAGAACTTCTTCGAGGCCCCGAGCCTCCATCCGTTCTCTAAATCGACAATCGTTGATTGCATTTTAACCACAATGGTAAGTTATTCATTCTCATAGAGCTTTGTTTTCTAATTACTTATCTTTTCCAAGTTATCGTGGGTTGAACGTTTTATGCGTTTTTGTAGATCTACGACGTTCACTACTACAAATACGCCTTTTATCAGCACTAAAAATGGTCTTTAATAGTGCTAGAAAAGCGCTAATAATGCTGATGAAGATAGGGGGGGGGGGGGTCCCCTTTATTAGAACTCCAAAAAGCGCTGATAAAAGGGGTCTTTTATCAGCACTTTTTTTAGCACTGATAAAACTAAAAAAATTAAAAAAAAATTAAAAAAATTAAAAAAAATAAAAATAAAAAATAAAAAAACCTGCAAATTGGGGGGGGGGGGGGTTATAGCACTTGAGACCCCCTTTTAACACTGCTTTTCAGCCCCTCCAGTGCCCGAATGCACTCCCTCCACCCTTTATCAGCGCTATCCCCCCAAATCCACCCCCATGCGTGCGCCCCTGCCTCCACCAGGTTTTGAACTCGAGGCCTCCCCCCTGCGCGCCTAAGCACTTACCACTTCTCTATTTTTATTTGTTTTCCATTTCATGATATATATATATATATATATTAATATATATATTTATAGTGATATTAATATATATATTTATAGTTATTTCAATATAAATATATGTAGTTATATTAATATATATATATATAGTTAGATTAATATATAGGTATATAAATATTTATATATTGGTATTTTAAATAAAATGGATATTAGTTATTATTTAGATAAAGCTAATATATTTTATATGTAAATATATTTTATTATTTATATTTATAATTAAATTTTTATGTGTGAATATATAAAAAATATGTATATATTATTATATATTTGATTATAAATAGTAGTGAATTATAAAAAAAGATAAAATTTCAAAGAAATAATATCAATATGAATGTAATAACTTGGAATAAATTCATTCCCCACCAAAAAAAGCTAATAATACCCCCTTAAATGAAGCTGAAAATCCACAAAATGTTAAAAAATCGGGGTATCCTGACTAAAAAATCAGTTTTGGAGGCCTTCTAGGCCTTTTTTGGCCTCAGAAAATGTGACAAAGGCTTCTCCTAATTAATAGCGCATAGAGCTCGTCGCAGGCTTCAATTTGATATGCTGTAGAGCTCAAATGGACACCCGGATCAAAAGTTATGTCCGTTTGAAGTTTGAGTTGCGTTTTCAACATATTTTGGATATTTTTTTATTTTATTTTATTTTTTTAGTCTTCAAATTGTTATTAAATGACTATTAATCCATAATAATTAGCAAATTATTTATTAAAAATATTTTTTTAATTTTTTATAAGCCATTTTCACTAAATATCTTATATATTAAGTGTAACTATATACTTATACTTATCTAAAATATATTTAAAATTATAGTTAAAAAATATATATTATATTTATATAAATATAACTATATCTATATATTTAAATATTAATATATTTTTTTAATGATTTTTTTTGGAAGTAGACCTTTTATCAGTGCTTTTAAAAAAAGCACTGATAAAGACCCCCTTTATCAGCGCTACTAAAAAAGCACTGATAAAGGGGTACCCTTTAACAGTGCTAAAAAAAGCACTGTTAAAGGGGTACCTTTATCAGTGCTAAAAAAAGTGCTGATAAAGGGGTACTTTTAACAGTGCTTTTTTTAGCACTGATAAAGGTACCCTTTATCGGCTCTTTTTTGTTAGCACCGATAAAGGCTGGTGCTGGCCATACCCAGTTTTGTGGTAGTGGTTCTAAGGAGATTCATGCCTCGTGGTTCAAGTATATTGATCTCCTAACCCCGAGGTAGGTGGTTTGTGCCTTTCTGTAGAAAGTCTTTGAGTATTTGTGCAAATTCCACCAATACCCTTGAACGGGGTATTGTGGGTTACCTATTTTACCCTTGTTGTTTGTCTGCTTTGCTTATATGCCTGAGTAGAGGTTATTGTTTGTGAATAGGGTAATTTTACTATGCTTTGGATGTTTTTCCCATGCATGTTTTGCCTGTTTATGACCGTTTGGTCTAGTTTTTCCTGTTAGGATATTTCCAGTTCCATGCCTAGTTTGTAGGATGGCATGACTGTTCTTCCATGCTGAGATGCTGTAGAATGCTATCCAAGTAGTTATTGAGGATACTTTTGCCATTACACGATGCGATACTTGATGATTTTACACAGGGTTGTGAGAACCTAGTGTAGTAGACCATAGAGATAATGAACATAAGGGCTTCTCTAGAGTGTCTTTATAATACGATGCGAGACCATAGGGGGAATTGACTTTGAGTGATTCCTCAGAGTTTTTGTAGTTCCTCGACGCGGGCCATAGGGGGAATGAGACGTTGAGTGATTCCCCAGAGCACCTTTAGTATGATACGAGACTATAGGGGGAATTGACAGTGAGTTCTTCCCCAGAGAGTCTATTCTTTAGCTAAACCAGAGGGGTGAGACTGTGTGTTCCTCCCAGAGGGTTGCTGGTAGTTGTTGGTTGAACTATAGAGGTTAGGCTTTGAGAACTACCCAGAGGGTTACCTATTTGTTCTACTTGCTTCAGTGGCTGCTTACTTGTTTGTAAATTATATTCTAGAAATTGTGGATTGTTTACTACTGAGTACTTTCTTGCTTACTGCTTTCTGTACTTTTACTTTCCATATATTCACTGAATGTTAGACACAGATCTTCAGGTGGTTTCCTACTGGGATTTTGTCTCACACCCTATTTGGGTCATGCTTTTGGGCCCAAATAGATTATATTTTTGCAGGTATAGATAAGGGTAAGTTCCCTTCGACTTCAGGTTCTTGATTGTTGTAGAGCTGAAGAGCATGGGACCAAGCTATAGCTTGCGATGCTGAGGAGTTTATCTGATTTCTTCTGCACTTTGGTTTAACACTGTTGTATTCCAGAATTATGACTTGTTTGGCTGTTTTCCTAGTCATATATGTATCATGCATCATTTATATATATATATCTGCTCCAGTTGTTTCCTTTATTAGTCTTCCACTGTTACTCTTGGTTGGTATTTAATACTTTCGCTGTTGTATGTATTTGTGTATTTCCACTCTGTTACTCTGCCTATGAGGGAATAGTTTCCCCACTATCACACCCAAGGCCCTAACTACTAGTCGGCAGCCTCTGACATTTGAGGAAATAAGCTTGAGTCCATGTGACCAACCGGGTACGGGGTGCCTCTAGGTGGCTTCTGGAACCGGGACATTACAAAGTGGTATCAGAGGGTTTATTTTCTCTTGAATTACTGTTTGGAGCCTATATCCAGGGATAGGATGGAATAGGTACTTGGTAATAAGCTGTGACCAGGAGTAGCTAACCCGTGTATAGGGAAAAGCCATACTACCTCGTTTATTTCAATTTTACTAGTTTTCAATTTTACAGTTGATTTGATTTCATCGTTGGGTGATTCAAATGCTTTGTGTTGTTACCGTTGTTGTTATTACGGTTCTATTTCTATCGCAACCCAATGAGATGAGGGTATTCCATCTCATGCATCATATAGACACTTGTTAGAAATCACATGCCATGCATTCTTGCCATGTCATCTAGGATGCATTAGAAATTGCATGTTGTTGTGATAGAAGTTGTGTAGATTATGCATACTGTTGTGATAGATGCTTTGATAGAATCTCTGCTATTTGGTAGGGAAATTGTTTGTATTGTGATTTGCTTAGATGGACACCAAACTTTGGTTCTTGAGGTGTTATGGGCCCTCATGGACCAGAATTTGGTGGATCATGGCTTGTTTTCCTTGTTATAACTGGTATAAGATGCCAAACTTTTATTTTCGAGGAGTATGGGTCCTCACAGATCAGAATTTGGCACCTTAATGCTTGTTTTCTGTGTTTTTGGGCTCCAGAGAAGTTTCTGAGGTTACTGTCTGGAAAAACCCAGAATACACAACATGTACTTCATGAATACATGCCATGTAGTTTTTAACCGTGTCACTGACTATGTAGGGTAGGGACACGGGGTTGTGAAAATATTGCAGGAACATGCCGTGTATAGTACGTACACGCCGTGTTGTAGTGATCGTGTGTCTACCCGTGTAACTAAAAACATGGTCGGTGGAGTCTCTTCTTATACACACTGTGTCCACTGTGAACACGTCGTGTAGTATGACCCAGGTACCCATCCATGTCACGAACAACTCGGGTCGGTGTCAACCTTTCTCATACACACCGTGTCCACCTGGAACACACCATGAAGCCAGCCGTGTAGCTAACCACAGGGTCTGTTGGGACTTCTTAGTACACGCCGTTTCCTTATAGAACACGCCATGTAGTGTGACTTGGGTACACAGGACGTGTCACCAACAACACGCGTTGGTGTTAACTCTTCTCATACAAGCCATGTTTGCCTTGAACATGCCGTGTAGTTTTTTCTTAGGAGAGCCGTGTGGCTTAACTGTGTAGAAGGAATCGGGCAGGGGAAGAGGATTCAAGTACACACCGTGTGTTTTTGAGAATACGCCGTGTGTTTGGGGTGTTACACGACCAGTTAAACTGAAGTACATGCCCATGTAAATGACTTAATGAAACACACCGTGTAGTCTTTATACACGCCGTGTAGTCATGTTTTGTAAATTTTGAATGCTTCATTTCCCCTGTTCCCTTCTTACGCTCCTAGTTTTCAGTCCTTGATAATGTTGATCTAAGGTGTGCGTTTGACCTTGCAGAGTCATGCCACTGAGACGTCCTCCGGTCGTCTGCCAGTTACAGGGCAGTGATCAGATGCCGGATATAGCTGATTAGGGATTTCCCGCAGATCCTCCTGTTGTTCCAGTCTTGGCACCGACAATGATACCAGTTATAGGCACCGATGCACAGTTTAAGGAATGATTTTTGAGGATGATGCAGACCTTCCAGGGAGCTCCAACTCCTGCCTCAACTATGACAGACTTGACATGGGTTTTCCAGTAGCAGCATCCTCACACCTTCTCAGGGGAAGGAGGAATGCAGGCTGTAGAGTCATGGATAGAAGCCATGATGATGATATTTGAGGATCTGGAGACACCTCCAAGAAGGCGGGTCAATCTCACTACCTACATGTTACTAGACTCCTCCAAGAGGTGGTGGGGCGTGATCTCACTGGTGGGTCATCAGTAGGTTATGGCGTGGGAGGAGTTTTATTGTATCTTTTATGACTAATTCTATCTGGAGACCCTGAGGGCCGACTGAGCCTGAGAGTTTATGAGTCTGGAGAAGGGTACTCTTTCTGTCATGGAGTATTCCTCTCATTTCACCAAGATTCAGCATTTCACACCCCTCCAGGGCGGAGATGGGTTGTTCTTGGAAAGGAAATTTGAGGATGGTCTCAAACGGGAGATCCTCTCATAGGTGAATATATTCATGCTGACTTCCATTGCTTCTATCGTCAATTAGGAACTGATTGCAGAGCATAATCTGAGAGATTCCGAAGCTGAGAGCTAGGGTGGTTCTGCTTCCAGAGTTAGTGCTTCACCAGCTGACAACAGGAAGCACCGTAGGTAGTCTATGCGTGGTGATCTGAGGCAGCGAGACACATCTTCAGGTAGCCAGATGGTATTATACCAGTGTGGAAGGGCTAGGCATACGAGGACATAGTGCTAGAGAGACCCAGTGGAGTTCCGATCTTGTGGGAAGATGGGTTACCTTCAGCGCTTCTGTTAGGTTTTCTCACCAGTAGCTGGTGACATGGGTTCATCCATGACTCCTCGTTCAGGAGAAACCCCACCTGTTTCTCACCAGTCTGGGAACTGGAGTTCTTCCGACCGTTTGGGCCGAGGTGGAGGTCAAGGCTGTGGTGGTCAGTCACCGGTATTTCAACGACAGTAGGGTGGATCAGCTCAGTGCAGTTAGGCAGGGTCATAGGGCTGTGGTACAAGTTAGAATTTTGCAGTGGAGCAGACCCAGCATGAGCAGGATCCTGGAACCTCTACAGTTAGAGGTACGATCTTAGTAGACATAGTTTTATCTTCAGCTCTTTTCGATATTGGTGCTACCCATAGCTTTATATCTATTTCTATTGTGGAGATCCTTGGGTTCTGCATCTTTTCCTCTACTGATACTTTGACTCTAGACACACCGTTGGGGACTAGGGTGGCTAGTGTACGTCATTTCAAGGGGTTACCTCTAGAGGTGGCTGGGTATCACTTTTTATGGGACCTCTATGTCCTAGAGAAGATAGGCTATAATGTCATTCTTGGGATGTACTGGTCATTTCTCTTCCAGGCATTCGTCGACTGTTATCGTTGCAGGGTGAGATATATATCACCAGAGGGTGGATCTTTTCTTCATTGAGGTGAGTGGGATGTCCAGGCGTGTAGAGGAGGATCCGAGCATCATGGGATAGGTGGAGTTACGACTTAGATTTCCAGTCTGTATCTAGATGACTAGGGGAATTCAAAGTTATACTTTCCTCCAGTGGTGGATCGTTTCGGAGATGTCTTTCCAGAGGACTTTTCAGGTTTACCTCTGGAGCATGAGGTAGAATTTTCTATTGAGCTCATTCCAGGAGCGGCATCAGTGTCCATTACTCCTTATAGGATGGCTACACCTGAATTGCAGGAGCTCAAGAAGTAGTTGGAGGAGTTTCAGGTGAAGGGTTTCATCCGACCCAGTACTTCTCCTTGGGGTCCGCCTATCCTGTTTGCAAAGAAGGCGGACAACACCCTTAGGATTTGTGTGGATTATCAGAATCTTAACCAGTTGACGGTCAAGAACTGATATACCTTTCCTAGGATCGATGACCTCTTTGATAAGCTTCGAGGAACCCAGGTGTTCTCTAATATCGATTTGAGGTCCGGTTATCATTAGTTGTGCATTAGACCATATGATATACCTCTTACAGCTTTCTGGAGTAGGTATGGTCTATACGAGTATATGGTTATGCCGTTCATCCTCATGAACGCGCCTGCAGTTTTCATGGAACTGATGAACCGAGTGTTCCGTCCATACTTAGACTCTTTCATGGTGGTCTTCATGGACAATATCTTGGTTTACTCTCACACTCGACACGACCATGCTACCCATCTTGAGATCGTTTTGAGTACACTAAGGGAGTATCCGTTATATACTAAGCTCTCGAAGTGCCACTTTTGGATGGATCAGATTCACTTCTTAGGTCATGTTATCTCAGAGACAGGAGTATCAGTAGACCCAGAGAAAGTGAGAGAAGTAGTTTTCTAGGAGCAGCCGAAGAACGTCTTTGAGGTGAGGAGTTTTTTGGGGCTGTCTGGATACTACAAAAACTTTATAAAGGACTTTTCATGCTTAAAAGCACCACTGATGGGTCTGACCAAGAAGGTTGCGAAGTTCTTATGGTCAGATTCTTATGAGTCAGCCTTTCAGGAGCTGAAAGGGAGGCTGACTTCAGCACAGATACTAGTCTTGACAGAGCAGAGCAAGAGCTACACTGTTTAATGTGATGCTTTAGGTATCAGTCTGGGAGTTTTTCTTATGCAGGGAGATGGAGTCATTGCTTATGTGTCTCGGCAGTTGAGGCCACATGAGAGGAACTACCTGACGCACGATCTTGAGCTGGTGGCAGTTTTTCATTCCTTACGCTGTTGGAGACACTATCTTCTAGGAGATCATTTTGTGGTTTTCAGTGACCAAAAAAGTCTTAAGTACATCTTCAATCAGCGTGATCTGAATTTGATATAGCACAGGTGGGTTGAGTACCTACAGTCCTTTGACTTTGAGCTTGCCTATACACCGAGAAAGAGAAATGCAGTGGTTGATGCATTGAGCAGGAGGACTCAGATACAGACAGTTCAGGAGGCCAACAGTGTGTGGAAGCTTATGGATATGTTCTCTAAGATGCATTTAGAGGTGCATGACAGACAGGGGCAGAATTTTCTATCTTCTGTAGCTATTACCTCTACTCTTCTCGATTGGGTACGGATGAGGCAGCTATTAGATTCTGAAGTCCTAGTCCTACTGGAAAGTGTGTTAGGAGAGGACCCTATTTCTGGATGGACAGTAGGTGAGGATGATATATTTCATTTCTAGGGACGTGTATGGGTGCTAGCAGACATACGCGAGGAGATGATGCAGGATTTTCATTCCTCAGTTTGGGCAGTTCATCCTGGTGTCACCAAGATGTATCGCGATATTCACCGCCAGTATTGGTGGCCAGGTGTGATGAGAGATGTTTCTGGTTTTGTTATGAGGTGTTCCACTTGTCAGCAGGTGAAAGAAGAGAATCAAAAACCAATAGGGATTTTACAGCAGCTGCCCATTTCTGAGTGGAAGTGGAACAATGTCGCGATAGACTTCGTGACCGGTTTGCTGAGATCGCCTCAAGGGAATGATGCTGTTTGGGTTGTCATTGACAGGCTTAAGAAGGTTTCTCACTTCTTACCGATTAAGGATACCTTCAATGTCGATGAGCTGGGACGGTTGTACATCTGAGATATTGGGAATCTATATGGAGTTCCACACTCCATTGTTTCAGACCGGGATGTGCGTTTAACTTTTCGGGTCTGGTAGGGGCTTCAAAAGGATTTGGGTACACATGTACTTTTGAGTGCAACATACCATCCCCAAATAGATGGCCAGTCTGAGCGTACGATTCAGGTGCTTGAGGATATTCTCTGAGGTTGCATTCTGGATTTTGGAGGTTCTTGGGAGAATCATATACCTCTTGTGGAGTTTTCCTACAATAATAGTTTTCAAGCGACTATTCAGATGTCACCATATGAGGCTTTGTACGGTAGGCCATGCCGATCACCCTTATGTTGGATGGAGGTAGGAGAGGCAGCTTTGCTGGGACCTCGTCTTATTCAGGAGACCACAAAGCAGATTGATTTGATTTGGAATGGATACTACACAGTCTTGTCAGAAGTCTTATGCTGATCAGCGGAGATGACCTCTAGGGTTCGAGGTCGGGGATCAGGTTCTCCTGCATGTCACACCGAGGGCATAGGAGGATTAGGAGACAGGGTAAGCTTTAACTGAGGTATGTCGGGCCGATTGAGGTGTTGGAGAGAGTTGGGCCGATTGCCTATCAGTTGCAGTTACCTTAGAGGTATTAGGCTATGCATGACGTCTTCCACGTTTCTCAGCCCTAACATTACTTTTCAGACCCATCTCATGTCTTTCAACCTGAGGAGTTTGCGCTCGAGGTAGATGCATAGTTTGAGTAACATCCTATCTGGATTGTCGATCACAGTATTAAGGTTCTCTATGGCCGGTCTATTACTCTGGTATGGGTGCTATGGCAGCACAGGAGAGTACAAGATGAGACTTGGGAGAGAGAGGCCGATGTACGATCGCAGTGGCCGGAGCTGTTCGGGGTTTCTTCTTCTACGCCGCGCTAGGGAAATTTGGGGACAAATTTTTTAAGGGGGGAAGTTTGTAAGAACCTGAACCTTATTTTCAGGTATGTTTTTCCTTTTTCTAGAGTTTTTGAGAAAAGAGGAGTTTCTAGAAATTTTTGAAGTACACGCTGTGTACTTCGTTACCCCGTGAGGCCGTGTGTTGGCCGTGTAAGGGCCACACACACGGTCATGTGGGGTGACGTGGAGGACACCTAAAGAGGAGTACGGAAACAGTAAGTACACGCTGTGTATTTTTTTTTTCATTAAATAGACCAGGGTCACGTCTAACCCCCAGAAGCGTCTTCTTCTAGGTTCTGTTCGGTTGAGAGAAAACGTACGGTGCCAGAACTTCTCTGAGCCCCCGAGCCTCTATCCGTTCTCCGAATCGATCACCGTTGATTGCGTTAGAACCGCAACGGTAAGTTCTTCATTCTCTTAGAGCTTAGTTTTCAAATTTATTCTCTTTTCCATGTTATCATGGGTTGAAAATTTTATGTGTTTTTATAGATCTACGACGTTATAAGGAGATTCAAGCCTCATGGTTCAAGTATATTGATCTCATAACCCTGACGTATGTGGTTTGTGCCTTTATGTAGAAAGTCTTTGAGTATTTTTGTAAATTCCACCAATACCATTGAACGGGGTATTGCGTGTTACCTGTTTTACCCTTGTTGTTTTCCTGCTTTTCTTATATTCCTGAGTAGAGGTTATTGTTTGTGAATAGGGTAATTTTACTGTGCTTTGGATGTTTTTCCCATGCATGTTTTTCCTGTTTATGACCGTTTGGTCTATTTTTTCCTGTTAGGCTATTGCCCGTTCCATGCCTAGTTTGTAGGATGGTGTGACTGTTCTTCCATGCTGAGATGCTATAGAATGCTATCCAAGTAGTTCTTGAGGACACTTTGGCCGTTACGCGATGCGATACTTGCTGATTTTACACAGGGCTGTGAGAACCTAGTGTAGTAGACCATAGGGAGAATGGATGTAAGGGCTTCTCGAGAGTGTCTTTATAATATGATGCACGACCATAGGGGGAATTGACATTGAGTGCTTCATCAGAGTGTCTGTAGTTCCTCGACGCGGGCCATAGGGGGAATGAGATGTTGAGTGCTTCCCCAGAGAACCTTTATTATGATACGAGACTATAGAGGGAATTGACGGTGAGTGCTTCCCCAAAGAGTCTATTCATTAGCTGAACTAGAGGGTTGAGTCTATGTGTGCCTCCCAGAGGGTTGCTGGTACTTGTTGGTTGAACCATAGGGGTTAGGCTGTGAGAACTACCTAGAGGGTTACCTGTTGGTTCTACTTTCTTGAGTGGAAGCTTACTTGTTTGTAAATTATATGCTAGAAACTGTGGATTGTTTGCTGCTGAGTACTTTCCTACTTACTGCTTTCTGTACTTTTACCTACCATATATTCACTGACCATTAGACACATATCTTCAGGTGGTTTCCTATTGGTATTTTGTCTAACACCCTATTTGGGTCATGATTTTAGGCCCAAACAGATTATATTGTTACAGGTATAGATAAGGGAAAGCACCCTTCAACTTTAGGTTCTTGATTGTTGTGGAGCTAGAGAGCATGGGACCAAGCTATGGCTTGCGATGCTGAGAATTTTATCTGCTTTCTTATGTACTTTGGTTTAACACTATTTTATTCTAGCATTGTGACTTGTTTGGCTATTTTCCTAGACATATATGTATCATGCATCATTTATATATATATCTGCTCCAGTTTTTTCCTTTATTAGTCTTCCGCTGTTACTATTGTTTGGTATTTACTGCTTCTGATGTTGTATGCATTTGTGTATTTCCATTGTGTTACTCTGCCTATGAGGGAATAGTTTCCCCAATATCACACCCAAGGCTCTCACTTCTAGTCAGTAGCCTCTAACATTTGGGGAAATACGCTTGAGTCCATGTGACCAACCGGGTAAGGGGCACCTCTGGGTGGATTCTGGAACCGGGACGTTACATGCTGATTACCGAGCGTAATATGAAGGAGTTGAGAGCTTTGAGATAGGGTGGTTCAATATACAGGGATGGTACTCCTTCAATAGATAACAAGAAGCACTATTGGGAGTCATTACACAATGTTTCTTGAGGTAGTCAGGTGGTATGGTACCAGTGCGGGAAGAGTGACCATACGAGACCACATTTCTCGAAGGACCTAGTTGAGTTCCGGTCTTACGACAAGATGGGTCATCTTTAGCATTTTTTCCAGATGTCCACATCAGAATCAAGTGATAGGGGTTCTATTACAACTCCACGTTCATGAGAAGGACCACCAATTTCTCCTCAGTCATGGAACTTGAGTTCATCAGGCTGTTCAAGCTGAGGTGGTGGTCGTGGCCATGGTAGCCAATCAGAAGGTTTTTAGTGACCACAGGGTGGATTAGCTCAGGGTAGTTAGGCAGGGTCATAGGGATGCGGTATAGGTTAGAATTTTGCATTAGAGCAGACCCAACAAGAGCAGGATCCTAGAACCTCTACGGTTAGAGGTACAATTTTAGTTGCCTCTGTTTTAGCTTCTGATCTTTTTAATACATGGGATTTCCATATTTTTATATCTGTTTCTATCGAGGAAAGCCTTTAGAGAATCCAAAGAATGTATTTGAGGTACAGAGTTTTATGGGGCTGGATGGTTACTACAAGCGCTTTATACAGGACTTTTCATGCTTAGAAGCACCACTTAAGTGCTTTAATAAGAAGGGTGAAAAGTACTTGTGGACAGAATCCTGCGATTCAGACTTTTAGGAGTTGAAGGGGAGGTTGAATTTAGCACCGATACTAATTTTTCTAGAGCTAGGAAAGAGTTTCACTATTTTGATGTGATGTGTCAGGTATCAGGCTAGGAGAAGTGCTTATGCAGGGGGATGGAGTCATTGCATATAGGTCTTGGTATTTGAGGCAACATGAGAGGAACTACCCAACAAACAATCTCAAGTTAGCTGCAATTGTGCATACTTTTTACTGTTGGAGACATTATCTTTTGGGAGATCATTTTGTGGTGTTCACTAAACACAAAATTCTCATGTACATATTTACTCAGCATGATTTAAATTTGAGATAGTGAAGGTGGGTTGAGTACCTTTAATCTTTTGACTTTGAGCTTGCGTATATGCATAGGAAAGGAAATGCAGTGGCTGATGTGTTGAGTATGAGGAATCAGATACAGGAAGTTCAGTAGGCCAGTAGTGAGTGGAAGCTTATGGATCTATTCTCTGAGATGCATTTGGAGGTGCATGATAGATAGGGAAATATGTTTCTTTATTCTATAGCTGTTACCTCTACTAAACTAGATCTAGTGAGAATGAGGTAGCTATCTGATTATGAAGTCCTAGTCTTACAGGAGGGTGTGTCAGGAGAGGACCCTACTCTTAGGTGGATCATAGGTGATGATGAGATCTTTCATTTTCTTGGGAGCGTATGAGTGCCAACAGACATACATGAGAAGTTGATGCGAGATTTTCATTCTTAAGTTTGGGAAATTCATCCTGGTGTCACCAAGATGTATCGAGATCTACACCATCAGTATAGGTGGCTAGGTATGAAGAGGGATGTTATCGGTTTTTTTATGAGATGTTCCAGCTGTCAACAGGTGAAGGTGGAGCATCAGCGACTAGCAGATCTTTAACAATAGTTACCCATTCCCAACTATAAGTGTAATGATGTCACAGTGGATTTTGTGATAGGTTTACCGAGGTCCCCTCAAGAGAATGATGCAGTTTGGGTTGTTGTTGACAGACTCACGAAGGTTGCACATTTCTTGCTGATCAAGGAGACCTCTATTATTGATGAGTTTGGAAGGTTTTACATCATAGAGATTGTAAATTTTTATAGGGTTCTGTACTCTATCATTTTAGACAGGGACGCCCATTTTACTTCTCGTGTCTGGAAAAGACTATAGAGGGCTTTGGGTATACAGGTACTTTTGAGTATAACTTACCATCCCCAGAAAGATTTCTAGTTTGAGTGCAAAATTTATGTTTTGGAAGACATGCTATGAGAATGTGTCCTTGATTTTGGTGGATCTTGGGAGAGACACATACCCCTATTGGAGTTTTCCTACAATAACTATTTTCAGGCGACGATTCAGATGGCACCTTATGAGGCTTTGTATGGTAGGCCATGTTGATCACCCCTATGTTGGATAAAGGCAGGAGAGGTAGCTATATTGGGACCTCATCTTGTCCATGATACCACTGAGCATGTGAAGTTGATTTGGAATAGAATGGATACAACATAGTCTCACCAGAAATATTATGCTGATCGACGGAGATGACCTCTGGAGTTTGAGGTTGGAGATCGGGTTTTCTTACATGTCACACCAAGGTTGGGACACATAAGAATTAGGAGATAGGGAAAGCTTTCACCGAGTTACGTTAGACCGTTTGAGGTTTTGGAGAGAGTCAGACCGATTGCCTATTGGTTGCAGTTACCTCAGAGGTACCGTTCTATGCACGACGTCTTCCATGTTTCTCAATTATGGCATTACTTTTCAGACCCGTATCATGTTTTTCAACCCAAGGAGGTTGATTTGGTGGTGGATTCATCCTTAGAGGAGCACCCTGTTCTGATTATGGATCGCAGCATGAAGGTTCTTCGTGGTCGGTCTGTTCCTCTGGTATGAGTGCTATGGTAGAACGGGCGAGTACATGACGAGACTTGGGAGAGGAAAGCCGATGTACGATCACAGTGACCAGAGTTTTTTGATGTTTATTCTTCACCACCCTTGTAAGGGAAATTTGGGGATGAATTGATTTAATGGGGGAATTTTTTAAGAACCTGGATCTTCATTTCAGGTATGGATCTTTGTTTCAGTTGTTTTTGGGAAAAAATGAATAAATTGGAATTTTTCTTAGTACACTCCATGTAATCTTGAGTACATGTCATGTATCTAGTTGCTGTAGGTAGATGTGTACTGATTATGTAATGACCGAGTACATGGCAGTGTGGGTGACCTGACAAACTGCCTAAATCGGGGTCTGGTTGATGCTAGTACACAACATGTACATTAAATGAAAATTTAATGTACTTTTATTTTTTATTTGATTAATCGGCTTGAGGTCACGTCTCATCTCTATAAATTATTTATTCTTCTCGTTTCTCATAAAAGAGAGAAATGTATGACCATAAATCTTAAAGATCCTCTTTTTCCTTCATCCGAGATCTGATTGAGACACCACCAGGGGCATTGGATTCCCACTGATCTACATCGTTCTAGGCCGATTCAAGGGCCAATGTTCAATTTTTTTTGTCGTAAAACATCGAGGTAGGTGGTTTGTGCCTTTCTTTGGTTGTATTTGGATATTATATGCTAAAAGTTCCAAATACCCTTGTTTAGGGTAATGCATGTTTTTAGAATTTAATCCTATTTAATGCCTTCCATGGTTTTTTTGATTGATAAAGGGTTATTAATTGTGCACAAGGTTTAATACCTTGTTTATGGAGGTGTTTTACATGTTTTTTTGGTTATTTATGTTGGGTCTATAAAACATGTTAGGATTTTTTCCATGCCTAGTGTTGTTAGGATGGAGTTTCTATTTATATGAAATGCATTTGTTTCACATTATGAAAGTATGACCAAGGGGAATTGACTGTGAGATCTTCCCAAAGTAGGGTCTTTTAATTATGATTTTTTGTTATAATTAACCATAGGTATTGACTGTGAGAGCTGTTGTGGGTCATTGACCAGAGGAGTTAGACTGTGATAGATACCCATATGGTCATTATTAAATAAATGTTAGACCATAGGGCATTGACTGTGGGAGCTGTTAGGGGGTCATTATAATGCAGACCAAGGGGGTATTGACCGTGAGAGCTACCCGAGTGGTTGTTTATAAATGAATAGTGCTATGTGAGACCAAATGGGTTAGACCATGTGAGATTTCCTAGAGGGTATTTATTATTTATTGATTTGATTATATGTGAAATTAGAGTTGTTTATATTGTGAGAACTTTCCCATAAGGTTGGTTGTGAATGATTTTAGGATTATGAAGAGTTTTCCAAGACAAAGCATAGGCTTGGACTCAGTCTCTCTTGATTGTTTAGATGTTATTTTGAGACGTCTGTGGTTATTTTTATACTAGGGGATACCAAGATTAGGATAGATCCCGAGGTTACATTATTAAATGGTTTGAATAATTATTAAATGTAAATGAATGTAATTGAAAACTGTAGGATTGTTTACTTATGAGTACTTAGTAGTTCATTGCTTTATTTATGCATATTACTTTCTATATATATTCACTAATAGTTAGGCATATATCTTTTGGTATTTACTATTTGGATTTTCTCACACCCTTTTTGGGTCATTCTTTTCAACCCAAATAGATTATATGGTTGCAGGTATAGATAAGGGAAAGCACCCTTCTTCATCAGGTACTTGATTACTGATTGGATCCAGAGAGAATCAAACAAAACTGAGGCTTGAGATGCTGTTGGAGTTTACTATTTTCTGTACTTTGGTTTCATTATTGTATTTCCATCATTGTGACTTGTTTGGATGATTTCCTAGATACATGTGACATGCATCATTTATTTATATATACTGCAGTTGTTTATACTATCAGTCATCTGCTGTTTTCTTCTGTTGTATGGTATTACTGCTTCTTCTTTTGTTATTATTATTATTATTCTATTTATACTCTGCTAATGAGGACATAGTTTCCCCACTATCAGACCTTGTCCATCACTGCTATTTGGAAGCCTATGGCGTTTGGGGAAATATGCTTGAGGTTATGTGACCAATCGGGTCTTGGGCACTTCAGGGCGGCACCTGGAACCGGGATGTTACACATTGTATAGAAATATTTTGACCAATTCAACTATTTTATAGGAAATGGATAATTATTGGAGGCACATGATGTAATGGATACCTCTCAATAGTGTTTACCTTTTTATATTTACAATAATAGAACCCCTCCTCCACTATAAAATGGGAACTCACCCCCCTCACATCTTCACACCTCTCATGACCTTTGCCTCAGAAAAAACCTACAAAAATTACCCCCAAATTCCCTCCCTTCTTATTATAATCATCCATTTGGCGAGAAATCCAACCAAGGAATCCCTTTTGTGAAAACTAAGAGTATTTACCCAAAGAAGAAGCAACACCCTTCAACAAACACTTTTATTTTATTTATTTATACAACCACTCAATTATTATTATCACATGCTTATATAATAACATATATATCATAAATATACTGAGATATTTTTATTCTAATGGTTCAAACTACACCTACACTCACTTCCATAAAATGGGTAACAAACTTACCATTCATGTATATGGAGGGATATCACCTCACAAAATGATGTCATTTTTTTACTTTATCACCTACCATGGTTGAGAATTATGATGTATATACTATTTTTATATGATATTTATGATGTATTGTTTCTTAGATAATTATTATATAAAATATACCTTTATTATTTCTATTTTTTTGTAAATATTATAACTTTGTTTGTGGACTTGTGGACTACCACCTTCTCAAAGTGATGTGATTCATTCACACTTTTCATGGAATGTATTAATGAAGGGTTTAGTATATGTATATGATATTTATGACATAATAATTATAATGGAATAATATTTATATATAGATACATTTATATCATTTACTTACTTTATTTCAATACGATAAGAAAACAGAAAGAACAATCATGCGTACACATGACCTATCGTCTCCATAAACGGTGTATTCTATTTCATATTTCTATATTTTATAGAATATTATAAATATTTATATACTGAATATATATGGAATTTATATAATTTTAAAAATTTGATAAATAATTACATCATTATCTAATTAATAGGATCAAGAATAGAAATTCAAAACATATACGAAAAACAAAGTGGATATTACCCGAAACGTAACATTAACATGGAATTGTTAATAAATAGGTAATATAAAGTCATAATAAAATAATATATGGTATTAGATATAATAATATTATTTTTTAATATTTATAATAAACTTATATTTATTATATAGGAGGTTTTAATGTGTACAAATAAATTCAAGACTTAAGGTAAGAGTCTTCTCATCTCACTTTTTATATCTGTGAGATACATGCCATATTTACCACTCATTTCTTTTATGTGGTGTATATACTACCCTATGAAATTTTATATCCTGAATTTAATTCATTTAATAATATTAAATGTTTTTATTGATGTTATTATTTCACAGGGATCATGATTCTAAAGTTACTGAAGCAAAAAAGGGATTTCTAGTCTCACTTTTATTTTTGTGAGACTTATGCCTTATTCACAACTCATTTATTTTGTGTGGTGTATATAATAACTATGAAAATATTCTATGATTATTATACTTAAATTTATGGTTATTTACATATCCATTTGATAATATCTCTCTCATGGGGTTTACAGTTCATAATTTACTAAATCAGAAAGGCAATTTTGTCTCAATTTTCCTTATTTGAGACACATGTTATGTTATGAACCTATATTCTTTCACAAGGTGTATATACTACCATTTGACATGTTAAATCATGAATATAATTATTTTAATTATATTTTATGCTTCATGTAATGTTATTATTTCATTGGGATTAGTATTCAATATTACCAAAGTGGTAAGTTTATTGCTACAATCTCATCATTTATCAGAATTGTTTAGGATTATGCTTCCATTGATAAAATATTATGATCCATATCTCAAGAATTATCATTAATTTTATTATACTTTGTTTATTAATGTTATATCCAAGTAATGGTACCATTTTACCACTATTTTTTCACTTAATATAATTAATAAAATGTTTTCATGAAAATTTGACTTTATTTATCTCTTTGGTCGGAAAGCTGTTTTATTCAAAAACCATGTCTTCTAAAAATATTTTAAAAAATGGTTTTAAATGACATTTAAAATTATTTTCAAATAAATATTTTAAAAATGTTTTCAATCTTTATTTATAATTTTTCAAATATATTTTCAAAGAAAATTTTTTCAAAATGTTTTCAAGATTTTTTTATATGTTTTCAAATACATTTTCAAAGAAATGACCAAAATTTTTTAAGTTTTCTTTATAAGTTTTAAAATATATTTTCAAATAAAATTTTTAAAATTTTTTTTGAATATTTATTTATAATTTTTAAAATATATTTTCAAATAAATGGGTTTAAAAATGTTTTCAAGATTAATTTATATGTTTTCAAAGATATTTTAAAATAAAAGTTTTTAAAAATGTTTTCCAACTTTATTTATAAGTTTTCAAATATATTTTCAAAGAAATGTTTTTAAAAATGTTTTAAATCTTACTTTATAAGTTTTCAAATCTATTTTCAAATAAAAGTTTTGAAAAATGTTTTCAAGATTATTTTATAAGTTTTCATTGGAAAAGGTTTTCAAAAATTTTTTATGTTTAAAAATTGTTTTAAATGATTTTAAAATATTATTTTATAAGTTTTTAAAATTTGTTTTCAAATAAAAGGATTTTTAAACTTTTTTATGTTATAAGAAAATGATTTTAAAAGAAATCTTATTTTCCTTAAGAAATGATCCAAGTTATATTTCAAAATCATTCTCTATCTAATATTAAATCCTTTGATATAATTTATGATTTAATAGGGATATGATCCAAGGACACCATTATTATTATTTCTTTGAATGGATTATGTTTAAATATACAAGTTTTTTTTATGAAACCCATTTCTATTTCCTGGATCATACCACTATAAAATTCTTGTGAAACCTGCTTCCTTCCACAGGTTATTCTAAGAATATGAAACTGGTCACTTTTCCACAGGTTATGATATAATGAAATGTTTGTGATACCCATTTCATTTCATGATTATGATATGGTGTTTATGAAGCCCATCTCTTTTTATGGGTCATGAAATGATTATTATTTTAATATATCATGGAACACATATTTATGATTTCATTATATGATGGGTGGGACCTATAACTCCCTCCAATGCATTGGGTAATGATTTATATCTTATGAGATATACTTGGATGGAATTAGGAGTGAAATCAATTCATTAAAGGACTTTTTCTACTAAGATGGAATTGAGAGTGGACATTGACTACAAATATGGTCTTATGAGTGAACCTTAACGACTAAGATGATATTATGAGTGAACCTTGGATACTAATATTGTTTTTAAATAAACCCATTCCACTATAATGAAAGGGAGATGACTGGGGATGGTGGTGTGTCCCTTCCAGTAGGTGTAGCCTCTTGAAGTGCCCTGATATTTTTTGGCAATAAGCCTTGACTTATAGGGAATGATTTTATATGCTTACGTGTGTACCAAAAATTATATGTCTTATTCTTATGTTATTCTATCATGGATTATTCTCTAGATTCCCTTATGAATCATGTCTTATAAACTATCAATATTTATTCCATGACTCATGTATATAATCTTTGATATGCATGGAATGATCTTCATATGTTATTCTCATGTTCTCATACCCTTATGATCATGTTATGATTACATATCTCTTTTATTTACCATTAATGAAAATATAATCTCACCCTTTCTTATGTTTTATTTCCCCAGGTCATAAAGAAATGTTTTATATAGAAATACAAAAGCGGAAGATCTTTGTGGGAAACATTGAAGATCAGTTTAGAATTTTTTTCCATGTTTCAAAGTACACTAAAATATTATGGTCCTTGGTCATGTATTTTTATAATGTGATAAATATCCATCTAAAATCATGTAATATCCATGTATGTTAAGCCTAGGTTGCTATATTGATGATATGTTTATGATGTCTGAAATTATACATTTCATCACTATGAGATTAGTTATTACTATCCATGCTATTTATTTAGTCCCACTATTATGTTACCCATAGATATAATATGTTTATGTAATAATTCATATGTATTTCATTTTATAATTTATTCTTTCAATATTTTATATGCCTCACTTATGTTATGTTTCCTTTTGTTTCACACTGCCCTTACTGAGCATTTTATCTCACCCATTTATATTGTTTCTCATTTACCCTAGAAAGTAGTATGATTGTTACATGTGTCATATGGATTCACAAGGGGGAATAATAATGCTTTCATGTTTTCAGATGATATATCTTAAGTTATCAATGTAATTATATTTTTATTTATGTTTTTAGTTTCTCATACTACTAAACTATTTGATCCTATAATCAATGCATTTTGTTCCAATATAATAAAATAAAAACTGGCTCTGGGTTACCAGAGATAGGGTGTTACACCAATACTGTTCACAGGTATTATATGTTATACATCTATTATGAAAGTACCAGTCCTGGTATTCTCAAATATCACTGCATAAGAGTCCAATTAATATATATAATATATGATAATAATCACCATAAACAACCACTCTCTAAATAATGAATACTGAAATGATATATGCACCAAAATGGGGACCAAACTAACTAAATTATTATCCATAAAGGATTAGTAAACCATAATGAGATATAAGAACTCCCTTTTGGTTGATAATATAATGTGAGAGACCATCAACCCACTGAACATAATTATGATCAAGGGGGTAACTAAATTCTCATATGGAAAATCCTCACATCATCGAATTATACTAGTTATAGGGGTGTCAAAACTCTATTTATTATAAAAGGTTCAATGAAATTTATTTTTTTGGTATAATACATATTAAATTTTTAGAACCTAGAAATTTACTTTTTTATGGTTTTGTTTAATTTTAGAAGTTTTAGATGTAAATTATTGGACTGTTGGAAAAAATATGGAAGGGGTTATTGCAATTGTGTTGCATACACTGTTAGGTACCTAGTGTGAGGTGCCAAGTACCCATCGAGCTTTCTGGGGATTGGTAATACCCATGATTTTATAACTAGCCAACTGGTGTCTTGGTATCAAGTGAATGATGTGTCATTAGGTACCCTATAGTATCCACTGGGTAACAATTTTTGTATGGGGTCAAATGCTGATAATAATATTTTTGTATTATTTTCTTGGAAAATTGTTATAAAATACTTCAAGACTCCTCCTATTGGAATACACTTGATCAATACCTATCTTCATTGGGTGTTCTTACACATTGAGGTATCCCAACTTCTCATCTAAAAATGGAATCAAGTTTCATGACTTCTATTGGTCTTCTTAAGGTAAGGAAAACCTCTCTCAAACCTTGAATTTTATTTATCTCTTTGTTTTGGTGTATATCACTCTAAATCTCTAATTTAGGCCTTTTTATCAAGTTTATCAACATGATTTGATTAAGGATGAATTAACTTATTATCTTTAATTAGTTAACTCCTAAAGTATAAAATTACATGTTCCCTTGAATATTTTAGGATTTATTTTTTGTTTTGTGTGTGGTTTTGTACATGGATGAGGGGATTTTTTTTGTAACGAACCTGACCTAGGATACCTGAACAATACTCAAATAAGGTCATCATTAAACTCAAGATCATTATCTGATACCTAGGGGATGATGAAAATTACCATGGGTCTGAACCTATAAATATGGATTGATTAACCTAATTTAATTTATTTAATAAGTTAAAATGAAATTCTACCAGTAGCTTAGCGTGACTCATCTATATGTTAGATGTTTCCCAATATAAATAGACAAGTCACTATACCATAACTAAGTTACAAGAATAAATAAAAAATTTCATCACTATATGAATGAAATATAAACAAAGAACAATCTGTATATGAATACACTGACAATTTAATGTACAAATATATAGACACAACATAACCTAATAGAATAGGAAATGTTCCCACCTTTCTCCTACCTAATATGGTCTCTAACTCCAATTACTTATAGAGACTAGATATGTGAACCTATATTGGTTCCCATCTAGACAACACTATATCCAATAGCTACCTATGTACCAGCTCATACCTGAAATGTAAAAAGTAATGAAACATTTCCACTAGAGTGTCCTTGTAGGGTGTGATCATATACATACTCAGTAGGGAACCACCAATAGTGTCTCAACCCAAAAATGAATTAATAGTTGTGTGCATATACATGTCTAATCATTTATAAAAATATATATACAATTTTTTTATAATAATTCATTGGTAACACATTGAAATTTTATTAAACAAGTAGCTAAAATATTAATAAAAACTATAATAAGAAACTCTATATACCAGGAGGTTCCATAACTATACATACCTACTTTGAGTATCATCTTGGTTTTTGAGATGCAATACCCATCCCCTCCTCAACTAGAGGTTGAGGAAATACATGTATATATATTCACCAATACACACACACATATGTGTGTGTTTGACCAATTCAGGGTCCTATAAACCCATCCTAGGGGAAAAGGATAGGTGTATACATAGTTGGGAAAATATTTCAACCTTTCAGTTTGAGAATAGGATAAGGGCTATACTATAGCCAAGGTGTTTTGATCCCATCCCATTTAGAAATATCTATATAAGTTATACTTACTTATAATTGATATAATAAAAAACACACCCCTTATACCATAATCATCAACTATTAAAGTAGTATCCATTCCCAAGGAAACAATACTGACTATATCAATTGATATAATTGAAACAATAAAGTAAAAAACATGACCAACATATTACATCAGTATCCATGCTCAACAAAAATTCAATCAATTTCACATATAATTAGGGCATACTAAAAAACTGTACCATGGATGAACTATAATATGGAAGAAACTAAATATACCATCATTAAGTCATAAATTAAATAATTCATTATATAAATACTAAATTAAGTCATTTCAATATAAATTAATGAAAAAATAAAGTTAATATATAATTAATAACCCAATGTTTACTAACGATGAGCCAAATAAGGAACTAGGTAAGGAATAAATAATAACTAGTCTACACTATAGGTAAAAATATTTTCAAATTATGTTTTTCTTATATAATATCACATCAAATAAAAAAATTATTTTTATAAAAAAGTTCATTAAAAATGAAAGTTTTACACTTCATTCTTTTACCATATAATAATAATTTAACACAGTTTTATTTAAGATCTAAAAATCTATTAAAACATAGTAAAAGATATGTTTTAGAAAATTGGTAGTTTCATGAGGTCAAATTATGATTTATAAGTTTATTTTAAAACCAAAAATCATTGTATTAATTTACTAAAAAGTAATAATTTTAAATTTTTAACATTTATGTTTAATTTTGGAACTAATATGTTAAAATAAACCTAATATTTTTAAGAATAATATAATTATTTTCCACATAAAAAAACCCATTCATTATACCACCGCCAATATAAATTAATAACCAATGTAAAGTATGGATCATTAAATTATAACCCCTATAGGTTAAAGTGGAAAGAAGTGATTTCCTTTGAAAAACCCAAAAAAGAGTACAAAATATAATGATTTTAAAAAATAAAATTATATGAGTGTGTGTTTTAATTTAAATGACACTTCACATATACTAAAAATATTTAAAATGAAAATCAAGAGCTCAAATAAAATAAATAATATCAATAAATAAAGAAAATAATAAAAATTTTCAAATTATGAAACTCTTAAAACTAAAGCAATGAAACTTGCATATTAAACTTTATAATAGATATGAGTATAAGATATAATATAAACAAGAATAAACTTAAATAACCAATATGTCTCACCTCAACCCAAGAGCCACTTAAAACTATGCTCCATGTTAGAGTACCACTAGGCCTTAGGCACACCTCCCCATATTTCAAAGGTTTCCAACTAGTAGCAAGGGTCTAGTTAAGTGATAGTGAGGAGACTATACCCTCCAATGATGATAATAATAATGTTACATATATATAACACAATAGAAGAAGACCAAAACATCATAAGAAATGATAAAACTTAGAGGAAGAATGAGAAACATCAGCAATATCAACAATCCCAAAGGCACAACACAATATGCAGATAAATAGACATGTCATAACAGGTCATAAAAAGTATATAATAAAGCTCTCCCATGGCCTAAAATATAGGTATATAAATATAAAATCCCAAAATAAGGTCCATCTTGATGTATAAGAAGCACCTGGTGCACTACCATCCATCCCGTACAAAATAAGTACACTCTGATCACTAAGGTCTATCTCCCGAGCCTGATCCCTTACCTGATATCAAAACTATAAAGTCTAAATATGTCCTGAGGGGTATGAACTTAGTAAAAACCACTGACATGTTCCTGTATTACATCCA
Organism: Viscum album; assembly: GCA_963277665.1. Classification (NCBI taxonomy): domain Eukaryota; kingdom Viridiplantae; phylum Streptophyta; class Magnoliopsida; order Santalales; family Viscaceae; genus Viscum; species Viscum album. Next base: position 1,810,661,661 of record OY728147.1, on the reverse strand, counting down.
TAATTATACATGTGTATGAAAAATACAAAAAAAAGGAAAAACACACAAATTTACCAATCAAATTTCTCCAGTAATTCTCATTAGCCACAGGTTAGCATTTACCCTTTTCATCCAATTCCAATATATCTCTGAACACATGACCCTAAATATATATTTGGAATATATTACATGTATGAAAATATATATTTGTAGTGGAGAAGACCAATATCTTAGTGCTTAGGAGTCCCCTAAAGAATATCATACCCAGAGAACCCTTGGACAACTCCCAGAAATATATCACCAAAACCTTGTGCCATAAGACACATCGCATGTCACCAATCAAGTATACGACATCCAAACAACATTGCCATAAATAATACCTAGGCCCCTCCGACATCTGCTCATAAATTCACTATCAGATCAATGACCTGACATCTCGATGCATAGCGATATATGTCCTCCAATATATAATATATCACTATCTAATTAACAACCCAATATCCCAAGGAATGGTGATATCTATCCTATAATAATCACATCCCATTATCTTTAATATAATGGAGAGCCTCAACCCCCAACTGATGGTCTCAACACTATATTACAATGGTCTATCACCATGAACTGTGGCTTTCTATAGTGAGAACCTCCTCTATAATTGATGGTCAACACCATACCCTAAGATGAAATATCTATAAAGGCCTAAACCCAAAACGAGCAGTCAACACCACCTAAACTAAGTATTATCTGTGTGAACATGACTCTAATGATACATCATCTAACAAAGATGAGAAGGAATCACCAACATTTTCCAATCCACACCAACTAGAAACCTCATAACTTATGTGACCACATCACCTAAATCCCGATCGTCTAAACCATATCAAGTCCCATGGGATATAACATCATCTTGATGACCTTGTCACATCAATCCCAACAAACCATGTCACTTCAACCTGGTGATCATCATCAACCCATGTATCTCGGGTCGAGCCCAACCTAATGAACCATGTTTCCTTAGTCCCTATGATCAACATCACCTCAATTGCTTGGGCCATGTCTATCATGTTCCCATGGAACCATAACAGTCATATCACAATTATATTAATTAATTTAAAGAAAAAGGATACAACATGGACAACTAACTTAATCCCCATACATGACTTAGCATAATTATTTAATTAGGGAAAACCCATCATCATACCATGAAATCAATCAATTAATTAAAATACAAGCATTAATTTATTTAGTGTCTCACCTGGTCAACCCAACATGTGTATAAAATCACACACCCCATAACTATAAGATATCAGCTTTTTTGATGAGGTAAACATACTTTTATTTCTAGTTTAAACTCTTGTAAAGTTCTCTTTTTGGATTATACCCTAAAGCCAGGCCATTGGGATAGTTGGGTTGCTTTTGGAAAGGAAGAGGTAGGAGGTATTTAGGTTGGATACAGGACAATTTCATGTTGTTTATTTGGTTTACACAATTTTTATTTAATACACAATGTGTAATGGCATGGGCAGGACAATTCACAATGTGTGAAGGGGTTTTCTAAGGGAGAAGACCTGAGATTTACATGACGTGAAAATAATTTACATATCATATAAATGCTTAAGGAAATTTTTTAGAAAAAGAGTCATTGTGTATTATTTAAATAATAGGCCATACCCCCTCCCTTCTGTCAGGAATATGATATACTCCTATAATCATAATCTGGGCTTTGGTTTCATTTCACGATCCAAACTTTGTTTTGAGAGCTATTCATCTCATCAGATCCACCCCGGCCCATATTGAACCTTTATCCATTTCTATTTTCCTTGATGAATTTATTTTTGTGTATGATCTTATACCCTATTTTCAAGGTTTTTTTTCCATTATTTCATTTTCATCCAATTAGGGTCGAGTTAGGAGCTGATACTAGACGGATTTTCTACCATGGGTATACGGTAGGTGGTCTATAAATTTCCCTTAAAGTTTGGTGTTTTATATGTATTGTTTCCATTTTACTACATGAAAAACTTTCCAATGTTTCCCTTAAAATTGAATGATGTCTTGATTAAATTGGTAGGGACCTGATTAGGTTTCCCACTAGTTCCATTATACGATTGGAGGTCATTCACCTCAACTCATGCCACCTATATGGTGTATTTATGTTTTTTACCTATGTTATACCACCTCATTAGGTGTGTTTGATATTTACACATGTTTTTGGATCCTTTTTAAATTAAATTAGAATTCAATGAATGATTAGGAGAGGGATTATGCCTCCTTTGAAATGTGATTACAAATTGTTCAAATGGGAAATGTGGAAATGGGGTGGATGAACACATGGAATGTAAATGATTATGAAATGGATTATAAATTGAAATTGAATAATTGATAATGTTAGTGTATTCCATGGACATTACTACTCCTCATATTCTGATTCCATTAGATTCCATGGACATTTCTACTCCATGGATCCTGACTATGGTAGTGGATTCCTTAGAACATTTCTACTCCCAAAATCCTAATTATATTGGATTCCATAGACATTTCTATTACATGGATCCGTATTGATTATGGTAGTGGATTCCAAGGACATTTATACTCATTAGATCCTGATTCCATAGGATAAAAATGGCATTTCTACCCATTGGATCTAGATTTCTTGGACTCACTTTGGGCATGTTCTATGGACATTCTCCTTGGTCTCCACCCAAGTTGTTACTGAGTTTCCATTGAGATGCTCCTTTGACTGGATGAGGATTCCTTGGTCAATTATACCTTGGATTCAACCCTTAGTGGCCTGAAATAGGATTACATGACATCAACCATTGTGGATGTTGACACTAGATTACACGACATGGATGTTGTGGATGGTTTATCATGTTTATAGATAGACTTGGTATGTGTATCTTATTTCAATTGTTAGTCCTGAAAACATCACACCTACTTATTTATGCATTACAATTTACCTTTTATATAGGAGATTAACTATTTTCCATAGGGATACATGTTCGTCTAGGTAGAATCTCATCTTATTTTGACACATTAATTTCATTACTGTTATCCCTATGATATACTGCACACTGCTTTATTGTTTATACACATACTATATATGTTATTGACACTGTTGGTGGTGGATTATTCAGTGTTATCTATCACCCTATTTCGGAAACCATTTATTAACAGAAAAGACTTCTTGGATATAGGTATGGAATAATGAAATCACCCACTTTAAGATGATTGACTTGTTCATTTCTTAGGAGCAGGGGAGCACGAGACCAAGCTATGCTCATGATGTTAGATAGAGATAGTCCTTTTGGGCCGTTTTTCCATTTTTTTGATAGACCTATGGTACTAGATTATTTTTCCCATGTATTGCCTTCCATTTTTTATAGCTACATTACATGATCTTCATATTGTATATGAAAAAGTTTTTAGCTTAGTTACTACTACAATATTCTAGATGTTTATTTGTTGTCTTCGATTTATATTATACATCCACTTATTTATTTACTTGTGACACCGTTGTGTTACTCTGATAATGAGGGTATAGTCTCCCCACTCTACCAAATTAGACCCTCACTTCTATTTAATATCATTTGGAATATGAGGACGTAGTCTTGAGGCCTTATGACCCATTGGCCCAGGGCACTGTTTAGTGGATTCTGGATCTTGATGTTACAAAGTGGTATCAAAGTAGTTTTCTTTTTCTAGATTTACTATTTTGAGAAAATAGACAGAAGAATATGAATAAATTTGAATTTGGTAATGAGATATGCCTTGGATTAGCTAACCCACATATAGGAAATATCCAAATTTCCTAGAATGATAAATTGTTTTTCTGGATTTTTCCTATTATAATTGAATTGATTCTACTGTTAGGCGACACACTTAATATTTTATGTCCCTTATGATTATAGATTTTACTATTTCTCAATGATATGCGGTTATTACATCTCATATATCATTTTAGTCACTTTAGATTCAAATTCCATGCATATTACATTCAATATAGGATTCATTTCTAGAGTGCATGACATTTATTATATGTGTCTTGTGTGATAGAATTGTTATCGACTAATGAATCTTGAAGGAAATTGGGAAACATAAATTAATACCTAGAGTTACTATAGTAACTTAAACAATGTTTTCATACATATCCTACAACATAAACCATAATTAGTCAATTATTGAAAGTTTATTCATGGACCATCGATCGCATGGACTAGAATGTGTTATGGTTGGGATTAAATGGATGCCACTTTTCAGTGTCTAAGGTGTATGAGACATTGTGGATCCGAAGTAGTGATATAATGTGGTTAAAAAATTTAAAGAGAATATAGATAAAAAATTAATTTAAATGAAATTGAAATTTTGAAATTAAGAACTTAACATTGACCTAGATTTAGAGTGGGTAGTAGGTAGTGTATCTGGTGCTTTTTATGGTTGTTCCTATCATCCAGTCCTATTGTTAGGATAAGTAAGAGGGGTGTGGATTGTTTATAGAAAGACCTTGACCTATCCTATGATTTTATCTATAACTTGGTCACTAATTTATTCTTTTCTAAGGAATGTGTTTAGCATTGTAGAGACATGCCACCACAACGTCACTCTAGTTATTTTCTAGGAGGGTGTCAACGACCATGCTATGAAGGTGGTGGGCCTTGGGCTACTAGTAGAACATCCATTAGTTCCTCTTACAGCACCGATAGTTATACCAGTTATGGGTGATGATTCCAAGTTCTAAGAGGGTTTCCTTTATTTCATTCAGACTATTTAGGAAGCACTAAAACCTACCTCATCTATGGAAGAGTTGCTACGCATGTTTCATAAGTAGCATCCTCCCATGTTTTTAGGGGATGTTGGTCCATAGGCTACAAAGCTATGGATTGAGATCATCCTTTTCTATATTCTAGAATCTAGAGACACATATTTAGAGGAGAGTGAATCTCATGACATATATGCTTCAGGGATTAGCTCAGCACTGGTGGGATGTTTTTAACTAGGTTGATACTCTTCAAGAGATGGTTTGGAGGGATTTCCAATCTAGATTTTATGATTAATTATTTCATGAGACCATGAGATATAAAATGTTCATTGATTTTATTCGTCTAGGGTAGGTTGTGATGACCATTATGGAGTATTCGGTATGATTCATAGATCTACAGTGTTTTGTACCGATTTATCTTGATTATGAGCCATTGAGGGAGAGACGCTTTGAGGAAGGTCTTAAGAATGACATTAGATTGAAGGTTAATGTGTTTTAGTCAAATAATATTATAGAGATATTGAATAAGGATCTTATTACTAAATGGAACTAGGGAGAATAAGGAGTCAAAGAACACGGTAGTTCAGCCTCTCGACCCCATGGTTTTGTGTCTTTTGGAAGAAAATGATGTTTTGAGGATTCTTGTGAGGGGAAAACTAGCTAGGCTATTAATATTGGCAGTTCTTCCTTCTAACATCAATATGAGATATAGGGACATATGAATACTCCATGAAATAGTGACCCGATCGAGTGTTGATCATGTGGAAAAATGGGCCATGTACAACATTTTTTGTAAGACCTTGCCTCCAACACTCAATAGAAGGGGATTGACTCTAAATTTATGTTTAGGAGAAAGATTCATAGCTCCATATTAGGAAGGGAGAAAGAGTAGTTATGGTTTTTTAGGATGAGGTGGTGGTCATTGCTGATGTAGTCAGGAACCAGTTGTACTGCAACAGTAGAGTGAGTCTACTATGGGTAGTGAGGTTGTTTCATAGGGCTACGGTTCAGGCTATATATATTTTGTACATCTTACACCTGAGGAGAAGAGAACTAGTCAATCTACGATGAGAGGTATGATCATAGTAACCTATACTCTAGTATCATATCTTTTCGATATAGTTTCATCTCATTATTTCATATTTTTACCTGTTGTGGAGAGCCTTGTACTCATTGTTCATTTTTCTAATATCATTATTAATTTAGATAATCCATTAGGGATCAAAATAGAGGGAGCATGAAGTGTAGGGAGTTCCCCTTGATATTGGTGGTTGTTACTTCATATGGGATCTTTTTTCCTTGATATGACAACATTTTATGTCATACTCGAAATGGAATAACTAGTTTCTTATCATGACTGTCGATTTATATCATTGGATGGTGACCTTCGTATCACCACAGGGAGAAGTTTTTATTCACAATGGTGAATGGGATGTACAAGAAGGTAGAGATAGACTTGAGAATAATAGGATGGGTGGGATGATAACCTATATTTCTAGTTTATATATGGATGATTAGGGAATGTGACAAAATTATTTTCCTGTAGTGGTTCATCATTTTAGGGATGTTTTTTTGAAAGAATTTTCAGGTTTACCTCACGATAGAGTGGTGGAGTTCTCTATCCATCTAGTGTCATGACAACACCAACATCCATTCCTATTTATAGGATGGATCCTATGGAGTTTCACAATCTAGAAAGGCAGCTAGAAGACTTAGAGGAAAAGGGGTTTATATAACACAGTAATTATTTATGGGGTTCGCCAGTCCTTTTTGATAAAAAGGAAGATGAAACCCTTAGTCTATGTTTTGATTACCAGAAATTAAACCAGTTGATGATTAATAATTGGTATCCCTTTCCATAGATAGATGATATCTTTGAACAGTTTAGAGGAGCTTGGGCTTTCTCAAAGATTGATTCAAGTTTAGGTTATCACTACATACATGTTTTACTTATAGACATACCTCATACATATTTTCATAGTTGGAGTGGTTTATAAGAGTATTTGGTTATTCCATTTAGTCTCATGAATGTGCCATCAATTTTCATGGAACTGATGAACCAGTTTTTCCATCCATATATGGATTTGTTTGTGGTGGTATTCATTGAAGACATCTTATTGTATTCTCAAAAATGAAACAACCATGCCAAAAATATTGAGATCATTTTGGATACACTGAGATAACATCAATTATATGATAATATCAAAAAGTTCCACTTCTAGATGGATAAGATTCTGTTTCTAGATCATATTATCTTAGAGACAGGGGACCAGTAGACCCAGAGAAGGTGAGAGTTATAGTTTCCTAGGAGAATCCCAATAATGTTTTTGATATATAGAGTTTATTGATGATATCTAGTTATTACAAGCATTTCATAAAAGACTTATCATGTTTAAATTTTTTTTGAAGGGATTGACTAAGAAGGGTGTGAATTTTTTATGGTCTGATACCTACAAGAATGCCTTTCGAGAGTAGAAAGGGAGATTGACTTCAGCGCCGATCCTGATTCTTCCAGAGCTAGGAAGAAGGAACACTGTGTATTGTGATGCATCAAGCATTGGGCTATGATCAGTTTTGATGTAGGGGGATATATTCATGGTGTATGGGTCTCGTTAGTTAAGGTTACATGAGAGGAACTACTGGATGCGCGATCTCGAGCTAGTCCTTATTGTACATGCCTTACACTGTTGGAGGCATTACTTACTAGGATAACATTTTATGGAGTACATGGACCAAAAAAGCATCAAGTACATATTTATGTAGTGTGACTTGAACCATAATCAATGAAGGTGGGTAGAATACCTGTAGAATTTTGACTTTGAGTTTTCTTATACGCCCAGAAGGAGAAATGAAGTTGATGATGCACTGATTAGGAGCACTCAGATATATGCGGTTTAGGAGGATAGTATCGAGTGGCAGTTTATGACATTGTTTTTAGAGATTCACTTGGAGGCGCAAGGTGACCAAGACCATAATTTTCTCTCATCCCTAGTAGTGACATTCACTCTTTTGGATAGAGTGAGGATGAGATAGTTATATGATGCTGAGGGCCTAGTCCTATGGGAGAGTGTGGAAGGTGAGGACCCACCTCCTGGTTGGAAAATGGGCAAGGATGAAATTATGTATATTCATGGTCACATTTGGGTTCTAGTAGACATATATGGGGAGATGATGTGAGAGTTTCATGCCTCATCTTGGCCAGTACATCCTGACATTACTAAGATGTATCGTGACCTTTACCATCACAACAAGAAAAATGGGTAATTGTGATGGGGAAGGGTCTCGTCGCAAAAAGTCCATCTGGAGGGTCTATTTGTGATGGGGATAGGTATCTCGTCACAAAAGTTTTGGCGTGCGATGCATTCCAAACCACAGGAAGGTTATCTGTGACGGGTTGTTCCACCCGTCGCAAATACCCATCGGTGGGTTTTAGTATTTGCGACGGGATACATCGAAAATACCCTTCAGTGGGTTTTAGTATTTGCGACGTGACTCGATGCAAATACCCTTTGGTGGTTTTTAGCATTTTCAATGGGTATCTTCGTAAATACTCTTTGGTGGTTTTTAGTATTTACAACAGGTACCATCACAAAAACACTTCAGTGGTTTTTAGTATTTGCGATGGGACTCATCGCAAATACCGCATTAACCGTCGCCCCTAATTAAGAGTGGGGTTTAGCATTTGTGACGGTCCTCTTCAGAAATATTATGTCGGTAGGTAGGTATTTGCAATGGGTCCTGTCACAAATACCTTTTTAACCACCACCCCTCATTAATAGGGGGTTAGTATTTGCGATGGGATTTCCATCACAAATACTCCCGTCACAAATAATTTGACCTATATATAACCCCATCCATTTTTCATTTCACTCATCTCTCAACTCTTCTCTCCCTATCAACTTTCATATTTCTATCTTAATTTTTTTCAAAGTTTAAAATTTTATATCAGTGCAATTTTCAAGCCTTGCATCATACAAAAGATTCTCTTTTAAGATATCTCTTTCTTTCTTTCATTTTTAGTTAATTAATTTAATTTTATATTAGTTATAATTATTTTAAATTAGCGACAATTAAATTAAATTTGAATTAGATAGTTTTATTTTGCATTATTTTTTTACAAATTTGTTGTTTCATTAGTAAAAAATACCAATAAATTGTAATAATTAACGGTAATTAGTAATAATTAGAGCTAATTAGTAATAATTACCGATAATTAGTAATAATTAGCGGTAATTAATAATAATTCGTAATAATTAGCGGTAATTAGTAAAAATTAGTAGTAATTAGTAATAAATAGTAAAAAATAGAAATAAATACTAATAATTAGTAATAATTAGCGGTAATTAGTAATAAATAGTGATAATTAGTAATAAATAACGATAATGAGTAATAATCAGTGGTAATTAGGAATAAATAGTTGTAATTAGTGGAAATTTGTAATAATTAGCTGTAATTAGAAATAAATATGAATAAATAGAAATAATTAGGAATAATTAGTAATAATTATGAATAATTAGTAATAATTAGTAATAATTAGTAATAATTAGTAGTAATTAGTAATAAATAGTAATAAATAGAAATAATTAGAAAATAATAGTAATAAATAGGAATTAATAGTAATAATTAGGCATAATTAGGCATAATTAGTAATAATTAGTAATAATTAGTAATAATTAGTAATAATTAGTAATAATTAGTAATAATTAGTAATAATTAGTAATAATTAGGAATACTTAGGAATAATTATTAACAATTAGTAATAATTAGTAATAATTAGTATTACTTATTAATAAATAGTAATAAATAGCAATGAAGAGTAATAATTAGTAATAAATAGTAATTAATATCAATAAATTGAAATAAATAGTAATAAATAACAATAATTAGGAATAATTAGTAATAATTAGTAACAAGTAGTAATAATCAATAATAATTAATAATAATTATTAGTAAATAGGAATAATTAGGAATAAATAGAAATAATTAGGAATAAAAAGAAATAAATAGAAATAAATAGGAATAATTAGTAATAATTAGTAATAAACAGTAATAAACAATAATAAATAGTAATAAATAGTAAAAATTAGTAATAAATAGTAATAAATAGTAATAAATAGTAATAATTAATAATAATTTGTAATAATTAGTAATAATTAGTAATAATTATTAATTATTCCTGACCCTATCCCCAATGATGTCCACATATTAGCTTCGATCCATGCATGAACAGGTATGTTTATATGTGTATTTTATTTTATTTTCATTAATTATTATTAATTTATTTATAAACTAATCATTTGATTATTTTTTCTTTTTTCACAGGTTTTCATATATACCTATTAGAAAGGGTAGTGCTATATTTCAAAACTATTTTTCTATTGCATGGGTTACATGGGATCAGATTCCCCTAGATGTTCAGAATCGCTTGTTCGATCATTGCTGGTATGTAAATAAATAATATTTATTTTGAAATTTATTTAATTAATAACTTCATATTATTAATTGTTTGTAGGGTTTATGGTATCCCATCGATGAGAGTATGCGTGACTCTATCTGGTAGGTATACGTGGGTTGTATGTGCGATTGTTACCATCAGGTTTTGCATAATCTTAGGAGGACAACAATGAAAAAAGAACGATTCACAGAGTTTGATGAGTCCTTCTACACCCACCGACCTAATTTCATTTCATCTTAGGTTTGGGATGGATAATGTTCACACTATATGGGTGTTAGTTTTCATATGATATCACTGATAGGTTAACAAAACTGAGGGAGATAGGAGGTAACACATTAAGATGGTAGTCGTACATTCAGTATGCATAGGGAACATATGGTAAGTACATTTTTTAATTTATTTATATAACTTTAAATGTAAATTGTTTATTTTATATTCATATAGGCAGTCGAACAACCCTATATGATAGAGTTTGATGTTTATAGAAGGATGTATAATGAACCTGTCATTAGAGATATTAGAGGTTATCTCTAGCGTCAGATTATGGTTAGTATAATTTATTTTTGAGTTTAAAAATCAACTACAAATAATATTTTAACTATTTTAATTTTAAATTTCAATTTAAGTAGTTATATGAGGTCGTGACGTCTCAAAAACAGATTGAGACTCAGGATGAGACCAAGTATTAGACCAGTGTAGTAGGATTTGATGAGGCATCATAGATGTTGGAGACCTAGTATGCCTTTGAAAAAGGCCGAGTTATTGGTATTAGCTCTTAATTGATGTCTGGGAGTTATTATGGTACCACTGCGATGTCGGAGTGTAGCTCAAGAGGAGCTCATGGAGAGTCATCATCATATTCTATACAGTATCAGGAGCAGCTACGATCTTAGAGTAAGCTTGTAGAGAGTATGCGTAGGAAACATGAAGAGCTCCATTGATAGTAGCAACAACAGTAGGAGGAGATGCATCGATGGCAGCAGCAGCAACACGAGTAGATGATGGAGTAAATGCGACATTTGACTCATGGTTTAGGGATGGAGTTCCCTCCATCATCTCTTCCAGATCCACCAGAAGACTCTCCCCCTCAGTGATGTATTTACTTTTTATGTTAAAACATATGAATGCAATTTTTTGTAATATTATATATTTACATTTCTATATAGTGCATTTTTATATTGATGCAAATATTGTATTTTATATTATTTTATTATTTATTTAATTTATTTATTATTTTATAATGTTATTATTTAATTATTATTATTATTATTATTATTATTATTATTATTTTATTATTATTCCTTTTATTATTATTCTTTTTTTTATATTTTTTGCGAATATTGAGGTTTTTATTATTTTATAATTTTTTAATATTATTTTATTGTTTTATTATGTTATTATTTAATTATTATTATTATTATTATTTTATTATTATTTTATTATTATTCCTTTTATTATTATTCTTTTTTTTATATTTTTGCGAATATTGAGGTTTTTATTATTTTATAATTTTTTAATATTATTTTATTATTGTTATTAATTTTATTAATATTAATATTAATATTAATATTAATATTAATAATAATATTATAATAATATTATTTATATTATTATTTTTATGTTTTTTCAATATTATTTTACTAATATCATATTATTATTATTATTATTATTATTTTATTAAATTTTATTAATATGAATTTTATTTTTATACTTTTAATATTTTTTACGATGAGCCCATCACAACAGTGTTTTTTAAAAACCTAGAGAGACTATTTGCGACGAACCATTGCAAAAAATACTATTTGCAGCACCATTTTTTACAACAGGGTATTTACGACTGGACCCCTTCATAAATGACCTTTTGCAATGGGGTCTCGTTGCAAATTACCCATAACAAATAACTCAATTTACAGTAGTCCATCAATATAGGTGGATAGAGATGAAATGAGAGGTAACTTCTTTTTTCATTAGGTGTTCCACCTATCAGCAGGTGAAGGCAGAACGGTAGTGACCAGTTGGGATTTTATAGTAGTTACCTTCAAGGGGTTCCTCATACCATTATATCAGATATGGATGCCCGATTTACATCTCTATTTTGGAAAGGATTATATAGGGAAATAGGTACACAAGTGATTCTGAACATGCTATAACAAAATCAAAATGATGGTCATTTAGAGTGCACTATAGAAGTTCTAGAGGACATGCTTAAAGCACACGTCCTTGATTTTGGGGGATCTTGGGAGAGACATATACCTCTAGTTGAATTTTCCTACAATAATATCCACCAAGAGAATATAAATATGGCACCTTATGGGTATTTTTATGGTAGTCCATGGTGATCACCTCTGTACTAGTTAGAGTTAGGAGAGGTGATGACCTCTGTGCGGTGGTGTTGTTACTTCCTCCGATGTGAATCAAATTTGAATTTATAATTTGTCCCAAAATTTCAACAACTACTAAGACGTAGTGTAGTGAGAGTACGATGTTGTTTTGGGACCAAGTTGGATGGATAAGGATGTTTGAAGAGTTAGCTTTTGCAGAGTGTTGTCTTTTGTTGTCAATGAAGATAAATCAATTCACTTTGTAAAGGACTTGAAACCAGACGATGCTTTGCTGATATGTATTTCAGAAATATAATAATTTAGGAGAACTTGTGATGAAATCCTTATGAAGGAAAGGGGGAGAAATTATTATGCCAATCATATATAGTTTTTATTGGAAGGAATGATGCTACTGAAAGATAGGAAAGTTTCAGTACTTCCCATTGTAACTCTAACGATGCTAAATCTGATCTGTCAAAATATATATATCACGATAGTAGAGTTCGTGATGAAAGCTAAATAATGGTTATGGGAAGCAGTAAAGAGATAAATGACAAAGGAATGGACAATCTAGAGGCGGCACAAAAGAACAGTTTAAGGTGGCGTCGTTTTCCAGTGTTTTCCAAATATTAGGCCCTGAAAATCGGGAGATGAAGAAATGTGTTTTTGGCAATGGATGTTGCGTGCAAGATTGAAGATTGTTTTTTGTGCGCAAGGCATGATTCAAGGTCAGAACATCAACAAATGTCAAAAGCATTCAGTGTGTGAAAAATTGGACAGAGTGCGTGAAAAAATGAAGGTTGCGCGATATAGTAGCGGGATGCGCAAAAAATCAGTGGGATGCAAAAAAAATTAGCAAGATACGCGAAAAACAAAAAGGCTGCGTGAAATATTTGCGGAATGTGAGAAAAACAAAGTAGTGCACGAAATAGAGGAATGAAGTTTTTCACACATGAGGTGTTTCGAGATCAGAAGCTCGAAAATTGGTAAAGGCATGAGGTGCTCGAAAAATTGGAGCATTGCACGAAATATGATGTTGGGTGAAAGAGTTTTTACGTGCATGAAGAGGGTTTTATATGCAGATTAGTGTTTTTCACACAGGGTTAAAAAGGGATATAAATACGAGGTGAACCCCTCTCATTTGTTAATGCTCGACACTTAGAAGAAATCCCGAGATCTAGTGCACATAAAATTATATGCTAAGTGAGTTGCACGAAAATAAAAGAGTTTTCACGAAAAGAGGACAGTTGCAAGAAAAAGAGAAAAAGTTGCACGAAAAAGGGAAGTTGCGTGAAAAAGTTTTTCGCACCAAAAGAGAATTTTTATGCGCAATCCATTTGAATTGCACGCAAGGTATCCTAAAGGCTATGCAAAAAAGTTAGGGGTCTTTGCACATATTCAGTTGTGCATATGGGAGTTCTTACCAGCTTCTGGGTAGGAAAGTGAAGATTTGTACTTCAAAGAATACAACTGTTCAATTGTAAAGAAGCACTGAAACACTCTAATTCCCTATTTGTGCTAAGAGGGTGCACACATGCTTGCGGATTGTTTTCCAAGTGCTACACGAGTGTAAGGTTATATCCTACTCATTTTATTCCACATCAAAGGATTGTTCTTTAGTGGATTGTGTGGTAATGGATTATTTACGTACCATACCAAGGATGTGGATAATCTTGTTGAGTAGTGAACCTTGTAAATCGTGTGTTCCTATGGTAGTGTGTGTTCAGTAGAGAAGAAACTCTTTAACAAGAGGCAAAGGCTGTTTCAATTAGAAGGAAACATAAAAAAAAATACATCACTTATTCACCCCCTCCCCCTCTCAGTGATACTTGGATCCTGACTGGGAACTTCAATTGGTATCAGAGGCAGGGTCCCTTAATTTATTCTTTTCTGAAGTGGTTGAAGAGAAGTTGTGATGACGAATCAAAATTGTGTGAATAGTAAGGGGATTCTGATTTTTGATGGAAATAAATATCACATCTGGAAGGACAGAATGATGCCTTATCTTATGTCTCTTGGATATGAAGTTCTTGAAACTACAACAGATGGATTTCCTGTTATTGATGACAAGGTTCCTCTTACTCCTGTCGATAAGAAGAATCTTGAGAATAATGGAAGAGCTAAAAATGCGTTACTCTCATCTCTTTTTAAGAGTGAATTTTTAAGAGTGAAAGGTGTTTCTACAACCAAAGGAATCTGGGACAAACTGAAGAACATATTTGAAGGAAATAAAAAAGTGAAGAAGGCTAAACTACAAATATGGAGACTGAAGAATGAAGAATTGAAAATGGGAGAATCTGAATCTATTGGGGATTTCTTTACTAGGATAAATGATATTGTTAGTACAATCAGATGTCTTGGTGAAACGTTGGAGGATTCTATAGTTTTTGAAAAGATCTTGAGAATTCTGACTAACAAGTTTGATGCTAAAGTGTCTTCATTAGAAGATAGAGACCCTGAAAAATTATCTTTAGATGATTTTCATAGCACTCTCATTACTTATGAGATGAGAAGGGAGAAGACTATGAAGGGAAAAACAAAATCTGATAGAGGAATTTCATTCAAGGCTACAAAAAGAGAGAAGTCAAAGAAGACTCTTATTGAAGATGATGCTGGTGAATCTGACTCTGAAAACAAGGTATGTCAAAATTTTGATGAAATACTCTCCTTGTTTTCTATAAATGTGAAAAGAGGCACAGGGAAATAAAAAGGGAAACTTCCTTTGAAATGTTTTGGATGTGGAGCTGTTGGACACTTAGCTAATTGTCATCAAAAGGGGAAAGGTGAAGACAATGATGAAGAAGAAAAAATACCAAGAAGTTCATGGAAGAAACAGAGTGGAAAAGATAAATATTCTGGAAGATGTAAGGATAAAAAGTTCTTCAAATAAAAAAGAAGAAGCTTGTTTTCGAGAAGTGAAGAAGATGATGATAGTGAGACTAGATCTGAAAATTTTGTTGTTGAGAAAGCTAGAGATATTACTTTTTTTGAAATTGTGAATAATGATGATTATGAGAGAAATAGTACTGAAGAAGAAGAAACTCAACTTGAACAGTATCTTAAAGAAGAGTTGAAGGAATATTTGAGAAAGATCATAAGGCTTGAGAAGGAAAACAAGAAGTTGATAAATGAAAATTCCACATTAAAAAATCAAGAAGGTTTTACTGATGAGAAAATCAATATAGAATAAGAGATTGATGATCTGAAGAATTCTCTTGAGAATGCAAAGAATCGCAATGATCATCTTGAAGTAAAGATGAAGGAAAAAGAAGAAGAGTTGGAACTTGTCCAACAAAAAATTTATAAAGTTGAAGAAATGAGTATCAGTTTCAATAATTCTATCTCAGATGTTGGTGAATGTTCCAGTAAGAATGAAACAAATAAGGATCCATATAAGATACCCTCAAAGGTTGAAATGAAATATGGAATTTTTTCTGATAAGAACAAGATTGGAAAGACCATGTATGTTGAAAAATTCAGCAATGCTGAAAAATCATAAGTGTATAAAAACCATCACTACCACAAAATAGGGCAAGGGAAGCACTGCCCTTTATCAGTGCTAAACAGAAAGCGCTGATAAAGGGGTATTAATTTATCAGTTCTAGTTAAAAGTGCTGATAAATATAACCTTTATCAGCGCTAAAATAATCATTGATAAAGGTATACCCTTTATCAGTGCCTTTTTTAGCGCTGATAAAAGGTTACATTTATCAGGGATTATTTTAGCACTGATAAAAGTTTTTATTCTTAATTTATATAAAATTATAATATTTGACAGTGCTAAAATAAAAGCGCTGACAAAACAAAAATTCATCAGCACTTTCAACAATCACTGATAAAGGCTCCAGCAGTTTCTATTTAATAACCCTAATAGGCCCTCCTCTCTTACACACGGTAAAGATTTCACGGAAGTTGAACCAGACCCCTCTTCCTCCACGACCTCTCCTCCTCGTTCTCCTCCTCTTTCGCATCCTCTTCCTCATCCTCCTCCTCATCCTCCTCCTCTGCCGCCACCGTTGGGTTTTTCTCCTCCGCCTCTGCCTCCGCCGACCTTGGGTTTTGCTTCTCTATCGCGACCGCCGCTGCCTCCACCGCTGTTGGGTTTTCCTCTTCTTCCGCGACTGCTGCTGCCTCCGCCGCTGCTACCTCCACAGCCGCTGGTCAGTGTAGGAGTATTTTTCCTTCTCTTGGGTTAATATAAATGAGAAATGACGATACTTTAATGATTATGATGACTTATAGTTTTTTATAAGTGATTTGAACCTATGTATGAGTAGTTGGGGCAAGAGTGAGAGCCCAGGTGGTGATACCCTTGAATTGTAGGCTGTTTTAGATAGCGGGTGTGTGAGAACCTATAGTAAGTGGTTGGTTTGGTTCACTAGATGATTTGTGTTTTGAGGTGGGGATAAGAGTGGCACCCATGGGCTAAGGATTGTGTAAGAACCGATGTAAGGGGTTTGTGTGCGATCCCAGTGGTCATTAGCATGTGACTCAGGATGGTAGTGAGTTAATGAGTTTTGGTGGTTGGAGGAGACTAATGAGTGGGGTTATCTTGGTGTTATGAATACCTTAGATACATAAATCCAGGGTAGATTCTTTGACATGAGGGATTGATGCATATTAGGTGTTATCAAGTTGATAGCGAAGGAATGGTCATGCCTTGGATTTGTATAAGGGAAGCACTCTCTATTCGTGAGTTTTGGGGTTAAGACTGGGTAGAGGGACATGATCATTTGGATTCCTAACCCTATTAATTTATATCATGGTTTTAATGTGACCATCACTATTGAACCTAGATGGATGGGTTTAGGGTAAGGAAGTATGGGTATATTCCTTTGGTTTTTGAATAATGTTGGGTTACTGGTGATCGTGTGGTGAGTTTTGGCATGGTGTGATGTTAATATTGGAAAAGAGTACTAGGGGTGTCCCATTGGAAATATGTGCATTCACCCTAATTTTTGTCAAGATGTACGGGTAGGCTCATTGAGTTTGAATAGGGATATGATCCTACTCACTAGATACCACATGTTGTGTTGAAAAGATTGTACCATGAAGTTTAAAGTCAGGCAATTAGGATGTATGTGTCATGAAAGGTGTGATAACAGAGGATTGATTAGGGCTTACTCATTTGGGATATGCTATCTAGAATAAACTTAGGGATTATACCTAGTAAGGAGGACCTATTGGTCAGGGCTTACCCATTGTATGTTTATCTTTTATATTTTAAAAAGTCTGTTGAACTCATTCTATCAAAGGTGGGTTCTATAATTTCTTGTTATCTTAAGGTGTGTTTAACCATGGTGTGGGTTGATTTCGGTTTTAGTGGGTTCTTGGGGGGTTTTGGAATGTGGTAAATGGTGTACTCGGTTTTAGATTATTTTATTCTCATGAGTTTCCCCTATTTTATGTTTTCTTTTTAGTTATAAATCTCCTCTGTTGTGCGCCTCTCCTCTTCCACGAACGCACCTCTGCCATGTGCTTAACGAAACCTTCTCGATGAGTTTTCTCTTGATACTCATTGGTTTCCTCTTGTTCACATGTTATTACTGTTTGATATTTATGGTTATAATGTGAAATGTATGGGCTAAATTCCCCACTAAAAATCGTGTCTGTTGGTGGTCCTTGTTTGCGCACTAAATGAATTTCATGTTGGTTGGTTCTTGTTGAACACTTGAATATAAAAATTGGTAATTTACGTATACTTGACTTATGAATGAATGCCCCAGGATGATAAAACTTATGTGATAACCCCTGAATTAGCAAACAAAATTGAATAAGGGATGATTTGTAAAATATAAAATTGTGATTGTTTGGTTTGTATGGTGTTGCGATTGTGAGCACAATTGTGTTTTTGTATGGTGTTGTGGTTGTTGGCATGATTGATATACCATTTTTTTTCTATGTTGTAGTTCTTCCACCATTGAATATCAATCCAAACTTTACCCATTTTAATGGCACCACCACTTTGTTACTAGTGCAATTCCACTGAATCCTAAAAAACCACTTCTAGAGGACTCTGTGAGACACTTTATGGTGTGAAGATAATGTTTTTCAGATTATATATATTTTTAAAATACATGGTATATAGTCTTGTTAAATGGAACATGCTTCACCATACATGTATTTCATATAGATTTTAATGCCAGACAACAGTTATCTCCAAAATTTACAGCACATGACTCATCTTCTGACTCAAACTTGGAATAAGTTTTATTTTAAATGTTACATGTCATGTGAAAGTAGGTCACACACAATGTATCTCTAAGACATATACTTCAGCATGAAACCATGTACATGCCATGAAATAATGGTAGAACCATATGATATGTGTTTTAATTCACTCAAACCATGTATAGATACCATAGAAACTTGATGTGTATAGACTATACACCCCTAGTGGTCATGTAAGGACTACACACCGTTTATTAAACAAAAATGTGATGCATAGCTGGTGAAGTGACTCGTTTTGTATCTAAAGTACACGCCTTTAGCTCAAATTGTTCTGTATGTCATGTATTTTCAAAGTCATCATGCAGTATTTGTAAGACTAACTTGGAATTAATTTGATATATGTCAGATTAAATCAGGTATCATATCTATAGACGATGTTCACCCTACTAGACACACCATGTATATGGATTTCAAATGATTTTAGAAAAGGTAGCATACAACCAACCTTGACTGAGAATCCTACACATTGTGTATCCGCTGAACAAATTGTGTGCTATGTTAATTTCATTATTATTATTTATTTTTCACTTATATGATAATATTTCATTTATGAGTAGACCATTATAAATATCTTCTCATGTAGATCACAATATTATGATTCCCTCATTCATTGGAAATTGCACACAATGTGGTTTGGATATTTTAATTATCTTCACTCTGCTTGAGAGTTGACAAGTGACAAGTGATATGTTTGGAGAAAATATGGATTATGGTACTCCCCCAAGTTTCGGTGAAGAGTCCTCCATGTATAGGTTTTAGGTACTCCGTGGAGATATACAAAAGACATGGCATAGTCCCCTGTATATAGATAGAGTTCAAGTACTTTCACATGTTTTGGGGTAGGTTCCTCTATTTTATTGTAGAGGCATTTGTAACATGATTTTTTTATAAATCCCAAACAATGCTACTTGATTAATTAAAACATAATATTAGGAAAGTTTGAGATCTAACCCATAAAGATGATGAATATGAATAAAGAATGGATGAATTCCAATCAGTTGAAAAAAGAGTATGAAGATGTTGTGAAAGAGTTTATCAAGTTTGCAGGAGATCATGCATATGACGCTTCTCAAATCCTTTGTCCGTGTTTACACTGTTGTTATTCAAGACAAATTAGTCCAGAGGAGTTAGAAGAACACCTGATCTGTCACGGAATAGATCGAAGTTATACATTTTGGAATAAACATGAGAAAAAAATGAATGTAGGTAGTGGCTCAGATAACACGATGTTTTATGGAAGATCTGATATGATTACAAGTGTGAACAGTGAAGACGATCGTATGGAGGGTGTGATTACAGATGTGAATGATGATGAAGATCATATTGAGGAAATGACAAGGATAGTTGAAGATGAAATTCGTGGTTGCCCAATTTTTTTTGAGATGTCAAAGAGTTGTGCAAAAACACCATTGTATGCTGGTTGAACTAAATATACAGCATTGTCAGCCATACTGAAGCTGTATAATTTGAAAGTAGGCAATGGGTGGAGTGACGTCAGTTTTACAGAACTACTTGCTCTCCAGAATGACATGCTCTCAGAAGATAATGAACTCCCAAGCCAAACATACGATTCCAAACGAATGCTACGATCGATGTCTATGATCTCTGAAAGAATACACGCCTTCCCGAATGACTGTATATTGCTTCGCAAGGACCACAAATCACTTAAATAATGCCCAATGTGTGGTGATTCTCAATACAAGAAAGATAATTCTAGTCCTATGAAAGTTGTATGGTACTTTCTAATCATTCCAAGGTTTAGGTGCCTATATGGAAGTGAGGAGACTACAGGACAATTGACATGGCATGCAGATACAAGAATTAAATATGGGAAACTATGTCACCCGACAGACTCTCCTCAGTAGAAGAGAATTGATCACGAGTATCCTGAATTTGGAAATGATCCAAGAAACCTTCGTCTGGTGTTATCTACAGATGGGGTGAATCCTTTTGGGTTTCAATGTAGTAATCATAGTACATGGACGGTTATGTTGGTAAATTATAACTTACCACCGTGGTTATGCATGAAACGAAAATACATCATGTTATCTATGCATATATTAGGACAAAAAAACCGGGTAATTATATTGATGTTTATTTGGCTCCACTGATCGAGGATTTGAAAATATCGTGGGATTCAGGTGCTACGTTGTATGATTCTTACAAAAAAGAAGATTTCACTTTGAAATCCATGTTGTACGGGACGATAAATGAATTTCCTTCTTATGGAAATTTTTCAGGATATAACATTAAAGGAACTCAAGGGTGTCCCGTTTGCGAACAAGGTACACAGTCTATTAGGTTAAAACATTCATCGAAAACCGTGTTTTTAGGACATCACCGATTTCTACCCTGACGACATAAGTACCGATCTTGGATGACATCATTTGACGGAAGTTTAGAAGAACGTACAACACCATCTCCAATAACCGCTGATCAATTGTTTGAGAAGGTAAAATATTTGGACACTACTTTTGGTAAACTGTTTTCGAAAAACCTTACGAAAACTGGTTGGAAAAAGAGATCAGTTTCTTTGAATTACCATAATGGAATTGTTTGTATGTCAGACATTTTCTTGATGTTATGAATATTGAAAAAATGTATATGATAGTGTCATCGGCACGTTGCTAAATGCACCTGGAAAAATGAAGGATGGAATTAAGGCTAGATTAGAAATGGTTGAGATGGGAATATGAGAAGAGTTAGCACCAGTGAAGGGTGAAAGACGAACATTTCTTTCTCCTGCTACTTACACTCTTTCCAGGAAGGAGAGATATCAGTTTTGAAACTTCTTGAATGATGTAAAGGTTCCATAGGGGTATTCATCAAATATCAATAACATCGTGTCAATGAGCAATTTAAAATTAAAGGGCTTGAAATCACATGACTGCCATGTTTTGATGAAAGATCTAATTCCTATAACTTTACATTGCATTTTGCCCAAGAATGTACACCATACATTAACGAAGCTCTATTTCTTCTTCAAAGCTATATGTAGCAAAGTTATAGACCCGTCAAAATTGCCAACTATGGAAAGAGAAATTTCTGTCATATTATGTGAATTATAAATGTTATTCCCGTTGACATTTTTTGATATGATGGTTCATTTTATGGTTCATTTGGTGAGAGAGATTCTACTATGTGTTCCTATACATTATAGGCGGATGTACCCTGTTGAATGGTATATGAAGATTTTTAAAGGGTTTGTCAAAAGTCGAAGTCGGTCAGAGGGTTGTATTGCGGAGCAATATATTGTTGAGGAAGTCGTTGAATTTTGTAACAAATAACTGTCTAGTGTGGAAAACGTTGGCCTACCGAAATATCGTCACACTAATTGACTTGAGGGTGAAGGAATTTCTAGAAGAGAGGTTGTCACAATCAATATTACAGATCGGAAGCAGGCTCACCTTTACGTTTTGCATAACAATTTCGACGTTGACCAATATTTTCAAACCCACAAATAAATTCTTAGGCATTTGAATCCATCTAGGGATGAAAAATAGATATCAGATACACATAATCGACAATTTATAGGATGGTTTCAGGACCATATTTTGAAGCAGTTAGATGAAAATCCAGACTCAATTTCAGAACAACTTCGATGTCTAGTCATAGGAGCAAGTGTGTATGTATTATCTTACAATGATTATGAAGTTAATGGTTATACATTCTATACTAATGAACATGATGAAGACAATACCATGCAGAATAGTGGGGTTACACTTGTGGCTGAGGTGATGCATGTTTCTAGTGCTATGGACAAAAATCCAATTTATGCGAATATGTCATACTTTGGCATCATCAAACGAATATGGGAGTTGGATTATACGAAATTCAAAGTGCCGATTTTTCAATGCAAGTGGGTTGATAACAGGAGTGCTGTTAAAATAGGTGAATTAGGATTAATGAAAGTTGATTTCAGTAAGGAAGGGGAGAAAGATGAACCATTTATAATGGCATCACATGCAATACAATTATTTTATGTTCTAGACCCCAAAAACCAAAATTGGTCAATTATTCTGTTATCGACCAAAACAACTGAAGGGTCAGATGAAATTTCAACGGAGGATGAACCTTTTATAAGGACATCACAATAATTTCGCAGCGGTCCCAATGTAGATAGTGCTTTGTATGTCAGAGGAGACCACAATTAAGGGATTTACATAGTTGATAGAGGAGTCAAATCTCTTCAGCCTTTAAATAAAAAATAGAGAGTACAATAATTAAGTTATTTTTTTATTGTAATATACATTGTGTTACGTTATGTTATTATCTATCTGCTGCTGCTTTTATGTAATCTAAATTAAATGTTAAACAACTTCTGTAGATAATGACTTCTGAACCTACTGATGCGCCTAATCCCAAGGCACAAAAGGTATCTCAACCACCTACTGGTGGTCCCAATGCAGAGAAACAACAGGTTTCTCAACCAGCTGTTGGTGGTCCCAGTGCAGAGCAACAACAAGATTCTCAACCTATTGTTGCTGGTCCCAGTGCAGAGCAACAACAAGTTTCTCAACCTAGTTCTTCTAGTCCCAGTGCTGATGCTAGTGCTCTAGAGAAAGATATTGATGATACTTCTGAGTAAATGGTAGGAAATGAAACAATGAAAGCGCAAAAAAAAAACAAGAGCTCCGTTGTTTGATAATGTTAGCCAAAATCCTTAAGGAAAAAGCAAAAGGCATCAAATTTGAGGTGGGATGGAATAAGTGAGGCAAACATGTTAACCCTAACAAAGCTATCTTTAGTAGCTACATTGGAATCATCACTCGGCAATGCGTGCCGATTGATGTACAGTCGTGACACCATGTTCTCACTGGTCTTAAGACACTAATGTGGGAAGAGATTACGGTAACGTTATGATATCATTTTTTTAATTTATTAAAATAAAATACCAAAACATTGACTTACTCTTAATCATCCATTGTAGAGTGCATTCATAGTAGATGCCTCGCACAAGGAATATGTATTAAGAGTTGCAGGAAGGATTCATAGAGCTTTTCACATAATTTTAACGAAATATCATCTTAAAGATGATGAAGGGGAAATCAAGATGCATCCACCTCCTCTTTATGCACACTTGATATCCAAATGAGCGTGGGACGTTTTTATCAACCGTCGTGGGGAGCAGACTTTTCAGGTACATTGCGTGGGGTAATACGTTGTTTGACGTTGCTTGTATTCATCACTTTGATTGACAATTTTTTATTTATGAAACAACAACTGAGTGCTGAAAATAAAAAAAGTGTAGCAGAACCGGCGTACCCTTACCATAAAGCAAGGATGGGGTACACTTCACTTGAGAAAAAATTGTTACGTCTTTTAAATCTACCATACTATTTATATGTGACATAAAACAACACAATAACCATGTTTGTCTGTTTATATACAGATTGATGAATCAAAACTGAAAGCCAAATCCATCCCATGCCAAGTGCTATGGAAGGAGGCTGGTGTAAATAAAGAGGGGATACTGATAGATGAAAACACACAAAAAGTGTGGGAAACATGTGTAAGTATGACATAATATAAATTTGATTTGTTTTAAATCGCTATTACATTAAAATGACTACTTATTTTTATATATTTTCTATCTGAAATAGTCACTGGAATCAACAACACCCACACCAGATGTAGACATACTTTCAGCAGCCTTGAAGCAGCCATACTAGTATGGCTGCGTCAGAGGTGCGGGTTTTGGGGTGACACCCCGAACATATTTTCAAAAACAAAGACAAGCGGAGGATGAAAATGAAAAAATGGAAAATCCGTAAGAAAAATTAGCTATATTTCAAGAAGAATTACCATACCAAAGAGAGATGATAGAAACATTGATGGGGGAGAGGTAAAGAGAAGAAACAACTCAACAACAACCCGTGCGTGACGATCCCGCTCCGCCCCCACCAGCTTTGAGGCAAGCCATTCCCCTAAAAAAGCTGACTTAGCTGAGGTAATGAATGTTTTAATAATTGTTTTTGTGAAATGTGATTCACATAGACACTGATACCTTTCCTCTACTAATATTCTACATGGTGAAAATGACTGTGATTTATATCTATCAACTCCAACCTATCGCCTTGTAGCGAGGGCTACGGTGTTCAATACACAGAATGACATGCTATATAACAGACAGCTTCTAACAGATCATTTCAGAGTGTCAATTAATGTAGCTAATGAATCGATTGCTGAGCTACCTATTCCAAATGACAATGACGACATTCATACAGTTGAACAAGCTGTTGGAACATTCATTGCATGGCCGTCAGTTCTTGTAAAAAAACATGTCGACAAAAAGGTATCCATTTCCAAGTTATTTTTCAAACTGGACCTTTAACATTTAATGAAAAAAGGTCTGAACTGATGAATGTTATTATAGAATGACAAAGATAAGGGGGCGAAACAAAATATCAGCTCAAAACTATCTCAAAGATCAACCAACCGATTAAAACGGTCTACTGAGAGCACCTTCACCCCTCCCATTCTATGACCACAGTTAATATCATTGTAGGCTCATGTGGATACAAAGTTATTAGACAACAATGCTCACACAATTGATTTTGAAAAAAATACATACAGAGAGGAAACATCAGATTTCATTAGTGCTGAAAATATAAATGAAATCCTCAAGTATGAATGGCTAGGCGCCTCAGTTGTAAATGTATACATGAGGTATGTTTTCATGATTTTATTTTACAAAAGATGATATACTCTAATAATTATGACTAAATACATTTTATATTTTTTGCAGGCATATATATGAAAAACAATTGACGAGATTTACCCATGAACAAAAATTTGTACTCATTAGTCCTCACACCACCTCTTCAAAAGAAGAAATATATTCTGATAAAGAGGCTGCAATAATGTCATCCCTGCTCAAATCGTCTGAAAACAAAATTATGGATGATAGATTCTTTTTAATACCAATGATGCATGGGTAAAACTCTACAATTTAATCATATCAACTATATTTTCATTTCTTTCTTTACTTATTCCTTTTTGTATTTTTATGGATCATTTGATGATGATTGCAATCAATTTGAATACTCCAAAGATTTATTTTCCAGATTCAATGCATGAATATCCAACAATCTGAACACACATGATGGTGTTTGTTAATTTTTAATACACTAGATCCAACATTTTAAAACTAAACATATAGTTATATAATTTATGTTATCTTTTAATGAGGATTCTATTATGATAGGGCGGTGCATCAATATCGTCTAATGCATGGAATGAATCTCGGGTATAAGGATGAGCAATCCTACAAGATATAAAACTGTACAAGTAGCTAGGTATATATAATAAAATTTCACTATCCAAACACATATCAAAACAAATTACTTATTGTTGTCGATGTTTCTACAGTGTCCAAAACAAACAAACGGAAAGGACTGTGGTTATTATGTTTGTAAATTTATGAAAGAGATCGTATTTCATCAACAAACTAGAATCCCTGACGAGGTATTTTCAAAAATAATTACGAGTTCATTTAAAATATTTATTAATCCTTTGTGTATTTATATTTTTTCAGTACTACCATGACTGTCGCAAAAAATCATATTCAGAAGATGATATATATGTGTTTAGAAACGAATGGGCAACATACCTGATGGAATATTGTACACAAATAGGATGAAGGTGAATACCTACTAATGTTATCTATATATGATCATTGATATCTCCCTTTTTTACACTTATTGAGAATATATGATCACCATTTATTATGTTTTATATCCTTATGTTAAGAAGAATGGTTTTAGATATGATTTTTCTTTCTAGTAAAGCATAACTCATTGGACTACACTGGTCGATAGTGTGGAAGTCGACCAATGCATAGTCATTCAGTCCACTCACGAGCATCTTAATCCAATTATAAGGAGGAAATCATCTATGTCACACTTCACCAATCCCTATATGGAATATCCATGAGTCATTTGTGAGGTGTACGAATTGACCACACCTCAATCCGATGCACGGTGTGACTGGTATGGATAAAAGTGTCTGATATCAGTTTCAAATTAACATTAAATTTAGAAAAAAACAAAAGTGACATATGGAAAACTGAGAAAAAACATTTGGATTATTTTGATACTTTAGGAAAACAATCCATGATTCATTTTTGAGGTGTACGAATCAACCGAACCTCAATCTGATGCACGGTGTGACCGGTATGGCTAAAAGTGTCTGATATCAGTTTCAAATTGATATAAACTTTATAAAACAACACTACTAACATACAGAAAACTGAGAAAACGTGTTTGGATTGTTTTGATACTTTAGGAAAATGATCCATGAGTCATTTGTGACATGTAAAAATTGACTGTACCTCAATCCGATGCACGGTGTGATCAGTATGACTAAAAGTGTTTGATATCAGTTTGAAATTGACATTAACTTTAGAAAAAAACACTACTGACATACGGAATACAGAGAAAATGCATTCAGATAGTTTTTATACTTTAGGAAAACGATCCATGAGTCATTTTTGACGTGTAAGAATCAACCGAACCTCAATCCGACACATAGTGTGACCAGTATGGCTAAAAGTGTCTGATATCAGTTTGAAATTGACATTAACTTTAGAAAACAACACAAGTGACATATGAAAAACTGAGAAAACACATTATTATTGTTTTGATACTTTTGTAAAAAACCCATGAGTCATTTTTGAGGTGTATGAATTGACCGCACCCCAATTCGACGCACGGTGTGACCAGTATGGATAAAAGTGTCTGATATCCGTTTGAAATTGACATTAACTTTAGAAAACAACAAAAGTGACATATGGAAAACCAAGAAAATTCATTCAGATTGTTTTGATACTTTTTTAAAAATATACATGAGTCATTTGTGAGGTGTAAAAATTGACCTCACCTCAATTCGACGCATGGTGTGACAGGTATGGCTAAAAGTGTCTGATATCAGTTTGAAATTGAAATTAACTTTAGAAAACAACACAAGTGACATACAAAAAACTGAGAAAACGCGTTCGGATTGTTTTTATACTTTAGTAAAACTATCCATGAGTCATTTGTGACGTGTAAGAATTGACCACACCTCAATCCAATGCACGGTGTGACCGGTATGGCTAAAAGTGCCTGATATCAATTTCTAATTGACATTAACTTTAGAAAACAACACTACTAACATACGGAAAACTAATAAAATGCATTAATATTGTTTTTATAGTTTAGGGAAATGATCCATGAGTCATTTTTGACATGTACAAATCAACCGCACCTCAATCCGACACACGGTGTGACCGGTATGGCTAAAAGTGTCTGATATCAATTTCAAATTGACATAAACTTTAGAAAACAACATAAGTGACATACGGAAAACTGAGAAAATGCGTTCATATTGTTTTAATACTTTAGGAAAACGATCCATGAGTCATTTGTGATGTGTGTGAATCAACTGTACCTCAATCCGATGTACGGTGTGACGGGTATGGCTAAAAGTGTCTGATATCAGTTTCAAATTGACATAAACTTTAGTAAACAACACTACTAACATACGGAAAACCAATAAAACGCATTTGGATTGTTTTGATACTTCAGAAAAATGATCCAAGAGTTATTTTTGATGTGTAAGAATTGACTGCACCTCAATTTGATGCACAATGTGATCGGTATGGCAAAAAGTGTCTGATATCAGTTTGAAATTGACATTAACTTTAGAAAACAACACTACTGACATACTAAATACCAAGAAAACACATTCAGATTGTTTTGATACTTTAGGAAAACGATCCATGAGTAATTTTTGACGTTTATGAATCAACTGCACCTCAATCTGATGCACGATGTGATCGGTATTGCTAAAAGTGTCGGATATCAGTTTGAAATTGACATTAACTTTAGAAAACAACAATACTAGCATACGGAATATCGAGCAAAGGTGTTTGGATTGTTTTGATACATTAGGAAAACGATCCATGAGTCATTTGTGATGTGTAAAAATTAACCGCACCTCAATCTGACGCATAGTGTGACTGGTATGACTAAAAGTGTCTGATATCAGTTTGAAATTGACATTAACTTTAGAAAATAACACAAGTGACATAAGAAAAAATGAGCAAACGCATTTGGATTGTTTTGATACTTTAGTAAAGCAATCCATGAGTCATTTTTGAGGTGTAAAAATCGAACAAACCTCATTCCGACACATGGTGTGACCGGTATGGCTAAAAGTGTCTGATATCAGTTTGAAATTGACATTAACTTTAGAAAACAACACAAGTGACATACAGAAAACCGAGAAAACATGTTCAGATTGTTTTGATACTTTCCGACAACGATCCATGAGTCATTTGTGATGTTTACGAATCAACATCACCTCAATACAACGCACGGTGTGACCAATATGGCTAAAAGTGTCTGATATTAGTTTGAAATTGACATTAACTTTAGAAAACAACACAAGTGAGATACAGAAAACCAAGAAAACATGTTCGGATTGTTTTGTTAGTTTAGGAAAATGATCCATGAGTCATTTGTGATGTGTAAAAATTGACCGCACCTCAATCCGATGCACGGTGTGATCAGTATGACTAAAAGTGTCTGATATCAGTTTCAAATTTACATTAACTTTAGAAAACAACACTACTAACATATGGAAAACCAAGAAAACACTTTCGGATTATTTTGATACTTTAGGAAAATGATCTATGAGTCATTTGTGATGTGTAAGAATCTACTTCACCTCAATCCAACGCACGATGTGACCAGTATGGATAAAAGTGTCTGATATCAGTTTCAAATTGACATAAAATTTAGAAAACAACACAAGTGACATATAGAAAACTGAGAAAAAACATTAAGATTGTTTTGATACTTTAGGAAAATGATCCATGAGTCATTTGTGACATGTATGAATCAACCTCACCTCAATCCGATGCACAGTGTGACTAGTATGGCTAAAAGTGTCTGATATCAGTTTCAGATTGACATAAAATTTAGAAAACAACACTACTAACATATGGAAAACTAAAAAACGCATTCGGATTGTTTTGATACTTTAGTAAAACTATCCATGAGTCATTTTTGATGTCTATAAATCGACCACACCTCAATCCAATGCCTAGTGTGATCGGTATGGCTAAAAGTGTCTGATATCAGATTGAAATTGACATTAACTTTAGAAAACAACACTACTAACATACGGAATACTAATCAAACACATTCGTATTATTTTTATACTTTAGGAAAATGATCCATGAGTCATTCATGATGTGTATGAATCAACCACACATCAATCTGACGCACGGTGTGATCGGTATGGCTAAGAGTGTCTGAAATCAGTTTGAAATTGACATTAACTTTAGAAAACAAAACATGTGACATACAAAAAACCAAGGAAACACGTTTGGATTGTTTTGATACTTTAGGAAAACAATCCATGAGTCATCGGTGAGGTTTAAAATAGACCTCACCTCAATCCGACGCACAGTGTGACCGGTATAGCTAAAAGTGTCTGATATCAGTTTGAAATTGACATTAACTTTAGAAAACAACACAAGTGACATACGGTAAACTGAGAAAATGCATTCGGATTGTTTTGATACTTTTTTACAACGATACATGAGTCATTTTTGAGGTGTAAGAATCAAACGAACCTCAATCTGATGCACGGTGTGACCGGTATGGCAAAAAGTGTCTGATATGAGTTTGAAATTGACATTAAATTTAGAAAACAACACAAGTGACATATGGAAAACTGGTAAAATGCATTCATATTGTTTTGATACTTTAGGAAAACAATCCATTAGTCATTTGTGATGTGTATGAATTGATCTCACCTAAATATGACACACGGTGTGACCGGTATGGCTAAAAGTGTCTGATATCAGTTTCAAATTGACATTAACTTTAGAAAACAACACTACTAACATACGAAAAACTAATAAAATGAATTTGGATTGTTTTGATACTTTAGGAAAACAATACATGAGTCATTTGTGATGTCTAGGAATCAACTGCACCTTAATCCAATGCATGGTGTGACCGGTATGGCTAAAAGTGTCTGATATCAGTTTCAAATTGACAAAAACTTTAGAAAACAACACAAGTGACATACGAAAAACCAAGAAAATGCATTCAAATTGTTTTGATACTTTAGGAAAACGATCCATGAGTCATTTGTGACGTGTAAGAATAATCCGCACCTCAATCAGACGCACTGTGTGACCAATAAAGCTTTTCATTAGATAAAGAATCAATATTTATTAAATGAGATAAATCATCCAAAAACATATTGATTTTACATTATTCCCTTTAATTGTTATCAGAATGAAAACATTTGAGTTTATCATTTCCATATTTTAGTTTCACATTTCCATATTAATGTATTCTTTCATATTAATGTTTAAATTTATTTCATTATTTTATTACTAACATAATATTTGTTTTCTTATATAGGTGAATTTTTTTCCTTGAGTTCGGATGATTTGTTTGGAAAAAAAATACCGTGGACGAAAATTTTTGAGAGAGGATCACAGATATCAAAGGATGAAACATTAATGTTTATAACTTTTATTGGATAATTGTAATTGTAACCATGTAAGACATTGTTTGAAATGTATATAGCAGTGTTTTTTTTGTATTCATGATGTTAAGTAAATGTATATAGCATTGTTTGTCAAAATATTGTGTTCAGGTGCTGTTTTGTACAGGTGTGTAGGTGATATTTTGTGCAGGTGTGTAGGTGCTAGTTTGTGTAGGTTCTGGTTCTGCAGGTGCAGGGGAAGGTGCCTTTATCAGTGCTTTTTTGAGCGTTGATAAAGGACACCTTTAACAGCACTAAAAGAGCGCTGATAAAGGGCCGTATTATCAGCACTCAAGATAGCGCTGATAAAGTCACCCCTTTATCAGCACTAGAAAAGCACTGTTAATGCCGTCGTAGATAGGGGGGGGGGAGGTCCCCTTTATCAGCGCTAAAAAAAGCGCGGATAAAGGGTGTCCTTTATCGGTGTTTTTTTAGCGCTGATAAAGGTCTCATTTATCAGCACTTTTTGGAGCGCTGATAAAGGGGACCCCCCTTTATCTACGCCGACATTAATAGCACCTTTTTAGCACTGTTAATGTCAGTTTTTAGCGCTGATAAAAGGCCAAGTTGTAGTAGTTCATGAGTCAATAAAGACATCTAATTCTTCTGGTACTGATAAATCTGAACTGAGGAAGAGAGTTACAAATGAAAACATCAAGGTTTATGGTCAACATAGTTCTATTAAAAAGTTTATTGAAAATAATTCTCACAAATCTGGTCAGTATAGATGTTTCAGAGGCAAATATTCTTTCTATGGTCACTGCTGTTATTGTGGTGGATTTGGACACATGGAAAATATGTGTTGGTTCAAACAACAACATTACAACTATTCCACAAGTTTTAAAAGACAAGGATTGAGGGGGAGTCAATTGTTTCAAAATAGAAAATTTCCAAATAAATTTTAGAAGATATCTGAGAAAACTGGTGTGAAAGTCGAGAATAGGTTCCAACCATTAGAAACTAGCTGTAAAAGATGTGATCGACCTGGACATCTTGCTAAGGGCTGCCTTAGTGTGTTACCAGAGCAACAAAAGATTATTAATAATTCTCAAAAAGCATAGTTTTTAAAAGCTAAAAGGGACAGGTACGATAAGTCCTAAAAGAAAGATTGCATGGTTGTCTAGCCAGAACACATTTACTTGGCTAGGAAATTGGAGGAATAACAACAGAAAGTGGAGGAAAAGGAAGAATAAAAAACTCTTGTTGTCGAAACTGCTTTGAAAGCTATAAAAGGAGAACGTCTATGGATTCTTGATAGTGGATGTTCCTCTCATATGACAGGAGACTTAAAGCTTCTAAATAATGTGAAAGACTTCAAATAAGGAAAAATGAAATTTGGAAATGATGAATCTCTAAGGATCAAAGGTGTTGGATTAGCCATCATTGGAAAAGAAAAGATGAAATCTAGGAAAACACTATATGTTGATGGGCTGAAACATAACCTGCTTAGTGTGTTACAACTCTATGATGAGGGAAACAAATTTATCTTTAGAAAATATGGATTTTTTGTGAAAAGTGAAAATGATGTAAATATAGTTACAAGGGGCCAATGTATAAGAAGGAATTTGTTCCAAGTTGGTGAAGTGAAGAACTCTTGTTACATGGGTGTAGTGGATAAAAATCAGTTATGACATAAAAGGCTGGGACATATGTGTCATAGAAATATGTTCAAGTTATCAACATGATACAGTGTCCGAGATATGCCTGATTTATCTAGAAGAAGAGATTGGTGCTGCACTATTTGTGAAAAAGGGAATATTATGAACTCTTTTCATAAGAGAGTTGAAATTCGTTCAAAAAAACCCTTGGAACTTATACATTCTGATATATGTGGACCAATGAGAAGGAAATAAACAAATTAAGATAAGTACTTCATTACTTTCATTGATGACTTTACTCACGTTACTTGTGTTATGTACATGAGACATAAGTCAGATGCTCTGAAAATGTTTAAGAGTTTCAGGAGGAAAGAAGAAAAGGAATGTGAGTATTCAGTGAAGAAGTTGAGAACTGATAATGGTGGTGAGTATAAGAATAAAGAGTTTGAATGTTATCTTGAGAAGCATGGAATTCGGCATGAGTTCAGTTCACTATACACACCACAACAAAATGGGGTTGCTGAAAGAAAGAATCGAAGTCTGGTGGAAATGGGGAGAACTATGTTACTTGAACATAGTCTTTCTCATTATTATTGGAGGCAAGCCATGAGCACTGCTGTGTATATTCAGAACCGATACTTCTACAGGAAAAATTCAGATATGACTCCATACAAAATGTTCTATGAAAAAACTCTAAGTCTGAAACACGTAAGAGTTTTTGGGAGTCCATGCATTATAAATAAGAAAGGTAGAAACCTTGTAAAGTTTGATCAAAGAGGAGATGATGGAATTTTTATTGGATATGCTCCAAAAGGAAGAGGATATAGATGACTCAACAAAGAAACAATAAGAATTATTGATTCTTCAGCTGTAAAAGTTTTTGAAAATTTTGAGAAATAAAAACAGTCATATGTTGATATAGAAGTTGATCAGGATAGAAAAGATTCTATTAACAATACGGATAATGCTGCAGAATATGTTAATCTTACTCAAGAAGAGGAATCCGACTCAGAAATCTCGAGTGATGAGGATAAAGTTCAAACAACTCATCCTAGGCTAAGGAAACAAGTGGAGGCTCAGAACATTATTGGAGATAAACATCAGAGGGTTCAAACAAGAATAAAAACAAATGCTATATCACATACGTCTCTTTATTCGAAAGCTGAACCGAATGATGTAAATCAAGCTTTTGAGCATCCATAATGGGTTCATGCTATGAATGAAGAGCTTGATCAAATAGAGAATAATGATACTTGGGAACTCGTACCCAATCCGGACAATAAGAACATTATTGGTACAAAGTGGATTTTTTGGAACAAGCTGAATGAAGAAGGAAAAGTAATAAGAAACAAAGTAAGATTGGTTTGAAAAGGATATTCACAAATTAAAGGCATTGATTTTGATGAAACCTTTGCTCCAGTTGAAAGATTAGAAACAATCAGAATCTTTCTTGCAATTGCTGCACAATGAGGTTACAAAATCTTTCAAATGGATATAAAATCCGCATTCTTGAATTGTGACCTTGATGAAGAAGTTTACATTGATCAACCTTGTGGATTTGTTATTGGAAAGGATGAAAGTTATGTGTAAAGGTTGAAGAAGGCTTTGTATGGGATAAAATAGGCTCCAAGGGAATAGTATTATAAATTATATACTTACTTGAAGAAGATGAATTTTAAGAAAGGCAAAGTTAATAACAATATTTACATCAAGAAGTGTCAGGAGTTTTCACTGATCTCTATTGTTTATATCGATGAAATTATCTTTACAGGGAATGATGAAAGATCGTGTGAAAGATTTTCTGAGGAGATGAAGAAGTTATTTGAGATGTCCATGCTGGGATAAATGAATTACTTTCTTGGGCTACAAATTTCACAGAAGAAGAATCACATTTTTTCGTCTCAAGAAAAGTATGCTAAGGAACTTCTGAAAAAGTTTGGCGTGGAAAATTCAAAACCAGTTTCCACACCAATTTCATTGGGAACCAAGTTGTCTAAAGATGGAGAAGGAAAATAAGTTGATCAGAAAGAGTTTCAAAAGATGATTGGAAGTCTGCTGTATTTGAATGCCTCAAGACCCGACATTGTCTATGTTGTCACTTTATGTGCAAGATTTCAAAGTGCTCCTAAAGAATCACATCTGATTGCTGGAAAAAAATTCTCAAATATATCAAAGGAACAAAAAATTTTGGAATCAGGTATGATGGCTCAGAAAATATTGATCTATTCGAGTATTCTGATGCTGATTGGGTAGGAAATGTTGATGATCGACGATCCACATATGGTGGAGTTTTCTTTCTGGAGAAAAGTTGTGTTAGTTGGCATACCAAGAAATAGAATTCAGTAACTCCTAGCATAGCTGAAGCTAGGTATGTTGCTGCTACTCAAGATGCAACTCAACTAATGTCGATGAAGAATCAGTTGGAAGATCTACTTGTTGAAGTGAAGCTACCATTGCTCTTGGGTTGTGATAATCAGAGTGCAATCAATCTTACAAGGAATCCGGTACAACATTCTTGTTCAAAACACATTGACATAAAGTACCACTTCATCAAAGAGAAGGTAGAGAAGAATGAATTGAGGATGGAGTATGTTCCTACATCTGAACAAGTTGCTAACATATTCACAAAACCGTTACCGAAGGAACCATTTGCAAAATTGAGGTTGAACATGGGTGTCCAACCTCATTCTCATCAAGGTTAAGGTACGTGTCTCTGTCCCCTCTCTCATCTTACCTTTGGATAGTGTTTTCAAGGGGGAGAATTGTTTCATAAATCTATCCTTATGGAAGCATGCATAAAGGGGGAGTTGTGGGTAAGCTGTGAATCCAGCATGTATGGGTGTGAACTATTCTAACAGTCTGTTAGAGTGGTTATAGGGAAAAATGTTTTTGTATTCCAAGAAAGATGAAGAAATGAAGAATGCTAAACTAGAAGCTTGAAATATGTTTTTAAGAAGTCTAAGGAGATTGATCATGAGATGTCATAGTCACTGCTTTTGGACAGCATGGTTTTGGATGTCAATAATTCTTGTTTCCTATAATGAGTTTGCTCACGTAGGCTTAGAATTATTGATAAGTAATCCATTACATAAGGTTACAAATTTCAGTGATTTATGAATCTTGGATGACAACAAAATCCAAAGGGGGAGATTTTTGGGACCAAGTTGGATGGAGAAGGAAGTTTGAAGAGTTAGCTTTTGCAGAGTGTTATATTTTGTTGTCAAAGAAGATAAATAAATTCACTTTGTAAAGGACTTGAAACCAGAAAATTATTTGCTGATATGTATTTCAGAAATATCGTAAGTTAGTAGAACTTGTGATGTAAGCCTTATGAAGGAAAGGGAGAGAAATGATGATGCCAGTCATATACAGTTTTGATTGGAAGGAATGACACCACTGGATGATAGGGAAGTTTCAGTACTTTCCATTGTAACTCTGACGATGCTAAATCTGATCTGTCAAAGAATATATGTCACGATAGTGGAGTTTGTGATGAAAGCTGAAGAATGGTTATAGGAAGTAGTAAAGAGAGAAATGACAAAGGAATGGACAATCTGAAGGCGGCACAAAAGAACAGTTTAAGGTGGATCTTTTTTCCAGTGTTTTCCAAATTTTAGGCCCTGAAAATCGGGAGATGAAGAAATGTGTTTTTGGAAATGGATGTTGCGTGCAATATTGAAGATTGTTTTTTGCATGCAAGGAATGATTCAAGGTCAGAACATCAAAAAATGGCAAAGGCATGCAGTGTACAAAAAATTGGGCAGAGTGCGCAAAAAAATGAAGGCTGCGTGATATAGTAGTGGGATGCACAAAAAATCAACGAGATGCGTGAAAAATCAGTGAGATGCGTGAAAAACAAAAAGGCTACTTGAAATATTTGTGGGATGCGAGAAAAATAAAGTAGTGCATGAAATAGAGAAATGAAGTTTTTCACACAAGATGTGTTTAAAGATCAAAAGATTGAAAATTGGTAAAGGCATGAGGTGCATGAAAAATTGGATCATTGCGCGAAATATGATGTTGCGTGAAAGAGTTTTTACGCACATGAAGAGGGTTTTCCATGTGGATTAGTGTTTCTTGTGCAGGGTTAAAAAGGCCTATAAATATGAGGTGAACCCCTCTCATTTGTTAATTCTCGACACTTAGAAGAAGTACCGAGATTTGGTGCACGTAAAATTATACGCTAAGTGAGTTGCGTGAAAATAAATGAGTTTGCGTGAAAAGAGGATAACTGCGTGAAAAGGGAAATAGTTGCGCAAAAAAGGGAAGTTGTGTGAAAAAGTTTTTCACACCAAAAGGTAATTTTTACGCGCAAGCCATTTGAATTGCATGGAAGGTATCCTAAAGGATGTGCGAAAAAGTTGGGGGTCTTTTCACATATTCAGTTGTGTGTATGGGAGTTCTTTCCAGCTTCTGGGTAGGAAAGTGAAGATTTGTACTTCAAAGAATACAATTGTTCAATTGTAAAGAAGCACTGAAACACTGTAATTCCCTATTTGTGATAAGAGGGTGAACACAAGCTTGAATATTGTTTTAAAAGTTCTACACGTGTGTAAGGGTATATCCTACTCATTGTATTCTACATCAAAGGATTGTTTTCTAGTGGATTGTGTGGTACTGGATTATTTCCATACCATACCAAGGACGTAGCTACTCTTGTTGAGTAGTGAACCTTATAAATCTTGTGTTCCTGTGGTAGTGTGTGTTCCATAGAGAAGAAACTCTTTAACAAGAGGCGAACGTTGTTTCAATTAGAAGGAAACAAAAAAAGAAAAAGAAATCACTGATTCACCCCTCCCCCTCTCAATGATACTTGGATCCTAGTTGGGAACTTCATATTGAATCCATATAGAGACTTTTGTTAAATTTTGAGAGGATCTGGTTTCTAAACTTATATGGGAGTACTTTATAGAAGTCTTTTGTTTGGGAGTTTGGACTAAGTTTTATTTTTGGATGAATTTAAATTAATAAACTATGAGTTGAGATCAAGTCTTGTATCTGATTAAAGGATATCCTTTTAATTCTAACCTTTGAAAGATCCAATATCTTAGTCTGCGAAGAAAATGGGGATCACTAATTGACTTTGGTCTTAGCCTCCTAGTTCTACTTAGGAAGTAGCTATTCCGTGGTCGGGATATAGAGACAAACTAGGTGCATTAAGTTTGACTTCTTTTAGGCAGAAATTCTCTCAAGCTAGTGTTCATAGCTTAGTATACTCTAATTAGGATAGGGTTGTTTGTTTGACCATCTTGTGTTCAGGGACGTTCACACAAATGATATAGATCATAGGTTCATATCCTAGTTACTAACTCAATTAGGATTTACCAAGTTTAGATTAAAAGGTATATTTAGTTATGTAGATACATTTCTTGATATCTACCCCTAATAAATTTAGCTACTCATGGTGGGGTAGGATGCAATTAAATAAATTAAAGACATCATACTTGATGGATTGATTAATGGTTTTAGGCTCATGAAAAGGTTCAAGAATGGAACTAAAATAAACATGTGCTAAGTGAATTATGATTATAGATAAAATAATTACTTGAAAAATAGAAATGGTAATTGAAACTAAATGTGATGGTTGGAATTGAATGCGTTAAAGAATGGAGGCTCCACGACTCTTGGATTAATAAAAATGCACAAATACTAAGAGTTTGAGAGTTTGAGAAGATAAAGGGTGGAATGATTCGCAAAGGATATAAAAGGGAGAAGAGAAGCACATCTTGAATCCTATTAATGCTATGTAACTCTACTTTTTAAATAGTAATTTTTATTCACGACGTGTACCCTCAATCTATGTTATTTTTCTTCAGATCTCCAGCATGGCATGTGGTTCTCACGGATAAGGATGTTTGATTGGTTACACAACATGAATAGGTCATTCACAACATATACCTTGTCTCTATTTGATTTTTCTATAGATTTCTTTCTTGGGGATTTGACTGGCTTCATGAAATGTCTAATCTAGTCACGACTTGTAGCAGTATTTTCTTCAGGCTTCGTGGAATGGTCACGACTTGGATTCACAGCTTGGGTTAGGCTGTGATCTTTAGGTACACAATGCGAACTTTGTAATCATGACATGTACTTGGATAGTTTTTCTCTTTTTCTTCCTTTTCTTTCATGAAAAACTATGAAGATTTTATTCTTGAAAAATTAGACATATACCATGTGCATTATCGAATAATTAAATGAAAAACTATGAATAAATGACAACAAAGTATATATACAAATTAGCCTTATCAAACCCACCCACACTTGAACAATTGATTGTCCTAAAGAAATACATCTCAATAATGATTTCATAAAGGATAAGAAAATTTTAAAGTAAAATATATTCATTTTTTAAATGCAATTAAAATTAGGTGTAAGTTGAAAAAGGGTAAAGTTACAGATTTATACCTGCATAGAAAGTTAGTCATGCCACATAGCCTAGATTTTCAAAACCAATTGTATTCTAATCATAACCTCTTAACTGTTCCTTTGGTTATATGACCAATTGTAATCTACCTCACCATTATTTTCTCCCATCATTCAAGGTAGAAAATGTAAGTAGGGGTATGCTCATACCTTGAGTACATGTTCCTAACAATAGGCTTGCACCGGTTCTATCATCTCCACTATGTAAAGACAAGCATAAGATTAATCTATAGGTCTTTAAGAAATCGGGTTCTGATGACTATGTGACTATGGGTAGGTGGGTAAAATGTGAAAAATCATTCTCAAATAGGAGGATAAACTCTATAGTATAGTGAAAAAAATGAAAGGACAAGTGTGATGAAGTTTTTCCTTCTGCCTGATAAAGTTAGTACTCCATCAGCTCGAGTTGGATCCATATATATGGAAATTATGCATGCAAATAATTGATTCTGATCCTTTCCTTTTTCTTTTTCATTATTATTTTTTGAAAGTTATTCCTAGGATTGATCTCACATCCAGCACCTAACCACATATGATCCTTTGAGGGATTCATCAGTTTGAAAAATGGTATTTTTTTACCCTTATAGTGCACAAACCATATCAATTTTTATTTCTTTTATTATTTTATTTTGTAAAGGAACAGAATATAGATGAAATACATCAAATGGTATATAGATAAAATCCTCATAGTTAGGTTAGAGCACCATACATCTATGAAAATGGAAGCATTCATGATATCTGAATGTCTCCCCCACACTTTTTCAAAGATATCTATAAGCATTGTACTAGTGTAGGGAATGAAGGGAAATAGGATTGTAATAGATTCATTCTAATAGGTCATTCATGGAAACTATGGGCTAAAAGAAGGATATATGTCAGGTGGGTCTCAGGGAAAATTAGCTATCAAAGAGTGCCTCAATCATTTTAGTTTTATACTTTCTCAGTCATCACATTGATAAGATCTCAGTGCATGTTCTAGTTGGTTTACATTCCCCAAGTATCTCTCAAGAAAAATTCTTAGATAAGAG
This sequence comes from Viscum album, assembly GCA_963277665.1. Lineage (NCBI taxonomy): Eukaryota > Viridiplantae > Streptophyta > Magnoliopsida > Santalales > Viscaceae > Viscum > Viscum album. The sequence goes on along the minus strand of OY728147.1, from coordinate 1,810,621,315 downwards.
TATGAAATTGAAGGCTTAAATATCTCTCGGGTAGTGAGAATAAAAAACAACTGACAATCATAAAGGGAATAAATCCCAAGTAATAGGTCAATTAGTCATTATTTCGAAGATTTTGAATTTCAATCAATTCCCTAAACTCAACAATCATTCTAAACAAATCTAAAAATAATTGAAACATGGTACTTGGCACTTTTCCACTTAACTTTTTCTTTAATTACAAGGGAATAATGATTCTTAGGTTTAAACCATGATTATTATTTTGGAAAATTTCTCCTAGATAAGTGAAAAAAATAAAAAATCCAAGTGCATAAAAAGTAAAACTGTGAGGACCCCCCACACTTAAAATGATACAGTTTCCCTACTATTAGTGAAATACAGGTGGGAGTGGTGTGGAAGTGATTTTTAAATATTTTTGAAATAGAATATTGGAAAAAATGAAAAAAGAGGGAATCGATAGCTCCCTGAGAAAAATGGTATGCCATGGTGGTGTTTTGTGCTGTTCTAACATGAATATCCAGTGTACCTGCAAAAGTGTTAGAGAATGAAATCCCACACTATATAAGAAATATTAGTTCATAGGTAAAAATAGTTGGAATAGTATAAAATTAAAGGGTAGGCATACATAGTGAGAATCTGAGAGAGTAATTTTATTGAAATGTTGATAAGTTTACAATGTATCTTCATGAAATACATAAATGAAAAATGAAAAGGGAAAGGAACTAGACATGACAACAAAGATGCGAAAAAACAGAGATAGACTTTGGGTTGCCTCCCATAAAGTGCTAACTAAATGTTATCAACCAGACGGGTGGATGAATATTGTTGTCAAATGGTCCGCCGGACCAGTTGCTCCTTTTCCTTTTACAACTACTATAGGCTATGTCCTCAAGCTCATGTTGTTTATTCAGTGCATTTATTACTTCACCTACAGTTGTGTGAGCCTAAATGAGGTGTGGTAAGAATGGAATCATTGGACATGGTGGCTGATGCTATTGGTGAATTGTGAATGAGAGCTCGTGAAGTTGTTGAAAAATGTCGAGGACATGCTCTAATACACTTTTTTCTAAGACTATAGGTAGGACCAGACCATTGAGGATGGAAGATGATTCTGAGGAGCTTGACATGCTAAATAAAAGACACGCAAATCAAAAAACAACATAATCTAAAAACAAAATCCCAAGTATATATAGATATCAAAAATTCTTCACAAGGATGGGAATAAAAATGATGAAAATACAACCATCCCAGGTACATGGAAAGGTCCCAAAAAACCCAAAAGATAGAGAAAATCAGATCAGAGATCACCCCCAAAAATCTTCTCAACCGTCATCCCACTGCCTGATGTCTTGATCAATTGGACAGGCATATCCACGTTAGTAGACAAAATAGTAAAGGATGGAGGTGTAACGGAGGAGGGTGGTGTGGTAGCTGAGGTATGAAGATGGGTTGGTGTGGTAGGTGGTGAAGTACCGATCCGTACTGGGGCCATGGGTCTGGCATCTGGATCAATGAATGGTACCTTGGGGATAGCCTCAGTGGATACTCCCCTTTCCCCTATGGGCCTGTTCTGCTCGAAACTCCTATTGGGCGTCTAGGTCGGTGAGATCAGGAGGAAGGTCCGACTGGCTAGAAGGAGGTTGTGGAATAGTGGAAGATAATGGGATGGTTGGGGTGGGTGAGGGTGATGGAACAAAAAATGCAGCGTGCTCAATGAATGAGAGATGGAGGTGGGAAAATATTTGTCACAGATTCACCAAAATGCATAGGATATCTTCTAGGAGCTCAGTGAGGGTGTGAAAAGATGGTGGTGGTACAGTCAAAGGGGTGGAGGTAGAGGTGGTGGTGTGTATGGGTGCAGTAGGTTTGGATGTCTGAGGAGGCTGGGGTGGCTCTGCTTCTACTGTTTTAGCTAGATGCTCTTGATTTTTAGGCTCCTGGATGCCTGGTTCCCAAAAATGTAAGTCTCCATCCTTCTCCTGTATCCTCATTTTGTGCATGAGCACAAGATCGATCAACTTTAGTGGTCCAATGGAGGTGAGGGGCTGTGAAGTGTCAAAAAAATCCAGGTACTTGGCCAGGTGGGTGATGAAAGATCCACCCATGAGTGTGCCTCGTGTCTGATGTGCTAGGGTCCTGTAGTACTGAGTGAACTAGGAAACCATGTTGATAGTTGGGCTGCCCATGGATGCTTCAAGAATCATCACATTTCATAGTATTCTGAGAGAGTTATAAGGAATCATGATTCAATTATAAGCATGTTCATTCAGAATAATAAGTAAATAATTTATAAACAAGCCTGACATAAGAATATGCAAGTAAAAATTTAATAACTAAGAGTAATACATAATCAGAGTTGCACATAAAGGTAAAAACTTCAATTTAATCCTTTACTACTATGAAACATAAATTGGATAATAAATCACTGAGTTCTAAATAAATGTCATGCCATTAGCATTTAATTCTTCTGATACTCATATGTACTGTCTCTTAACCATGTATATTCTACTAGTCGAATATCCACTTGGTTAATTAATTATCATAGAGATAATGAGGGAGCATATAATATTAGACCCTGTCAAGACCTCGTGTCAAGACCTGAAATTTCAATGGCCTCATGCCATGACCTAATTTTCTCATGAGAACTATCGATGCAATGAGAGGATTTAATTAACTGGTCCCCAACCCATTATACTGAGTCTTTTACATTCCTCATATGCCAAATAGGGTCGTATATTCAAAATGTCCCATACCACTTTGAATATTTAATTTCTCATTTCTTATTATTCAAGGTGTCCCATACCACCTTGAATAATTTAATTCATGATTCCATAAAAGGTCATAGAATTTTTAATTACATTCATTATCATTTACATATATATAGTGAATCAGGCGTATAAGTATTAATTACAAAACTATCAACTGCATGGCTATGTCATTGAATGGTGAGTATGATATGAAGATTATGGCATATGTGATGACAATTAATGCACAAAAAGAAATAAAAGTTTTGTTACATTAAATGATAACCTTACATTATAAAACCTTATTAATCAAATATATATTGGAATTTCATCATGTTTTGGATGCATAATTACTTAAAATATGAACCAAATATTTTATGTGGGGTATGAAACTCACAGATTCTCAAACATTTATTACTGATATGCTTATGTATAACACATCACAAGGGTATAAATAATGTTAAAAATGGAAAGCGTGACACCCAACCATAACTAATACCATTATATATATATATGAAAATAAGTTATTCATACATATAAATATAAGAGTTGCAAACCCCAAATATTATACTCATGAATTCTCCATAAATACTAAACACATCAAAAGTAAAATATTTGGAGTATCCAAAACTAGGGAAGTGTGTTGTGTAAATCTGTTTATACATAATGGTGTATATAAAATGTAGTATTTTTAAATAAAGACATTTATATTTCAAAAACACATGTTTTATTATTTCTTTGGAATCCTTAGAAAATTTAAATGAAATTGAGGATCAAGGTCTATATATATACAAATATATTCTCATATCCAAATATACACTATGTATTAAAGAGTTTAAACCAAAGAAAAATCCATTAACACCCATATGACCATAATATATTAGTCACATTAATTAACAAGAGTCCCTAAAAATCATAATATAAATTTTAAAAGATTTATTTATTAAACAACTTACATATATGTTTATGTGAACATATACAACTTATATGCATAACCGGGTATACATAAGGGTCTTATACCAAAATTAATTTATACTTACAAGTTTATCAAAAACATAAATTAACCATTGGAGTTCAATGTTAAAAGGCTTAAATTTAGTCCATATGGTGATTATTACAAACTATATAATTATATACAACCATGTATACTATATATATATAAAAGTTTTGTACAACAGATAATTCTTTACGTTTTAAAACTCTGCTTAAGCTTGAAACTCAATGATTAAAAGTCTTAAAATCAGGTATAAAAGAGGTTTACCCAAAACTGTATAATCAAACACACACACACACAAACACACACACACATATATACTTCATAAACTGAATATTCAAAGTTTACAAACATATTCTTGCACAATGAAGACAAGAGGTAAAGGGAACTTACATTCATAATACTTCTTGAACTCAAAATCCAGAAGACTTAGGATCAACATAAGAGAAGATTTTAAGTAAAATATAAGGTTATATATATATTTTTATGAGTATACATATATATTTATATACCCTCAAACAAAAAAGACAAGGAAACATAAATCCATTACTTGATTGCAGAAACATTGGTCTATTTATGTTGTCTTGAACACACCCACAAAGCTTCAAACAAGGATCCCCCCATTAAATTACAAAAGGGAGTAAGGAACTTTAGCCATACCCATACTGTTTGATTGGGACCGGTGGATACATTTTAATAATTTTGTTACAGTGACAGTTTTAGGATTGTGGTGCAAGATCAGACTATAGGTGCAGATGCCATAATTCACATTCAATCAATTAGAGAAAAGTAATGCAACAAGATTGACATAAATTATATTAAATAGAGTTAAACAAGGTTGGGGGAACAAATCAGTAGACTAAAATTATATACCCACTGTTTATAGTCCAAAAGTAAAACAGTCAGAGATTAGGACTACATATGACAACTGAAAAAACCAGTAAAAAAATACCTATCTACGGATCGACAAAACTGAGAACAGGAGGAATAAGAAACTTTAATCCGAAAGAGATTCAGAGAAAATACCTACCCTACTAGGTCTAGAAAAACAAAACCCTCACCACCCAGAACACCCTTAGAAGCTTTGGTCAGACCCACATCCGAGTACAACATGACATCACCGATCAATAGCCTTGTCCCCGACCTTGACGGACAAAAACCTCTCAGCAGCTCCAACCTCATCTGTGTCTCGACTCGACTGAACCTGGACATCACCCTATGAAACCGAGGCCGAGACTCCATTGAGGTCCTACCTAGTGGTATGACTTCCGACTCACCCGACCTGCTCGAGATCCCCAGTGCCAGACCACTAAAACCCTAAACCGTGAAGCCAGAAGTCTCGACCCCCCCCCCCCCCCCCCGCGGCACGACACCTCACTCACAGACTCTCAATGTTATTCCAGGATTCTCTTTCTTTATTTTTCCGGATTTTCTCCTCTATTATTATTATAAATTTATCTTTATTTATATAATCAAATATTATATTATTTATAACCTTAAAATTTCAAAAGTCTAATAAAGTTATTTATCTATTAATATTATTTTATCAATACTTTTAAAAAGTAAAAGTTATTATTAATAAATTCTTTTATAAAACATAAATTTATATATTTAAAATTATATACTTATTAAATTAATAATTGAAAATGTATTATATTGAAAAACATAATAATAATTATCATAATTTGTTCAAAAATATTTTTAAATTTTTATTTTTTTTAAAAATGTTAATATTACACACACACACACACACACATATATATGATTAAAAAACAATGATTTTTATCAAAAGATCATTTAATATCTACAAAATTATTCTATTAAAATAGTTTTATTAAATATTCAAAATGTTAATAATGTTATAAAACTTTAATCCAATTTATAATCTAATAATTGTCATATTTTTGAAAATATATAAAACCCATATAATTATTCATTTAATAGTTTAAAAAACTATCCGTAGAATTAAAATAGCGCAAAAATAAAGTCATTAAAATATTTTAAAATTAAAATTTTCCATGTCATATATAACCACAATATAAAATTATAATTTTATAATAGTATTTTTGTATAATTAAAATCCAATATGCACACATATATATATTTCACATTTTGGAAAACAAACAAAAAATTTGTTATATTAGTATAATTATTATTAAAAATATTCTATTAAATAATAATTCGATAAGAGAAAATTCTGTTTAACAAAAATAGTTATTTTAAACTGTACTTATAAAATAAAAAATATAAAATTTCAATCATTATTCTACAGGAAACCGTCCTTAACAATTTAAATTATAAATATATCTGTTTGATAAAACACTAACGATAACCTGGTTTTATATCACCAATGGTCATAAAAGAAAACAACAGTCACCTTATTTTAAACTCTATTCGCCCTAAAATTAATATAACAGTCATATATATCACCAATGGTCAAAAAGACCCTTATAAAAACATGTTTTGGTTAATTTAACTTCTAGACAACTTGGTAAGAATGGTACTCATCATACCACTAATGCTTAGTAAAACTGTCATGGTTCTGACCGTGATGTTTTTCATTCTAACTGACCCGAAGTATTTTCACTATTTACCGGGTCTCGTTGTTGCATTAGGTAGCCTCCCAGAGGACCTAATAGGTCTTTTAGTGGGTATTTTTTTTAGTATGGTTTTCCTTTGATCTTTCTATAATGTAAACACTTTGGTGTTTAATTAAATAAAATTTCCATTTTTTCATTTGTGAGTTTTGTTTGGATAACATGCAAAATAATATTATTATTACATGAGAATAAGTTTTGGGGCATCACATTATTCCCCCTACAAAGAATTTCATCCTTGCAATTCTAAAATGATCATACACAACCACAACAACACCAGACACACGTCACTCCTGAGGTCCCTTTACTAGGAACACCACCGATGGTAGGGTGCTAACGACCTCAGGTGGATTTCTAAGGTAGTGTTCCGTTGCTCGATTTCCTTAGCCTAGACATACTGTGAACAACTAGGGTTGAACCTGTGCCTAAAGCACTCGAACTTCCATAGAGTGGCATGAAAAGTTTGGAGGTCAGAGATTTCATAGTGTACTAAATCCCTATAATTCCCTCACACCACATCGTGCTAGAAAATATTGATGTCGTAGAGTTCCCCATGCATACTAAAACTCAGGACCTGGAATAGGTAGGCTGCTCGATGGTCACCATCCAAAGCAGCTTCTAGAAACATACCAACTACTCAGAAGTTATCAGCTAAAGTGAAACATAGAAAAAGTTCTTCATGATACTTTACTCTTTGCCAATGTGATACAAATTGTGCAATTGATATATAGTAATAGACAAGATTTCTTCCTTGGTAAAGATAGAGAATTTTTGTATGGTTCAACACCTGATGAAGTTGTTTACAAGTCAGACGTAAGTTGGCATAGGGCTGGTATTCTTCAGAGCATGTCTTGAAAATTATGATCTCTAACAGTTCCATAGGAATTGATAGAAGATTGGTTGGTGAATTCATGTCTTCTATCTGAAATTTCAAGAGGTATGTTCTATTCAGCCGAGGCATAACCATAAACAAAGACTTTATTTTTAAAATCATGTTGAAGTGACAAAAAACATAACATTATTCAGTTATAAAAAGTTAATAAACCCAAAGTATTAAATAACTACTCGCTCACTCTAACAACACGAGTATGGATTTCCTAATGACCTCCAAGATGGAACTTCACCGGATTCACCGGTGTTGGTGACTTCCCCAATTCCCAGTCAAATGGATTCCCAAAGTGGTTCCAAACTCCTCAATCTCATGGTTCTAGATTCACCATGGACTGTCTGGATTAATTGAATGTGGGAATCTAAAGTTCCAAAAAATGAAATCATGAAGGGTATGGAGTTGGGAGACATATGCTTGAACTTGCTGTCTATAATGAAAATAGGTAGATTTGTCCTTGAGAATTTCGAATTCCATGACCTGACCTCTAATACCATAGGTTGCAATTTGACAGAGGTATGCTACCTGTAGGTCACCCTCTTGTGTAGCTTCCTAGAAGTTCATTAGTGAAAATAAGTTGTCGGCCAAGGTGAAGTATTGAAATAGACCTTCATAATACATTCTCTTATGTGTATAAAAGAGAATTTGGGCATGCATCATTAGAAAGTAATCAAATCCAGACCCTCAGTGAAGTTGGAGCACGTGAGGAGAATTGGACACACGATAGAGATGTTGACACGATATACGAAGGTTCTCAAAAGTTTCATATCCTTATAAACATTCCATGGACACTATGGTTTCTAATATTTCTATCATAAGTGATAGAAGGCATGATTCTTTAGCCATTTAAAAAATAAGAAAACATCATACTTATTAGTGCATAAGTAAATTTTCTTTGTTCAGTTCTGGTTTTCTAGAGTTATCTAAACCGAATCCTCTGATACCAATTGTGACAACCTGACTCCAGAATACCTGGATCAAGTGCCTTAAAACATGATGTATAATTTATAAAAAAACCATGCATTGATATATTAAACATCATGTCCCATACAGAGCATCAATTCAGTTCAGGTTCTGGGAAACCAACCTCTTATGACATGTTTCTTCTACTAAAACTGACACCTTAAAAAAATATTTCAAAAATGTAGGGTGAGCATAAGAATTCCCAATAAGGGGTTTTAAAATACCATAATATACCAATATAACATTTTAAAATATTATTTTAAAATTTCCCATAAAACATTTTCTTAAGGAATAAAGAAACATAAACATCACAACATAGAATTATTCTAAGAATCATAAGGCCACATTTCATAGTATTATGAAAGAGTTATAAGGAATCATGATTCAATTATAAGGATGTTCATTTAGAATAATAAGTAAAGAAATTCTAAACAATCCTGACATAAGAATATGAAACAAAAAATTTAATAAATAAGAGTAATACATAATTAGAGTTGTGCATAAAGGTAAAAACATCAATTTGATCCTTTACTATTGTGAAACATACACTGGCTAATAAATCACTGAGTCTTAAATAAATGTCATGCTATTAGCATTTACTTCTTATGATACTCATAGGTACTGGCTCTTAACCACGGATATTCTACTAGCCAAATATCCACATGGTTAATTAATTATCATAGACATAATGAGGGAACATATAATATCAGACCCTATCAAGACCTCGTGTAAAGACATGAAATGTCAATGGCCTCGTTCCATGACCTAATTGTCTCATAAGAACTATCTATGAATCGAGTGGATTTCATTAACTGGCACCCAACCCGTTATACTGAGTACACTACATTCCTCATATTCCAAATAGAGTTTTATATTCAAAATGTCCCATACCACTTTGAATATTTAATCTCCCATTTCATATTATTCAAGGTGTCCCATACCACCTCGAACAATTTAATTCATGATTCCATAAATGGTCATAAGAGTTTTAATTCCATTCATTAGCATTTACAAATATATAGTGAATCACGCGTATAAGTATTAATTGAAAATCTATCAACTGCATGGCTATGCCATTGAATGGTGAGTATGATATGCAGATTATGGTATATGTGATGATAATTAATTCACTAAAATAAATACATGTTTTGTTACATGAAATGATAACCTTACATTCTAAAACCTTATTAATCAAATATATATTGAAATTTATTCATGGTTTGGATGCATAATTACTTAAAAGATGAACCAAATATTTCATGTGGGGTATTAAACTCACAGATGCTCAAACATTTATTACTGATATGCTTATGTATAACACATCACAAGGGTATAAATAATGTTAAAAATAGAAAGCATGACACCCAAACTTAACTAATACCATTATATATATATATGAAAATAAGTTATTCATACATATGAATATAAGAGTTGCAAACCCCAAATATTATACTCATGAATTCACCATAAATACTAAACGCATCAAAAGTATAATATTTAGAGTATCCAAAACTAGGGAAGTGTGTTGTGTAAATCTGTTTATACACAAGGGTGTATATAAAATGTAGTATTTTTAAATAAATACATTCATATTTTGAAAACACATGTTTGATTATTTCTTTGGAATCCATGGAAAACTATAAATAAAATTGAGGATCAAGGTCTACATGTATACAAATATATTCTCATATCTAAATATACACTATGTATTAAAGGGTTTAAACAAAAGAAAAATCCATTTACACCCATATGGCTTTAATATATTAGTCACATTAATTAACAGGAGTCCCTAAAAATCATAATATAAATTTTAAAAGATTTATTTATTAAACAAATTACATATATGTTTATCTGAACATATACAACTTATATGCATAACCAGGTATACATAAGGGTCTTATACCAAAATTAATTTATACTTACAAGTTTATCAAAAACATAAATTAACCATTGGAGTTCAATGTTAAAAGGATTAAATCTGGTCCATAGGGTGAGTCTTACAAACTATATAATTATATACAACTGTTTATACTATATATATAAATGTTTTTTACAACACATAATTCCTTAAATTTTAAAATTCTACATAACCTTGAAACTAAATGTTTAAAAGTCTTAAAATCAGGTATAAAAGAGGTTTAGCCAAAACCGTATAATCATACAGATATATATATATATATATATATTTATAATCTGAATATGCAAAGTATATAAACATATTCTTGTGCAAAGAAGACAAGAGGTAAAGGGCCCTTACGTTCATAATACTTGAACTCAAAATCCAGAAGACTTAAGATCAACATAAGGGAAGATTTTAACTAAACTGTAAGGTTATATATATTTTTTTATGAGTATACATATATATGTATATACCCTCAAACAAAAAAGACAAGGAAACATAAATCCCTTACTTGATTGTAGAAATGTTGGTCTATTTATGTTGTCTTGAACACACCCACAAAGCTTCAAACAAGGCTCCCCCATTTAATTACACGAAGGAGTAAGGCCTTTATAGCCATACCCACACTGTTTGACTGGGACCAGTGGAGAAATTTTAATAATGTTTTTATAATGATGGGTTTAGGCTTGTGGTGCAAGCTTGGACTATAGGTGCAGATTCCATAATTCACATTCAATCAATTAGAGAAAAGTAATGCAACAAAATTGACATAACTAATATTAAACACAGTTAAACAAGGTCAGCAGAACAAATTAGTAGACTAAGATTATATACCCACTGTTTATAGTGAAAAAGTAAAACATTCATGGATTAAGACTGTAGATGACAACCGACAAAACTAGTAAAAAAATCCTATATAAGGATAAAAAAACTGAGAACAAGAAGAATACAAAACTTAAATTTGAAAGTTATTCGGAGAGAATACCTACCCTACTAGGTATAGAAAAACGAAACCCTGACCACCCAAAACACCCTAAGGAGCTTCAGTCGGACCCACATCCGAGCACGATGCGACGTTACCAACCAATAGCCTTGTCCCCTACCTCGACGGACAAAAACATCTCAATAGCTCTGGCCTCATTCGCGACTCAACTCGACTGAACCTGGATAGCGCCCTATGAAACCGAGGCCAAGACTCTCTCGAGGTCCTCCCTAGTGTCACGACCTCTGACTCGCCCAGCCTACTTGAGATCCTTGGTGCTGGACCACTAAAACCCTCAACCGTGAAGCCAAAAGTTCGTACCCCCCCTTGCGGCGCGACACCTCACTTACGGACTCTCCATGTTATTACGAGATTCTATTTCTTTCTTTTGTCCGATTTTATCCTCTATTATTATTATAACTTTATATTTATTTATTTAATCAAATGTCATATTATTAATAACTTTAAAAATTCAAAAGTATAATAAAGTTATTTATCTATTAATCTTCTTTTATCAATACTTTTAAAAAGTAAAATTTATTATTTATAAATTATTTTATAATACAAAAATTTATATATTTCAGTTTATAGACTTATTAAATCAATAATTGAAAATGTATTATATTGAAAAACATAATAATAATTATCATAATTTGTACAAAAATATTTGTAAATCTTGAAAACTTTTTTTAAATTTTTTAATGTCACATATATATTTGATTAAAAAAATGATTTTTTTAAAAGATAATTTCATATCTGCACAATTATTGTATTAAAATAGTTTTATTATATATTCAAAATTTTAATAATGTTATGAAACTTTAATCCAATTTATAATCTTATAATTTTCATATTTTTGAAAATATATAAAACCCATATAATTATTCATATAATAGTTTAAATAAATATCTTCATAATTAAAATAGCACAAAAATAAAGTTATTAAAATAATTTAAAACAACAATTTTCAATGTCATATATAACCATAATATAAAATTATAATTTTATAATAGTATTTTCATATAATTCAAATCCAACACACACACACACAGATATATTTATATATATGTATTTCACCTTTTGGAAGACAAACAATAAATTAGTTATATTAGTATAATTATTATTTAAAATATTCTATTAAATAATAATTCGATAAGAAATAATTCTGTTTAATAAAAACATTTATTTTAAACTATACTTCTATGATAAAAAATATAAATTTTCAATTATTATTCTACAGGAAACTATCCTTAAAAATTTAAATTATAAATATATCTATTTGATAAAATGCTAAGGATAACCTGATTTTAAACTCCCATGGTCATAAAAGAAAACAACGGTCACCTTATTTTAAACTCTATTCGCCATAAAATGAAAATAACAGTCATATATATCACCAAAGGTCAAAAATACCCTTATAAAAACATGTTCTGGTTAATTCAACTTCTAGAAAACTTGGTGAGAATGGTGCTCATCATTCCACTGATTCTTAGTAAAACATTCATTGTTCTGGCCATGAGGTTTTTCATTATGACTGACCCAAAGTATTTTGACTATTTACTAGGTATATTTGTTACATTGGGTGGCCCCCCAGTGGCTCTGATATGAATTTTAGTGGATATTTTGGGTTAGTATGGTTTTCATTTGATCTTGGTGTAATGTAAACACTTCTGTGTTTAATTATATAAAATTTACTGTGTTTTTTTGGCGAGTTTGGTTCAGATAACATGAAAGATAATAATATTATTACATGATAATAAGTTTTGGGGTGTCACATTTATACTCCTTGGATACTGATTCCATAAGATGCTAAGGGAATCTCTACCCCTTGGATCCAGCTTTCTTGGACTCTCTTTGGACATGCTCTGTAGACATTCTCCTTAGACTCCACCTAATTCATTACCAAGTTTCCATTGAGATGCTCCATGGACTCAATAGGGATGCCTTGGTAATTTATACCTTGGGTCCGAACCTTCATGGTTTGACACCGGATTACACGACATAGTCTGCTGTGGATATTGACACTGTATTGTAAAACAAGGATGTTGTGGATAATTTATCATGTTTACAGATAACCTTGGTATGGGTATCTAATTTTAGTTGATAAACTGGATAGTATAATACCTTCTTATTTATGAACTATAGTTTCCCATGTTTATGGGATCTTGAATATTGTTCATAGGGATCCATGTTTGGTTAGTCTGGATCTCATCTTCTTTCAACACTTTAATTTCATTATTTTTATACTTGTGATATACTAGACACTAATTCATTATTTATACACAGACTGTACATGTTATAGAAATCATTAGTGGTGACCTACTGAGTGCTATCTCACTCCCTATTTGAGAGACCATTGGGTACTCAGATAGACTTCTTGGATACATGTAGGGACTTGGGAAAGCACCCACTTTATGATGATTGACTTGTTTATTTCTTAGGAGTAAGGGAGTACAGGACTGAACTATGCTTGTGATGCTAGTTGTATATAATTTCTTTTGGTTATTTTTTCTTTTTTGATACATATATTATTATAGATTCCCATTTCCATGTATTTACTACCTTTTCGTATAGATTCATGACATGATCATCATATTGTATATGACAAAATTTTTGTCTTATTTATTACTATTATCTTATGGATGTTTATTTTCTATCTTTGATTTATATTATTATTCCTATTATTTATTCACTTTTGATACCACTACATTACTCTAATAATGAGTGTATATTCTCCACACTATACCACCTTAGACCCTCGCTACTAGTCAGAAGCCTCTGGTGTACGAGGAGGCGTGCTTGGGGCCATGTGACCCACTAGCTTGGGGCACCATTTAGTGGATCTAGGGTTAGTATGTTACAAAATCACCCATAATATTAAAGAGAAATCTAGGAACTACCTAAAAAATACTTATAGGTACTCACTCAATGAATATCAGCCTCTAACTTGAGATGAAATTAGGGAAATCATAGTTTCAGATGAACACCTTGAAATTAGGTCCAAAAAGCTTGCATGGATTTAAAATTATATATACTGAGATAAACAATAAAGGGAAACAAGAGGATTTTAAGCCTTAATGACATGATTTTAATGAGATATAAAAATCTAAAATTAGTGCTCGAATAGAGATGGGAGGCCAAAGCCTAGGGAAGGGAGGAGAGAGCTCTACAACCTACTGGAGGTGTTGTATTCATGGGAGGAGAAATGAGGGAGAATAATTATTAAAGGAGGAATGGGAAAATTTAGTATTTTCCTCTTTAAAAATATGTACAGTTTCCATATGGTTTGGAAAACCATGCACCAACTGTGTGGTGCTCACTGTCTAAGGGACAGACACCCCACATAGTCCAGCTGTACGATTTAAAAAACCTAGGCCAACTGTGCGGGTGACCCTAATAACCTACACTAACACACATGATTATATATAATGGTAATCATATTTAAAATAAATATTTTCTGTTGAAAAATAGTCTACACGGTTTAGGACTCATGATTAGAAAAACTGTGTGCCAACTATGCACCTTGGTATGCCTTTTTAAAAATTTGATTTTGGGAGCTCAGTGCTCTTGAAACGCATTAAAACTCCCAAGGAACTTAGATAGCCTTAAACCCCATCCAAAAAAAATTACTCAAAGTATTAAAGTTATTATAATTAAGTTATCAATCTTTGGAATCAAGTTGGCCTGACCACAAATAGAAAATTTTAAAAAGGATGAGGAAATTCAAACCCGCTATGAAACCTAGGACATTACAGTCTCTCAACCTAATAATAGATCTTCCCTAAGGTATTTGGATTTACATAGGGATGGTACTAAACATACCCATATTATTTATATTAAACTAGTCTAACCTATAATTATTCACAGTCAATTCCCATTGTGGCACTCACCCATTAGGAATTACCTACCCGGTCACTTCCTGACCCAAAAATAAAACATCCGGATGGTCCCATTAACCATACCTGGATATAAAGTCTTCATATGGAATACCATCATTAATATACCACATTAGGTGCTCAATTCATGATTGTTTGATATATGAAACCCATCATGTCTTGCATCTCATCAGTTTCTCATCAGTACCAAGGTAATTTATGATACCCAAGAGTCCCACATCTCATCAGATGCCCACAAGTCCTAAATCTCAAAAGATACTCAAAAATAATTCTGTTTCACACACACACACTATAAGGACCCAGCCTTAAAAATTACATAATCTTGAATTAAATGAATAATTCATATTGAGTATCTTTTCAGGTTTAGAGTTTTAGAGAATTAAGCCATAACTATTACATTACATCTCAAAAATTACAAAGTAGACACTTCTACTTAGTTTCCATTTTTTTCATAAAATAAAAACTCTTGAAAAAAAGATTAATGTATAGTTCCGTGTTTTAGACACTATGACTTTTCCTTGATCCCATTCTTGACCTTATTCATATTTAAGTCCTGTGAAAAACATTTCAAAACTTGGGATGAACAAAAAAATATCAGTAAGGGTTATAAAACAAAGAAAGAAAAAATTAGTTCATCAATACATACATAACATAATCTCTTTAACATACCTCATGAAATCATAAGATTTATGAATAATACATAGTAATCACAAACCACAAAGGTAACTTGTGGCATCCATATTGTACTTACATTGTAGCTATCGCAACTATATAGGGAGTTACGTTTGGAATACCCATAACAATATATTCCTTAAATCTCTTAGGGAAAACCTTAACATCTACCTCCATCACATTACCCAATGAATTGGAGAGATATCTTGTTCTCACATTCCCTAGGTTTATCACAGAACCACCTGAATACATAAACAATTCCCAAGAACCATATCATATTCATAACATATAAAACAAACATAAAGGAAAGATAACATTTCCACATTTCAGTAACAATATATCATTTAAATATATTGACAAAACAAATCCATTATCAAAACCATTTTCAATACCAAAATAATTAAAAGAGTATATGGTATTTATTTTCCTTTTAAAAAAATTACAGCTTCTTAAGGAATCCATAGATCAAATTATACTCATGGCGGTGGAAAAAGTCGTTGTCACCGCTTACGTTAAAAAGAAACATTCTTTTTTTTTCATTTAGTAAAACGCCTCATAGAAAAATATTCTCTTTGAATGAAATGAAAAGTAAAAGGTGTTTATACACCATATAAAATAAAGTCATGTATAAAACAAAATATGCCTCAATGGAAGGAGATTGAGACAAATTACCTTACCTTGTGTCCGACTTGACCCGTTTGTTCTTTAATCTCATGAATAATAAACTAAAGTTAATTTCTTCTTGCTTAAGATAATTTTTCAAGTTCATTATTTATTTTATTGAACTTATTACCATGTTATAAACATTATGTAATCATTTAAGTTAATAATGGTTGTTTTGTCGATATTTGGTACTTGAGTAAAAAATGGACTTCTTATAATTATAAGTTGTTCATGTGGTCAAAATTCCATTATCTACAGAATTATATTCATGATTTAGATATAATATATATAATATATATCCATTATATATATGTATTTATAATAGTACATAACATTTGGAGATAATAAATGAAATGCACCATTCATGGAGACGGTAAGCCGTACATACGCATGAACACTACTTTCATTTCTATTTCATATTTAATGGAATGAAAAATTAATGATACATAGGTATATTATAATTCCAGTATAATATCATATATATAATTTCAGTAACTCCATCCTTTATACATTCCATGTATGACATGAACGAGTCATACCACTTTGAGGGGGCGGTAGTCCGCACTTCCTCAAATGAAATTATCGCTTTTACCCATTATGGAAACCATAAATGTATGATATAAATGAAAGATACAGAAGTATAGAGACAATATAAATATAATATATACCACATATAAATATATTTTCATCATAATGGCCACCATAAGAGTTGGTAGGAAAATATTAAACAATCATCATTTTGTGAGGTAGTAGTTCACCGTTCATAGAAACAGTATGTTTATTACCCATTAGACGAAGGTGTTTGTAAGTGTAGTTAGAATCCTTATCATAAAAAAAACCTATTATATTGAGGATACTGGTGTTTTTATAAAATAAATGAATAAAAAGAGTTTAGGGAGGTTGGATAAGTAAAATAAAATAAAATAACTTAAGAGAAGACGTTACCTTTAAGTCATGTAACTCCCTTTGGTTTGAACCAAAAGTATTTCTTGAAGTTCCTTCTGCCTAAGGTAAGGCTTCTAGGTGGAAGAGAGGGATATTGAGAGCTTATTTGGGTAGAGGTTGGATGAGCCAAGGGGATTGAGTGGTGTGAGTAATGGGTTAGAGGTGAGATATTTTTATAAGGGGTAGGAGGGTCTCTTTAGGAAAGATTGAAAATATTATTTTATTATATAATGATTTTCTGTTTCTAAAGGTCCAAAACTTATTAAAGTCAAAGATAAGATGACTCTTGTTCAAAATAAAATCATCCAATAATAATTGGATAAGTTTTTAATAATGTTTTAATCTTTATAATATTTTTTTAAAAGTTTGGGGCCGAAGCCTCAATTTATTATTTAAAGCAAAGACCTCTTTAAGACTGGGTAGAGGGATACCCATAACAAAGCCCAAAGGCCCAAGGCCAAGTGGCCTAAATACAAGGCTTGAAATACCATTTTGGCCCAAAGGACCCATTGGTGAACAGAACCGCTACAGTACTGTGCTGCTACAATACCTTCTATAGTACCGCCGCCGCTACAGTACCTGCTACAGTGCCTCCTCCACTACAGTGTCTTCACTGCTATAGTTCTACCACTGCTATAGTACTTCTACAATTCCCTGCTATAGTAGCACTGCATCATTATTGTGTCATAAATTTTTTATTTATTTGATGTCTAAAAATTATAAAAAAACTACCATGATGTAAGAAATATTTTTAGGTTTGAAATGAATATTTATAGTCGAAGAGATAGCTTATATAACCCAATGTAAGAATTGATTTTCTAAAAGATATATGTTTACGTCATTTTTGTCATTACTTTAATTTAATTAATATAAAGTGTCATTATCACTCTTAAGTGGCTCCATGGGGTCCCAAAATCAACCCAAGGATTCTATTAGTTGGCCATGACTCATTAAATAAGGTTAGGATAAGTGTTAAGGTAAATTTATATTATTATGATATTATTTTCACCTTGAATTACCCTATTTACCTTTAACCATGGAAAATAAAAGTCAAAAGTTACTATTCACCAAAAATTATTTTTATCTTATTGAACCAAATTTTACTTACTGATAAAAACCATTCATGTCGGATTTTCAAAATTCAATTCACAGAAGTGAAAATTTTTCATTTAAATGAAAAAGTTGGGTTTTTAACTACTACTTAGTGTTTTCACTATTCATAAAAAATTGAAGGTTTCAGAAAAATACCAAAAATTCAGCCAGAGATATATTTTATATTCCAAATTAAAAAATGATGTCTATTTTACCAAATTCAGAACATAGAATTTTCATTAATTAATTTAAAATTAATTCCCATTGTCAAAACAAAAAACGTGTTTTTAAGAAATAATAACTATCAAAATATTGATAGTTTTTATATCTAATTTCAAAGTCAAATTACTTCCAATGAACAAAATTGGATTAAATGGTAAAAATATAATCTAATTAAACTTTAAAACCAATTAAAAATATAATCTAACCATATAAATAAATTATATTTAAAGGCAGTTTTAAATTAAAATACGGTATTTTTCACTATTTATTAAAAAATGAATTTTATCATAAAAATACCAAAAATTTACCCAAAGTAAATTTTGATGTCCTGATTCTAATGAAGAACTTTATTTTTTTCAAATAGAACATATAAAAGTGATAAAAACTAGATTTAAAAATGGTTCGACATTAAAAGGTAGTAAGTCAACCTTTTAAAGAATATTAGACTATTTATGCTTAAAAATGGATTCTTTCTTATTTTAAGCCTCTAAAATTTATTGGATAAATGTAAAAACATTTATCAAATGTGTATAATCATATTGTAGTTTGGTATGTTCATTCCCTCCATTACAACGGTTAGGCGTTAACTGTGATTTAAAATAATAATAATATATTATTATTTATCAGCATAACTCAACGTTGTGTGCAATGTAAGATTTTAATGAAATCCATTATTGCGCATCATGTATGCCATTGAACATAGAATCCCATTTAAAGTAAAATTAATATTTAATTCAAAACTATTAATAAATATGAAAATGTCATATTCTTTATTTACTTGGGATGCTACACACACAAACACACACAAACACACACACATATGCATGATCATAATAGTCTCTATGCTAAAACACCACATACATATCACGCATCACATCAATTCCCTCATAATAAACAATTATTGATTAGTCTAAATACAACAAATTCACCTAGTGCACCAGAACTATCCATGCTAAAAAAGGGCCATGCCCACAATCAAAGGGTATCTCTAACCATCATCGAATCCCTGATCTACTCTGACCCTAGAATCTCAAAAACATGCACATGTCCTGAAGCACAATTTCTTATGGGTTGAACTCCCTATGGAGCTATGGTAGGAACTAGCCACTGACCCCACTACTAAGCCTCTATCTCTCTACCACAACCTACATGCATAATAGAATCCTAGTTACTAGCTCTTAGTGCCACTATTGGTCCCACATCATATATATGATTATGACATGGCCCCTGACTCCTAGCATCCCAAGAATACTTCCTATAGAACCTCTCTAGATTCCCTATCTGACCATGTGCATGAAAATCTTTTGGATCAGACTCACATTGAGTTCAAACATGTCCCAGATGCCTACATTGAAAGAACACTATCGACGAACCACTCCTCAATGGCCTACCAGAGTCCCTATCTCAACTAGACTGATGAAACTCCTCACAATATCACTTCTATCTACCTGAATCATCATCACTAAGCTCACCTGATTCCATCACCTGACTCAAATATGACCGGTCTATGAAGTTTCCCTCAACTATCATTGCTTGATTGACCGCCTCATAGAATGAGGCTAGTCTAAAGATATTTACTTGAACCCTAATGGAATTACACAAACCATCCTCAAATTTCCTCACACTAGAGATGCCATCACCCACTATAGTAGGTGATAATCATGATAATTCTATGAAATTGGACACATAATATACAACAGATGCATCTCCCTGCTATAGGTTTATGAAATCATAGGCTTTATCTACCCTAAAATTCTTTGGTAAGAAGTTATCATAGAACCTATCCTCTAAATACTTCCAATACAATTCCTTGTGTTTACTAGAATGTACTTGTATGTACCACCAATGTATTTTCGGTCCTCTAAGCATATATATAGCTATCTTACCCCTCCGACCTAGGGGTTTCTCCAACAGATCAAAAATCATCTGTACAGACTCAATCTAGTTCTCTACCACCAACGGTCCAACCTCAACATGAAATAATGGTTGGTGATGAGACTGGAACTCTCGCATTAGATTCTCCATAGATGGACTAGGTCTCTAATCTCCCTGATTAATGCTATGTATGACCCAAACCATGCTATCCCTGAGCTTCTCATCAAGTAATGGCCCAAAATCTACCAATTGATGCAGATACCCCGACCTGTAACAGATTCTATACCTATGGATCAGGATTATACTAACCCTCAGGGGCCTCATTCTAACCCTCAAGGGCCTTATACAATGAACACACATGCATAACCATATCTCTTCTCTCCCGATGCTCCACCAGAAGCCGTCTAGGTGGCATCACACTAATGGCCAAATACCATGTTTAAATAGCCATAACAATATATATATATATATATATATATATATATAAAATAGATAGGTAAATATATAACTGGAATCACATATCACCACCCTTACACGTTCCTACAACACCCATGTCACATGAAATATGACATTGTGTCCCCTTACTTACCCATATCAAGGCCAGGAATCACATATAATCTAGCTTCATGGCCCCTTTCATACCCATATCAGAGTTATGAATCATATATAATCCAGCCTCATGGAAAATTTCCTACCCATAATAGAGTCAAGAATCACATATCATATATAATAATAATATGGGGTAATTGAGTATAATTCCACCAAAAGTATATATAATAAAACACTTTTTAGATTTTTTTACATTTTAATGAACTCACCTCCTTTCATCATCCATTCCAACCATTAGCAGGGTCAAGACCATATATTAAATGCATATATAATCACATATTAGAGTCACTAGGAACCATATACCAAGGCTGGATGAGTAGAATTCCACCAAAATAGCTAAGTAAGAAAAACATTGTTTAGCTTTTTTTGAAATTTTAAATAGCCCAATTCCTCTTATAATATTCCCAGTTCTAATAAATTATTTATAGGAAAATAAATATATCATGTCACTATATGTTCCTACCATAAATCATAAACAATCATCCCTTTCCATAATAGGATAAGGTTCAAATAACATAATCTAATAACATCCCACCCAAGTGTGCCACTCGAGTTGGAAATCAATCAACTTTGAAAGTGAAAAGTATAGCATCTATTTCCCACTTCTGAAAACATGGCCTATCCACCATTCATGTGGTTGAAGGCACACAAACATGAGCTCTTTGCCTATTCCTTACTACATCCTAGTCTATAGTCTACCATATCCCAAATAGTGAGACTAAAAAATAAAATAAACTCTTCTCATACCATTTGTATCACCCTGACCTAATAGCCACTTAAAACTGTGCACTGGGCCGAAGTAGTACTTGGATTTAGGCATGACTAATCTGTGAAAAAGGCTCTTGACTATAAGAGAGGGGTTTTTTAGGTGATAGTGGGAATAATATACCCTTTGGTGATGATAAAAATAATGATCCATATGTATATAACACAACATAAGATGGTCATAGTAGTAGAATCAATGATAAAACTCAGATAAATAATAAGAAACAATAGAAATATCAACAAGCCCAAATGGAAAAAACCATATACATATAAATAGACATGTCATAATAGGTCATGAAAATAATATAATAAGGGTCCCTCATAGCCAATCATATAGGTACATAAATATAAAATTCCAAAATAAGGTCCATCATGTCATAGAGGTGAAGGACCCTAGATCACCCTGTGAGGGGGGTGAATCATGGTGTCAAATTTTTCTCTTCTTTACTGGATCATGTTCCCAAGTTGGTAGGAACTTTTTTAAATATATATGATGCATATGTGTAGTAATTAAAAAATTCACATTCTAAATGACAACCCAATACTTTTAATTGGTTCACCACTAAGAGATACGTCCAAGGAGCATATGACAACAAGTTTTTGGTCAGACCTAATTTCACTAATATTCAATAGATCTCGATTAAAACGGTTCGAGCATAGTCAATATATCCCAAGAACATGACCTAAAGGTTTAGGGATAGCTCACTTCTTCCCTGAGATCACTTCTATTGACTTACCTGGATCACTTCCTTGGGTGAAGTCACACTCAGTTTATAGACGTGAATGTCTCTTCAACAGATTGACATGGAAATATTTGTCTCCTGTTCAACATGATATTTTTCTTTCATCTAAATAATGAATTGATGCTCTTTTATATTTAATATTCTTCCTTAGTGCAACAACTGAATACACTAGGACTTCTTCTCCTTATCGACCAGAATCACAAACCCTTCTATGATTGTTCATAAACTGAAGATCATCTTACTTGGCATCATCAAAATCAATTCTACTTTCCCCTTTCTCATTTTTCCATGTACTCATGTGATCATGCATGTGACAATTTTGATAAACTCTTCCTCTTCAGTTCTTATTACTCTTTGCACACGTGCAACCACAATCTATGTTCTCCTTTTTAAATTCCTTCAAGTATGCATGTTCATGTACTGTCCACTTTCACTTTCTTGTGTTCAAACCCAAATGGGTATAAGTATTTACACACACACACACACTTCCTCCTCCATTCTTCCCTTATTCTTTCTTCACATGTGCACACACATGTACTTCCTTTATTGAATTCTTTCATGCATTCACACTATTAACTTCTCCTTTTCATGTAGACGAAGGCCTCGAGTTTCCTTAGAGGATGCACATGAATGCATGTAAATATGCACTTTCCTCCTTTATGAAAGTTCTTTCTTCTTAAAAAACAACCCCTACAAATGTTAAACAAATAGTGGGGTTATTACCTTAATGCGAGCAAAGAGTACTAAGTTCTCCTTTGTGAAAGGGATGAATGAGTCCTTTGCACACAGTATGTTCCAACCTTTACAAAGCAAGCGTCTTCCATGCACATGGTGTGCGGTCTTCGTGATGCTCAGTGGGATCACTGGCTTACAGATCTCTAAGGGTAATTCACAAACTTGGAGGGTTTTATGAAACTTAGTTCATTGTGAAATAGAGAGAGACACTTTTCATTTTCCCTTATCTTTGCAAATCATGGTTATTTGAAAAGCTTAGTCTAGAGTGTGTTTCACTCAATCAAAGGCTCTACAGAATCCTTTCAGTATGAATCCATGAAGGCTTGAAGTTATAATTTCTTTACATTTGGGAAACAAAGGCTCGAATAAATGATCTGTTTTTTGATAGGAGCTCTTGGGAATATGTATGGAAACATCAACTCTTGAGTTAAGGATTCTACTTTTTATAGACGAATATAACTGCCTTCATGCATTCAAATTTTGTAGATATCTTGTGAGGATTTTCCCCTTGAATGCACAAAATCTTTAGTGTTTTAATATTTTTCAAATCTGCGTAAAAGATATAATGAGACTCAGAAGAGTTTCCTTTTCATTCTCGTGGAATTCTTATGTGCGTCGAACCAATCATGTTCATGTGATTAAAATCACATAAAACTCTCCTTTATGAATACACAGGCTCCATTATGTGGCATCGTAGCTTCACTTGCTTTGGCCATGCTCAAAATTATCTATTTCATTGAATGCATGAAAATTAAATTGCATGAATGATTTCATGGTACCCAGACGAGTGTGATGTAGTGAATTGGATTGTTAGTGATGGCTTGAATTTCAAAAATGGCGGTTCGATCGATGATCCAGCTAACTGTGTCATCGGGAGACCTTCGAGGGTTTGGAGGTTGAAGATAATGATATGGTCGCTCTACGACCATGTTGTCAACTCAGAACAGACATGAAAGACTAGTATTAGATGAACGACCATGAGATGAGGCGTGCGAGAATTATCTTATACGAGATCAGATGGATGGTCGAGATTTCAATTCTCATTTTAAAAACTCCTCCCACATAGAAAACATAATGCAGAGATTAACAACTTAAGTATCTTGTCGTCCCAACATTCGATCAGAATTATCTTCCTCCCTCCATGGTACCACCCTATACCATGTTTTGTGGGCACGCTCTACGCCCACCGTTTATAGGCTATGACCCAAAATAATATGTGGGGTTCAGCCCGTGCGCTCCTCCAGGCCCTTCGCATGGTCCGGCTGCTCACAGGCTGGCCTTGGATGGCTTTCCTTGGCCGTGGTTGACCCCTATTTTCCTTTATGTGTCTATGGTTTAGGTTTTCTAGCTAACTCATGGGTTTCCCAATTTTTAAGTAAGGCCATACAAAAAATGTTAGACATAAAACATATGCACGACCACCCTTTATCTTAAAACACATTTATGGACACCCTAGAATTACACTCCCTCTTTGTTTTCTTTTAATCCTTTTGGAATAAGAATTAAAAAAGTACAATTCAACCATCCTTCATTGTTTTAGAAAATGCATCACCCCTAATACATGACTTTGTAACTTAGGATCAGCATATTAATCATATGAATTTCCATTCTCCATTAACTTTGGAGTAATCCTTCATTTTGACTAATTTTGACAGCTGCTGACAAGAAATAAAACTCCATACACAAAGTGGTCCCAACAAGAGGACCCACCTAGTCCACTTCAACACATCCCATTCTAAAGTAGTACACTCTAATCACTAAGTTCCAACCCTTGAGCCCGATCCCTTAACTGATCTCAAAACTATAAAGTATATATGCATCCCGATTGTTCCGTGTAGTGTGTGAGTATGAACTTAGAAAAGCACAAAAAATGTGTACCTATATTATATCCATAATTATATATGTTTATGAAAAATATAATAAGAAGTAAAATCACACACACTCATTTATTAATTAACCCGCTCCACTTGTGCTCAACAACCACAAGTTAACATTTACCTACTTCAGCCAATGCTGATATATCTATGAAAATGTTCACCCAAATATATATTTGAATACAATATATGTATGAAAATATATATTTTTAATGGAAAGGACCCATGGATAAGTTCCTAGGAGTCCCTTGAAGAAAATCATACATAGAGATCCCTCGAGCACCTCCCATAAATATATCACCAATATCTCATACCATCCTACACCTCATGTGTCACCAATCAAGCATCCAATATCCAAAATAAACACCCATCAATAAGTCCCAGATCCCTTGGACCTCCACTTAGAAAGTCAGAGCTGGCTCAACATCTCGACATCTTGTGGAACGATGATATCCATCTTCTAATGTATTATAGATCACCATCATCTCAATAGCCTAACATCTCAAGAAACAACAATACCCATCCACCAATAACCGCAATCCATAGACCTTAATTTAATAGTGAGACTCATCTCCCAATTGATGGTCTCAACAATATCACCCGATGGTCCATCACCATCAACCATGGATTTTTATGGGGAGAACCTCCTCCATAACTGATGGTTAAAACCATCCCCTAATCCAAAATATCTACTGAGGCCTCCAACCACAACGAGTGGTCAACAACACCCTAACCAAGTCAAATCTGTTTGAACAAAACTCCAACATCATGTTTTCCAACAACAGTGAGTGGAAATCACCAATATTTACTATGACAAACCAACCAAAAACATCATTCCACATGTGACACCTTCACCCAAGAAACTATAGTCAATGCCATCTCAAGTCTCATGAGACATGATCTCATCTCGATGACCTTTTCTCCTCAATCTCGATAAACCATGTTGCCTTAGCCTGGTGATCATCATCACCCCGTGTATCTCGGTCTAAGCCTAGCCTAACAAACCATGTCACCTAAATCTTTGTGATCAACATCAACTCAATTCCTTGGGCTATATCTGTCATGTTACCATAATACCATAGTAGTCATATCATAATTCAATTAATTAATTTAAATAAAAATGACATAAAATTACCAACTAACTGAAGCCCCATACCCGAATTAGCATGATCAATTAAACTAGGGAATATCCAATGACATCCCATGACATCAATTAATTAATTAAAATATAATAATTAATTTATTTAGGGTCTCAATCAGTCAAAAAAATATGCATATCAAATAATACACAAAAAAATGTTAGAGTTGGTGTCTTAGAACCAACTATTTGTACTTTGATTACATGAATATTTGAGGTATTAAATATTAAATTAAACATATTATTATATTTTATTCATTGTTTTACCTGACTTTAATGTAATAATATCCTACAATATTTTTTGCATTGATAAGTTCATAGTAGTTCCCCACTATGATGAGAACCTTGAAGTGATATGAAAATATTATTAACATAGTTCTGTGGTTGGATAACATAATTTGATGGGACACATAGTATATAGACTGTCAGGTGCAAGTACTCATAAGAAGATGAGACTTCTTCTCATGAAGTGTGCACTTGGTAATCTCCAATATGGGAGATTATGAAAACAAACCCTCGAGTAAGAATACTGCATGTTTTAGTGTCATTGAATATTCCTATATATGAGCATATTTAACGGTCCTTAGACTTTAATATTATCATTAATGCATTTCACGACTCGTGCACTTAGATTTGTTGACAAAAACCATAACCCCCTATGTTGGTGAGAAGTAGGGTACATTGGGTGCATCACAAATGAAATGTTATTAATGGATAAGTCAAGGAAGGAGATGTCCCATCCATATTTATGGAAGTTTATATCTTAACTCTTTTATTGAAATAGAACCATCAACCAAAATTTCATGGCCATGGTGTAACAAAGAGTTTATTTTACATAGTCAAAGAATGATGTATTGAGCATAAAGGTTGATGACACTTTCACACAACCTTCTTGATGAGATATTGTGATAGAGGGATTATATAACACAATGAGTGTACACATGTGGTTGTTGTAATTACGAGTTTAAGTTCTTTATCTCGGGTACCTTGACCTATTGTTAGACAGTAATCTTGGACTTTAAGAAAGCCCACGTAATTCCAATTAGAAATAATCCCAGAGGGTCTCAAACTAAGTGTTTATGTTGGTCAAGATTAATTTTTATTTGAATTTAATTAATAGAATAAATATTATTCTCATGACTGAGGAATATTTTTTTTTCAATTTATATTGATTTCATATATTAAATAAATATTTATTCATTAGATTATGAATAATTTTATTTTATTTTATCAAATACTTAATAAATATTTATTTATTAGTTTGTGAATAAAATATTTATTTAAGACAATAAAATATTTATCTAGGTGTTCAATAAATGAAAGAGGAGTACAAATGGAGAAAGACCATGTCTGATGATAAAATAATTATTTATGAGTTGATAAATATCATTTATCTATTTTTCAAAAGTTGGTAGACAAAATAATAATAATAATAATAATAATATTATTATTATTATTATGTGGCATGTGATTTTATTAATAGTTATTATTACATTTAATGGCTGTTATGAAATTAAATTTTTTAACTGAAATCCCATATCTATAAATAGATGGTTATGTATATTGTGTAAATCATTTGAAACCTATTTCAAGTTTTGGAATAGATAATTATTGCACACAATGAATTATCTCTCCACTTCTCCTCCTCTATCACTCTCAAGAATGAGAAACCTAGGAGAGAATTTATTTAAGACCAAAGAATGAGAGATCAAGAACGAACAATGCAAGACATTTGATTCACTGTTCTAGCACCCATAGAATGAGTGACAATTCTTGAAGACCATTAGAGAACATGTGGATCACCTCTAGAGGGATTATACCCTTGTATCCTCACAAGTGTAATGAATACAATCCTAAAGGGCCTTTTCGAATGATCAAAAATCATCAACAAAGAAAGTTATTAAGCCCAGACATTTAATTCTTCAGATATTAAATAAATTAATTATAAATTTTATGTGAAAGATACTAGGTCTTGGTTTTAGGAAAAAATTATTAAAATAAATTTTAATATATCTCCTTCCACCACAATTCTTCCGCCGTGTCCAAAACCAACAAGTGGTATCAGATGGATCACATTTAAATTTATAATTATTTATTTAATTTTTGATCTATAAGAAATCATGGTTAGATTTTCATTTCATGTTATTTGTTCTTTAATCTGATTTGATTTAACATGTTATAGACATATTAATCATGTTCGTTCAGTGTTTCATTTTCTTATATATTTAAGAACAGATGAAGAATAACCGGAGATTCTATTTGGAAGTGCCAAATATTTGGCTACTAAAGATGGGTTACACAACATGTGGCCGAAGCACATTCCATATAACCATGTGCATTGTATCTATATTTTACATGCAATTAAAAACACATGGTATATTTATTGCAGACCCCATGTTGACTGGTCCAACCTAGCACAAAGAAATGGGATACATGGTGTGTAAATGTCATGTACACACCATGTAGTCTAGAAGAGGTAACATGAAAAATCCCCAGGTGTGTGACTTGGATATACAGAATCTGAGGTACATGGAGTGTATCTAGATGAACACTCCATGTAGTCTCCCATTAGTACAAAAAATTAAAATTACATTAAATTTGAAAAATTTCAGCATTAAAATCTTAATTTATTGATTGGAACACCATTGTCTGTTTGAAAACTTAATAATGGGTTTAATAAATTTTAAATGCTTATTTAATTTACTGTAACAAATATTTCATTAATGTTTCTACTATTTATTTTCCATGAATTCCAAATTGATGGGTAGATCCAATTAAGTTCGGATGATTGTTAAGATGAAATGGAAATAATTAATTTATTAATTAATTAATAAAAGCATGTTCATCTTAATAATAAATAAAAAATAAAGAAATGAATGATAAATAATTACTTTTTGCGTATTCATTGCATGTAAGATTGATCATGAGCTTGAACAAGACTTATGTATGTGTTGGCATTTATTTAATTAAATTTATTGCATGGTTTTGAAATTATTTAATATTAAATTAAAATTATTCCTACGATTCATCCCTCCCTCCATTATTATTTAGGACCAATATGTCCAAGGATATTTATGTAATTCCATTTATCTAATCCGTTGGTTCCCCTCACCTACGTGTGAGTAATAAATATTTTTAATTAATGGAGCATCCCAAGGCACATGGAGATAGTTCAAGATGGAACCATAATGGTGCTAACTTGGTGATACATAGGTGGACATGTGGAATGCTATAGCTCATGCCATGTTCGACATAAGAAGTTATTTCCCCTAGGTCATAGGTTGTTTAATGTATTATCATTAAATCAACCATTATATAAGCTCATGATCGGGTCATTTAATTTATTATTTATTTTCTGTCTAATGCATTAAAATTATATTTATTGATGCAAGACCACGATCACATAAATGAATAAATGTACAATGATAGAATTTAAATTAAATTGATTATGTGTAAATTCTTTATCCAAACATGGTTAATTAATTAGGTAAAATACCACTTAAATATTAACTAGACTTGTAAAGGATAAAACATGATAAAAATTTATGCATAATAAAATAAAATCCCTCAATCTAATATTAAGTTATACTAAGCCTTCTATTACATGATTAGGAACAAAAATCAATAGAACTATATGTTTGAATAACCCTTGTTGGGACTTTATAAGGGGATTTATTATAATGGTTTCGGGTTTAATTAACCATTTTACATCAATAGAAGTAGACCTTTCTATAATTAGTGTAATTTGGAGGCACGTTTTGAGAAAATACAAGTTATGATTTTTGGATTGGGGAGTCTAATCAATTGATCGAGGAGATACAAGCCTACACTTGGAAAAGACTTTCCTACCTAAATATATCTAAAATAGCTTGACCAACCCTTTGTGGGGTTATGAGTAGTGGAATATGGATTCTTTACACTAGAATGTCCTAGAAAATACATATTCCAAGTTCAATGGTGAGGGAAATTGGGAATTGATAAAATAGCGAGAGATTTAATAAAATCAATTAATTTATTATTTCTCCCAAAATTTGTAATAAATAAAAGTAGTAATAATGTGCTCTTTTATTTATAAAATAAAAGGAAAATATTTTCATCCACACTATCCCTACAAACAATATTAGATAAATATAATATCATCACTGGCAGTAACTTCTAGGAGTGGTTTAGATGCCTTCAGGTTATTCTACCCCATGAACAGAAATATTACGTGCTAGAATCCTCAATGCCTGATCCGCCTACTTAAGAAGAAAGTGATGAAGAGTTCCCAGTCTATGAAAATCATTTGAAATACATGGTCGACATTCAATGTTTTATGCTTTGATATATGTCTAGTGAACTTATGTAGTCTCACAAAGACATGGATGCGTATAGCATTCTTGAGCACCTCCAGGGTATTTTTTAGGGGAGATCTAGATAGGAACATTTTTAGATTTCCAAGGTGATCTTTCAGAGTAATCTTGAAGAGGATGCCTAGCTGGGCCTCAGGTAGTCAATCTCATTGACTACATTGAGTACCTAGAGGTTCTATGGTTTAAAATCCCTAAATAACTGGGCAGCGATCACATTCTGGAATCACTCCCTCAAAGATTATCCTATTTTCTTTTTAATTTTAATATGAAAAACCTTGATAAGTCTCTTCCAGATCTTCTTATTCTCCTTTATAAAGTAGATAAAGATATGAAGTGCAAAAATCCTTCTGTCCTTATAGTGAACAAAGGGAAAGATAAAGAAAAGATATTTAAGACCAAAGCTTATTCATGCCCTTCCAAGAAGAAGAAGATCAAAGGGGAAGTAAGGGAATAAAATGTTTTCTATTTCACATGTGGCCAGAAGGGCCACTAGAAGAAAAAATACACCTAGATAAATAATAAAGGGGAATATTCATGTGCATTTTTTATCGAGTTCAATTTATCTATTTCTAAAAATTTGGTATTATATATAGCTTGTGGTGGTCACATTTGTATTCAAATACAGGACCCAAGTAGATTCATAAAAATTGACTAAGGGGAGGTGGATCTATGAGTATCCAATGAAAATAAAATTGTTTCTATAGATATTATGGACAACCACCTCACATTTCCGACCAAAATGACATTGGTTTTAAAGGGTTGTTATTATGTGCCTTATATAACCAAAAACATTATTTCTGTATCCAGACTAGATACAGATGGATTCATTTTCAAACTTGGAAATAAAATTTTCTTTTATAATGATATAATTTGTTATGGGAAGACATATTTACATAATGGTCTTTACGTGTTATATTACATGAACCAAGTAATAGCAATTGATAACAAAGTTACTTCACATTTTTCATACCACACCAAACTTTTTCATCACTGGCCAGGTCATGTAAATGAAAAATGCTTGAAAAAATTACATCAAGATGGATATTTAGATTCTTTCAAACTAAAACCACTTGGTGTATGTCACACTTGTTTACAAGGAAAAATGGCCAAATCCCCATTTAGTGGGAAAGGTGAAAGGGATAAATATATTCTTTAATTAGAATATACCGATGTGTGTGGACCATTTCCTATTGACGAGATGGGTTGGTACTCATACTTCATAACTTTTACTAATAATTTTAGTAAATATGGATATATTTATTTAATGAGATATAGTCAAATTATACTGATAATTTCAAGTAATAAAATAATGATGTTGAGAACTAGCTAGGTAGAAATATTAAGAAACTCTTGTTAGACCATGGTGGAGAATATCTTAATCATGATTTCATTGATTACTTATGGGAGTTTGGAATTCTATCCCAACCCACTCCTCCTTACATACATTAGTGAAATAGTGTAATAAAAAGGAGGAACCACACCTTGTTGGAAATAGTGAGATTATTGATGAGTCTTCCATTATCGTCTTGGGGATATGAATTATAGAAAACATCACACATACTAAAATAAGTACCAACTAAATCAATAAATGTTATTCCATACAAATTTTGGAGTGAAAAAAAACCATGTTATCGAATTTACATGCATGGTGAAGAAAATTGTTTGTTAAGGCCTCTTCAGGTAACAAAATTTCACCTCGAGGCACAAAGTGCACCTTTATTGGATTCCCCAAGAAAATAAGGGGATATTACCTATATGAACCCTTGAAAAAAAGGTTACAGTGGAAAAACATGCCATATTCTTTTAGAGGGAGAACATATCCAAAATAGATATTATGATACAGATAAATTTTTATGAAGTTGAGAATAAAGGAACACAAGAGTTGGTATAATATCAGATTTCATAAAGCCCCCTGGAAGAAGAAACTATTCTAGAGACCCAAGTACTATGTCAAAGTACAAGGGAAGTTAGCAAACCATAACAACATAGTTTTCTAGTTACTGAGGATGGTGACTCATTATTAATTGATAATAATGGTCCTCTAAACTACAAAGAATCAGTAAGTGGCACATATATTGCTAAGTGTAAATAAGTCATAAATTATTAAATTGATTCCTTGTACCAAAACCAAGTCTATATTTTGATAGATCCTCCAGTGGATATAAATCCCGTTGGTTGAAAATGGGTATTCAAGAAGAAATTAGACATGGAAGGACAAGTCAGTACCTATAAGGCGTTACTGGTTGCAAAAGTATTTAAAAAACATCAAGGCATTGACTATGAAGAACAATTTTCACCAGTTACAATGCAGAAATCCATCATAATTCTAATTGGTATTCTGACTTACCATGACTATGAGATTTGGAAAATGGATGTAAAAACAACATTAATTAATGGGAACCTTATGGAATATGTCTACATGACACAACCTAAAAGGTTTGTGTCTAAAAAATATTCCAGTAAGATATGAAATTTGGAAAAAAATCAATTTATTGATTAAAGAAAGCATCCAGATCAAAGAAAATTCATTTTGATGAAGCCATAATGGAATTTTGTTTTATAAATAATGAATATGATACTTGTGTCTACAAATGGTTTAGTGAGAGTGAATTTTTTTTCTTAATATTATATGTTGATGGAATATTACTTATTGGAAATGGAATACCAGTCTTATAGTCTATTAAGAAATGTTTGAATAATTGATTTTCCACGGAAGACATGGGTGTGGCAATATATATTCTTGAGATTAACATCCATTTTGATAGATACAAGATGTTTCTCAACCTATGTCAAAGTACATACATTGAAAAGATACTGAAGATATTTAGTATGGAATAATCTTAGAGGGGATTGTTTCCAGTGTCAAATGGAATTCATCTTTCCAAGAAAATGTGTCCTCAGAACCATGAGGAAAGACATAGAATTGAAATTATTCCTTACGTATCAGTGATTAGGCTAGTCATGTATGTTATGAAATGTACTAGGATAATTTTCTCCTATGCATTAAGTGAAATAGGCAGATATTAAGGTAATCCAAGTGACCACCATTGGATGGAAGTTAATACTATCCTCAAGTATATGAGGCGTACTAAGGATTTTTTCCTAGTTTATGGAGGATATGATAAACTAGAAATTATAGGATATGATGATTTCAGCTTCCAAACTAATAAAGATGACATGAAGTCACAAATATGATACCTCTTCCCTTTGAATTGAGGTGTTTTGTGCTAGAAGAGCTCGAAGAAGGCTGTGGTCGCAAATTCTATAGTAGAGTCTAAGTATATTACATCTTATGATGTAGCTAAAAAAGTAGTTTGGATGTGAAGTTTCACCCAAGAGCTTGATGTGGTACCTATCAGTAAAGATCCCATCACACTCTGCTGTGATAATACCATAGTGGTGGCTCTCGTAAAATATACAAGGTCACATCAGCAGATGAAGCACATACATCATAAGTATAATCTCTTGAGGGATTTTTCTCAGATAGGTGAGGTTTTAATGAGTAGTATTTTCACGTAAGACAACATAGAAGACCCATTGACTAAATCCTTGACTCAACATAAAAATGATTATCATGTGAGGTCTAGTAGAATGAAAGTCATAGGTAGCTGGATCTAGTCCAAGTGGGAGTTTGTTAGAGTTGGTGTTCTAGAACCAAATATTTTCACTTTGATTACATGAATATTTGATGTATTAAATATGAAATTAAACATATTATTACATATTATTAATTATTTTTCATGACTTTAATATAATAATGTCCTAGAGTATTTGCCGCATTGATAAGGTCATAGTAGTTCCCTGCTATGATGATAACCTTGAAGTTCTATGAAAATATTCTTAATATAGTTATACAATTAGATAATATACTATGATGGGAAACATGATATATAGACTGTCAGGTGAGAGTACTCATAAGTATATGAGACTTATTCTCATGAATTTTGCACTTAGTAATCTTCAAGATGGGAGATTATGTGAACAGACCCACTAGTAGGAATTTTGCATGTCTGGGTGACATTGGATATTCTTATCTGCGAGCATGTGTAATGGTCCTTACACTTTAATACTATCATTAATCAATGTCATGACTTGCACAATTATATTTGCTGATGAAAACTGTCACACCATATATTGGTGGTAAGTAGGGTACATTGGGTGCATCACAAATGACATGTTATTAATGGATAAGTTAAGGAAGGATTTTCCCCTTCCATGTTTATGGAAGTCAATATCTTATCACTTTGATTGAAATAGAACAGTAACCCTAAATTCTATGGCCATGGTGTAACAATGAGTTTATTTTAGATAGTCAAAGAATGATGTATCAATCATTAAGTTTGATGACACCATCATACAACCTACTTGATGAGATATTATGAAATAGGGATTATATTACACAGTGAGCATTCATATGTGGTTTTCGTCATTGAAACTTTAAGTTCTTTCTCTTGTGTTCCTTGACCTGTTGCTAGACAGTAATCTTGGAATTTAGGAAAGCCCACCTAATGAAAATGAGAATGAATCCTTGAGAGTCACACACTAAATATTTCTATTGTTCTTGATTAAATTCTATTTTAATTTAATTAACAGAATAAATATTATTCTCAAGACTGGGGGATAATTTTATTCAAGTTATATTGACTGTATAAATTTAATAAATATTTATTCACCTGATTTTGAATAAAACATATTTATTTATTTTATTTAATATTTAATAAATATTTATTTACCAATTTGTGAGTAAAATATTTATTTAAGAGAATAAAATATTTATTTCGGTGTTCAATAAATAAAAGAGGAGTTCGAACATACCTGGACTATGTCTGGTGATAAACTAATTATTAATAGTAAATATTATTTATCCATTTTCTGTAAGTTAGAACACAAAATATTAATAATAATAATAATAATATTATTATATGGCATGAGATTTCATTAATTGTTATAATTATATTTAATAGATCTTATGTAATATAATTTTGTAACTAAAATACCTACTCTATAAATAGAAGAATATGTCTACTGTGTAAATCATTCGAAACCAATTTTAAGTTTAGGAATAGATAATTGTTGCACACATCGAATTATCTCTAAACTCCTCTTCTTATCTCCCTCTCAAGAATGAGAAACCCAAGAGGGAATTTCTTTAAGTCTGAAGAACAAATGATAAAGAAAAAACAATTCAAGACATTTAATTCACCGTACTAACACTTGGAGAGTGAGTGACATTTCTCATAATCTATTAGAGAATGTGTGGATCACCACTAGAGATATTCTACCCTTGGATCCTCATAAGAAAAAAAAAATAAATCCGGAAGGGCCTTTTCAGATGATAAAAAATCATCAATAAATAAAGTTACAAATCCAAGGTATTTATTTCTTCAGATATTAAATAAATTAATTATAAATTTGACATGCAAGATCCTCACTCTTAGTTTCATGAAATTATTATTAAAAGAAACATTAATATATATCCCTTCTCTACAATGCCTCCACTATACACAAAACCAACACAAACACCATTAAAAATGTGGATAAATATAAGCACCACCAATATTATACTCGTAGGTGATCACTCATCAAATATTGACCTCTAACTCGATCCAAAATGATAGAAATAAGTGTTTTAGATTAATTACTTGAAAGTAGGGAAAAAGATATCACATGGATTTATCATACCATATAGTGAGA
The DNA here is from genome assembly GCA_963277665.1 of Viscum album. Lineage (NCBI taxonomy): Eukaryota > Viridiplantae > Streptophyta > Magnoliopsida > Santalales > Viscaceae > Viscum > Viscum album. Next base: position 1,810,584,977 of record OY728147.1, on the reverse strand, counting down.
TGAAAAATAAATAGAAGTAAGAGGATTTGAATCATTACCGCTACGATTCTAATGAGACAAACAAAGATCAAATTAGAACTCCAATATAGATGGGAGGCCAAAGCCTAGGGGAGGGAGGAGGAGAGCTCCATGGCCTACTGGTAGTGTTTCATATGTTAGAGGAAATATTAGGGAGAGAACCTCTTAATGGTGAAAGGGTAAAAATGGTAATCTTGGCCTCATTAAAAATCCACATGTTTATTGCATGGTTTGGAGAACTGTGTTCCAACCATGCAGTGCTCACAGTCCAAGGGTCAGACACCTCACATGGTCTGGACGAACAGTTTGAAAATACATTTGGCCAACGTGCGGGTGACCCTTAGTACCTACACCACCATGAATGATTAACTATAAGAGGATTCATGGTAAAAAGACCATTCCCCTTTGTAAATAGGCCACACAGTTTTGGCCGAACGGTTAGACAAACCATGTTCCAAACATGCACCTTGGCCATCATTTCTAGAAAATGGGTTTTCGAAGCTTGATGCTCCCAAAAACCATTCAAACTCTCTAAAAACTTTAAAATACTTAAAAACAATCCAAAATAAATTCCTTGAAGTAGTAAAAATATCATAATTAGGTTCCCAAGACTAGGACTCATATTGGTCTAACCACCAATAGAAAAATTCAAAAAGGTTGAGAAAATTCCAACCCACTCAAAAAACCTAGACATTACACAATACTATACCAAATTTTATTTTACATCTAAAAAATGTAAAAGATTATAATAAGAAACTAATAAAAACAATAAATGAAATATTATTATCTTTATTTACTCAAATTAATCACAAATTCTAATAGAAAGAGAGCTTTACTAAAAACCAAGTTTTATAAGGTTTGAAAAAAAGTTTCAAATTAAGAAAGGATAAAAAATATTGCACAAGTTTAATTAAAATTCCCTTTAAAATATCAAAAAATTTATATAAGGCCTGAGAAAAAATTCTTCATTGTAGGTTGATCGATGATTACTAACTATTCCGGCTTTATACATGAATATTGTAGACTAAAATTCAAACTGAGGATGGGTTTAGAGTTATCTCACCCTCACAAGATTGTGATCCTTTATCCCAGACATTGTAGTTTGTGTCACCTATGAAAAAAGAGGCATGATGACACTAAATCATCCTCACCATCCTCCAAATTATCATCATTAGTCCACTTAGGGTTCTGAATTTAATGGATGAAATTAAACACGAGGGTCACACTCATTGTGGGAAAAAATGAAATCCAATTATAATTCTTTATTTATGATATATAATATATATTTTTGATATTTTTTCTTAATTATGAATTTATATGGTATAAAAATAGAAAGAATGGAAAATAAATCAATAAAAACCCTTTAATTTATGAAATATGAATAAAAAATACCAGACTAAATATTTAATTACCATTTATTAATACGATGAAAGTAAAAAAGAGAAATATCCCAGAAATTTTTGAATCCTTTCTATTTTACCTATTTTCTTAAAATATTCTATGCCACTACTTGATCATAAATTGAGATGCTCTAGAACTTCATCCTAAGATTAACATGTATACCTATTTTACCATATTTTTTTATAGAAAATATGGTAAAAAATATTATTATTATTCATTTTTTAGGATATAAGGGAATTTTTATCTTAAATTAGTTGAATACTAATTATTTATATTCTTCTAATTATTCACAAGATAATATATAAATAAAAAATAATATAATTTCTTAGATATTTTTATTTAATTGAATAAAATAATAAATAGAATTGAGCCAATAAGGAATGATAATATTGACTAAATATTTCATTAGAAGAATCATTATATAATTTAGATGTAATCATTTTGATTGAAAATTTAGAATAATGGAAATAATGGGACCTATGAGGACAATTTTTTTTGAAAAAAATGATTCATTGGGAAAGATGACATAAAAAACTAAGAAGAATTTATTTATTGAAAATGATCCATTAATAATTCTCAAAATAGTTGATCACATTTTATAATTAGTTTTAGAAAACAAATGGTAGGCATGTTCCTAGTATATCTTGAAAATTCACTCAAAGGGTTTACACCTCCTACCATAACTAAAAACAAGAATTTACATTTAAAAAAAATCAATAAATCATACACCAACAGGTATAAATAGCTAATATTAACCATTATAAAGGATTCCATAACCAAATAATTTTATTAATTAAATATTATAACCAAAGAAGAATAAACCCCCATAAAATCATAGGTGAACAATTCCAAAAATAAACCCAAGAGTATAACAGCCTCAAGCCCCTATTAAATTTATCCTAATATACTTCAATTTAATTATAAAATCACAAAATCTCCAAGATACATCACACTTTAATCACCTCAGATAAAAAAATGATAAAAAAAGTAAAAAACTCATAAGAACCTTCTATGGATAAGAGAATAGGAATCTCTAAGTTAATATGTGATTTCCCCCTGATTTGGTGAAATCACACCATTAAATGCTTACCCAAGATAAAAATAAATAGAGGGGATTAATGTAAGAGAATAGGGAAGTATTACTTTCAAATTGGAATAAAGAACATCATTATATCACCATATAATCATGAAGTTAAATAAAAATGAGAGGAGGAATAGGAGGATAACTAAAAGGGGCTCTCAGCTGAAAAAAATAAATGGGGTTTGAAAAGTTCCCTAAAGGGGTTAAAATAATTAGATTCAAATGTCCAAATCCCCTTTTATTTTTACAAAATAGGACCAAAGGCCATTAGGTACTCGTTATAGGTCCACCATGTAGTTGGTTTAGGATATATCCCACCAAGTACATGATTCCACCTACTGTTCAAAACCATAGGTGGTACCACCTTAGGAATACACCCAAACTCCAAAACCTCATAAAAAACCTCAAAAAATGCCCAAAACACCTAAGGATTCATCCTCAAAACCCAAAATTAAATATGAATCTCAAAATAAAAGATTAAATCTCATCAAAAATCCAAAATTTTAAAATGAACAATGTTTTCAACACTTAATTCCAAATATTAATTCCAAATTTTACATTTAACTCATCTATCAAGGAACAGGTTTTACAATATACTCACTACCATTCTCGAAAATTTGAACTGATCATTCATTCAAAACAAGATTACATAACTTAAATCCATAAGTCAAGGAAATTTATAATACATACACCAAATAATATACCATAAACATGATATATAACTTCCAAATTAAAATAAAATCACTGAAAGATACATAATCCTATTATCTAGATGGAACACCAACTTCTTGGACACCAATATATATAATAAACCATTATTACATATCCAATGTGTAATCCCATGATCCAAAAAAACCCACTAGAAATAAGGATGTTATAACACATAAAATATAACCTTACTATAAATCACTAATACACATTCTAAGAATTTATAAAAGATCCGATGTAGAATCACCAAAATCAACAAAAACCCCTATACCAAAAAATTATAATATAAAAAGGAATACTAAAATTCATGTAATCATCCAAAAATATTCCATTAAACTACCACTAGTATTGTAGAGATCAACACCATAATAATTACCTATAATTTATATATTCTTATCCTACCATAAAATTCTAGTTTTCCAAAAATAGTTTTGTTTCAAAATAGTTTCTATAAATATATATTCTTATTTTTAGAATCAAAAGTAAATTAAATTTTAAAATTTAAATATTTTTTAAATTTTTACTCATATTACACTTCCAATTAAAATAAACACTTCCTAATATTTAGAATATTTTAAGAAATCCATAGAGAATCAATTTTATATTTAAAAAAAAATATAAAATCCATTTTCAAAATAAAAAGTTTTATAAAACTAGCTCATTTATCAAAAATTTCTTAAAAAAACACTCCATCAGTGTCTAATTTATAGATACATAAACATTTCAAAACATCCTTTACTTTTCAATTTTTTTTATTTAAAATAAAATTTATAAAAAAGTTCCATACCTTAGAGACCATAATAGGTTACTTAAAAATGCTCATAAATTAAAATAAATATTCTGCATAAACATTTCATGGAAATAATACATGTCATGATCAATAGAACAAATCATGAAAATTTATATAATGATTTTTTAGGAATAAAATAAGTAATATATTCATCAGAAAATCAGAATGTTGGGATTAGGTTCCATGACCGGGAGTAGAATACTAAACCAAATACAATGAAAACACTCAAAAATACAAATTACCTATCAACTATAAAATACATTTTTCAATAGATAGTTGGAATCAATCATGATAATTCATATATGTGTTTAAATTTAATTAATTAGATTACACCTGAAAAGGTATTCAAGAAAATTTTGATTTCTTAGTTAGTTGTTATTTAATTAATTAAGTCCACTCACATACATGAAAACAATAGAAATTAAATTCATATATTTTAATATGAAACTAGAATATATGATGCATGAAATGATTCAATGAGTGACTTTTAGACATGATATATACTCACTTTTATGATTTTTCTCAAATTACACTTTGAGATACTTAGAAAAGTGACTAAACTAAAATTATTGTGATAAGACTAAACAACTGGACACCCCTTATAAACTTTGTATTCCACCATAATTATTTTGTACATACATATTTATGCACCACTCCTTGAGTCTTGATTATTCTATCTCCTTTATATGAATATAAAATCCCAAAAAACACTTAAAATCCACTTTGATACCACTTGTATTAACCCTAACCTCAGATAATTTAAAAATACCTAAATTAGGCCATTACTAACCCCAAGAGCATTCTATAATCCCCAACAGTTGACAACTAGCACCATGGATTTTAACCTATTAATGGGAGACATTTTACCCACTTTAATTTATATAATAAGTCACAACTAGATTCTACCAGAAGGTTGGTGTGACTCAACCATATATTACACATTTCCTAAGACAAATAGGAAATATTATCTTCTATAATATAAACATAAGACAAAATCAATGACAACATAACTATATAAATGCAATAAAAAAGACCAGTATATATGAAAATACCCTAGAAAAGTAATGTATAACCAAACAAGAACAATATAACTAAATATAATAAGCAATGTGACAATACTGATCCTACCAGATATGGCCTTCCACTCTTACACCTCATGGAAAAAATATAGGTGAACCTATACTGACTTCCAAGGCATGCACGCCACATATAATAGCTTCCTATATGCCATCTCATACCTGAAATGTGGCAAGTAAATATTCATGTCCATTGGAATGTATGTGTAGGGTGTGAGAATATACATACTCAATATGGAACCACCAATAGTGCCTCAACACACTAGTTAATAAATAGGTACATTCATGAACATGTATACTCATTTATATACACATATATACAAAATGTTTTTTACAAGAAGTCATTGGTAAAACATATAAATGTTAGAAAACAAGTATCTGATAAATGAATAATAACTATAATAAGTAACTCCCCATAACAGGAGTGTAAATACATTTATATACCTACATAGAACCTCAAATCGGTATCGAGGATGCAATATCAGTGCACTCCTAAGCTATTGATGGAGGAAACACATGTATATATATTACCCCCACATGTGTGTTAATTTGACCAATTTAGGACCATAATAACCCATCCCCATGGAAATTTAAATGTGTATACATAGTATGGGAAATATTTTACCCCATCACATTAGGAATAGTGGAAGGGGTGTACTAAATCTAGGGGTTTGTAGGCCCATACCATTCATATTTCTCTATGTAATCTTTACTTGCTTATAGTTTATATAATAGAATTAAAATCCTTCTTACATACTCATTAACTATCAATGTAGTATTTGTGATCAAGAAAACAATACCAACCATATCAACCAATTTACTTGAAATAATAAGGCAATAACTAATCTACTTATTAAAGAAATATCCATGATCAGTATAAATTCAATAAATATCATATATAATGAGAACATACTAAAAAATTATTCCATGGAGGAATTATAATATTTAAATAACTAAACTTTATATCATTAAGTTAGTCATGGAAAAATCCATGTCATAAATACTACTTTAAGTCATTTTAATATAAATTACCAAAAAACTAAAGGTAAGACATAAGTAACCACCCAAGTCTTACAAATTATGATCCAAATAAGAAATTAGTTATGGAATATGAAATAACTAGTCTATAGTAAAAGTAAAGATCTTTTCAAAATATTATTTTCATATTTAAAAATTACTTTAAATAAAAAAATTATTTAATGAAAATAGCTTATTACAAATGAATATTTTACACTATTCACTTTTACCATATAATAAGAAGTTTACTTAGTTTTATTTAAAGTATAAAATTTTATTAAAACATTTTAAAGGATAAGTTTTAGAAAAGATGTATTTTCATGAGGTAAAATTATGGGTTATAATCATAATATAAATCCAAAAATCATCATACCACTTTGAAAAATTAGTAATTTAAAATTTTTAACTTTTATATTTTATTTAGGCACTAATCCAGTTATAGAAACTAAATCTGTTTAATAATAATGTCATTCATTTTCACTTAAATTAACAAATATGTTATATATTCAATGATGAAAATTATTTACCAAGGTTATCTATAGATCACTGAATTATAACTCATGTCGGTTAAAATGGAAATAAATGATCTCCTTTGAAGAAATAAAGAGAATAATAGAGAATTATCTAAAAAACATAGTCCAACTACTTAATATTTTAATTTTAACGGCACTTCACATATATTATAATTATTTAAGAAGGAAAATATTAATCTCAAATCAAATAAAAAATATCTATAAATAAAGAAACCATGGAATGTTTTCAATCTAAAAAACACTTAAAACTAAATAAATGAAACATGCATATCTAAATTTATAGAAAAAGTCAAGTATAACATCTGGTATAAATAAAATTAAACCTAAACAATCCAGTCTTTACAAAATTTGTTTTTAAATATAATAAAATATGTATGATTACATTAAGAAACTAGTATAAATAGGATTTTAAATTTTCTTAACTTGATTTAATCAAATTAAACAATGACTTGAATGGAAAGAGATATTTACTTAAAAAAATTCATACGGTCTTAAAATAAGGTTTTAAATTAAACAAGTGTAAGAAAACCGTTACATTGGTTCAATTAAATCTCCCATTAAAAACTCATAACATGTTATATAATGATGTCAGTTTCTTAAAACTCACTATAATTAGTGATGGAAATTGATAGTTTCTTTATTTGGCGATGGTGAAGATGGAGACCCATCCTACTTCAATAGGAGAGGGGACTTGGCCCTTAGATTGTGGTAATACATGTCAGGATCCCAGGAAGAAGGGTGGTGCTTTCATTTTTTTTATTTTTTGAGTGATTCTAAAAGTTCCCCAAAATTTAGTTTTCATTAAAGGGATCTGAGGTCCTCCATGTCCATCCAGTGGTCCCAATCACTATTTAGGAGTTCTACGTGGCTTTATTTCTACTTAACATGACCCTAGTGTATAGGTTTGTGGGGTGAAGGTTTCCTGTAAATATATTTGAAAAATTCATGGATGATGAATGGGGTTTAAGGAAACAAGAAATAATCAGGCTTTTAGGACCATGAATATCCTTATATTCTTTATATATGAGGATGATCTTGTGGGATCTTAGTTCAAAATTGGTATACATGTTCAAGGATTTCGATTCCATATTCTTCATTGGTCAATCAACCTCCACATGAATTTAGACCCATCCACCTTGGTGATTTTGGTCCAACTTCCTATACTTCCTTTTACCTTCTATAACTGTCTCTCCTTTAGTCTATAATTAATTGCTTTTGTTACTTTTCTTGTAAAAAAATAGATCTCCTACTTTAAAATATCCCATATTCATGTATCTGTGTTTCAATGTACCTATCAGGGGACCATATGGAAGTGGTATGGATTGGGGTTGATGGTGAATATATTTACTTTTAACTAATTCAACACAAATTATATGTATACCTCTACCATTATTTCTATGGGTAAGGCCACCATCAAGAAGATTATTGATAAAGGTCCCTGAGTGTTCAGTAGGATGGAAATTCTCAACATATCAATAGTAAGAAAATGAATCAATTAGATGATTCTTCCTAAGTGAGTAGGTCAAGGTTCATTACTCTTTCCCACATTATATTTCCATAAACCTTTTCTATTTGGATGGGGTTGAGGTCAAATAAGAAGAAAATATTAATAGTTTAATAATCCCAAAGATGATGTAAGAATCACCCCCTCTGATAGATTCTATTTCACATGGTGGTGTCACTTCATCACCCTCTATTCATCATAGAAAATATCTTCTTATATATATATATGTAGTATTTACATCCATGGGAGTATAAAATTTAAAATTTTCTGACCAAATTCTAGGTTATAGGAGGATACATATAATAAAATTTAGACGAATCTTATCAATGGAGGAAAAACAAATCTAAATAAATACACCTATCCTTTGATGTCTTAAGTTTTCTATTGGGTTCAAGATGATTTATGTTTAAATGCCTTAAATCTAGTGGAAAAATATGAAAGTGGGCTTGAGTTATCCTCTATTTATAGAATATACTTGAAATCTATTAAAGGTTTGGTTGATCAAAAACCACTATGTTAGGTATACCATTCAATATTTATTCTATCCAATCACTATGAGATTTTGAATGTGGTTTATTAGGATAGAGAGAATGGGAGATAATAGAGAGTGGATCCTAGGAGTAATAAATACCATGTTTGGTCTTCTACTTCAGAGCTTTTCTATCACTGTATATAAGAGTTAATAGAATCCTTAGAATATTGACCAAATGGTGAGTCACATTCTTCATATGAATATGAAAGGAGATTTTGGAAAAATAGTTAGCGCATAAAGGTCTAGAAAAGAATAAAGGAAATAAATATCTTATGTCTATGATTATTTTCTAGTTTCCAAGGAAGAGGGAAATAAGGGGGTCTCCTCTCCCAAGATGTGGAAAAACCCCATGATTTATAAATATAATTCCTCTATAAAAAACCCCATAGATACAATGCATAAAGGGAAGTTTTCTATTTTCAAGGAGCTTGGGATTTCAACTACAGAGGGTTCTAAGAAGGCAACCAATTTTAAGGCATTGGGTGGGCCTTTGGAAGGACAAACTTAAGAAGAGTTTATTCCATCTAATTTGTCAAAGAAAATTAAGGATGTATATGAAGGATTATATATGAACCTAGAGAGATAACACAAGAAGAAAAAGGTTTATAAAGTTGATCTATCCCCAAAAAAGTAGGGCAATATGAAGGAGTTGTAGGTCCCTCAAGGCCTAGATGAAACTAGTATTCTTTGGTTTCTCTATCATCTTGAATAGAATTTTTTAGAGGTGTATTTTACTTATTTTATAGTTGATCAATTTTTTTAGTCTCATAATTTTTATTTAGATCTATAAAAGGACTACTTCATCTCCATCCTACACTTGAAATAAAAGGTCTGTTTTGAAAGTATTGGTCTGTCCTAGGATTGATCACTATCAATAAATACTAAAGTGTTAATAAGAATACATGTACTTTTGATGCCTATTTTTTGGTTTCATGTTTCATATGAATAAAAATTGAATATTTTATTCATCTCAACCCTAATAATTATTTAAAATATCATTATGGAAGTATCTAACCTAAGGACCACAAATTCTAGTGAGTTTAATTTTTTAAATTTGGGGCTTGATAGTTCTTTGAGGAGTGTATAATTCGTTTGAAGGGAAGGTCTATTTTTTTACTTCTATAGTGAGGGTTTTTTTATGATTCATATTATATTCCAACGGGTTTACCTTTAAGTGTTGAATCTGGTTTATTATTTAGATAATAAAAATTTATAATGTTTGTTCAAAATTTTGATTATAGAAAAGATGATTTCATTTTCGTTGATTATGAGGGTTCCCACTAAACCTATAAAAGTAATATTTTAGAAAATAAATTATTAAATGATTAGTAAAATTCTAAAAATATTTTATCACATTTTATTATTAATTTTTAGAAACAATTGGAAAAAATATTATAGGATTAGTTTGAAAATTAATCAAAAGGGTTGAGAGCACTTACCATAACCATAAGAAAAAAATTAACATTTACAATAATATTGAAATGATACTACAACTATTAATAATATCTCCTATTAGACATTATAAAAGATCATAATTATTTTAAAAATATAACTAAATAAGACTAAACCAAAAAGAAAACCCAGGTGAACAACTCAAAAACTAATATCAGGAGTATAATAGCCTTAATACCCAATTAACTTCACCCAAACATCCTTTAATTTCACACTAAAATTACAAAATACCTAAGATAAATCAAAACTCAATCATATCAAATCCAAATAGTGATAAATAGAAGATAGAAAACCAATAATAACTTCCTTTAGACAATATTAGGGAAATATTTAAGTTAATATTTGATTTCACCATGATTTGGTGAAATCAAAAACTAAAATTGTTTTCCAATATTGAAGGAAATTGAATATAAGAGAGGAATATATGGTGGGAATAGAATAGCAAAGGATTAATTTAGATTTATAATTAATAATATCAACGTATAATCCTAGATTCATGAATAAAAATAAGTAAGAGAGGGGGAATGGAAGGATCCCTATGAGGGAATATATTATAGAAAATGAAATGGAGTTCAAATAGATCCATAAAGGGGTTTAATGATTAGGAATAAAAAGTCAAAAAATATCATTTAATTTAAAAAATAGGATCTTAGGCCACTGAGTACCCATTATAGGGCCACTCGATACTTGGTGGTTCCTTCAGAACCACCCTACACTACTTGGACTCTCCACATAGTCGATATATCCCACCAAGTACCTGGTGCCACCTAATAATTTAAAAAATAGGTGGTACCACCTCTAGACCACACCAAAACTCTCAAATATCATATAAAATCCTCCAACTATTCCTAAAAAACCTAAAGTTTATTCCTCTAACCCAAAAATTCAAATTTTAATCGAAAAATGAAATAAAAACTCTCATCTTTAATCCAAAATTTTAAAAATAGCAATGTTTTCATCACTTAATTCCTAATATTTAATCAAAATTTCACATTTAATTCATCTAATCAAACATAAATCAATAAATTTCTGTTATAGTGGATTTTAATAAGAATAAGTAGGGTTTAAAATTAAGTGAGATTATTGGTAGAACCAATTAGAACCACGAATTAATTTCTATATATGGTTGGGATGATTTTAGGGGCACATAATAGATGAGTTGGGATTTGAGTTGTTTCTTGGATAACTAAGGAAACCCTGATGGGGGTTTGTGGGTGAGATACATTGATTGAGGCCTTGTTAGTCCTAGTGTAGGATGATGATTGATCTACCTAGGGTTTATGGGATAAATGATTATCCAGTGATTGGTTTTATTTAGGATATCAAGTATGGGATTGGTGAGTTGTGTCCCGAGGTTCTTTTTGTATCCTAATAAGTGACCTATGATATGATGTGATGTGGATTTATACTCAGGATAGGGGGAATAGTACAATACTATTTACCCTATTGCATGGATGGTTATTATGACCAGGGATATGGATATATGCTAATGCATCCCATAATGTTTACTGATACTCATGTAAGGGGGAACAATACAGATTAGTATATCCCTATTGTGTGGATATTTACTATGGATAAAAGGGTGACAATATTATAAGGTGAATTAGGGTGTAGATTATAGATAAGGGATGAAATGTGTCTCATGAAACACTGTAATATATATATTACCATAATTGGTGTGGTTCATTAACATTGTTAAAAGCAGGTAATAAGTCATTTTTTGGGTTCTGTAATGAGTGTTATTTCTTTTGAAACTAGATTGTGCATTCCTTCACATATATAAATTTTGGTATATTATAGGGGCCCTATTGGTGGTTCATTATTTATTTTTATACTCACACCTTGAATGTGAACATCGGTGGAAGTGAAAGAATCATGATTAGTTATATATGTAAGGGAAAAGTCTAAATAAATGGTGGTTAAGCTAGTGTATCTTGAAAAATAGGTAGTGGTAGTGTTGAGGCAAGTCCTTGTACTTTTATAGTGGATTATCCTTAAATTTTTATTCTTTTATTTTAATGTTTATATGATTGAATGTTTTGATGGAAATACTTTTGATATATGATTTGTATGTTATAAAATGGGTTACTTTATGTTATTTCATAGTGATATATCATTGATATGGTTAGATTTACACCATGATTCTACAATTATACTATGGTGTATGTTTTATAGTTGTTTTTATTCTAATATTATTGATAGATATGATATTTTCATCATATTCTCCCAAATGTATGGATCAATAATGTGTTTCTAGTCGACATCCTATAGAGTACAAAGAAGCATGTTTGGGGTGTTGTGGTTTTTTGACTTAGGCTAATTGATGAGTAAACTAGGACAATACATTAAAAAATGGAATCATAGTTCCTATTTTAATTTATTTATTTACTTATTTGGGGATATTATATGAATATAGGTTGGGAAAGACTTAGGATAGAAGCAAAACTTGTGCTAGGTACACACCTGTATGGTAAAAGTCCAAGTTACCAGAGTTATGTGATATGATTTTATTAGTTTTCTATTGTAATTGATATATTTTTATAATGTATAATATTTATGATTATGGTTTATTAATATTCTATGAGACCAATATAGAAAGAGTGTGTGTATACATAAATAATAATTTACACAAAGGTTTACATTGTATGTGTATAACTATGTGTAACTAGAGAAGAAATTGGGAAAATGGGTTTTATTTAATTAAAAGCCAAAAATAAAATATTTTATGTTTATTCAAATAACTTATTGGGATAAAGTAAATTATTTGAACCCATGTTGAAGTTATTTAGGTGTTTTTTCATTTTATTATGATAATTATATTTATATTTACATGTAGCATAGATGAGAACTATAGATTTGGTGATAAGAGAACCCTTGGGTAGGTAACGAGAATGTGGATTTTATTTCTTGTGGATGAGAATAATAATATACATGATTGATTTGTAGGATGTGACTAACATGCATGAGATGTATGATCATTTAGTTAGGCATGTGAGTCTAGTGATAATGGGATATGACTCATGATGACATGGGTCGAGCATATAATTAGGGAAGTATGAGAGAGTATTCATTCTTTTATTTAAATTTGGTTAATATAAATGATTTTTATGGATAGTATTATGAAAAATTGTTCTAACAATGGAAAATATGTCACCATGATGACATCCAATAGTGTTCCAGGAGGGAAGAGTTAATAACACTCCAATAACATCTCGTAGTACATAGGGTGATGATCCTATCAAGCCCATATTATTTAGGATTGTATAAGTTGTAAAGATAGAGGATTATATAGGGATGAGGAAATGATAACAGATCTCACCAAATAAATTAATATGAATCACCCAATTATCTTATAAAGTGATAATGGAAAACAAGGAATGGAGGATTTTATCGAGAGGACACAATCTACATTTGAGTTAGTTTATAACATAAAGTAGAGGAAGGTGAATGCAAACACATTTATGCTATAAGGTTTGATGAGGTAATGGGGGAGTTTCTTAGTGAGGAATAAGAACCATGAGGTCCTAACATGAGAGACATTCTAGACCTACATCATTGATAAGTTCTTATAAGATACCCTAAATATAAATAGGGATCACAAATCTAGGGATCTCTAGTAAAGAGATACTTTAGTAACAAATTATCTGAGTCAATTCTTGTAGTTTTTTGTTTTCCACTGATTCTAGGATGAAATAGAGTCCATAGGGCCTATCATTTTGTGATTGTCTTATATTGAACCATTCAGATCTATGTGATATTTTTTTATCCTAATGATATATTCAATGGTAGTGTTTAAGGCCCTTATTGATAAAAAAGTACTTTAGGATAAAAAATACAGTGTATATTTTATCCCTTTGGAGGCTATAGGAGTGGGTCTTCTAGTGAAGGGAAGATGAGATTTGATGATATGTTCAAGGGAATGCAGAGTCAGGGTACCGGTTCATCACATCCTCCTTGATGGAGAAACCCTATAGAATGATTTATATGAGGATTTGCATGGAACTTATGATCAATGTTTCCCAGTTCCCTAAAAAAGTATCTCACTTATGTGATATGAGACACCTACAATGCTACTATAGGAGGGAGGTTTGCAAAAGAAGTTGATGGGGGCTTAGTGAAGATATATAATTTTTTTGAGTTAATTCCCTAGAACTAATGAACTTTTTAATTTAATTTACCAAAATATATGAAAATATTATGTATCATATAATTAATGTTATTTTTATTAACATTATTTTGATAATTTCCTTGGAATATTTGTTGCATAAAATGGTTATATGTAGTTCCACACTATAATGAGATCCTACAGATACTATAATAATATTCTTAAGTAAATATTTCCTATGGTCAAGGTGCATCTATCTTTCAAGATGAGAATTATGTTTGAATATCATGTGCTAGGGCATCCAAATCATTGACACATTTTCTTATAAAGTTCACAATTAATGGTCTCCATGAAAGGGATGTTGTAAGGAAAAACCATTTAATATAAATTCAACTTATTTTATGAATTTTTGGATATTCTTATCTGTATACATGTGTAATAGTCCTTATACTTGAGGTCATTATCAATGTATATTAAGAATCCTATACTTATATGTATTGATGAAAACCGTGACAACAAATTCTCATAGTGGGGTAGTATGAATTAGGTGCATCATAAGTGATATGACATTAATTTAATGGCCAAGACATAATTTATCTATTCCAAAATAGTGGAGAAGATATCTCTGGCCCATTGATTGAAATGGATGTTTCTAGTACATATCCATGACCATGGTAGTTTACATAAAAGTTTGTTTCAAAAAGTCAAATAATTATAAATAATAAAATAGGGTGATGAGACAAGTATGAACCACGCTTAATGAGATATCTATTGATAAAAGTATTATATTAAATAGTAGCATTCAAATTTAGGTTTTTGTAGCTTTCACACTAAATAATTTCTGTATACATTTCTTGACATGTTTTTAGATTCCAATTTTTGAATTTAGGTAAGTTCACCTATTTTCATATGAAAAAGAAGACTAGATGGTCACACACTAAGTTTATCCATAATCTCATTAAATTATAATAAATTTAATTTGAAGAATAAATTTATTCCATAGTTTATGTAACAGTACTTATTCAATTTAATGTTGATCGTATGAATTCAATCACAAGATATTCAAGTTTAGAATATGTGAGTTTAATTTTATCTATTGTTTAATTATTCATAAGGGAATACGTATATATTTATTTATTTATGTGTTTAATTAATATAATAAAATATTATTTTATTTATGTTGATAAATATTAAAATAAATATGTATCGACAAGTTTAGTGAATATAATATTTTATGAGAGGATATAGATCAAGTTTAATGATCCAATGGAAATGATATATTTTATTTAATATCATTTAAATAAATATTAATTTATTTATTCAAGGATTAAAATTAGAATAAATACATGTCATGGGATATAATAAAAATACTATTATTATACCAAATGTGTAGAATTACTTAGAATAAATAATTAGATAAGGTATTTTATGAAATTATCATTATTTAAATGTAATTATATATACCTAAACATATAATTTTTCATGTAGGATGTGTGACATAATAAAGACCAAAAATATAATTCTCCCAATACATAAAGATAAATTTTCCTCCCTCCCCATTAATAAATTAAAGAGAATAATTTATTCCTTGTTTCAATCGATGATGAATGACTTGGAATAACTGAATCTTCTATGATAGAACCTAAAATATCAAGAATGACATTGAATACTCATGGAGAACATTTGGATATTTTTAGTGGAACACTATCTTGGATTATCTATCACAATGGTTACTCGATAAATATGAAGATGGAATTTGATTAAGGATATTACCATAGAATAAGTAATTACTAATTTTAATAAATTATAAATTAAATATTCATGATAAATCTATGATATTATGGGGATAATTCATCTAGTTATTTGGATTATCCATTGATTCCAATGAAAAAGGGTATTTGACTAATGCTTCCACTACACCTTATAACATTCAAGTGGAATCATGGTGGTCACATTATAATTTATAATTTTTTATAATTTGTTTGATCAATTTAATGTGTTATTTTTTTAGTATTATTCTTCAAATTTTTATTCTGAGTCCAACAGTCCCGATGAAGTGTTAATTTTACATAGTATGGATAAGAACCATAAAAAAATGCACAAATTACACTCAAAGAAACCATATAGAGTAATAGAGGTGATTGGTTTCATGACACTATTACATGTAATGTAATGTAAAAGAACACAATGTGAAATTGGGTTTTCTTTACATAAGTTACACATCAATTAAATTTCAACACATCATATGGATCAATACACTATTTCATTACATGTTGTTTATTAACTACTAGTGAAGAATGTGGGTTGAAAGGAACTTGTCTACATGAAAATAGTTTGTACATGTTGTGAAAATCTGTATAAGATACACACAAACTAAATTATGGTGCATCATGTGAGTCAATATATGATATCATTACATGCCATGTATTGACTACCTACATGGAGTGCAACATGACATAGAGTACATGACACGTATGTGACATGTTTCAGTCCATACCAGCTACACACCAAGTGATATTTGGAATATTTTATGGGTCAAAAATTTGTGTAATTACTCACCATATATTGATTTCTAATACATGATGTGTCACTATCCATTACAGACAATGTAATTCACACTCATTTCTGTGGTACATTCCACACACATTATAGGCATGACATGTGTTTATACATGTTGTGAATACAACACGGTATAACCATATGGAACAGTATGATATGTATGTCTCAATAGCTATGTCTAGTTACATGCAATGAAATACATAGTAAATGGCATGGAAATAATGTGATATATTAATTTCTAGAAATTATATTTTAATATTATTTTAGAAATACACACTTTGTGGCAAAAAGTAAACAATGTGTAATTAATTATTTTAAATTTAAAAATTAAATTAAATAAATCTATTTAACAATAATTAATGGGATTCTTAAAATGTCTCAAGGACCAAAAGATTGGTCATATTTGAGATAAGCTATTAATTTATTGATTTATTAATTTATTAATTTAAGTCAATTTATCTTAATTTTAATGATTAGTAATGAATGATAACAATTCTAAATTTTACTCTCATGAAATGTTGTGAATGATCATAATCTTCGAATGACCTGTGATGTATTGGATTTATTTATCTAATTTAATTATTATTACATGGTAATTATTATTAAATTAAATATGATGGTATGTGAATCATCCCTCGCTCCTCTATTATGCATATTCTTGTGTGTCCCTGAATTATCTTATGTAACCCTAAACCCCTAGTTCATCTCACCCATATGTGACTATATATTTATAAAGGGTAAATCTCCCACATAGAGAAGATGATTCAGTACTTGAGTCGAGATGGATCAAAATATAGGGATACATAAGAGAATAGTGGAATACTGTAACTCAAACCATGATAATACTCAAGGAGTTATTTCACTTAGGGGTTAAGGTTAGTTTATCACATATCGATAAACCAAATAGTATATAAAAGTTCATGATCATTTTATTTATTCATTTTATTTTATAAATGAATAATTAATTATTTATTTATTCAATAAATGGTTTATTTAGATGATTAAACATGATAACTTGTTATAAATAAATTATAAATCACGATAAAATGAAATAAAATAATGCGTAAAAGTTTACTTTTTATAATATAGTTACTTGTGTAAGTTATATACATATTAATTAACAAAGGGTAAAATATGATAACTTATACAGGTAAAATCCACATGCATAAATTGTTTTATCAGAAATGGTTAAAAATGATATAAGTCTAACATAAAATTAACAAGCATGTGAAGAATAAAATAAAGGATATTTATGAATAAGTTAATAGAATAACTCAACTTAAATATCAAGTTAACAAAACACATCCCATCACTTTAGTTGTAATATAACCATATTTAAAATCACTAGTCCTAATCTTTTTAGAGTACATAAAATTATTTGGGAGTTCTCCTGAAAGTCTTGGGTTAACTTAACCCAGTTAGAATCAAGAGAAGTTACCCTAGCATTCTTGGTTTAACTTACACGAAATTATTGATGAAATCTAAATATAAGATTTCAGGATTGGAGAGTCCATTCAATAGATCAAGGTGCTAAAAGTTAATATACTTGGTAAGAAAATCATACCTAAATACCAATGAGTAATTTTATAAAGATTATGTCTAGGTTATTAGAAAGTAAATATTTATCCTTTACTCTAGAATATATTAGAGACTAGATATTTCAAATCCAATGGCGAGGGTTGTTGATATTCGATAAAATAGTACGACACTTAATTAAATAATTAATTATGAAATTATAGTTAATATAGATAGTATACTAAAACTTATATTTTATTTATTAGTGATAATAGAAATTAAATTTACCATATCACTATCATTGAGTTTGATTTTGGGGAAAGTTAATCTTCTTACTGGTGATAAATTACAAGAATGGTATAGTTTCTTAAGCATCATACTTCACCAAAAGAAAAAGTTATATGTACTAAAGTCCCTTATTCTTGCTACAAATTCTAAAGAGGAAACTAAGGAAGAGAAAAACGTATTTTTGAAACACATGGATAAGGTATTAGATGTCTATAGCCTCATGTTATCATCCATGACTGGTGAGCTCCAGAAGTTCATGAAGATATGGATGATTTCACCTTGTTGTATTATCTATGTGATCTTTATCAGGATAAATCAAGATAAGAGAGGTATGAAATATCCAAGGAACTCTTTAAATGCACATTAATATGAGTCCCTATAAGACCAAATGTAGCCCAAATGATTGGATATATCAAGTGTATGAAGATTTTGGGATTTAAGTTGCACAAAGAGTTGGGCATCGATCTCATACTCTCCTCTCTTCATCCATGATTATCTAGTTTTATTGTAAATTTCTACATAAAGAATTTAGATAAGTCACTATTGGTTTTTTTAACATTGATTATCCAAGTGGATAGAGTCATAAAGCCTGATAATCCTCATCTTCTTATAGAAAACAAAAGGAAATACATAGAAAATAGGTCTGAGGTAAGCTCTTGAAAAAAAAATAAAAATTTCAAATTCCCTTCTATGAAGTGAATGGTCTAGAGGAAGAATAAAGAATGGAATATTGATTTTTTTTATTATGGTAATAAGGTAAACTAGTAGAATAACTGTACCTTAGTAAATAAGTAAGGGGAATCTTAATGTACATTAATTTTTGAGTAAAATTTATAAAAATTAGGTATTATAGACAATTTCTGGTTCTCATTTATATCTAAATATAATACCCAAATAGACATCCAAGATTAATAGAGGTGAGATTGATCTTCAAAAAACCAATGGAGAGATACTAGTTTTGTAGGATATAAGAGAATACCATCACACATTTCCATCTGGAATGATTTTAGTTTTTAAGAACTATTATTATGTGTCTAATGTAACCAAGAACATGATATTTAAGTATAGTTTAGACATGGAATATTTTATTTTCATGTTTTTAAATTAATTATGATAATTTTATAAATATTACATATGTTATGGTATAACATAGATGAATAATGGTCTTTACATAACATGATATGAAAATTATGTCTTTCTAATTGATAAAGAATCATGTTTAAATTAATCACAAGTTATGGAATCATTGATTATGTCTTATAAAAAAGAATAATTTTATGAAATTATGTCAAGAAGGATATTTAGACTCTTTTTTGTGATGAAAACCTTACATATATTCCATTATTTTCTACAAAGAAAAATGCCTAAACCAATTTTTAATAGAAAAATTAAAAAATAAACAAAGATTCAAGAATTAATTCAAATTGCAGTGTGTAGATCTTTTCCAGTAGATTATGGATGTGGAAAGTTATAATTAATTACTTTTAATAATGATTTTAAAAGATATGTTCATGTTTACCTAATGAGGTATATGGATAATTCCTTTGAGAAATATAAGGAATACAAGAATGAATTAGAGAATCATATTGGTATGAAGATAAAGAAGATTCAATTAAATAGAGGAGAGTAATATCATAACTAAGAGTTCATTAATTTTAAAAAAGAGTTTGAGATATTATCCCAACTTAATTATACTTATACACCATATTAGAATGGTTGTAGTGAAAACAGGAACCACACCTTATTAATCATGGTGAGATTGATAATGAGTCATGAAAAAAATTCAATTATCCTTTTGGGGAAATTCATAACAATTAGTGACATAAAAAATTACCTATGTTCCAAAAAAATTATAAAGTTGAATACCATATGAGTTATGGTATAATAAGAAATATTTTTTTCACATATACATGTGGAGGGATATAGATAATTTGTTATGGTAAATATTAATTTTTTTCTTGGAATCATAAAGTGTATATTTATAAGATATCCCAAATGTCAAGAGGATATTATCTTTATAATTCATTGTATAAAAATAAATCATGGAAATAAATTCCATATTTCTAGAAAATAAGAAAATATACAATGGAGATAGTGGGAGAATGATAGGTTTTAATGAAGTTGAGGATCGAGAT
This sequence comes from Viscum album, assembly GCA_963277665.1. Taxonomy (NCBI): domain Eukaryota; kingdom Viridiplantae; phylum Streptophyta; class Magnoliopsida; order Santalales; family Viscaceae; genus Viscum; species Viscum album. The sequence goes on along the minus strand of OY728147.1, from coordinate 1,810,564,263 downwards.
AAAAATTATTTGACACATTAATCAAAAATACCTAGTGGATGAAGTTGTTTTGGAGACACAATTGTTTTCCTAAAAATACTAAAGATATAAGAGAACTAGTGAGATATAGTTTTTATTGACACCACAGATTCTAAAATATTATTAGTTAACAATAATTAACATGTATCCTAAAACGCAGTAGTAAAAAACTCAAATGTTTGAAATCAGAAAGAAGATATGAATACTAATAAGGATTGCATGTTCCAAAATAATTTTTTAATTTTAGTATATCCTAAAATTGATCAAAATTACATGGTTGTAAATGTGTATTCAAGAATAAATTAGACATGGATGGTAAATTAATTACATATATGTCATGATTGGTTGCTAAATGTTTGAAGTAACATCCTAGAATAAACTATGATGAAAACCTTTCAATAAGTTCCACATTGAAATAAATTTGATTTTCTTTCTTTCCATATCATCTTCCATTTATTATGAAATTTATAAAATAGAATTTAAAACTTATTTCCTTAATATAAAACTTATTAAAGATATCCTTATGGCACAAATAGAAGGGTTCATTACACCAAAAATATGCCAATAAGGTATGCAAGTTGCATAGATCCATTTATGGGTTTTAATAAGTATAAAAATAATAGAATATTATTTTGATGAAGATATTAAATAATTTGGTTTTATTAAAATTGAATTAAATACCCATTTAAACAAAAGTTTTAGTAGAAGTGATATTTTTTCCTTATGATATATGATTATGATATATTGCCAATGCGAAACAATATACCCATCCTATAGTATGTTTAGACAGGTTGAATAAATTCTTATATATAAAAGAATTCAATTATATAGCCTATATTTTAGGGATAAAAATACATAAATATAGATCTAAGTGGATTCTTGGATGAAGTCAAGGTATATATATTGATAAGGTATTGAAAAGATATAATTTATAAACATCAAGGAGTGTATTATTTCTTATGTATGAGGGTATACTTATCCCCAAGAAAATGTATCCTCAAACACAATAAATAAGATAAATAATGATTATAATCCCTTAATAACGAGTAATTATATCTATCATGTATTCTATAATATATAATAGGCTTGATTTTTCCTATGCCTTGAGTATGGTAGGAAGATATTTAATAGACCCTGGTGAGCCACATTAGTTGTAACTCCCCAGGATTTTAAAAGAAAAAAATTATATTAGATAGAATTAAGGAAATGAAACACTAATTTTATCTTGTGTTACAATAAACACTCAATTTATCTTAAGATACACCCAATAATGAGTTTCTTCAATAGCTTGTGTTTCAAACAAGATCTAGTTTTACCGAACAACAATATACTTTTACTATTATTATTTAACATGATAACAATCACCTTGAAATTAGAATGAAGGGTATGGAAATGATTAAATAAATTATAAAAATATTTTTTAAACATGTATATATAATGAATTATTTGGGGTCTAATTAATTATAAATGAAAATAAAAAACTTTTGAAAATAAAAGGAAATCTTTTTCTGAAAAACTATTGAAATACACACAAGTGTGTTTTATACAAATAAAATAAAAAATAACTCTTTATGTATTATATTAATAAAATTTATATATATTATATTCAATATAATTTTTAACATTATTCCTTTCTATTTTCTATAAAATAGATAAAAATAAATCTAATTTTACACTTAAAAACTGCATTTCTTTCTCTAAAAAGCACTTTTGCCACCTTTTTATGGATCACTTATTTGAAAAATAATTTGTAAATTTTTTATAAATTTTATTTGAAAAAATAAACTTAGTTTTTGAATATTTTATACTAAAATTATCTTAGGGTGAATTTTTGGTATTTTTATGAAAAGTTTCAATTTTTGATGAATAGTGAAAAAATATTGAATTTTAATTGAAAACTATATTTTCACCCAAATTATTTATAAGGTTAAATTATATTTTGAATCTATTTTAAAGTAATAATAGTTAAATTATACATATATTAGTCAAATATAAGTCATTGAAATAATTTTTATATTTAATTTTGATATAAAAATAGTGTGAACTTTTAAACCTTTTCACTTAAAAAACCCACTTTCTCGTCATGTCTATGAGATTAATTTTAAATTAAATTAAATCAATTATTTGAATTGAATTTGGAAAAATGGATTTCATATTTGAAATCAGAATAATTTATATTATATAATAATTTGAAATTAAATTTTTACCAAAGTAATTTTTGAAAATAATTAGAATTAACTACAATGATTAAGGTAAAAAAAAGTTTACTTAGTTGTTAAACTTATAATATAAGTTATAAAAATGAATCAAAACTTATAAAACACCCATACTTTGGACATATTTAGACCATTATGACTTTTAGATCGAAATTTATGATTTTTTTGGAAACTTTTCCATGAAAGTGACCCATATAATACGTTAAGAAAAAAAATGTCAAAAAATGTATCTTTATTCCTTTTAATTTATATAAATCTTTGGGGATTGGGAAAAACCACATAGTTATGGTTATAAATAATATTTTGAAATATAAATAAATTTTTATCATAATAATTTATCTTTAACTTTTATTTATGATATAATTACATTAAATCTTTAAGAAACACCAACTCATGGGCTATTTAGTTAATAAATAAATAAAATAAATGATACTAAAAATATTAAAATTGAGGTAAATAAATTGAATTTTTGTGTTACATTATTTTTTAGATGAATATATCATGATAAAAAGCTATGAAATTAAAATATTTTAATTCCAATATTTTATTGATATTTTTTAAATTCAAATTATATAAATAATATCAAAATTGAAATTAATGTTATTTTATAATAAATGATATTTTATTAAATGATTTAAAATTATGAAAAATCACATATTATATAAAGTGTTTTTAAATGTTAATAAATATCAAATATGATCTATTGATATACCAATTTATCTTTTATAATGAATTTACTGACCCCTAAATAGTAAAAACATTGTTGGCACAATTAGGGTTAAAGTAGTGTTTTTATGTATTACACGCGCTTCTGTTAAAATTAATTTCCAACACACAAGAGATTTTTTTGTAAATTTTTTATAATATTTATAATAATTGGGTATAAATTTTATAATATGTATCACTTTAATTTTTTTTTAAAGTATAAATTACCTAGGTTATAAAACTTCTTACCATGGTAAAAAACGATAAAATTGAGTAAACTTAAAGACTAGGGGAAAAAAATGATAAAAATGATTTTATTTTTTGTATAGTGAAATTTTAGATCAAAAATAATTTCTCTCCAATACATTAGTTTTAAACTTTGGAAGCACATTAGTTAAGGTGTACCTTCTAATATTATACTTTTGAGTATTAACAAGAATGGCACTCCACTTCAACTATAAAAGGGAACTCTCTCTCCCCACTTCTTTACAAATCTCAAGAATTTTAGATCATCCAAAAACCAGATAAAGAACTTAAAAACTTCCCTCACCTCATAATATAATCCTTATTTTGGTAATAAAGTAAACCTTTCAAGTTTTTAGTATAAACCTAAAAAGGATACTTGAAGAATAGGTAATATTCTTCTAAAAGTGTTTTATTTAATTTCCTTCTCCAACTCCTCAAATTATTTTCATATAATGATTATACAATAAAATAAATATATTAAATATTCTAATATGTTTTTATCTTAAGGTTATGACCTAAAACCACAAACACTTCCATCAAATGGGATATGAAATCACCATTCGTATGTACGACATACTAGTGCCTCGCGATCAATGTCATTCATTTTTACATTACCACCTTTTAGGTTTGGGAATAATGATGTAAAGGGTATTAATATATGATATATATCATTTTAATTATGTAAATATTATTCTGAAATTATTATATAACAAAAACCTTTATACTTTCCATTTTGTGGGAATATGATAATGTCATCCGTGTGTACGACGGACAACCGCCTTGTGAAACAATGTGATTCGTTCAAGCATTATATGAAATATATATGGATGATTTTTACAAAAATATGTGATATATATGAAATAAATATATTACTATGATGATAATATATTTATATATCATTTACTTTTCTTTCCTTAAAAATAAAAATAAAATGGAAACATTGTTCATACGTACGTACGACTCATCGTCTCCATGAACGGTGTATTTGATTTCCTATCACTAAATTTTACGGAATAATATAAATAAATATATAATGAATATATATTATATTTATATCATGTTTTAAATTCTGTATATTATGATAAAATTATTTAATTAAGAGAAAAAATAACATGTCAAAACATATATGAAAAATAAAGCGGTTATTACCCGAAACGTAACTTTAACATAGAATTGTTAACAAATGGGAAATAAAAGGTCATAAGAAAATAATTTTTGATATTAAAAAATATTGATATGGTTATTTAATAAGATAATTACATGTTTAAAGTCACTATACATTATGTTAAATCACGTTCAACCAAAAGGAAGCGTGAGGTTAGAGTTTTTCTCATCTCACTTTTATTTCTATGAGATGTATGCCTTATTCACCACTTGTTTTTATTGTGTGGTGTATATATTTTCCATGAAGGTATTTTATGAATAGTATACATAAATTTATTGGGATTTTTATATCCATTTTATGATCTCTCTTTCATGGGGTTTACAATTTCAAAGTTACCATAGTGTTAAGGGATTTTTGTCTCAAATTGCCTTCCTTGAGACGTAAGTTCTGTTATACACCTACCTTCATTTATAAGGTGTATATTATGCCCCTTTTACATGTTATATAATTAATATCATTATTTTAAGGATATTATAAATGATATTAGTTCATGGGGATTGTGATTTAAAGTTTCCAAAGTGGTAAGAGTATTTTATTATAATCTCATCGTTTATTAGGATTGTATATGATTAAATCTGTAATGTTGAAATCTTATAATTATCATGAAATATATTCTAATATTGTTATCAATGATATTTTAAAGTAATTTTACTATTTTTATACGGTTGGGTACTTAAAATGTTTTATAAATTGTTTTTAAGATAATCCAACTTAAATTCTTTTTTTGGCCGAAATCTGTTTTCTTCGAAAATAATGTTTTCAAAATATGTTTTAAAAATGGTTTAAAAATTATTTTTCAAAGACAAAACAACATTTTACTCATTATTTTTAATGATATTTTAATGTTATTTACATTCATAAAAATCAATAAAACTTTTTTTTGCTTATCCTTCAATGGGGATATTCCCTATTGATACCATACACTCTCTTTATCTATATGGATTATATTTGTTTAAAAGAGATTGTTATGGAACCCATTTCTTTCTCACAGATTAATTATGTATCAAATAAATTTTCAAGGAACCCTTTTCTTTTTGATGGGTTAATCATTTTTCAAATAGATTATTATAGAACCCATTTCTTTTCCATAGGTTAATCATGCTTTGAAAAGAATAAAGGTTCTTTCAATAAGTTATGATAAAATGAATTCTCTATGTGATTTATTTTTGTGTTTCTAGGACTTTAAAAATTATGGGTGTGACCAAATAGCACTGTGTGATTCTATTATATATTTTAAAATGGAAACACCTAGATAACACTCCAATCCATTGGGTAATGATTATGTTCCCCAAATAATTATATTAGAACTTGGTCGTATGGTTATTCCAATTTGTAAGGGCTTTGTACGGGTTATATGAGATGATTTTCCAAGACCGATATTTTTTATCTATCCTTTCTATGGGGTTATGATGTTTCATTTGATAAATATTGATATCACATGGCTCATTATTATTATTTTTTATGAATATTTCCATTTTTAAATCCTTATGCCATGTTTTCATGTTTTATGATCCAAGAATTGATGGCTGTGAATATCCATATGTTATACTCATTCACTTTGATTATGTCATCATAACCTTATTCTATTCTTATTCTCATTGATGAGATTCAATTGTTAATGATTATTTTAACCTTACTGAACAATTGATCTCACCGTTCTTATGCTTCCCCTTCCCTAGGTTATAAATAAGGATGTTGAATGAATTATTTAAGGAAGTTATTTAATATAGATTATGATGAATTATTGTGAAATAATAAAAGATGGGTTAAATGGGAGAAATTTTCATTATATGACTTGGGTATTGTTTATGTATCAGTTTTTCTAATTATATAAAACTATAAACCTAATAGGTCCTTGAGAATGTAAGTGATCCATGTTTTACTTTTCATGTTGTAAGGTTTGGATGGAAAGATTTGGGTCACAATTATCAACATCATAACCAGAAATGTAAAGTTCATTATTCTAGCATAGGACATGGGAGTGCAAGTCTTGGGATATTATAGCCAGTATCAAAGGCCAGTTTAGATAAGTTTGTAGATTAGGATGTTATAATATGATAGTATATTATGATTTATGGATAAAATCATATGACTATAAGATTAAGGATGATCATATGTTCAAATTCATAGAAACCACTTTGAGGTTTTAAGTGATGAGATCTTAAAGTGATTAATAACATTTTAGGAGATGTTTTATTGGGTTGAATTTTATATAAAACATTGGTTTAATGTAAAATATTCCTTTACTTTTTGTGGAAATAAGTTTTAAGGCATTGATAACCTTTAGGGTTTATATGATATTGGATGTTGAGGTAATTATGGGGACACATGTTTTATCATATAGATAACCATGAGATTGAAAATTTATTTGGTAACTAAATTATTAATGATACTTCAAAATAATATCACTATATTTTTTATATTGAAATATAAATGGTATTATATAACCTTTGAGGTTAAAACACTCTTTAATTTTGACTTTATTAAGGTTATTTGGGATATATGGTTATTGAATTAGTTAGTTTCAATTTTGAGTTTTACCATTTAATTTTAAAGTTTAATATATAATATGAAGGTTTATTCATTTTGGGAATGATCTTACCATGTTCTAACCATTCTGGTTTTGGTTAATTTTTAAAGGTAGGTGGTATAGGTTCATTATCCCTTTTATGGTTATGTAGTCTTTAAAAGTTGATTTTAGTACTTCAAGAATAAAAAATATTCATCCTTAATATGAATTATTTATAGATAAATATGATATTATAGTGTAAATTTATTAAAGTATGAAATTATACAAATCAAGTAAGTATATTTTCATATTATCTTTGTCTATATGGTAAAGAAATTTGTTAACTCTAGGAAAATGATCTTGAAAAAATGATGTCCTAGTACATTAATTTTTGATAAAATGATAGTATTTTTAATCATTACATAGTTATTTTTTTGAGGAAATTAAATTTCTATTGATCATTCACTTTCATGTTATTAATTATCCCAATCACTCTCTATAATTATTTATTCTTTTCGCCCATTTCCACCTATGTTCTCCTATTTGAAAACCTAGTTATGTGTTATTCCATATAAACTTTGTACTTCACTTTCACTTTTATTAATAATATATTTTAATAACCCTTTTTACTATGTGGTTTTTCAAAAAAATTATTTTAAAATATATAACCTTTGATTATTGATATAATGTTCAAATTATAAGGATGCAATTTATTAAAGGGGGGGGGGAGGATATGACACCAGTATATTTTAAAAGAAGAAAATTATATTTTATAGTGTAAATTACATGAAACACAAATTTTATCTTTCATTACATGAAACACTCAGTTTTTCTTATTATAAATGCAACAATGAGTTTCATCAATAGCTTGCATTACATGCAATACTAAGTTTTACCGAACAACAATATACTATTAATATTATTATTTAACATGATATTCATCACCTAACCATTGTAATGGAGGGAATGAAAAGGATTTAATAAATTATGAAAATATGTTTTAAACATGTATATATATTTAATTATTTGGTGACCAATTAATTATAAATTAAAATAAAACCCTTTTGAAAATAAAATGAAATCTTTTTATAAAAAACAATTTAAATGCATACAATTGTGCTTTATACCAATTAAATAAAAAATAACTATTTTTGTATTATATTAATTAAATTAATGTTTAATATATTCAATATAATATTTATAATTCATCATATTTTTTATAGACCACATATAAAAATAATTCCAATTTACACTTAAAAACCATATTTTTATTCTTCTAAAAATAAGTTTTGTCTCCTTTTTATGGCACACTTATTGAGAAAATAATTTTTGAAAATTTTATATTTTATATTTGATAAAATAAACATAATTTTTTAAATAATAATACCAAAATTATCTTAGGGTTAGTTTTGGTATTTTTTTGAAATGTCTCATTTTTTGATGAATAATGAACAATAAAGAATTTTAATTGAAAATTTCCTTTTTGCCTAAATTATTTACAAATTAAAATTATATTTTGAAATGGTTTTAACGAAAAAATAGTTCCATTATATATATTAATCTAATATAGTTAACTATAATCATTTTTATATTGAATTTTTATATAAAAACATTGTGAACTTTTGAACCTTTTCACTTTAAAAATGCCCTTTCTCACAACGTCCTTGAGAATAATTATAAATTATATTCTACCAATTTTTTGAATTGAATTTATAATAATGAATTTAATATTTGGAATCATAATAATTTATATTATATAATAATTTCAACTAAAGTTTTTATTATTGTGATCAGTGAAAACAATTAAAATTAATTACAAAAATTAAGGTAAAAATGAGTTTACTTTGTGGTCAAACATAGAATATAAGGTGTAAAAATGACTCAAAACTTGTTAAAAACAAATTTTATTGACATATTATGACCCTTATGGACTTAGGTTCTAAATATATGAGTTTTTGGGACACCTTTCCATGAAAGTTACCCATATAAAAAGTTAAGAAAAGAAAAAGACAAAAAATGTACCTTTCTGCCTATTAATTTGTATAAAGTGTTAATGATAGTGAAACACTACATAGGTTCAATTATAAATATTATTTTTAAATATAAATTATTTTTTTTATCATAATAATTTAAATTTAAATTTTAAAGATGATATAGTTATATTAAATTCTTAAGAAACGCCAACACATGGATTATTTAATTAATAATGAAATAAAATACATGATACTAAAAACATTAAAATTGAAGTAAATATAATGAATATATAAATATATAAAGTTTTTGAAATTAATATATTTGAATTCCATTATTTTCTTGATATTTATTAAATTGAAATTAAATAAATAATGTCAAAATTGACATTAATGTTATTATATAATAAATGATATTTTATTAAATGATTTAAAGTTATAAAAATATTATACTATGTAAATTTATTTCTAAATGTAAATACATATAAAACATGGTCCATTCATGGACCAATTTACCTTTCATAGCGATCATATTGACCCCTAAGTAGAAAAAATATTGTTGGCACAATTAGGGTTAATGTAGTGTTTTTGCGCGTTACATGTGCTTATATTGAAATTAATTCACAAAAAACATGGGATTTTTATTTTATAAATTATATATAATATTTTTAATAAGTCGGTATAATTTTTTTTAATAATTCTCACTTTAATTAGTTCTGAAAGGATAAATTACCTTGGTTAGAAAACTAGTTATAGCGGTAAAAACAAAAAGGGTAAAATTGAGTAAACTTAAAGAATAAAGAATAAAATAATAAAAATGATTTTATTTTTGTGTGGTGTAAGTTTTTATAGTCTATAATTTTAAATCACTCTTTTATTTTTCAATTTTTGAAGCACATGAGGTAATAGTGGCCTCCCAATAGTGAATAGTTTTGAGTATTTACAAGAATACCACTCTTCCTCAACTATAAAAGGGAACTTACTCTACCCACTTCATCACACTTATCAACCATTTTTTCTCATCCAAAATATTCCAAAATTACTTCCAAACTTACTGAACCTCATTATAGAAGCCTTATTTTGTTCAGAAATAATTCCTTTCAAGGTTTTAGTGCAAACCAAAGGAGGATACCTAAAGAAGAGGCAATGTTCTTCTAAAATTGTTTTTATTTTATTTCCTTATCAAAATCCTTTAATTATTTTTTATAATGATTATATAATAAACTTTTTATATTAAATATAATAATATTTTGTTTTTTTATGGGTATGACCTACAACTACACACACACCAATCAAATGAGTTATGAAATCATCGTTTGTGTGTATGGAGAACTACCACCTCATGAACCGATGTCGTTTTCCATTACCACATTTCATGGTTGGTCATAATGATGGAAATAATATTTATATATGATATATATTTTTTATGATGTCATTATTATTATGTAATTATCATATAACACATACCTTCATTCCTCCTATTTGGTGGGAATATGATAACGTCGTTCGTGTGTACGACGGACTATCACCTCACAAAGCGATGTGATTCATTCACACATTACATGGAATTCATTAGGGATGCGGTTAAAAAAATATGTCACATATATTACATAAATATTATATTTTAATAATATATATATATATATATATCATTTACTTTTCTTTCTTTCAAAATGAAAAGAAAATGGCGTTCATGCGTACTTACGACCTACTATCTCCATGAACATTGTATTTCATTTCATATCAATAAATTTTATCGATTAATATAAATAAATAAATGTTGAATATATATGATATTTATATTATAGTTTACATTCTATAGATTATGAAACAATAATTTATGTAAGCAGACCAAAAACAACATGTCAAAACATATATGAAAAATAAATGCGGTTATTACCCGAAATGTAACTTTAACAAGGAATTGTTAATAAATGGATAATAAAAGGTCATAAGAAAATAATATATGGTATTAAAAATATTAATATTATTCCTTAAAAAGTTAATAAAATGTTTAAAACCACTATACATGAGGTTAAAGAATGTTTGACCAAAAGGAAGTGTTAGGTAAGGGTTTTTCTCACCACACTTTTATTTCTGTGAGATGTATGCCTTATTCACCATTTTTTTGTGTAGTGTATATAATTACCAGGAATTTATTTTATGAATATTATCCTTATGTTTTTTGTATTTTAATATCCTTTTTAGGATCTTCATTTGATGGGGTTTACGGTTTCAAAGATACCAAAGCATTAAGGTATTTTTGTCACAATTTTTCTTCTTTGAAACGTAAGTTATGTTATATACCTAAATTTATTTATTAGGTGTATATTATTCTCATTTTACATGTTATATAATGAATAAAATTATTTTTATGATATTCTTAATGATATTATTTTATGGGTATCTTTATCCCAAGTTAACAAAGTGGTAATAGTCTTCTGTTATAATATCATCATTTATCGGGATTGTGTATGATTAAATATCCAATGTATACATATTATAATTCTCAAGAAATATCTTATAATATGGTAATTAAATAAATTTTCAAGTAATTATACCATTTCAATATCTTTGGTACTTAAAATGTTTGAGAAAGTATCTTTAATAAAATTTGACTTCATTTCTATCTTTGGTGTAAATCTGTTTTCATCCTAAACAAGTTTTTCAAAAAAATGTTTCAATTTTTTTTAAAATAATTTTTCAAAGACAAAAGAAAATTTTCCTCATGATATGTTTTTAATTATATTTTAATGGAATTTCTATCCATCAACATCTACAACCCTTGTTGTTTATTATCCTACACTAGGGATATTTTGTATTGATGCCATCATTTTTATTTACCTAGATAGATTATATTGGTTTCAAAAAGATTTTTATAGAACCAATTTATTTTCCACGGTTTAATTATATCTCAAAGATATTTTCATGGAACCTGTTTCTTTTCTATGGGTTAATAATGTTTCAAAGTGATTTTTATAGAACCTATTTCTTTTCCACATGTTAATCGTGTTTTGAAAATAATAAAGGTTATTTCAATGAGTTATTATGAAACAAATTTTCAATGTGATTTATTCATGTTTTGTTTCTTGGAAATTATTAATTATGGTTACACCCATATAATGCTAGGTGATCCCATTATTTCTAATACGATGGGTGCACCTAGATAACTCTCCAATGCATTGTGTAATTATAATTTTTTCTAAATAATTTTATTAGAAGTTGGATATATGTTTGTTCAAAATTTTAATGGTTATATAAGGGTTATATTAGGGTTATATGAGATAATGTTTTAAGATATGAATAAATTTTATCTTTTCTCACTATGGATTTATGATGTTTTATTTGATGAAGATTGATATCACATGGATCATGATTATTGATTCTTATGACTCCTTTATTTTTAAATCCTTATTTCATGTTTTCATGTTTTACTATAAAAGTATTGATGGGTATGAATTTTGTTGTGTTATACTATTTCAATTTGATTATTTCATCATACCCTTATGATATTCTTATTATTATTGATGACATTCAATTTCTAATGCTTATTTTACCCTTATTGAACATTTGAGCTCACCCTTCTTCTATTTCCTCTTCACCAGGTTATAAATAATGAGGTTGAAAGAATTATTTCAAGATGTAATTTCATATGGAAAATGATGATGACTTAATGTGAAATAAGAAAAGATGGGTTAAATGGGAGAAATAAGAATTTTACAACTTGGATATTATTTATGTAAGATTTTTCCAAATTATCTAATACTCTGAAACTAAAATGTCCTCTAGAATGTAAGTGATACAAATTTTACATTTTATATTGTAGGGTTTGGATGAAAAAATTTGAGTAATAATTATTGACATCATAGACAGAAATGTAAAGTTGATGATTCCATCACCAGATCTAGGAGTGCTGGTCCTAGGGTGTTATATTAGTCAGCTATAAAAAAACATAAAGTATATTAGGAATACGAAGGATATATTTCTAGTTTTTAGAGGATATGATGAACTAGTTGTGAGAGTGCACAATAATGCTAGTTTATAAATAGATTAGATTGATATAAAATTTAAATTGGGATTTTTTTGCCTTAATGAATGAGTTGTGAGCTGGAAGAGTTCTTACCGTACACTGGTTGATGATTATATAATAGAATCTAATTATATTTCTGTTTCTAATGTAACAAAATAAGTAGTATGGATAATAAATTTCATCCTAGAGATTAGTGTTTTTCTTAGCAGTATAGATCCCATTACTCAATATTATGATAATACTACAATAGTGTTTTTAGATAAGGATCCTATTACATATTAAAGGATGAAGAATATACTTTGAAAGTATAACCTCTTTATATATTTTACTTAGAGTGTTGAAGTCACACATAGAAGAGTATCCCTAGAAGAAAATATTATTGACCCATTTACTAAATCTATATCTCAGAAGAAACATGGACATCTTGTGAGAGCTAGCATGTTAAGGGTTTAAAGAAGTTTGATCTAGGGAAAGTCGGAGTATGTTGTAGTTTTTTCTATAAAATCAACATACTTGGATATTTTTATTATATTAATATATTTATATATTACTTATCACATATTTATTCTTCTTCTATGTAAAATTATTGTGAAAAAGAAATTAGAATATTTTTTCACATCAAATAGTTATAGTTAGTCCCCCACTATAATGATAACCTAGAGATGTTATGATAATATTAAAAAATAATTAGGTTATATATTCTAGATACATATATCTGATGAAAAAAAATAATTTTTTACTATCCAATGTCAAAGGTTCATAAACATTTATACTTCTTCTCATGAAGTTTACACTTGGTGTTCTCTAAGAAAGTATAGCCACGAGGATAAACCCGCTGATTAGAATTCTATATGTTCTATGTTTTGTTGAATATTTCTATCTTTGGATGTGGGTATTTTTTTATTATAATTCTGTTCATTATTAATTTGTATCATGAATCTTGTACTTAAAATAATTTATGAAAACCAGTACAACATACTCTCATAGAAAGGTAGTATGTTTTAGGTGAGTGAAAGTGATATGGAATTAATTTAATGGAAAATAAAGGATTTCCACCTACTATATTTGTGGGAGAATATATATCAATTAATTTTTTATGAAATGGAAGTGTTTGGTATAAATCCATGACCATGGTAGTTTATAGACAAGTTCATTTCAAAAAGTCAAATTAAGTTAAAATAAGAATATACAGTGATGACATGAGTATTCATCCTTCTTTATGAAATATATCTTTACCAAAGTATTATATTACAGTGTAACTAATTAGAAGGTTGTTGTAGTTTCTACAATAAATTCTTTCTCTATAGGTTCCTTGATGTGTTATTACATGATGGTTTTAGACATTATATAAGTTTACCTATTTCTATATGTAAAATAGTCCTAGAGTTCCACACACTGCATGTATCCAGAATCTCATTAAATTATATTGAACTAATTTAAGGAATAATTTATTCCTTGGTCTGTGGAACTATAGTTATTCAAGTGAATATTGATCGTATAAATTTAATACATGATATTAAAGTTTAGAATATATTAATTTATTTTTATCTATTTTTTAATTATTTAAATGGTAATCAATATATACTTATTTATTATTATATTTTGTGAATAGAATAAAATAAATTTTCATTAAGTTATAAAAAATAAAAAAATATTTATTCATAAGTTTATTGAATATAATATTTTATAAGAGGACATGGATCGAGTTTAATGAGTTGATGAAAATGATGCATTTTATTTAATATCAATTAAATAAATATTAATTAATTTATTTTACAGAATTATATTATAATAAACACATTCCATTATATATATTTGAAGAACCCATAGATTTGTTGAAGGGCATTGTATCTATTTTCAACTATGTGTGAGGATCCTTAAAATTTATTGAGAATAATTTTGAGATGATTTAAAGTGTTTAAAAATGTTTGAAAATAAATTTCAAAAACTAGAGATAGAATCTAGATGTTTTCGAGTTTTATATTTCTTGAAAATCCTAATTTATAGACTATGTAATAATAGCTTCATTTTTCTGACCCTATGTAGGATTAACTTAGATACAATAAGGATATGTAAAAATAAATATGTGTTGTGTAACAACCCAAAATCTTATCAGTGAAGATTCATCTTGATCTAATTAAATTTCTTATTATGAAAAATGTTTATATAAAATATGTAATTCTTTGGTTTTATGCTTTTGAATTTCAAAATACCGTTTAGAATTATTACCATTGTTAATATAGCCGTTGAACATTGATCACCTGATTAGTATAAATACAGGGATTTAATGAATCCAATTTACTTAGAAAATGGAATAAATGGCCTCATCCAGTAGACTTTCCCTGTATGAATCCCATTTGTCAGAGTTCGAAAAGGAGGTGGCATCATTGTGCTTTGCTCTTGACCAAGCCCAAGCCGTGCTTCAACACACTAAGCTTGAGCAGAACCGCCTACAGGAGAAGTGAAAGTTGATAGAGATTACCACCCCAGCGATGTTATCCGAGCCACCCCAACAGTATTTAACCATCACACACCTTACCCTTCAGTCTTATGTGGGTGTTATAAGGGGTTATGTAGTGAGACCCTAGTACTATTATTATGCACATTATTTTTGTGTATAAACTATACATTCATTTTATTATTGTTACCTTGTAAATATTTTTTAAAGAAAAAATAACATTTTTAGTTAATTAAGAAATCTATTTTGATGAATTAATGAATTTTTGAATTAAATAATATTTTAATTAAATATTATTACTAAATTAATTTTTATTAAATATAAATGACCATATAATTATTATGAATACAATTGTAATTTTTATTAAGGTTTGAAAGATATTTTTGTCAAAACCCATGAATTTTTGATAAATGTCGGTTGTTATTTTAAAATTAAAAATTAACATATTTAGAAAATTGAATAGATAAAATGAATATTATTTTTTGAATCAGGATGTCAAAATTATCTAATGGTGAATTTTTAATAATTTTCTAAGACAGTCGAATTTTTGGGTAAAAATTAAATACCGTTTAAATATATAATGTGTTTTATAACATCATAATGACCCAATAGGGATGTAATAAAATAAAATAAACATTATTTTAATACAATATATGTTTTTCCATTAAAATAATGTTATTTTAGTTTTGTTTGATTTATTTTACAATAGTTTAGTGGACCCTTCAAGACTTATAAAACATTTTACATTTTTAAATTGATTTCCTTGAGAGTGTGACTCACATCCACATAATCAACCCTATTATTTTAATAATTTCGGACATTGTCCTTATAAAATATTTTCTTTAAATCCCCTTTTTCAAAAACCATGGGAAAAGGACATGGGTTTGTTTGTGGTTTTGATTAGTTTATTGTGTGGTGACCCAAACCTAAATAATAAATAATTCTCTCTCCTTTCCTATGTAAACCAACCCAAGATCCCACTTCCTCTTCACTAAAAGCCTTTGGAGCTCGACCAAACCATGAAATCCTCTATCAATAATCCTCCCAAGGCTCCCCAAGCTCTCAAAAAGCCTCTCTTGAGCCCCTCCCAAGCCTTTGGGGTCACACTTCCAAGTAATGGATTCCTTCCTTTCTCATTTTATCCAAGTTTCTTAATATTGTTATGCCCTTTTATTTTCAATTATAAATGTTGGGGTATGATTTTTAACCTCACCCATACTTTTATATTTATTTTTGAATGTTGATAGACCCCTTTTCTATCCCATTAATGTCTCCCATGTACACCCGTTACCATGCCTAGATTCCATAAGGAATTTCTCTCTTCTCATTCATATTCAAGAAATTGTTTTGTATTATGAATCTAAATTCCACTAATTTTTTTGGGACATGTATCTATATGACCCCCTTACTGTCCATTTCATTTACACATGATGAAACACCCCTTTCTATCTTATCAACCATTTTTATGAATTTTAAT
This sequence comes from Viscum album, assembly GCA_963277665.1. Taxonomy (NCBI): domain Eukaryota; kingdom Viridiplantae; phylum Streptophyta; class Magnoliopsida; order Santalales; family Viscaceae; genus Viscum; species Viscum album. Next base: position 1,810,547,469 of record OY728147.1, on the reverse strand, counting down.
GTCACGCTGTTATGTTGCCGAAATTGCACTGCAATTTTCTCAAGCCAAAGTCATTGTGTAGTGAATACCATGCCCATTTCTCTATCAAGGGTATTAGAATTTATGTACATTTAGTTATTGATTATAGAGTTTCATGTATAAATTCCACATTATTTTATTATGGAGTAAATTATGATGTCTAATGAATCTATGTTGTATGATCTATGTGACACACTTATGCATGAAATGAAATGTTTAAGAAGGGTGCGCCCTGATAGTGCTCCAATGCATTAGGTAAAGATTAGTATCATGATATGTCAAGTGAAATTAGGGTTTAACCATGATAATTCAATTTCAATGAGGGTTTAGTCATGCTCCATGTTCAATGAGCCTTGGCTCATGCAAATACCATGTGAAGTGTTGTCGCCACATTTCCATGTTATGATAATCACGCTATATCATGCCTTTATGTTCATGTTTCTTTTATGCTCCATTGATATGTCTATTTACTAAAACATATTTTATTCTTCATGTTATTCATTTTTTACTCCCTTACTGGGATTTATAGCTCACCCTTTTCTTATGCATGTCCTTAGGTTATCTGATGCGATGCCAAGTATGAGGGAATGTAGTGGCCATGTAAATGATGTTTTCAATAAAGATGTTATGTTTCATGTTCTAAGTAATTATGTAATGTTCCTAAGCCCCAAATAACCAGGAAATCTTGATCTTCTATGTTGTATCAAGTGAAGTTTATGTAATAAATCATGTTTAATTGTACAATAAAGAGCAGAGTTGTTATAGTTTCTATTAGAGGATAGTTTTTGTTATTTTTGGGATTTGGATTATAAAACCCTAGTGAAGCCTTAGAGATAAGAATAAGTATAATGAGAACATCCTAAATTTTGGAGAGTATTTATTAAGTGTTTTATCAAGAAAATAAATCCCTGTCTAGATATGAGTAGGTAGACGTGGCTCTGGCACAGATGTACCTAGGAGTGAAACCTCCGACAAGGAGTTTCAGGCTTGACCCAGGGTATCCTAGTACACAACAATGAGACTTTCTGTACTCTTGGTTATGACACTACCAAGAGATATGTTTTGGTAAATTCACAAGCATAGTATGAACCATTATTAAGGGAAATAAAAAATGACCCTAAGAATATATGTTGGATAGTAGATCATGGATAACATAGACTGAAGCCTATAGATTCATAAGTTAAGTAAATTAAAATTATTTTTCAGTCATCCATTTTTTTACTTTGATTAACCTTTAGGTGTTACCCCTAACATTCCTTTTATTCCATCCAGTGAACAGTAATAGGAGGACTCAGGCTAACAACTGATGTGAAATCTATGTGATGACTGTTCTAATGAGATGCTCAATCCGATGGGAGAAAGAATCATGAACTTTGTTATGATACTCTCTTAGTTAACTCATGATTCGAATAGAAACATGGGTCAAGGGGAACATTCAAGCCCCCTAAGAAAGAATAAGTCACAATCGAGAGATTTATGAGGTAATGACTTCCTGCTTTTAATGGATCATCTAATCCCTCAATTGACAAACAATGGATAAATTCCATTAAAAAGATCTTCTCCAACCTTCAATGTTCTGAAAAAGAGAAGGTTCTTCTAGCTGCTTATCATATGGAGGGTGAAACCGATCAATGGTGAACATTGATAAAAAATAAGAATCCTAAGGAAGAGATTGAAGTTTTGGAATGGAAGGATTTATGGAATATGTTTTTCGGTAAATATTTTCCACGCACCCTTAGACTTAATATGTATATTGAATTACTTTACCTTAAGAAAAAAGACGATGAATTCATCAGAGTATACGAGGAAAACTTCACAAGGCTTGTACGATATGCCTCCGACTTTGTCATTACCTTGAATGCAAGGTTGACCGCTTCTTTGGTGGGCTAAAACCTAGCCTATGGAAATAATTGGGGATATGTGACTTCGATAGCTATGAGGATTTTGTCCGATGTGCCCTCAAGGTCGAAATGGAGATTGGTGAATCTTAGGGTTATCAAAGGGATAATAATTGTAAGGTGGACCTCAATTCTGGAAGTCCGATGGAAAAAAACAACGGTGATAAGAAAACCCAAAATCCCACTAGCCAAAGGAGTGGAAAGAATCACCCTAGAAATTTTCTGAAGGGGATGAGGAAATGCTTTAGGTGTGGAAGAGAGGGAACCTAGCCGTTAACTGCTGAAAAGAAAAACCGACAACTGCGATAGAGGAGAGGAATGCTCCGTTCGACCCTCAAAGTGTTTTTCATTTATTCAACTAAAAAGAACCAGAGCACCTTGAAAATTAGTGCTCTAAGCCAAGGGTTTTCGGAGGCAACCAAAAACCTCCAAGGAAGTAAAGGCGAGCTTTTTCCATCACTACCACCGAAGTGAGCCCCGAAAATGAAGTGGTGACAGGTAAGCTAGTTATTCATTCATAAACAATGAACATACTTTTTGATTCTAGTTATACAGATTCTTTTATATCCAAAAAGTTTATTAGAACAATCCAAACACCACCACAAATCATGGAAATAAATATGTCAGCGAGTACAATAAATGCATAAATCATTGCATCCGATGAATATAACTCCTACCCTGTCATAATTTGTGGAGTGAACTTCTCAGAGAACCACGTCATACCTTCACTAGTGGAATTTGATTCATTTCTTAGCATGGATTGGATTTACTTATATAGAGCCAACATAAATTTTTGTGAGAGGGAAATCACTCTCCATATAAAGAATTGACCCCCGATTATCTACAAGTGCAAGGAGGAGGATGGATCTTCTTTAGCACCATCATCTGAAGCATGAATATTACTGTCCTATGAGCACACATATCTAGATCAGAAGATTGATTCTAAAGAAGAAACCATCCTTGAAGACATGCCTATTGTGAGGTAATTCGCTGAAGTGTTTCCCAAAGAATTGCATGGTCTTCCTCCTGGAAGATATGTTGAATTCTAAATTGACCTAATACCCGGGGCATTTCCAATATCCAAGAATCCATATAGAATGGATGTTGTGGAGCTTGAGGAGCTAAAGAAACAACTACAGGAGAATCTGGATAAAGGGTTTATATACCTAAGTGCTTCACGATGGGGTGATCTAATCCTCTTCATGAAGAAGAAGGATGGGTCAATGTGCCTTTGCATTGATTATTGTGATCTCAGAAAAATAAAAATAAAGAAAAAGTATCATCGGTGTCAAATTGATGACTTGTTTGATCAACTACATGAAGCACAATACTTATCTAAGGTATATTTGAGGTCAGGATATTTCTAAGTAAAGGTGAAGAAGGAGGATATCCCCAAGACAACTTTTCATACAAGGTACGAGCACTATGAATTCATAGTAATGCCCTTCAAACTCACAAAATATCCGGAAAACATCATGGAATTGATGAATAGAGTCTTTAGATATTACCTTGACAAATTTGCGGTAGTCTTTATAGATGATATTCTAATATAGTACAAAACCAAGAAGGAGCATGAGGAGCTTCTAAGAACTGTACTAGAGACCTTATTAAAGGATAATCTCTATGAAAATTACAACAAGTGTGAGTTTTGGTTGAAGGAGGTCTCATTATTGGGACATATCATCAAAATAAATGGGATATATGTGGATCCCTCCAAGATAGATGCAATTGAGGGATAGCCAAGGACAACATCAGAAATGGACATCCGTAGCTTCCTAGGGTTAGCTAGATATTATCATGAATTTGTGAGAAATTTCTCACGATTTCCAAACCCTCTTACCAAGATAACTCGAAAGGGAGTCAGGTTTTCTTGGAGTGATGAATGCGAAGAGAGATTCAAGGAGTTGAAAAGGAGGCTTATCACTATGCCCATGCTGACTTTACCCACAAGTGTAGAACTTTTTATGGTATTCAGTGATGCTTCAAAGAAGGGCCTGGGCTATGTGTTGATGTAAAATGACAAAGTAATTGCCTATGCTTCAAGGTAATTGAAATTTCATGAGAAAAACTATCCAACACATGATCTGTAGTTGGATTCAATGATCTTATCTTTAAAAATTTGGCAGCATTATCTCTTTGGAGAGATGTATGAAATATATACGGGCCACAAAATCCTCAAGTTTATATTCACATAGAAAGAGTTTAACATGCACAAATGAAGATGGTTAGAGCTGATAAAAGACTAATAATGATCAATCCATTACCACCCTAGGAAAGAAAACAAGGTGGAAAATTCTATAAGTAGAAAGGAACCACCAATTCTATCATTGATGAGAATTGAGAAGGATCCAATCTTCTTAGATTTGATGAAGATGGACATGGGAATCATAAAGAAGAGAACATCATCAATCCTTTCGCAAATGATTTCTCAACTGTCTCTTTTGGAAAGGTTAAAGGATGCTAAAAAGGATGATGTGGGAATTCAAAAGAAAGTGAAAACTATCAGAAAAGGAAAATCCTCAGAGTTAAATGTTAATGAAGAAGGAATTGTGAGATTTGGGAAAAGATTATGTGTTCCATCATGTCTGGAGCTGAAGAAGGAACTTTTGAATGATGCAAATAGTTCAAATTTCTCCATCCACCCAGGAAACAAAAAGATGTATCGAGATCTCTGAGATAATTATTGGTGGGATTTCATGAAGAATGAGATCACTAAATATACATTAAAGTGTCTGGTGTGTCAGAAAGTGAATGCTGAGAGACAGGAGTCTAAGGGGATGATGCAACGATTACCCATACCAGCATGGAAATGGGAGAACATCACCATGGACTTTTTCACTGAAATTTTCAAGAAATCAAAAGGAAACACTGCTATCTGGGTTGTTGTGGATCATCTTAAAAATACTGCACACTTCATTGCAATTCAGGAGGATTTCTAACTAGATCAACAATCACAGATATACATCCGAGATGTGGTAAGGCTGTATAGATTACCACTATCGATTGTATCCGATTGAGATCCAAGATTCAACTCTATGTTTTGGAAGAGTCTTTAACATGATCTAGATACTGAGATGAACTTCATTATGACTTACCATCCTCAAACTGATGGAAAATCTGAGCAGACTATCCAAACACTTGAGGACATGTTGAGAGCGTGCTGAATGGATTTAAAAAGAGTATGGGATCAACATCTCCCTCTAGTTGAGTTCTCTTAGAACAATAGTTTATAATATAGCATAAAAATGGATCCTTATGAAGCCCTATATGGGAAGAGGTGCAGAACACCAGCATGTTGGGATGAAGTTGGGGAGAGATAACTCCTAGGTCTTGAAATGGTTGAAGAAATGGTGGAGTAGGTTAAGACCATCTAGCAGCACATTAATTCTGCTTAGAGTTGAAAAAGGAGCTATGATGATAATCATTGATGAGACCTAGAGTTTGATGTCAGATACATTTTATTCCTCCTCATATCTCAATGGAATAAGTTCATGAGGTTTAGAAAGAAAGGGAACTTAAGTACTAGTTACATCGGCCCCTTCGAGATTCTTGATTGTGTCGGGGCTGCGACCTATCGACTAGCACTTCCACCTACCATGGACAAAGTACATGATGTATTTAATTTATCCATTTTAAGGAAGTATATTGTAGACTCTTCACATGCACTCTATTTAGAGGTAGTACAGTTAGAGGACGATCTTTCTTACGAGGAGTACCTAGTGAATATCTTAGATCGTAGGGAAAAAGTTCTACAAAATAAGACAATTCCCCTCAACAAGGTGTTGTGGTGAAACCACAATTTTGAAGAGGGAACATGGGAACTGAAGGAAGTGATTAAGAAAAGTTACCCACATATGTTTTAGTGTGTGAAAAGGAAATTTTGAGGGTGAAATATCTTAAGAGGGGAAGATTGTAATGACCCAAACTTTTATCAATGAAAATTCCTCTTGATCTAATTAAATGTGTTATTATGAAAAATGGTTATATAAAATATGCACTTACTTGGTTTTATGTTTTTGAATTTAAAAATAATGTTAAGAATTTTTACCGCTGCTAATATAGTCGTTGAACAGTGATCAATGATTAGTATAAATATAGGGATTTAACGAATCCAATTTACTCAGACAAAGGAAGTGATGGCCTCATTCAGTAGAATTACCTCATATGAAGCCCATTTTTTGGAGCTTAGAAAGGAGGTGATGTCATTGGGCTTCAATATTGACTAAGCCCAAGCTAAGCTACAACACGCTAAGCTCAAGTAGAACCACCTACTGGAGAAGTGGAAGTTGATAGAGATTACCACCCGAGTGATGTTATCTGAGCCACCCCAAGAGTCTGTCACCATCGCACACCTTACTCATCGGTCTTTTGCGGGTGTTATAAGGGGTTATGTAAGGATACCCTAGTACTATGATTATTTAAATTATTTTTTATAGATAATATACATTCATTTTATTATTATTACTTTGTAAATAGTTTTTAATGAAAAAATAGAATTTTTAGTTAATTAAGAAATATATTTTGATGAATTAATAGATTTTTGAATTAAATAACATTTTAATTAAATATCATTACTAAATTAATTTTTATTAAATATAAATTACTGTATAATTATTATGAATATAATTGTGATTTTTATTATGTTTTGAAAGCTATTTTTGTCAAAACCCATGAATTTTTGATAAATGTCTCTTTTTATTTTAAAACAAAAAATTCACATATTTTAAATTTTTTTAGATAAAATGAATTTTATTTTATGAATTAGGACTTCGAAATTATCCAATGGTTAATTTTTCATAGTTTTCTAAGATAGTCGAATTTTTGGGTAAAAATTAAATACCATTTAAATATATAATGTGTTTTATGACATCGTAATGACCCAATAGTAATGTAATAAAATACTATAAACATTAAGTTCAGAAAATATATGTTTACCATTAAAATAATGTGATTTTAGTTTTGTTCGATTTATTTTACAATGATTTAATGGACCTTTCAAGACTTATAAAACATTTTACCTTTTTAAATTGATTTCCTTGAGAGTGTGACTCAGCTCCACGTAAGCAACCCTATTTTTTTAGAAGTTATTCCATTTACGTTATATAATATTGTTTTCCACTCCCCTTTGGATAAAACCATGGGCAAAAACCATGGGCTGGTTTGTGGTTTGGATTAGTTTAATGTGCGGTAACCCAAACCTAAATAATAAAGAATTCCATCTCTTTTCCTATATAAAACCACCCAGACTACCACATCCTCTTCACTCAAAGACTTTGGAGCTCTACCAAACCCTTTTTTACCCTCTCTATAATCCTCACAAGGTGCCCCAATCTCTCAATAATCCTCTCTCAATCCCCACCCAAGCCTTTGGGATTAAACTTCCAAGTAAGGGATTCCTTCCTTTATCATTTTATCAAAGTTTCTTAATATTGTTATTCCCTTTTATTTTCAATTATAAATGTTGGGGTATGATTTTACACCTCCCCCATACTTCCATATTTATGTTTTAATGTTGATATATCCCTTTTCTCTCACATTAATTCATCTCATGTACACTCGTTACTATGCAGAAATTCCGTAAGGAATTTCTCTATTTTCATTCACATTCAAGAAATTGATTTGTATTATGAAACTAAATTCAATTACATTTGTTAAGACATGTATCTATATGACCCCCTTACTATACATTTCATGTAAACATGAAGAGACATCCATTTATCTCTCATCAACCATTTTTATGAATTCTTATGTCACGCTGTTATGCTGCTGAACTTGCACCGTGATTTTCTCAAGCCAAAGTCATTGTGTAGTGAATACCATGCCCGTTTATCTATCAAGGGTATTCACATTTATAAAAATTTTCTTATTGATTATAGAGTTTCATGTATGAATTCTATATTCCTTTATATTGAAAAAATTGATGATGTTTAATGAATCCATGTTGTATGATCTATGTGGAACACTTATGCATGAAATGAAATGTTTAAGAAGGGTGCACCCTGGTAGCGATCCAATGCATTGGGTAAAGATTAGTATCATGATATTTCATGTGAAATGAGGGTTTACTCATGATAATTCTAGTTATATGAGGTTTTACTCATGCTCCATGTGCAATGAGCCTTGGATCATGCTAATACCATGTTATGTGTTGTCACCACTTTTCCTTGTTATGATAATCATGCTATATCATGCCTTTATGTTCATGTTTCTTTTATTCTCCATTGATATGTATATTGAAAAACATGTATTTTATTTTTCATGTTATTCCTTGTTTACTCCCTTACTGGGATTTATAGACCACCCTTTTCACATGCACGTCCTCAGGTTATCTCATGCAATACTAAGTACGAGGGAATGTAGTAGTCATGTTAAGGAAGTTTTAAATAAAGATATTGTGTTTCATGTTTTAATTCATTATGTAATGTTCCTAATCCCAAAAGACACTATAAGTCTCGATCATCTATGTTTTATCAAGTTAAGTTTATGTAATAAATCATCTTTAAGTGTGTAATAAAGAGCAGGTTTGTTATATGTTGTGTAAGAATTAATTTGCGACAACTGTGCTATATAAGAATAAATCAATCCTATGGAATATTAAATCTAAATTCACTAAGTATAGGTCAGATTAATTCAAATCTCTAGAAGAATAATTTTAATACACTTAAGAGTAAATATTATTTGTTTAAGAGTAGATTAATGTTTATAAAAACTACATATTAGTGACCCAGACTTTGTCTATGAGTAACTAAGACGATTTTAAAGCATTGTAAATATACTATGATGCTACATATGTTTGAAATAATTTTTATATAGGATACATAGGATTATTATGGTGTCTTGTATGATTATGATTTTGTATATGATTCATACTATTTAATCATATGATTATTTTTCTATTCTTAAAATAATTAAACATCATAATGATTCAAGGGGATCATTATTGAAGATAAAGTTCAATTAAGTATGTTACACTGCGAAGTGTAAAAAAATATATAAATAAGCTTATGTTGATTTTATATCTTATTTTTTGAAATAAGCCATCTCATAGATAATGTTATTTCACAAAAAAGTGAGGTTAAGTGAGAGTTGTAGGATGGTTTCATATCGCATAGATATGCTATGAGAATATGGTTTACACTATATAGTGATGGTCAAAGAAATCATTCCATTGTTGAACCACCATGCCACATCCGCATGATTAAAATTAGATGGAAATTTATAGATGGGATTTGAGGATAATTTTAAATGGTAGATAATGAATTTTTATGAAATGATATTTGAATGAAAGAAGAGGTTTATAAACTATTCATAATGATTAAAGATGTGATACCCTCTTAAATATTATTTTTACCAATTTAAAAATAATAAGTTCATGATGCAGTGATTTTTATGGGAGTTTATAAATTTAAATATTAGAAATATCATGTTACAAAGATGTTAAAATAATAGGATGTATTATAGTATGCATTGATGAAAATTAATTGAGAAATAGAAAAGGGAAAATTGATAGAAAAAGACTAAAGATATCATGTTTCCTAAAGAATCATTTTGGTGTTGAAGTTATTGAAGAAGTGTGAAGATTATATTCATTTGAAATATTCAAAAGGTGTTAGTGTTATGTTTAATTGATATGGATATTGGTAGTGATTGATAATTTTATTAGTTTTATGTTTGTTTTCATGAATATTAAAAATACATCACATTGTTTAAAAATACCTAAATTGTTTAAATTGGATAATTATAATTTTTAAAAACATTGATAAATTAAATTTTCTTTATTATTTAATTAGTTTTGATGTTTTTAATAATTTTATAAAAGATTATAAATTCATTTTGTTTTTCAAAAGTTTATTCTTTCAAAGTTACATAAGACATGTTTTATGGATATTTAGACATGTTTCATGGTTACACAGTTAGGTTTCATGGTTTGAAAGATATGTTTTAATATTATAAAGACATGTTTCATGCTTATGAAAAATAGATTTATGTTTATAAAGAATATAATTAATGATTATTTAGGTGATGAAATTAATATTATGGTTACATATAGTGTAAAATTATGGTTACTTAGCTATATAAAATTATGGTTACTTAGGATTTAAATGATGGTTATGAAAAATTTACTTTTTTATTTTAAGAAAATATAAATACTATGTTTTCCTATATTTTGGATATTTTGATTTCATGTAAGTTGTACTAATTTATTTTAACCATTTTATTAATTTTTAAAATTAATAAACATTCTAATGATGCTATGTGAAGTATTTTTGAAAAGTTTACGGAAGAATTAACAAGGCATATCCCCTTAATAGTTATGTGATAATATTATCTATTTTTTTCCTTTAACCATGGATACCAGTGATTAGTTCACAAAATATCATGGAACATATGAAGTTTTCCATTGGTAATGTGATTTCATGAACTTAAAAAAACTCCCGATATAGATATTTTGATAGATATGATACACAATATTATTACGAGTAGGGAAAAGTGATGAATCTCTGCTACTAATACCACTTTTCCATTGCTATTATTAGGAAGGAATGTCAATATTTATTCGTTTTTTGATGTTATTGAAACAATTTCAAAGATTAATTATCATAATCCATTTTCTTATTTTATATAATTTTTTTTAGTTTTAAATCACGTATCATTTTAATATCTGTTTTTTTTGTATTTGTCAGTTTATGCTTTTCCCAACCAAAATAAACTCAATTTTTGGTTATACCTATAATCCAAAAGGTAAATACTTTATTTGTGACTAAAAAAAATTCAGGTTCTTTATAGTATCTTGTTCCATATAAAGGAAGGATTTTTTTCCTGGGTTGTACCTTAATGTGAGAAAAATTAGTACTTGTAAAAGGTTGTTACTCCTTTCAAAAGTTTGGTAATGTTTTATTGAGTACCATTAATCTCATTGAGTTAGAGGGGAGTGGAGAGTAGATATAAGATTAAGATGATATAAACTAATATAAAAATCTAGTATTTATATCCTTTACTTTTCTACTGTATTTTACTTTTGAACACTACACTAAATTACAATGTTTATTCATGAAATAATATACTTTGATTAATACTATATTTTTTAAATTTTAAGGTTTTTTGGTTTGTTCACACCCTATAGACCACCGTTTCATCTTAACTGGGCTAAAAGTTATTATAATAGTATATTGATATTGGATATAGGTTATTTTTTATATGTTTTCATTATGATAACCTTTTCATCGGCCTAACTATCTATTGAAAATTATTTTCTTAAGATGGTAGGAATGAACATAACTGATGTTAGGATTCCAAAAAACCTACCATAATTCAATGGGAATAATTATGGTGAATATAATTATCTAATAGATTCATACATGAATAAATTAATCATTGATCATTGGACAATTGAGGTTAAAGCATATAAGTTACCTATAAATGTTCTATATTCACTTATAGGCAATGATGTGGTAAAGTATGTTTCAAATCACAATGTAATGAACATAATGTACTATTATATAAGTCAAAATGTGTTTATCCATGTATCAGTATTTATTATATGTCAATATATATGGGGGATTCTTAAAGTCACACACTATGGATTAAACAAGCTTCAAAGAATAAAACTAGGAATACCACACATAGAATACTATGAATTTAAGATTGATGAAGATGAATCCATGAACCAAATGTTTCACTAATTTACAATAATAATAAATGGAATGAATGAAATTAGAGAGGACCTTACATAATACTATAATAATTAAATAGTTATTGATACAACTATCAAAAAATGACCGGTAAAGAAAGTGGAAATCTATGAAAGTAAGAACTTTAAGGAGAATACCTTGGATTATTTTATCACTTATTTACATTAGTAATAGATTAAATTAAAAAATATAATATATGAGGAGTTTTAAAAGAATATATTTATTTATTTTAAATAATAGAAATTTTTATTCTAACTCTTCTAAACTTGAGTCATAAGAAATTGAGATGGAAGAGATATCTCACTTGACCAAAGGTTTTTAAAAATTTGTGAAAAAAGATAAGAGATTCAAGAAGTTGTTTAGAAAGAAGAATTTAACTTAAATAAATAAATTTAACTCTAGAAAAAATAACAAGGTTTCAAATTTAACATTTTATGAGTGTAAAATAGGGTAATGTTAAAACATCTTGTCCAAAACTAAAGCATTATAGAAAAGAAAAGAACAATAATATAAAGGAGAAGAAATATATTTTTTGTGGGAAGAATTACAACAATGATTCTAAAATAGTTAGTGAATTTGTATGTGAAAATAAGATTGGTAAAATTTATTTAATGGATAATTGTTCTAAGTTAACTGATTCACCTTTATCACAATTTTTAAAAATGGCTAATATTTGTCACACTACTATTACAAAATATGAAAATTAATACAGATTTTGAATATATTTAAAGATATAATTTAGATTCTGAACACCCTAGTGATAAAAATATTTATGAATAAAATAAAAAATTATAGAAATATGGTTTGAGAATTTATGAATTATATAAATAATTACAAAAAATATTTAATTGGTTAAATAAAATAATAAATTTAAATGAAAAAATAAAGAATAAAAAGTTTATACTATAAATAATGAATAAGAGAAAAATAAAGTTGATTATGAAGTATAAAAAATTTATTTACTTAATGATACACTTATATATGATAATTATAGAACTAAATAATTTATTTATAAGAATAGTTAAAATGAATAAAGTAAAATCAATAAAGTTTTTGATGACATGAATCAAGTTTAAAAATGACGTAAGAATCTCAGGAAAGAAAATAAGAAACTAAGAAATAAATATTTATGTCCAATTGAGGAGTATGTTATGATTAAGAATCTATTCAAAAAGAAAATGATAAACTAAAAGTTGGAATTGATATTTGAAAGCAAAATTTATCTATTTTTGTTTAGGGAAAAGAAAAATTTGATAAAAAAATGTCAATAATGAAACTAAATAAAAATAGGACAGGTTTTGGTTATAATAATAAAATATCAAGGATGAATAAGAATTTATTTATTAAAAGTGTAAATGGAATTATTTTTAGTGATATATGTTTAAAATGGATATTGCATGATAAATATGCCAAAAAATATTCATTAGAATTCACTCAATCTTTTGGTTACACCAATTTTTTTTTCTAAAATTTTATTTTCCAAACAACCCATAAATAAATATTTGAAGTCTGTTTAGATGCCTACAAGAAGGAATGGATACCAAAAAAATATTTTACTTGATTAATTTCAAGAAATATATCTAAAGAGTTTCAAAGACTCATGGTATATGGACAATGGTTTTTCCAGACACATGACTGGTGATATCTCTAAATTTTTATCTTTTAATTCATATGAAGAAGGTTTTGTTATGTTTTAAGATAACTCTAAAGGTAAGATAAATATCTATAGTGAAGTTAGTTTTTATCAAATTATTATCATTTATAAGGATCTATTTGTTAAGGTTTTAAATAAACATTTAATTATTATATCACATATTTGTGATGGTATAATGAATGTTAAATTCGAAAATGATAGGTATATTTCTTTTAAGAATGAAACTATTTTATTTTATGTGGATATAAAATATAACATATATTATATTGATTAAAGTATCCTAAAAAATATAATTTTATGTGTTTGTATGTTTCGGAAATAGATGACATAAGAGAATTTTACATGAAAAATTTCGGTTGATGTACAAGTGGAAAAATCATGGACATGTTGTGGATTTACCTGAATTGAAAGTAAGTAAAATTTTGTTGTTTTTGATTCATGTTTAAAAGTTAAGGAACATTTGGAAAATTGTAAATATATTAATAATGATAAAATTTATATACCTCTTGAATTACTATATCTCCATTTATTTTTCCCTATTAAAACTATTATTTTATGTGGAAATAAGTATGTTTTCTTAATTATTGTTGATTATATAAAATCACTTGAACTTATTTCTTATCTCATAAAAGTGAAACCTTAACTATGTTTACTACTTTTCGAAAAATATTTCAAAATAAAAAAGGTTATGTTATCATCTCTATTAGAAGTGATAGAGTATGTGAGTTTGATAATCTAGATTTTGAGAAATTCTATGAAGACAATGAATATTTTTAGATATTTTTTACTCTTAGAAAACAATTAAAAATTTGAATTTTAAGAAATAAAATAAATATTAATTAAATAAATTCCTAGAACAATTATAAATGAATATAAGTTACCTAAATATTTTTGGTTTGAAACAATTAAAACAACCTTTCAATTTTTAGGAAAAGTTCCAAATTGAATAATTTTAAATAAGACACCTTATGAAATTTTCAAGGGAATACAACCTAAATATGGGTATTTTATGGTATTAAGTTGTATATTTTTTTATTTTAAATTATAAAGATAATATTAACCAGAATAATCAGTACACATTAATTTTGTTGGGAATAATGTTAAACAGAATAAAGATTTAGAAAATTTTGAAGAATAATATAGAGAGTTTATTTGGGGGAAGATGCACCTCAAAATGATAATGTATCAGTTGAGGTGGATGATATCACTTCTAAATATAAACCTAAATCTTATAAAAATCATAAAGACCAGCCTTTTGAAAAAAATAACTTGAAATATTGAATACATAATTAAAACCATAAAATTGGTTTTATATTTTTTTTACTAATACTAATTTTGATGTTAATTTTGTACCTAATAATGTTGATATAGATTTAGAAGATGATAAATGGATTATTTTTATTCATGATTAAATTAAATAATTTGTAAAAAATATTGTTTGGAATCTATTTGAACTTCTTAAATACAAAGATGCTATAAGAATTAAATGGATCGTCAAGAATAAATTATATGAATATGGAAATATAGTTAAATAAATCTATACTAGTTACTCAAATATATTTGCAAGAAGAATGAAGTGAATTTGAATAATATTTTTCATGGTATGAAAGAATAGAAGCTATTATAATTTTTTTTCATTTTGTTTTATTTTAAAATTTTAAGATGTTTTAAAGGGATGTTAAAAGTGGTTTTTTAAGTTACTTAATTTATAAAGAAGTATATATTAAAAAACACATAGATTTTAAAATTATTATTTTTTTCAAATCAGACCTTCAAACTTTAAAAATCCCTATATGTTCTTAAATAAGTCCCTAGAGCATGATTTGATATACATTCAATGTTTCTCATTGTACAATTATTTTTATAAAGGTAAAGTTGATCCAATTTTTTTATCAAGAAGGATGATAATAATATTTTTATTTTATAAATATATGTTTATGACATGTGTTTGGTACCTCAAGTAATTTTTTAAGTAATAAAATTTAAAATTTGATGAAAAGTGAATTTTAAATCATTTTAATTGGTGAATTGAAATTATTTCTTAGATCAAAAAGTTTTGAAAATATTAATTGTATGTTTCAAAATAAAAGTAATTATACTAATTAAATTTTTAAAAGATTTAGTATTGATTCTTATAAGACTATAAAAACTCCAATGAGTATTGATTATAAACTAAACTTATATGAATCTAGAAAACCTATAGATAGTAAACTGTATGGTGGAATGATTGAAAGCATACTTTATTTTAAAAAATTTAGACCTAATATAATGTTTTTAGTTTTTTTTATATGCTAGATACCAATATAATCATAAGTTAATTAATTTAAAGGTTGTCACAAGAATGACTAGATAAGTTAACGGATCTATAAATACTAGTTTTTTATATTCCAATTATAATTGTTTTTATTTAAAATATTATTATAATTCTGATTTTTATTGATATAGGCTTCATAGAAAGATAATTTCTATTATGTGTCATTTACTTGGTAAAATTTTAATTTAGTAGAGTTCTATAAAGCAATAATGAGTTTAATTATCCATAACTAAGGATTTGTATATTGATGTTGCTAATTTTTATGTTTAAAGTCTTTTGATAAAATAAAAATTATCTAATTTTAATGTTTATTTTCATTACATGTCTTTACATTGTGATAATACATATCCTATTTAAATATTAAAAAATTATTTACACCATTCAAGGATAAAATATAATGATGTTATATTCTATTTTTTAGGAGATCATGTTAATAAAGGATATTCTATTTTAGAAATTATTTCAATTGAAATTTAACTTGCTAATATATTTTCTAAACCATCAGGTAAAAAGATGTTTGAGAAAGAAATAAACTTGGCTTGATGGAAATTTAACCCGAGCTGTTGATTTTTTTACTCTTTTAATATACAAATGAATATTCTATATAGGTTTTTTCCTAAATTTATTTTTTAGGAATAAATTTGATTAGTTGAATTATAATACCCTAATTTATTCTAAAATTTAAAGATGGTATAGTTGTTTTTATTTTTATTTTATGGATTATGTGTTTTAGAGTTTAATTGGTATGTTATTTCTTACTATTTCATTTTTTAAAGAAATTTATCTTTAGAAATTTATTAATCTCTTTGAAAATTGTTGGTGTTTGACTTAATGAATATATTTCTTATGCATGCATCAATTAAAGTAGAACTAAAATGTTTTCAATTCTCATTTTTTATTTAAGTATGACTATGATTCTTAAGTGTTTTACTTATTTCAGCATGATAAATTATTTTGTTAAAAAGGGGTAATTTTTGTTACCTTTTTGATAAATTTCAAAAAAGAGGATAATTTTTTAATCTCCCAAAAATTGAGTTAATTTTTTTAATTTCCACAAAATGGGGAGATTGTTAATGTTATGTTTATTTATCATGGAGATTGTTAGTGATTAGAGTATTTTTTGTTTGATATCTTTTGTTTTAAATATTAACAAAACCTCATATTGTTTACACATACCTCACATGTTTAAATTTTATAATTATAATTTTTCATAGTATTATTAAATCACATTTTGTCTATTATTTAAATGTTTTTAATGTTTATAATGTTTTTATAAAATATTTATTAGTCACTCTTTTTAAGGCTAGTATTTCAAAGTCATATAAGACATATTGTATGGTTACACAAAAATTTATTAATGGTTATGAACACATATTTCATGGTTATATAAACACGTTTCATGGTTACATAGAGATGTTTCCTGCTTATACATACTCAATTGATGTTTTTTATAAGTTAAATCATGCATACATAGGTTTATAGCATAAGATGATTGATATATTAAGTGTTAAATGATTTTTACATAGCTATGTAAAATGATGGTTATGTGGGATTGAAATGATGGTTAGAAAAATTTTACCTTTTCATTTTAAGATAATTTAGATATTATTTTTTTTATTTTTGATATTTTTTATTTAATATAATTTATGATAATTTATTTTAACTATTTTATTAACTTGTAAAATACACATACATGTTAATGATTCCATCTGAAGTATTTTTGAAAATTTTAATAAAGGATTATAATGGAATATTTCCCTAGAAGGTAAATGATAATATTACATGTTTTATTATCTCTAACCATGAATACCTATTATTTCTTATTATAAAATAATAGCATGAGGAATATCATAGAAATTTTGAAGGTTCATGTAAATAATGTGATCTCATGAACTTAAAAACTCTCTAAACATATATAATTTGTGAGAGATAAGACATAAAATTGACATGCGAAGTGTGAATTGATGAATATATACTACTAAAACTGCAGTTCAATTTATGTGATAATAGATAAAACTCAATTTTTATTCTTTTACTGAAGTGTTCAATGTTATATCAAATCTATATCATCATGATCAATATTCTTATGTTCTATATTTCTTTATGGTTTTCACAATTTTATCATTTTATTATTTTTTGGTTTTTTATTTGTTGGTTTATGATTTTACCAACCAAATGAAAGTTTAGTTTTGTTTATAACTCTTAAAAGAAGGTACATCCTTGGGTTGTGATTCACAAACCAAATTCAGGTTCTTGGTTGTTCTTTATATAGAGTCACATTTTTTGGACCATATGAAATTCTAAGGGAATTTGAGTTTTAACATTTACTGGATGATATTTTTTGTAAACTAAGCTTCGTAACATAATTATGAGAGTTTTAAAACTTAAATGTGTTGTTTTTAGACTTGGGTGATGGAATGAGAGGTCCCTATGTAGTCTCTTTGAGTTTCAGGAGTACCAATCTCTGAGATATTAGGTTCGGTGGCCTATCAGAGGTGCACAACTTGTCTGAAACTGTGTGGCCTCTAGCAGAAAACTATGCATCTTTGATTAAAGGTAAATATGTTCCCCACATGGGATGTGCACAGTTTTTCCAAATTGTTTTCCTATACCACATGGTTAATTCCACTTAGGTAGTACCCTGGAAATATTCATCGCATGGTTTGTTCATAGATATGCCAAGCATTTAGGAAAAACTTTTCAATGTGATTTTTAAGGAAGGGGGTTCCACAAAATTGGTGCATGGTTTGGCCAAAATGTGTAGCCAAATCATGAGACCCAGTTTTTAGGAGGGAAATGACTATTTTTCCATTAATGAGATTAAAATCTAATTTCCCCCTTTTTCTTCTTCCTCCACCCATGTGAGATTCTTCCCATGGCACATTGGCTTCTCCTACAAGCCAATTCTAGGCATGATGATAAATCCTCATTCCATTATCAGATTTGAGTTCCATCAGTATGCATGGATATGCATCTATAATATTTAAATTAATTTTATTCTGTTACTTGTTTAGTTTGTTATTAGCTGTTCTATTTAGGTGCTAGATATTTTGCACTATTTTTAGGTTCTTCTTTAATTCTTTGATTTTCTTCTTACTATAGTCAAATAAGGAGCTAATAATAGATTATCTATACACTACAAACATACGACATATGGCCTCATTATTTTTGATTAAAGTCGAGTGATTTATAAATATGTTGTTGTGTCGTATGCCCAATTCTTAGGAGATGCCTTAAATTGGACTATGATCCTTGAATGAAATTATTTATCATAACCTGTGTAATTAAAGAGAATGTATTTTTTTTGTTATTGGTTGAATACCTTGAAA
Source organism: Viscum album (assembly GCA_963277665.1). NCBI lineage: Eukaryota > Viridiplantae > Streptophyta > Magnoliopsida > Santalales > Viscaceae > Viscum > Viscum album. The sequence continues at coordinate 1,810,528,564 of OY728147.1, read as the reverse complement.
ATGGAACCACCCCTTAGGTGTGTTTATTAATTTAAATAGTCCACCATGGGTGGGTTGTGGAAATGGATACCTTTGGGTGTACCCCCTTTACCAATTTCCTTGGGATGTGGATTATGAATTGAATTGTAAATAAAATGGACGAATTTAATTATTAATTGATATGTGAATTGAATTTTAATATCCATTATAATTGAATTGATTATGTTGGGATGATGTGAATTGACCAAGAACCTTGGAATTTGTTTTGTCAGATTAGAAGGTGATTGGAATGACCCAATGGATTATAACCCAAATATTCAATCATTAGATTTGTTTCACATCATATCCTTTTATTTTGATGGGGTTCAAGGAACTATGTGTAACCCTCATTGAGATGAATTTGGTTTATCTTGATGGTTGATTGTGGGGGGAATTTGTGTTGTGCAAAATCACGAACATTGGGTTACCATTGTCTCTCTTACTAGAAAATCCCAATGGTTCCCTTATCCATAGATGGGTATAGACCTACTTTCCAAAGGCTGGCGGTCAACTAGGTTTTCAGGACCAATTACTCTTGGGGACTCTCATTGGTTTAGAGGATTGGAGGTCGAGCTCATCGCACCCTTTTAGGGGGGGGGGGTTTCCTACTCTAAGACTCTCTTATAGATTTAAGATATGTTTGTGAGTCACTTCCTAATCCTGATACAAGACCATTTACCCTAATATTTGATTATAGGTTGATACTAACTTATGTGAAAAATATTGGGGTCTCTTTATTGAATCTATCAATATGTATCCGAGGTTCTCCATAATTTTACAATAATGGATGACTATATATGTGCTGAAGCTGTATAACTAAGTGATTCAGGATTTGCTGCAACATAGGGAGGAAATTTAATATTTCAAGGAGGAGATTGAGCCATTATGAGCCATTCTATATATCCTGGTTATTTTTGGAATAAAAACCCAAATAGTTTGTTAAACTTGTTCAATTTAATGTCTTATGGAGAGGACGTATGTGTTGGCCCTGAGGTGCATGATATTTGAGCTCGAGTCTCGAGGAGAAATCCAATGTATCCTAGTTATGGTAGGAATTCGAGTTAGCGTAGTTCAATCATGCCCTTGATATTATCCTCAAGGTAGATATCCTTATATATGGGAGGTTTATATCATACCACTTATTAGGGATTACATGATGATATTTCCCATACAGGTAGATATTCAGTATGTTAATGAGGTGTTCATTATGGTTCCCTAATCCCTTGTGATCTATGCTTGTTGTAGGAAACAAGGGAAATAAAGTGATCAACATCATTTCATATACATGCAAGACTTTATTACTGGAAAGACCCTTGAGACATTGAATATGGATCCTAGGCCTTAGAAAGGCATCATATGTATCCTAGTTATGGAAAGAATTAGATTCATCATAGTTTAGTTAATTTCTTGATCTATTGAGGGATGAGACCAAGTGATCAGACCATAGGAATGAATGCGTCTTGATGGTTGAAATTTAATATAAAAAAGGGACTTAAACCAAATTAAATTCCCATTTGAGTTTGGGATTGGGCCTTAGGAAGGCATCCTATATATCCTAGTTATGAAAGGAATCATATTCCTCATAGTTCAGTTGATCAAGGATTACACATAGATTTTTACCTTATCATCAGGGCTTACAAACTAAGGTTTCTCTATTGATTGGGGCTTACACAGTAAGGATGAAAATGGTGATCAAATCCTAGGATTCCCTGTGACATGGTATTCTTACTTTCCTAACATACGTTGATCATCCTCTTGACATGCATTGGTAGTCTACCTGATATATTGGAAGGAAATAATGTTATCCAGTTGACTTTTCTAGAAGACTATGCATGTATGTGATGGAATTTCTAAGGGGATATCGCATATTCTGAGTTTTCTTTTCTAAAGTACATCATAATAATTAGATGATTTGTCATGGAATCCATCGCATGACCTGGATGTCTTGTCTAGAGGGTGTCTCATGACCAATCTGACCTACCCCGATGTTATCCCAAGATCTATATGAAACATATAATGGGCATTATGAGAGTCAATGTGGCATGTATTTAAGGGAACCACGTGTTTTTAATTACACTCATGGAGGTTATTAGAAGACTTGGTTGGCATGTTCAGAAGGCGTCATGAGTTCCAGATGACATGCTCGAGTTCTACTATGAGATTCTGCTAACCTAAAATAACCCCATTATGTGATTCAAGAGATATGATTTAATAGCTCTGTAAGACTAGGATTATGGGCTTGGAGGGCCTCACAAGACCCGAGTGACATGCTTATGAGGCACCACATGAATTACTTTGACATGTCTTGGGGACTCCACATAATCCGAATAGTATACTGGAAGAGTGTTGCATGATCCGAGTGTTATGTCCTGGTGTTGTCTCACATCTTGGATAACTCATGTGAAGTGTATAAGGATCAACATATATGTTATTTATTTTAAGTCTCTCATATTCAGTCTTTATTCAAGCCTTTATATTACAAATTCCTTAGAGCTATTCAATGTTAGCTTATTTTTAAGTCTTGCGTGACCTAACAGGTTCATGAGATGTTTTTCTCTTATCCTTCTATAAGTCCTTTGCATGATCTATGAGTGATCATGTGAAGTGTTTTATACATTTCACATGATATCTCAGGTATCTTGCTGGTATATTACCTGAAGTAAGACTTGTCAGTCATGAGATCAACCACTCTGAGAAATCTTCTCTAGAAGAAGTGAAATTGAGAGTCCATAGGCCAAGCATCAAACCCCTTTTCATGTTGGGGTGGGGACTTTATAGGAATCACCACCCTAGTTATTCACCAGTTTATACGGCATATGTAGCATGAATCCAGGTTGGAGTCAGTGAAGGGATATGGTGCATGCATCTTCACAAGTCTTCTACTGTGGATCGTTCTGAGGGAGCTGCTTGAATTTTAGTGACTGTGAGTCCCACTTTCAATGCTTCCTTTATTAGATTATTTCCAATTAATGAGGACTTTTTGAGTCACACAGGTATGTCGACGGACTTCTATATTATCATATTGACATGTCCAAGGGCCTTCACGAGACCATGATGCCTATTGAAAGGGATTCGTGTGATCTTGGGTAACTTGATTATGAGTCTTCTGAGATCATGTCACAAACTTCATTGTCACATCTCACGAGTTTTATTACTGCAAATGATTCTGAATCCTTCCATTTTATTTTTTTGTGGAAAAGTTTAGGAGTCATGTGAGATTGTATACGTAATGTCAAGGACAATTACTCTATTTTTTGGTGATATATCATGTGAACAAGAAAGGTCCTATGAGGGTGTATGATAATTTCATGTAAAAATATTTTCATTTGTTCTTGGAGAGATAAAGGGGGAGAAAATGGTTTCTTAGAAGTACACAAGGCCTTTTGCGCATCAAGTATGAAAAGCTGCTGGGCTTTCGCGAGATGAGGTGGACATGTCTCTAGGGTCTCGTGGTGTCTTGTGGATCACTAGGGGCATGTCATGTGATGTTAAGAAACCAAGAGAGGCCTCCCATCCTACCATTTGTTTACTTTGTTTTATATGGAAAAGGTCCTAGGGTCTTGCGAGTTTGTTTAGGTGTTTCCAAGGATAATTAACCTTCCCATTTGTGACACATCACATGATCCCTACATCTGCAAATGACTTTTACCTTTTGAAAATTTTCCTCTTATTTTCCAAGGATTTTCAGATTATTTTTTAGGAAGATTCCAATGAAAAACTCCATGGCTTGTGGGATCTCATTTGACTACCACCATGGGCCATGGGATGTTCAGATCATCTTCATAAGAGTAGGAGGATTTGTTGAAGGGGGATATATAAGATCTACTGTTGACCATGTGATGAGTTTTGAGACTTCATGTGACCTTATAATGGTCATGCAGTTGTGAGTCCTTGGAAGGCTCACACGATTATCTAGTCTCAGCCACCTTCTTCTTCCATTTTTTTTGCAAGGGAAAATAATACCCATATTAAATTATTTATTACTTTGTGAATTTTTAGATGATCATTTGGAAGGAATCAACAAATTCTCCCATTAGGAGTGATGTCCACAAGGATAAGGACTTAGTTAAGAGGAAAGTAAATGCCTTCTTGAGTCTTTGGTGATGTCATGAATTGGTGTCTTGGGTTACATTTGGTCTACTAGGAGATGCTTGGTATTCTGCAAAACTCCCTATATATAGAGGGATGAAGAGCCATTCATTTCACCAGATACTAATTCTATAGAGTTCTATTTAATTTCCTCAATCGTATGTCTCCATTCTAAGACCATTCCATGGGCCCTGATCCCAACACCTATTTGCGAGCCTTCATCTCCAGATTTATCCTATAAGAAAACCTGTTCTTAGGAACTTATTTGAACTAGTCGTGAACTATATTTTTCTATATATTTGAACTTCAACCATTAGGATTGTGATTTTATTGAGAAATTCATAGGATCTAATGGATTGATCATATGATCGATTGAGTATCATGCGATTTGTGTGACCTTTTCCAGGTCATGTGATCATGAGCCTCAAAAGGGGTCCTGATATTGCGTGATTCCCAGTGCGGTTTATGCTACCCATGAGACCTCTAGGGGTTAAGTTATTTATGAACTCCTTATATGGTTCATGAATCCCTTGTTGATTATTTTGATGCAGACAATGCTTCTAGTGCATTCCTGCCTTTATATTGACAAGATTTTATTCTATATGTACGACATTTCCACTTACTTACTTTCTTATGGCTTTCTATTCCCATCAAGGTTCCTCATCTACGGTCAATTAAAAGGCCATGATTTCTTGGAATCACAATACCAATTCCCCATATCATGTGTATTCAAATAATGATGTTTTGATGAAGTTTTTATCATCTAAGAACTAGGATTACCTCTTATCACACTGACTAACTCTGTACGGGTTTGGAATACTAGATGAAGTTTTAATCCCCCCTTTAGACATTAACCTCCCATCTCTCTGGGTATTAGCTTACCTCGACCATGTCCAGACATCAATTGTTGGGAACGGTTAACTGGTTACAGCTCAATCCCATGGTTTGCCTTATCTATTGTCAAACTTTCCCCTAGGCCCAAATGGACATGACTTCTTTTCAAAACCTATTTATCAAAGCTATTCAAGTATATTTGTGTATTCTGTGAACAATCCAAGTAGCGTATTGTACTCAAAATTGGATCTCCATCCTGGACATAATTTCTCTGATGAGTGGGCATGGCCCTTCTAGGTTATACAATGTTTTTTTATAGTTTTTCTGATGATATGTATAGGTTTAATCATTAAGAATTCATATATAACTCCCAATTCATCATCTATCACCAAAACGACCTCCTTTGAGAGATGATCATTCATTGGTGTCCTGAAACTAACACATTTCCCATTTTACAGGTTTCAGTGGGCATCAACCTATTAGAAATATATCAATTGGGTGATATTATTCCCCTAGGAGAAGTGTTTGACAAGTTTATCCTGGCCGAATATGTTTGGGATGATCCTTTATAGACCCTAACATTTATAATAGACATGCTTTTCATTATTAAAGAGAAGATGGGAAAAGATTTTAATATAAAATATCTTATCTATTTCAAGGATTGGATCAATATTTTCTTTTATATCAATAGATTTAGACCAACTGTTATTCAAACCATCAATGCCTTCCTAGAAATTCCATGAAAGTGATGGCTCATATTGGTCCATATTAAAGGTTGGAGATCATACCTCATGGGGATATTGTGTGAAATCAGAGATCTCTCCAAGCCTAAGATCTGTAGGATTTATGGTAATGTTTTTGAATGGGTGGATCTTCCCAACTGGGGATACAAAATCAGGAACCTGAGTTAGTACACTTATTCTGAAAGTGCGAATGGAGGAGGGATAATGACTCAATCCAGTAGTACTGGTCCTTGCACGCCTTTACCAGATCCTATGCCATATCCAATATATTAGAACCCCTTATAGGATTAGTTGTAATTTCAAGTTTTTTTGGATGGATAGGAGAGACCTTTGATTATTACAAATATTATAATTCCATTTGAATCCCTAATGCTTCATCCATACCCACGCTATTGAATATATCAGGATTTGGGGCCATATCTCCAATCCCTACTATGGTTAAAGATGTAATGATCCAATTTAATAGCTTCAATCTCATTCCCTTTTGTGTACCATCTTGGTCAATTATTGATAACGATAATAGTTCCCTTGATGAATAGTCTTATGTAACCTCTCTTCAGGATGGGGTTCCTGCAGCCAGAGTGGACGATCAAATCATCTATGAACCATGTAAACCTTATCGATTTTCTCATTAGTTTGGTTTTATTCAAATAATCTCCCATCATACTTTGGTCAGTGTTTGAGGGGTGATACATTCTATATTCATCCATAAAAATTGGATGATGTTGGTACAGGAAGATTTTGGGGCTAATATCATACTTCTACTTACTGAGACTCATACATTCTTTACCTAGGATTATGCCCAGATTTGTGTAGTATCTTATTCAGATGGAATTTTAGGTCAGCTGGTCCATCGTGTGGACATGCCTATTTCCTTAGAAACCCATTTTTCTGTTGTAATGATGGAACTAATTTCAAAATTGGGTGATACGTCAAGAGGCCTCATTCTAGTGATGATTCTCCTAACTATTGTTCAGAATATGTTGAGGAGGTTAGTCTTCCATCACAGGATATATATGACATGCCTCTTCAGAAAAGAGAGCTTGAGTCTTCTTCCCCTATTTTTCCACCAGATAAATTAGTTATTCTTCCCCTACAAATAATTCTTCATCATAAATGGAGGATCAGATGCAACATTGGATGATCTGGAAATAGATTCATTCCTTGATTACAGAGACTCTCCTAGAAACATTTCGTGACCAAGGGAACCAACTCCCTCAGTTGTTTATGACTTGGGGGTAGGTGAATTTGACCAAAAACTATTATATGAAATCATGATGAAAATTTTTGTGGCTCAGTGAGGTCTAGAACCATGTGAAAGAGACCTGAACCATATTGTAAATGTGTCCCCCTTACTAAGAAAATGAACGAGACATCAGAGATATTGGAGCATGGTCATCAGTTGATATATGAACTGCAAGATCAGATGGACATATGAATGGCACAAATGTAGAGATGTGAAGATATTATTTCTCATCTAAGGTATGATCTTTCAACATTATCATCTTCATTGACTATTTATCAGAAGAGTACTAAAGAGATGACCACTTTGATCAAAACTCTTCTCCCTAGGGAAGAAGTAGAAGAGGTGGGGAGAGAATTACTCCAATGTACCATTGATGCTTCTCTCCAAACTCTTACTTACCTTTCTAGTGAAATAGAGATAATTTTACCACAGTTCAAACTTTGTAATGTACTCTATTTTTGGAAATAATTTAGAGAGGCTCGAAAATATGGAGGTTCCTCCCCCCTTTTTATATTGTAAATGATTTAATTTTATGAATTCTATACATGTTTTTTAGTATTCTTTCATTCATGATATGCCTAATATTTTTCTTTTTCAATTTTTTGTTAACTGATAATGATTCCTATCCCTTGAATTTGAATAAACTTGATTGCCTAAATTTGAATTTTAAAATTCTAAAAGATTCACTTTGAGAGATTCTCATGAATTACCACAAACATAAGATTCTATATTGGTAATCCATTCCAGTTATCTTGATATCATTGAGTCTATATAAGGATCATCTATGTAGGATCCATGTCTCAGAGAGGGAGTTGTCTATATTTAGCCGAAACTGATAGGTTTGGTTTGAGAAACCTGATTTCTACTAAGTCTATATAGTGGTCCTTACAAGGTTTTGTAGACTAAATTGATCCTATGTTCAAGTTTAGGGTCTTTTAGCTCATACCTGAAATCACTTTAGTTTAGGGTTTTTATATCATACTTGATATCGCTTTAGTTTAGGGACTTTTAGCTCGGACTTTATATTGCATTATTTTAGGGTCTTTTAGCTTATAACTCATATCAATTTATTTTAGGGTCTCTACCTCAGATCTGATATCACTTTAGTTTAGGTTCTTTTAGCTTGGAACTGATTTTTATTTTGTTTAGGGTCTTTTAGCACAAACCAGATGTTACTTTAGTTTGGGATCTTCTAGATCGTACCTAATATTGCGTTAGTTTGGGGTCTTTTAGCTTGAACTTGATGTTGATTTACTTTAGGGTCTTTTATCTTGGACCTTTTGTTTATTTAGTTTAGGGTCTTTTTTCTTGGACATGATATTGATTTTGTTTAGGGTATTTTAGTTTGAAGTTGATATTACTTTTGTTTAGGGTCTTTTTGCTCAGAAATGATATTTCTTTAGTTTAGGGTCTTTTATCTTAGACCAAATATTTATTTAGTTTAGGTTATTTTAGATTAGACCTGATATTGCTTTAATTTATGATCTTTTATCTCAGACCTGATTTGGATTTAGTTTAGGGTCTTTTAGCTCCGACCTGATATGGATTTAGATTAGGTTCTTTTAGCTCAGAACTTATCATTGATCATGAGATATGATGTAGACATGCCAAGAGTGACCCAAAACACACTAGGATGTTGAGATATTCCATGGGTTTTCTAGGTCTTACAAGGATCATAATTTCTTTTTTATAGATTGAAACATTTGGTTTATGACCATATGCGCATATACATGAGCCATAAGCGCATATACATGAGCCATAAGCATACATGCATAGTCAAGAAAAGGGTCCCTTGAAGCTGGTTATCCTTTCCAGGGGATACCAAAGGTTTATGGAGGTAGTATAATTTTAGGGGTGGGGGATATACTAGGTATTCCATGTCCACCTTTATAGGTCGAATATGAGTTATGTAAATCGTAACCCAAATGTTTGATTCATGAATATGAGATGGGGTAGATAGGGCAGGTATGTCCCATGACATTCCGAGGTTCCAGGTTCTATCACAGTGTTTCTAAGGATTACAAGGATTGAATCTCATTTATATAAAGGGGGGGATTACATTATTTGATGGGTCAAGGACCTTATGCATAGGTAACATGGTCAAACAAAATATAATCTCCACTTCTTTAAAAGGTCCACAAAAGATTTGTGATGAATCAAACATATAAATGATGAAGTTGAGTATAGAGTAAGGCTATCCAAGAAGGGTTCTAGAACACTAAGGAAATTTGATCTTGAATTATGAAGATCAATCCCTAAACCATATGGTTTCAAATCACAAGGTATGGACTGTTAAAGGTTAGAGAATGAAGTGGTGCATTCTGGCCTTGAGAAATGGTATAAAACATGGTGACATAACATTGAGCATATCGAATCCACTCAGATAGTTTGGTATAGAGATTGTAAGTCATGGTCCAAGATGATAAGTTCAGGAGGATGATACAGGACAATCATATTGGGAGTAGTTCAGACACCCTGGGGTGTTGAGTCCTCCCGTAGTGATGTTAGGGCTCACAAGGATCAGAATTTCCTTTTTCAGAGTGACACATTTTTTTGATGACCATTGGTGCATAGGCAAGATCCATAGGTATACTTTCTTAATCAAGAAAAGGGTTACTTAAATCCAGTTATATTTTCCAAGGTCCATGAAAGGTTTATAATTATTTGAGGCACCCTTAATCATAAAGTGTTTTTTATGGAAAATTTAATATCCAAAGAGGGTTCGAACACCCTAAATTCTGTTTCACCACTTAGAGAATATATTCTCACAGTGAGAAGATGTGAAAATTAATTAATCTAACATTTCTTGGACCAGGGGGTCCAAAAAGAATAGATTTCCTTGTACTAGGGATATAGAGTAGTCCCTATGATCTTTGTTCCTTGTTTATTTATGCTGTTACTTTTTTTCTAAATGCTGTAGATGAAGAGTTTAAAGAGTGATGACTTGACTTTTTCTCATGCCTCCCTTTTCGAGTTTTCATCCTGAAAAGTTTTATGTCCTTTTCACTAGAAGTTTAAGGTAGTGAGATATTGATCATTATAGGCTATAGTTTAAGGTCGAACAACTTCAACCAAGTGAAAATATTTTAAGGTCATGACACACATGAACTTATATGGAGGATGATACACAAGGGCCTAATTAGGATACCCAAGGTCAAGATCACTCCATCACCTTCTAATATAGAGATGAAAATGTTTTAAATCATATCTCGAGATTCTCCAATCATAAGTATTGATATAAGATAGTTGACTGGGAGTGGTTAAGACACACTAAGGTGTTGAGTGCTGTAATAGTTATGCTAGGGATCATAAAGATCAGGGTGAAATTTTTCAGAATGATGCATTTGGTTGATGACCATAGGTGCATATGTATGAGCCATAGACATACATGAATATTCTAGAAAATGTTCCCCTCAATTTGAGTATCCTTTAGAGGGTACATGTAAGATTGGAGGTGACCTGATGGAATCGAGTCATGATATATGATTTATGGATTTAAGTGATTAAAAGATGATGGAAGCACCCCATACTCTGGTTGACTGATTTAAGCATCTTGTGGTTCTTTGATAAAGAATGATGATGGGTGATGGACTCCATGTAGTTTTAAATTCATGTGGTAAGGATGCACTCTATAAAATTTAATTTCATGTGGTAAGGATGTGTTCCATGTAGTTAATTATCTTGTTGTTGGGATGTATCCCATACAATTTAACATCATGCGGTGAGGATGTGGTCCTTTTAGTTTATTTTTACATGGTGAGGATGTGTTCCATGTAGTTTAACATCATTTAGGGAAAAAGAGGATGAACCAACATGAAAGTGTGGAAATTTTTCTATTGGTCCCAAAGGTAGAAGTCCAAGCATCACTATATACCTCATGAAAATTAGAAACAAACCAAAAAATATTTCTAAAGGGCCATGCAGTTTAAAATATTGTAGTGAGGATGTGGATCCCTCGAAGGGAAGTGGTTGTATTGTAGATAGAACCATGAATAGAGTGATGGGTGTCAATATGTACCCCATAGTTATGGGAATCAAGAAACACATATTTATTAATGAATTTATCAGTGTAAGTCTAACCTGTAAACAAAGAGGTGGGAATTGTTACTATTTGTTTCTTACAGTTAGTCATAGGATTAGAGATCCATGTGTCACTAAATATCTTGTTATTTTAGAAATCAAGACACATAGAGTTATTGAGGAACCATTCAGTTTAATGTCATGAGACAAGGATGAAGATGGACCGGTGTGAAAAAGAGGTGATGTTGCAGCTGGGCCTAAGTAAGGAAGTATGGGCATCGCTACATATCTCATGAAAATGAGACTCAATCCACATGTATTTCTTGAAGAATCGTATAGTTTAATTCCATGTGTAAAGGGCGTGGGATCCCTTACCTGAAGAGGTATAGAGTGGCCAAAGTTGTGGTAGAAGACAAACACAAACTGAAATGGTCCTATTAGGTGAGGTCCATAGAAGTTGTAGTTTCATATTGTGCTAGGGACATTAACTATGGAGCTTAATTTCATGTGGTGAGGAAATATGGTATAAGTTTTTAAGGTCTTTCATTCAAGACTAGATTAGCCTGTTGAAAACTAATACTCCTTATTTGTGTGGGGAATTCCTTATTGGAAATCCTAATACCATGTGAGTTATGATCGGTGTGAGAAACAAGGAATGAAAAGGGTTCCTCCCACTATGTTGAGGAATTTAAGAACAAGATAGGGGAATTATGTATCATGTGGTAGATGAAAAAATATATTGTATCAAGTCATCCCTACATATCTCATTGGAAATTATAATCAATTCTTATGCAGTTCTAGGAAAACACATGCAATTTAATGTCATGTGGAAAGGAAACATTCCATCCAGTTTAACATCATACAGTAAGGAATTAGATAAACTAGCATGAAAGAAAGGAACATTATGGAATCATGTAGTTTAACATCACACAGAAAGGATGTAGTTCACCCAACATGAATGAAGTTGGATGTCATGGGCCTGTGACATTTATCATCATGTGACAATGATGGGAGATTCCATATACATTAACATCTTTTTCTGAGGACAAACTGCTACAGTTTAATTTCATGTAACCAGGATGAAATTGTATAGTTTAATGTCATGTATCTAGGATGATTGGTGGGAATTACACTAATGTGGATGCCCATGGTTTCATCTATGTGAATTATTTCTTGAGAAATATCGCATTGGTGGGTGGTGTGATATTCTCCCTAACCATTGTGGTTAATGAGTAATCCCCATTGTGATAGACCTTTTGTATGAGGTAAGGTCATTCTTATTTGGGTTCTAGCATCTTGGGATTCTTTCCTGGTATGATTGGGGTTCTGAGAACCAACACTATTTCCCTTAGAGGAATGAATGATGGTGAACCTTTTCATTAAAGGACCATGCAATCTGATTATGATGGACCTGCAGGTTGTGCAGTTTGTACAATTGGTTATCATCTAGATGTTCCAATTCGTACAACCACTTTTGCAATTTTTCATCATCTTAGAGCTATCTAAAAGTGGATATTAGGAGTGAAGGCAACTATACCTTTATGGTTATCACTGCCTTGGTCCCGTACACCAATGAGTATGGCATTGTCTGTGTGGAAGTACACATGGTGGTACTGTAGTCCCATAAAGCATGGAGGAGTTTTTTGACCAATAATTATTATCCTTTTTCAGTATCTTCTATTGTATATTCGAAAGAATCTTATTATAGGCCTCTATCTTTCTATTCTCCATTTCATGATAGCAAGATGAGTGATTGCAATCAATATTTTATTTTTGGTACAACTTCTTCAACTATGTGGAATAGAAATTGGTGCTATGGTCCGTCAATATTGTGTGGGGGACCCCAAACATACTGATGATATGGGACTTGACAATGTTTATTATGTTCTTCATCTCAACTTCCTTGAGGGGTATTTCCTTCACCAATTTGGAAAAGAAGTTAGTAGCAGTAAGGATTTAATTGAACTGGTTAGATGTGGCTATGGGATATGGACCCCAAACTTCTATCCCCATATCAGAAAATGGATAGGAATATTTTTCATTATGAAGAAATTTGGGGGTTGATGGATGATGTTTTCATGAATCTAGAATGTGTGAAATTTCATGGTGAATTCCATACAGTCTTGTATCATGGTTTTTTTGTAATATCCCAACCTTCTAATCTAGTGGGAGGGCCTCATTCTAGATTTATGGGTGCCACATGAGCCAAAATGGACTTCTTTTATGATAGTGGTAATTTCTCCTTCTACTATGAATGTGAAGATGATTCCTTCAAATTCATGTTTTAGAGGACTTTTTTTCATTTGAACCATCCTAGAGAGTGAAATTTGTTTCCTAGTAATAAATATGTTCCCTTCCATCATGAAATGTTCGAAGAATACTATTTCCGAGATAACCAATTAGGGGCTCAAACCATCTAGAAGTGGTCATTGGTTCATCATCCACTAAGGTGGTGTTGACCCAATTCATTACTTCGATATAACATACGACGATTGATGATACCATTCTTTGATGTGTGATACAAAATATTGATTCTCTCTATTCAGGGTCGGCCAGGACGATGGCTATATTAGCCAATGCATTGGTGAAAGCATTTTTCTATTGCGGGACATGATGAAATATGGGATTAAAATGGAATTATTCCATAATTACTCTGATTCATCCAGTGAAAGGATAAAATTATTCCTTTTTTTAATAGAATATTTACCATTTATCTTCTTTATCACTAACTCTAAGTCCCCTTTGACATTCAGGTAGGCTATTGATAGCTATAAGGATAATTCCAATCTTTCAATGAGGTTCTGGTATCCCACCTCATTATCCATGTATCCTTTGGATAGTGAGAAATTGTAGGGAATAACTGCTTTTTCTGGAGAGAAAAATACAATTCCTAAGACAACCTGATTGAGATTTGGGTTTTCCATCCTTGTACTAATAGGAATCTAGGAGGTTCCATCAAAGTATATATCCCATGTATGGGGAGTGTCATGGGAATAAAATACTTCTTCATATGGGAGTTTGGTGTCTTTTGATGTATTTTCTGGGGTAGGACGAGGAGTGAGAAAATCATCCAGGGATTGACCTTTTACTGAATTATGTGATACAAATTGAATGTTGTTTTACTAAAGAATGAATTCCCATCGATCCAAGCACCCAATCAACATAGGATGGCTAAGGATGTACTTGAGAAGATTAGTACAAGAGACCGGATGGACTTTATGGTGCTGCAAGTAATGAATCATATTTTTCACTACAAATATGAGTGCAAGGAGTTTCTTATCAATAATAGAATATCTAGTCTCAGTACCCAACATCATACAAATGAGATAGTAGAGACAATTCTTACTTCCTCAATCATTTTTCTATGTGAGGAGGGTTCCCAGTGAGCATTCCATGGTGGAAACATATAACATGAGTGACCTACCTTCTTCTACAGGTATCAAAATTGGTGGGTGAAATAAGTACTTCTTGATACTTTAGATGGATTTTTGAAAGTTAAAATCCCATTAATATGTGATTCTCTTATTCATCATCCTGATGAAGGGGAGAGCTTTTCTGGCCAGGTTGTATATGAATCATTAAATGTAGGTGAGTTTCCCTTGGAGTCTCCTTAGTTTTTTGAGATTTATGGGGGGTGACAACGATAATATAGCACTAGTCTTCTCTGGATAAAACTCTACGCCTTAGTGTCACACCACAAATCAAAGGAATTTTCTTCATGTTACCCCAAAATCACATTTTAGCAGATTCATCTTTATATTGTGTTGTCATGGTTTTTCAAAAAATTTCTAGAGATCCATGAAGTGATCACACCATTGTCTGGATTTAACCACCAGGTCATCGAAATAGTATTTAGCTATCTTTTCTAATAATGTCTTAAATATATGGTGCATGGTGTGTTCATATGTGTAACCATCAATCTTCAAACCAAAGGGAATGACCGGATATCAAAATATCCCTTAAGGCACCCTAAAGGTAGTTGATTATTTATCTTCATGAGCCATATTGATCTGATTGTACCCTGAATACCCATCCATTAAGTATGGACTTGGAATCCAGTAGTTGCATCGATAAAAAATTTTGTGATCGTTAATGGGAAGTCTTCCTTTGGGAAATGTTGATTAAGGTCTCTAAAATAGATGTAGACCATAATCTTCCTGTTCTTTTTCTTGACATGGATGATGTTGGAAAGACATATTGGGTACTGTACCTCTTGAAAAAAAATTGGATTTGATAAACTTTTCAACTTATGCTGCTATATTTCTAGCATGAGAGGGGTGCATCCTCATGGAAGCCTACTTGAAGAATCAATGCTCACTGGTTAGTCCAAGATGGTGTATAACCACATCTAGATTCATCTCAGGTATTTCTATATAGTTCAAGGAAAACACATATCAGTGATATTTTATAAATTCAATGTACATCTCTTTGTCTTAGAGGGGAATGATGAAACTAATAAAAGTAGGCCACAAGTCTTCTTCTATTTATAGATTTATCTGCCTGAGTACGTCGATGGTAGTGGATACACCTTCCTAAAATTATAAAGGGGTGTTCCTGAGGTTATCCCCATATTTTTCCATATCTAAGCCTGTGGAGACATTTTTAGAATAGGATGGTGATCTTGGAGCTTCTCCATCAGTACTGGGGTGAGCAAAGCCATGAGAAGAGACATTATCATTCCCTATTACCCGAGTCACTATATAGAGATGTTGAATCTGATTTACTTTCACACTATAACTAGTGAAATAAGGGGATTGGACCCATGGGACTAGATTTGTGACCTCGACTATAATTATGGGGAGCACATAATCACTATCGAACATACTATAGGGATTAATAGGAGTGTATACCAAACCATTTGGGGTTTCAACCTATATATCATCATCTTCTGTTGTCTATTTTACTTCCTTTTTATAGAAATCATCTTCAACATATGTGGCTCTACAATTATTGAAGGAGGAATTATCACCATATAGTATGATGACCTTTCTATTTTTGGGGTACTTTAGACATTGATGGAATGATGAAGGTATCACCAAATGGATATGAAGCCAGGACCTTCCAAGAATGACATTATATGAGGTGCTTTTATGGATAACCATAATATAAGCATCTGATGTAAGATCTCTAAATAGAGATTTAAGTTTGATCTTCTCGACTTCTCTTTGATCATGCTTATCATACCCTTGAATGGTCAACTTTATAGGGGAAAAATACCAATTTATGTATCCTTAATGTTGTAGGGTTCGAACCAGGATGAGATTGATCCCAAATCCATTATCAATTTGGGCCCTTTGTACATTGAAATTATTAAGTCTTTCTAAAACATATAGGTTTTTAATGTGTCCTTAAAGGACCTATTCCTAATCTTGATCTGTAAATGATATGGTGACATGGTATCCACTAGATAAGATTTGGCTGCTGTGACTTCTATCTCAAACTCCTGTGGACTCCAGAGGGATTCAACAAGTGCCTCCCTGAGTTATTTTGAGAGACAGAGTGTATCTAGGATCGAGAGTTTTGATGGTAAATGTCAAAAACTAACCTAAGTACACTAGTAACCTGATAACCGAGCTGGTCCTAACACAGCTCGAAGAGAATTCTCGATCCCCATGGATCAACAAATCACACCTAAAATCATGCAAACTGAAAGTGAGAATAGTTTTTACAAAATTATTTCAGAATTAAAAAGTAACAATAAAATATGCATATCAAAGGAAATTCAACTGGGATTATTGTACCAGAAGTAAAATAGGAATTTAAATCCGTAAGTACTACAACCTAATTACCAAATATGAAAAACAGCCCAAGTCCCTAAGGAAACAATTCACCAAGTCCAAGGTTCAATAGCTGGACCCACCTTCAAGAGATCCCTTCCCCTTGCTCGGACCTATAAGGAGATAATATATAAACACCCAAAGGCACAAGTAGGGTGTGATCCAAATACCAGAAGGATTCCACCCAGGATTCCATAATAGGATGACAATATCAAATTGATCAATAAAGTGATTTTAATTTAAAATTTAAATAGGTTTGGAATTTAAAAAATTCATATTTAAAAAAATAATTCTTTATGATTTAATAGATAGAAATACGTTTATAAATTCATGATTCACATTTCAAATGATTTAGAAAAACTTCAAATATGGAATTTACAATTAATCAAAGGGTGCTTTACACAATATCACTTTTCTCAAAATGGCTTAAATGAACACTTTTATATAAAATAGTTTATATAAACTTACAAGGTATGTATAATAGTTTTCAACAATGCAATATATATACAATTTAAATACAAAAAGGGAACAACATGATCATGTGCCAAGTAGGTATGATAGTTCCAAGCTACAGGGACCCAACCCTGTGAATACGGAAAAGTATGTACATACATCCCTTGGACCAAAGCCAATAGAATTCATCATCATCACCTAAGGAATTGGATGTGCTGATATGATGTTTTATAATGTTGTAAGTCATGAAATGTTTTCCAATATAACACACTAACTACTTAAGGATTGCGTGTTCTCTAGTACAAAACAATGATTGAAAATTTATTTTAAGACTACTTAAAATAAAATTAATTCCCATATTCCATTTCAATATGTCAATTTTCTCTTTAAAAACCATAATAAGATTTTAATAAAAAATATATTTTTTTCAAACAAGTGAAATTACTAGGTTTCCATGAAAAATATTTTAATCCAATTTTCATAAACAAGGATTTGAAACTAATTCATGAAATATCACAATCTATTACACAATTAAATACCACAATTTAATATTCAACCAATTCCATCACAAACCACAAATTCATTGAAACTGTGGTTTTTCTCAAATTTTCCATCAAATCAATTTTTAAAATTTAATTCATAAATTAAATTTATTCAATTTCTATCAAAAACTAAAATTTTAA
The DNA here is from genome assembly GCA_963277665.1 of Viscum album. Taxonomy (NCBI): domain Eukaryota; kingdom Viridiplantae; phylum Streptophyta; class Magnoliopsida; order Santalales; family Viscaceae; genus Viscum; species Viscum album. The sequence goes on along the minus strand of OY728147.1, from coordinate 1,810,510,701 downwards.
TTAAACAATTTAATTCTCACAAATTTTCTATTCCATGCCGAAAACCCATTTTCTTTAAAACCCTAATTCACCAGAATTGGGGTTTTCCCACAACTAATTGAAATACATATAATAAAAATAAAAATAATTTCATCTACATTAAAAAATTAAAATTTTAAAAAATCAATTAGGGTTAATATAATTTGGGCATCATAATGAAACCACCTACCTCGGGACCAACAGATCTTGAGTCACTAAACCTTTGCCGGGGTTCTTCAATGAATAACAACAATAATGGAATCCATAAGAAACAAGAATCAATCATAGGTTTAAATCCATAAAAGTGGGTATTAGATCCTCCAACAATATAAAAAGATCTATGAAACCCTAGGGAGAAAGGGAGATACCACGAAAGATATATATTGGAAAGAGGAAACTAAACGAAAGAGGATCGACCAATGTTTTCCTAGCTTCAGATCACTTCTGAGAGGGGTTTGAGGGGCTAAGAATCCTCCTTGGGAGGTATAAGGTTGGGATAAAACGATTTGGGTTGAAGGAGGTTCATCAAGGACCTATAATAAGGGTTCAATATTTTTTTAAACCATATCTCTGAAAATCTAGTCTACATGGTTTTCCAGGGAAATAGTGCATGATTTAGAGAAAACATGCACAGGCCGTGTTCCTGTTATATATGGGTTTCATGGTTTCTCATAAGGGGACACACAAATTGACTAATTGCATGAAATATGTGCATAGATCTATATCCAAAAATTTCCATTTTCTTATAGTAGGATGCATTGTTTGGAAACCTACGTGCCAGCCTTGCACCAACTGTGTACTAGCCCATAATTTTCAAGATTCTTAAATTTTCAAGATTCTTAAATTTTCAAACAGAAAAAACCCAAAAAAATCCAACCAAATATCTATAAAAACGAGGGTTTAAGAGTAACTGAAAGAAATAATATAATGTTACAACCTACCCAACATAAAAAATTTATATCCCTAGAAAGCCTATAAAGAAGCCTCCATGTCAAAAAGATGATTTCATTGATCACTCATCAGTGCCTCCCTAACTCACATCTCATGAGAATTAGAACCTTGATTCCATATAATATGAACCAAAGGTATCTTCCTCCCATGATTTACCTTGGTCTAAGAATCAAAAATCCTGACCGGCCGTTCAGTCATAGATAATTCAAGTTCAACTTTAAGATCACACCAACTCAGAACATGATATAGATCAGATAAATAATTTCAATGCTAAGATACATGAAACACGTTATGTGTAATGACCCAAACTTTTTAAATAGTATATTAACTTACTCTTAACGATCTAATAGATATGTTAATGGTTAATGCAGAAAGAGGAGTCGATGGCTTCATCCAGTAGACTCAAACCTTATGAAGCCCACTTATCAGAGCTTGGGAAGGAGGTGGCATCTTTGGGCTTCGCTTTGGATCAAGCCCAAGCCGAACTCCAACGTGTCAAGCTTGAACAGAAACGCCTATGGAATAAGTTCAAGTTAGTAGAGATTACAACTAGGGCAATGTTATCTAAGCCTCCCTTAGAATCTCTTACCATAGCACACCTTACACTTAGGTCATATGTCGGTGTTATAAGGGGATATGTGACGAGACCCTAGCTTCTTTGTGTAATCCATTGGGATAAATGAATTGAGATTTCATCCTTTAGTGATGTTTGTGAAATTTCAAATGTCCGGATAATTTTAGGATGTATTTTATTGATGAATTTTGAAAAAAATATATTTTAAAATATTTATGTAAACCCTAAATAATTAATGATGTGTAATGATTTTCAAAAAATGGTCTTCAACAAAAGTGTTCAGTAAGGAATTTAGAGTCTAATAAGATCAACTTAATTTTTGATGAATAGTAGAATATGAATAGTGATTTTACGTTTAGGATTAGTAATGTGACCAAATGGATTTGTAATTTCACTCAAAGAAAGTTTTAATATAATTTAGACACCTAGATTAAGTAATGAGATTCAATAAAATGGGTAAATAACAGTTTCATAAATTATTAGTCAAGTATTAGTTTTTTGGGATGAATAGTGTTTTTTTAATTAAAAATTAAATTAAAAATATTTATAAAAATATTTTTATAAAATGGACTTTATTTTTGAACTCAGAGTAATGATATTATGTTATGGTAATTTTTGGGGTTTTTTCTGAAAAAATGAATTTTCAGTGAATAGTGTTTTATTTAAAAATTAAATTAAAAATATTTAGAAAAATATTTTTATAAAATGGATTTCATATTTGTAATGAGAGCATCGATTTTTGGTTAATGTGAAATTTTGGGATTTTTCTGAGGAAGTTGAATTTTAAGTGAATAGTAAAAATACAGTTTTAGGGTTTCGGAATGTTTAATGACATCATAGCTGTGTCATGGTAATGTCATGAGATATTTTAAGGGTTGCCGACCATAGGTTATGAATTATTGTATTGGGGGCCCCATGTGGCCTAACTTCATGGGAAATATCTTGGGAGACCACATGGTTTTGAGAAAACCACTTGTGAGGTGTCCCTTGAATATTAATGCCTTGTCCCCTCACTTTCCCTATAAATACCAAGCCATTCTCTCATCCTTTGGACTCCAAAATCATTCTCAACGAAGATCTGGTCTCCTTAACTCCCAAGGAGTCCTCCCAAGGTGCCCTCAAGCCTCTCAAGGTCCCAACCTTTGAGTTTTAAGAGTTACGTTTAAGGTAAGGGATCCGACCTCTCTCTTTCTTTTCATGTAATCTCTTTTATGTCATTCCTTTTATGATCCATGTTCTTATGTGAGAGGATGTTATTTTATATTCCTCTTACTCCCCTTTTCATTTTTATATGATGAGATATCCCCTCTTACTCTTATCATTTTATTTTATGAAAGTTTAAGTGATGCCGTTAGGCTGCCGAATTTATAAGGGATTCTTCCACCATTCTCATTTTCAAGTTCTATTTTCCTGTCAAATCATTAAAGTTCCTTTTTTATGTTGGGGTATGATGTCTATACCTATAATACTGATCTTTTATGATCATATGATGAGATACCCTATTTTCTCTCGTCAATTCATTTTTATTGAAGTTTAAGTGACGCCGTTAGGCTGCCGAATTTTCATAAGAGAAATCTTATTTTTGTCTCACTTCCATGTTTTTCATTTCATATGGTATATCTTTCAAATTTCCTTTCCATGTTCTTAAATACCTTATATTCTGTCTCCCTACTATTTTATGGATCATTTATGAGTGGGTGACCCATGTCCCCTCTCTTTTCAATGTTTTCTAAAACCTTGTAACATAACCGTTATGCTGCAGAATTTTCGTCTCAAAATGCCTCTCTCTCTTTTTCTCAAAATTATTTTATGTTATTAAGTGAATACTCAAAGCTCTTATTTCTACAGGGGTATTCACATATATATCAAAATGTTCTATTTCAAATTCTGGGATTTACATACATGAAACCCTCTTTCCCTTTCCATGGGTTTAAGGTGACATAAAGATCATGTCTTTAAAGAAGTTTTTAAAACGTTATGATTATGAAATGAAACCCATTTCTTTTATACTATATGGGTTGTTTATGAAATGATTGATGATTATATATGTGGCTCACATGATAATTAATACATGTCAAGGGTGCACCCAGATAGCGCTCCAATGCATTGGGTAAAGACTTAATCTCTAGAGATGACTTTTTAGACTGATACCTTGGTGAATAACCTTGGTAATTTTTAATGACACCTTGGGGATGGACCTTGGTGAAATGAAATGATTGTCAATATTAAATGTTACAGCCACATCTTCAGGTTATAAAAAATGTTATTTTTATTATGATATATCTCATGGTTTCTTTCTCATGCCTTAAAGTTCTTTTCATGTCCTTATTGAAGTATCTCAAGTTCACATGTAAATGTTTTTCTTGTTTCCCTTACTGGGCCTTCTGCTCACCCTTTCTTTTGATGTATGTCCCCAGGTTATGAGATGCAGTAATGAACCTAGGATGAACTTAAGGATAAGCCTTTTAAGTGTTTAATAAGAATATTTTATGTTGTTTTCATGTATTATGTTCCTTGTTTCCAAGACACTAAACCTTAAAGATCCTCAGTTCTGTGTAATGAAATGAAAGTTTATGTTATAAAAAGAAGGGATGCTATAGTTGGTATCAAAGGATGGTTTAGTTATTTGTGGAAATCAAGATATAAAAACTTTAGGAAGAACCCTATAGAAAAGTTTAAATATAGGAAAACTTCCTGGTATTTTGGTAATTATTGAGTAAGTGGTTTATCAAACAAATACATCCCTATCTGGATACAAGCAGGTAGAGGCGGCTCTGGCTCAGATGTACATAGGGGTAAAACCCAAAAACACCGCTTTGAGCTAGACTCGAACGGGAACTGGTGCACAATAACAGGCCTTGCTGCACTCTTGGTTACGACACTCCCAGGGGATATGTTTGGTTAATCACAAGCTTTTTATGAATCATTATGAAGGAATTATAGAGAAATGTAATTGTCTAAGAATGAAGTCTTAGTTAAAAGATTCATAAATGAAATAATTTTCTCACTAAAGTTTTATTCTTTTAGAAAATGGCGGGAAATAGGAGGAACCGTGCCGATGGTGACCGCAATGCACCATGTGTTGACGACCCTCCGATGGAAGCCGGAATGGAAACATTCATGCGAATGATGAACCAACTGACTCAAGTTATGAGTAATAACTTGAATCAAGATGAGAGGCCAATCTCACCACGAAGGAAACAACTTTCTGTTGAGTCCTTCATGCGTCAAAGACCACTATCATTCAGTGGATCTACTGAACCATTGGTTGTGGAACAATGGATAAGGTCCATTGAAAAGATCTTTTCTGTGCTCCTTTGTTCGGAACAAGAAAAAGTCACCCGTGGTGTTTATCGCCTAGAGGGAGAAGCTGATCAGTGGTGGTCACTGGTCAAAAAAACAAAGCCTAGAGGAGAGATGGAATCTATGAAGTGGGAAGAATTCCAAGGAATATTCTTTAACAAGTATTTCCCTCATTCCATGAGAACGAGAATAGAGAAAGAGTTTCTCGAGCTGAAGCAGAAGGAGAACGAATCTCTCGGAAGATATGAGATGAACTTCACCCGACTTTCACGATATACCTCTAGCTTTGTCATGGATCCAAGTGGGAAGGTTGATAGATTCTTCGGTGGACTGAGACCTCATCTGCGGAAGAATTTAGCCAACCGGGACTACAATAGCTATGAGGAGATCATGCAGAGTGCAATGAAAGTCAAGCTAGAGTTTGGTGAGACATAATGGTCTCATAAATAAAATGAAAAGAAGAGATCGTTGGAGTCCAGTTTAGGGAAGACTTTTGATCAGGGAAGAGGTGGAAAGCAAATGAAACATACCACATACAATAAATGTGGGAAGAAGAATCCGGGGAACTGCTTGGTTGGAAGTGGCAAGTGCTACAAGTGTGGAAGAGGAGGCCATATTGCTCAGAATTGTCATAGTGAGGTGAAGCCTCAACTCCCCAACACTAATGATAGAGGAAAGATGGTTCTGGCCTTACCCGAAGTCCATTGCTTCAAGTGTGGACAACTTGGGCACTATGCTAATCTCTGTCCAAATCCAAGGGCAGTGGGGGGGAATCACCATCAACCTCAGCAAAGGACAGGGGAGCAAGGTCGTGCTTTTTCTATCACAACAACTGAAGTTGAAGCTCCAAATGACGTGGTAGCAGGTACTCTTGTTGTCCTCTCAAAACTAGCAACTACTTTTTTTGATTCTGGTTCTACGCATTCCATTATTTCTTCAAAGTTTGCAAAGAATATAGAATCAATCCCCGAATTTCTTGAGGTAGAGTTGTCAGTCAAGATTCCAAGTGGGATTATCCATGCATCAACAGTGTTTAGAGACTCTAGTGTTTACTTTAGTGAGCACAATCTTATCTTAAATATAGTAGTCATTCCCATGTTGTAATTCATCGTTATACTTGGGATGGAATGTCTCTCAAAGTATAATGCTAAGATCAAATGGAGAAGTAAGGAAATATCAGTAGTCTTAAATAAACGACCTAAAGTTATCTTCCAAGGAGAGATATCCCGAACTGATCCCTATCTAGAAGCACCTCCAATAGCTTTCTTTATGGAGTTAATCGGTGATGATGAAGAAGGAAAAGGGAGCATACAAATTGAAGATGTTCTGATTGTTCAGGAATACATGGATGTATTTCATGAGGAGTTACCTAGAACTCCCCCAGAAAGAGAGGTAGAGTTCTCCATTGAAGTCATACCTGGGTCTCAACCGATATCAAAGACCCCATATAGAATGGAAAATGTGGAGCTAGTAGAGTTAAAGAAACAACTCCAAGACATGTTGGAGAAGGGGTTTGTCCGACCGAGTGTGTCTCCTTGGGGAGCACCAGTTCTCTTTGTGAAGAAGAAGGATGGATCAATGCGTCTATGCATTTATTATAGAGAACTGAACGGGATCACAGTGAAGAAAAGATACCCTCTTCCAAGAATTGATGATTTATTTGACCAACTTCGTGGGGCTCAATTCTTCTCTAAGATTGACCTTCGATCTGGTTATCATCAACTGAGGGTAAAGAAGGAAGATATTCTAAAGACTGCCTTCCGATCAAGATATGGGCATTATGAGTTTACTGTTATTCCCTTCGTCTTGACTAATGCTCCTGCTATTTTCATGGATTTGATGAATAGAGTCTTTAAGGACTACCTTGATAACTTTGTGGTAGTTTTTATTGATGATATTTTGATATATTCAAAAAGTCATGAGGAGCATGAAGATCATCTGAGGGTTATTTTGAAAACTCTACGGAAGGAGAGGCTCTTTGGAAAGTTCAGCAAGTGTGAGTTTTGGTTACAACAAGTGGCTTTCTTAGGGCACATCATAACCAATGAAGGAATCTCGGTTGACCCTTCAAAGACAATGGTTGTAGAGGAGTGGCCTCAACCCACAACAGTAACTAAGATTCGTAGTTTCCTTGTTTTAGCAGGATATTATAGGAGGTTTGTGAAAAACTTTTCACGGATTTCTAATCCACTAACCAAGTTGACTCGAAAAGGGGTTAAGTTCATCTGGACAAAGGAATGCGAGGAAAGTTTCCAAGAGATGAAGAAGAGATTGGTTACTGCACCTGTGTTAACACTACCCTCTATCGGAGAAGGATTCGTTATTTTTAGCGATGCATCTCTGAAAGGGCTTGGGTGAGCCCTCATGAAAAATGACAAGGTAATTGCTTATGAATCTCGACAGTTGAAGATTCATGAGCAGAATTATCCTACGCATGATCTGGAGCCAGTGGCAGTTGTTTTTTCTCTATAGATATGGAGGCACTATCTTTATGGGGAGAAATGTGATATATACACTGACCACCAAATTTTAAAGTATATTTTCACACAGAAAGAATTTAACATGAGACAAAGGAGATGGTTGGAGCTTATTAAATACTATGATTGTTCAATTCATTATCACCCTAGAAGAGCAAACAAAGTCGCAGATGAGTTAAGCAGGAAAGACCCTGTTGTTTTGGCAACAATGAGGATCCTAGGAGATCCCTTGATTAAAGATCTAGTAAAACTGGACATGGGAATTATAAGGAAAGGGACATCATCAACCCTATCCCAAATGATTTCTCAACCATCATTACTAGAGAAGATCAAGAAGGCTAAAAAAGAAGATCCTTTGCTGCAGGAGAAGTTGGAGGCTGTAAAAGATGGGAAGTTCCCTTATTTCAATATTGATCAAGAAGGTGTATTGAAATTTCATACAAGACTATGTGTTCCATATATTCCAGAGATAAATAAAGAACTAATGGATGAAGCTCATAGCTCTACTTTCTCTATACATCCAGGAAGCACTAAAATGTATAGAGACCTTCGTGATCATTATTGGTGGGATAAAATGAAGAGGGAGATTGCTGATTACACTACAAGGTGCCTAGTGTGTCAACAAGTAAAGGCAGAACGACAACTTCCTAAGGGGGTATTACAACCACTACCCATACCAGTATGGAAGTGGGATAATATCACTATGGAATTTGTAACTGGTCTCATGAAAACATCTAATGGAAATAATGAGATATGGGTTATTGTGGGCTATCTCACAAAGACCGCCCATATTATCTCTATTTGGGAAGATTTCTCTCTGGATCAACTTTCCAGGATATACGTAAAGGAAGTGGTGAGGCTGCATGGGGTACCACTATCCATCGTGTCTGATCGTGATCCAAGATTCACATCAAAATTCTGGAGAAGTCTTCAACATGCTCTGAATATTGAATTGAATTTTAGTACGGCCTATCATCCTCAAACTGATTGCCAATATGAAAGAACTATTCAGACACTCGAAGACATGCTGAGATTATGCTCAATGGAATTTAAAGGTGGATGGGATAAACACCTCCCATTATTTGAGTTCTCCTATAACAACAGCTTCCATTTGAGTATTTAGATGGCACCCTATGAAGCTCTGTATGGAAAGCGATGTAGAACTCCTACTTGTTGGGATGAAACTGGTGAGAGAAAGCTTCTTGGGCCTGATCTTGTGCAATAGATAACAGAATAGGTTCATGCCATCCAACAACACATAAAGGCTACTCAGAGTTGACAGAAGAGCTATGCTGACAATCATCGAAGGGAATTGAAGTTTGGTGTTGGTGATAAAGTCTTCCTTTGAATTTCTCCATGGAAGAGAGTCATGCAGTTTGGGAAGAAAGGGAAGCTCATCCCTAGGTACATTAGGCCCTATGAAATCATTGATCGCATAGGAGCAGTGGCCTATCGTCTAGCACTTCCACCGAACCTAGATCAAGTTCACAATGTCTTCCATGTATCTCTCTTGAGGAAGTACATACCCGACCCTTCGCATGTACTGAACCCAGAGGTGGTACAACTGGAACATGACCTCTCTTATGAGGATCAGCCAGTGGAGATCTTAGACCGTAGAGACAAGGTTCTACGAAACAAGACTACCCACCTTGTGAAAGTGTTGTGGAGGAATCATAAAGATGAAGAAGCGACTTGGGAGCCTGAGGAAACGATGAAGCAAAAGTACCCTCACCTTTTCGACTAGGCCTCAAGTATAAATTTCAGGGATGAAATTTCTTAAGGGGGGAAGAATGTAACGACCCAATCTTTTTAAATAGTATATTAACTTACTCTTAACGATCTAATAGAGATGTTAATGGTTAATGCAGAAAGAGGAGTCGGTGGCTTCATCCAGTAGACTCGAACCTTATGAAGCCCACTTATCAGAGCTTGGGAAGGAGGTGGCATCTTTGGGCTTCGCTTTGGACCAAGCCCAAGCCAAACTCCAGCGTGTCAAGCTTGAACAGAAACGCCTACGAGAGAAGTTCAAGTTAGTAGAGATTACTACTAGGGAAATGTTATCTGATCCTCCCACAGATTCTCTTACCATAGCACACCTTACACATAGGTCATATGCCGGTGTTATAAGGGGAAATGTGATGAGACCCTAGCTTCTTTGTGTAATCCTTTGGGATAAATGAATTGATATTTCTTCCTTTAGTGATGTTTGTGAAATTTCAAATGTCCGGATAATTATAGGATGTATTTTATTGATGAATTTTGAAAAAAAGATATTTTAAAATATTTATGTAAACCCTAAATAATTAATTATGTGTAATGATTTTCAAAAAATGGTCTTCTACAAAAGTGTTCAGTAAGGAATTTGGAGTCTAATAAGATCAACTTAATTTTTGATGAATAGTAAATTATGAATAGTGATTTTACACTTAGGATTAGTAATGTGACCAAATGGATTAGTAATTTCACTCAAAGAAAGTTTTAATATAATTTAGACACCTAGATTAAGAAATGATATTCAATAAAATGGGTAAATAACAGTTTCATAAATTATTAGTCAAGTATTAGTTTTTTGGGATGAATAGTTTTTTTTAATTAAAAATTAAATTAAAAATATTTAGAAAAATATTTTTATAAAATGGACTTTATTTTTGAACTCAGAGCACCGATATTAAGTTATGGTAATTTTTGGGGGTTTTTCTGAAAAAATGAATTTTCGGTGAATAGTGTTTTATTTAAAAATTAAATTTAAAATATTTAGAAAATTATTTTTATAAAATGGATTTCATATTTGTAATGAGAGCATCGATTTTTGGTTAAGGTGAAATTTTGGGATTTTTCTGAGGAAGTTGAATTTTAAGTGAATAGTAAAAATGCAGTTTTAGGGTTTCGGTATGTTTAATGACATCATAGCTGTGTCATGGTGATGTCATGAGATATTTTAAGGGTTTCCCGACCAAAGGTGATGAATTATTGTATTGGGGGCCCCATGTGGCCTAACTTCATGGGAAATATCTAGGGAGAGCACATGGTTTTGAGAAAACCACTTGTGAGGTGTCCCTTGGCCATTAATGCCTTGTCCCCTCACTTTCCCTATAAATACAAAGACATTATCTCATCCTTTGGACTCCAAAATCATTCTCAACAAAGTTCTAGTCTCCTTACCTCCCAAGGAGTCCTCCCAAGGTGCCCTCAATCATCTCAAGGTCCCAACCATTGAGTTTTAAGAGTTACGTTTAAGGTAAGGGATCCGACCTCTCTCTTTCTTTTCATCTAATCTCTTTTATATCATTCCTTTTATGATCCATGTTCTTATGTGATAGGATGTTATTTTATATTCCTCTTAATTCCCTTTTCATGTTTATATTATGAGATATCCCCTCTTACTCTCATCATTTCGTTTTATGAAAGTTTAAGTGACGCCGTTAGGCTGCCGAATTTATAAGGGATTCTTTCACCCTTCTCATTTTCAAGTTCTATTTTCATGTCAAATCATTAAAGTTCCTTTTTTATGTTGGGTTATGATATCTATACCTATCATACTGATCTTTTATGATCATATGATGAGAGACCCTATTTTATCTTGTCAATTCATTTTTATTGAAGTTTAAGTGACGCCGTTAGGCTGCCGAATTTTCATAAGATAAATCTTATTTTTGTCTCACTTCCATGTTTTTCATTTTGTATGGTATATATTTAAAATTTAATTACCATGTTCTTAAATACCTTATATTATGTCCCCCTAATGTTTTATGGATCATTTATGAGTGGGTGACCCATGTCCCCTCTCTTTTCAATGTTTTCTAAAACCTTGTAACATAGCCGTTATGCTGCAGAATTTTCGTCTTAAAATGCCTCTCTCTCTTTTTCTCAAAATTATTTTATGTTATTAAGTGAATACTCAAAGATCTTATTTATACAGGAGTATTCACATATATATCAAAATTTTCTATTTTAAATTATGGTATTTACATACATGAAACCCGTTTTTCCTTTCCGTGGGTTTAAAGTGACATAAAGATCATATCTTTAAAGCAGTTTTTAAAACGTTATGATTATGAAATGAAACCCATTTATTTTATACTATATGGGTTGTTTATTAAATGATTGATGATGATATATGTGGCTCACATGATAATAAAGACATGTCAAGGGTGCGCCCAGGTAGCGCTCCAATGCATTGGGTAAAGACTTAATCTCTAGAGATGACTTTTTAGACTGATACCTTGGTGAATAACCTTGGTAATTTTTAATGACACCTTGGGGATGGACCTTGGTGAAATGAAATGATTGTCAATATTAAATGTTGCAGCCACATTTTCAAGTTATGAAAAATGTTATTTTTATTATGATATATCTCATGGTTTCTTTCTCATGCCTTAAAGTTCTTTTCATGTCCTTATTGTAGTATCTCAAGTTCACATGTAAATGTTTCCCTTGTTTCCCTTACTGGACCTTCTTCTCACCCTTTCTTTTGATGTATGTCCCCAGGTTATGAGATACAGTAATGAACCTAGGATGAACTTAAGGAGAAGCCTTTCAAGTGTTTAAGAAGAATGTTTTATGTTGTTTTCATGTATTATGTTCCTTGTTTCCAAGACACTAAACCTTAAAGATCCTCAGTTCCGTGTAATGAAATGATAGTTTATGTTATAAAAAGACGGGATGCTATATTATGTATTGACATCATATGTAGTGGTAATGAAAAATTATATTCAACTTCCCCCCACCTTCTCAATAACCTCAAAAGGTCCAAAAAAATGAGCATAAAGATTCCCTTGAATCCCAAGCCGTTGATAACCCAACGGATGTGAAACCTTCAATAAAACCTGGTCACCAAATTTGGAATACAAACGTCTATGATGATGATTAACATAAGATTTATATCGACTTTCTTCCGTCAACATACTTTGATCAATCAATTAAATCTCTGTCGTCGTCTCTTGCACCAAGCTTGGTATGATCAAGGAACTCTCACCAATCTATGACAAACATAATAGATATTTAAAAGGCTAGCCATACAAGGCCTAAAAAAGATCCATTCTGATTGATGACTAGTAACTATTGATATAATAAAACTCAAACAACCCCAAATGATCATCCCAAGCCCCACTAAAGTCGAGAACACAAGCGTGAAGTATATCCTTGGGAATCTGTATAGCTCTTTCTGTCTTGCCATCTAACTACGAATGATGTGACATTCTCAAATGGATGTGAGATCCCTGTGACTCTTAAAGGCTAGTTCAGAAGAGAGAAGTGAACTAAGGATCCCTATTAGAGACAATATTTGATGTATCTCCATGAAAATGGACAATCACTTTCACACAGAGATTTACCTACTTCTAAACTTTGGTTGTATCGTGAATGAGTATAAAGTGATATGATTTCTTCAGTCTATCGATCATAACCCATATTACATTCCTCTTTCTTTGGGTGTGTGAAAACTCAACCAAAATTCCCATATAGATCTCATCCCACTTCCAAGTAGTGAATGGAAGTGGATGAAGCAAACTCAAAGGTTTTTGGTGCTCGGACTTAACATGTCGGGTTGTATAACAATGAGAAAAAAAATCAGTAATTCAACATATCATACCTGTCCACTAGAACTTCGTATACATGTCATAGAACATATTTTTGGTTCCTAGGTGCACTTCCCACTAGAAATAATGGAAATACCCCATCACATATTTTCTTACCAAAAATGGTACCAAAAAATGGTTCTGAATGCACAAAATTACCTATTTAGAGAATGACCAATCCAACACCTCTCACCACCATAAAGAGAGTATCTAATACCATGGAACTCATCATTAAGTTGATGAACCTAAAGAATCAATTCAAGAAGAGTAGATGTCAACTAAACACTATCCAAGGAAACCTCATCCCATGATTCTTGGACTCCTATATACAAATGTGCAAATACAACCACCAAGTTCCACTATTTAGATGATTCATTCACTACCTGGGTTGTAAGTTTCTTTCTTAAAGATTCCTCAATGACATTCCCTTTCTCCAGGGTATAGGCAATGTCAAAATCAAAATACTATAGATATTCTTCTCAATACCTATATCGGAGATTCCAATATTTTTGAGATAATATATAACTCATGATTTTGTGGTCTCCAAACACGGTAATCCTTTATCCATAAAGGTAATGCCGCCAACTCTTAGGATTGTGCATCATAGCTGAAAGTTTAGGGTCATGGGTCAAATAATTCTTCTCGTGTGGCCTAAGCTGATGAGATCCATATGAAATGAAATGTTTACCCTGGATAAGAACACAACCCAAAATAGAACCTGATGCATCAAAAAAGGCCACATAGCATTGCCCATCCTTTGGAAGTGTCAACATCGAAATAGTAGTCAAAAGACACTTCAACTCAACAAAATAACCCTATCATTTGTCATTCCTAGATTACTTCACTCCCATCCAAGTTAGTGTAGTCATCAGAGAAGTCAACTTCGATAATTCCTTCACGAACCAGAGATAATATCTGGCTAAGACCAAGAAAATTTGAATCTAAAATACATTTTTTTGGTTTCTTCCATGTAATAATAGCCTTCACCTTATCAATATGGACTAATATTATTTGTTTTGACACCATGTGTTCCACTAAAATCAATTCCCAGATCTAGAAATCACATTTCAAATGTTTGGCATATAGTTGGTGATTTATCAACAAAATCATAACTATTCTAAGATTATGTACATGATTATCTTCAGATTTGCAGTAAATGAGGATGTCTTCCACAAATACTAACACAAAGGTATTAAGGTACTCATGGAAAACCATATTCATTAATTCCATGAAAACTGTAGGAGTAATGGTTAGAACAATGGGAATGAAAAGGTACTCATAATGACTATACTTGCTTCAAGAGGCATTTTTAAAACTGTAATACACTTTTGTCATTAACTTATGGTAACCAAGTTGAAGGTTGATCTTTGAAAACCACTTTACCCCCTTCATAAAATCAAAAAAATCATCAATCCATGGTGATAAATATTTTGTCTTTAGGGTAACTTGATTGATATTTAGATATTCAATGAAAAGGAAGAGTGAACCATTAGCTTTACTATAAAATATAACCACCATCAACCAAGGTTACACATTCAAGCATATAAGGAATTTCTCAAAAATATAATCTAATTGGGATTTTAACTCTTTTAGTTTAGCTAAAACCATGCAGTATGAGGTAATAGAAACCGGTTGAGTACCAGTAATTAAGTCAATAGAAAACTCAACCTCCCTTACTGGTGGAAAACTAGAGAAGTCAGAAGGAAAAAAGTTTAGAAACTCATTGAAAATTGGATGCAGACCACCAATCAAATATTAACACTCTAAATCAAAGGAAAACACTAATATTACTTTCCCTAAATATAGATAGGAAGGTATGAATCTACTCAACCTTGGGTCCCATTTTCCTTGAAATACACGAAACACACCATTGGGTGTAGTAAAGAGACCCATTGAAGATAAAAATCAATCCAAGATTTATTTCAAACTATCCAATCCATCCTAAAAATAATGTTAAGAGATCTCATATAGAGAACTAGAAAACTCCAATCAAGATAAACATCTGATAGTGATAAGACACAAGTAGGACTTCAGATACCCCACTCTCTCTTAATACCAAGGGCTATATTAATATCCATTTCACAAGATAAAATATCCCAAGGAATATTTATATGATTAAAAATACATGTTGAAATAAATCAATGAGATGCACCAGTATCAAATAGCACATTCATTAATGAAGAAGCTATAATAATGGTATCTCTCACAATCACTAGACCCATATCCACTTCCTCTGGTGAATTTTCTACGATATGAATAAGCTTTATTCCAAATGCCTATGGATATAAACCTTTTTAAAATGAAGAATATTATTTCCCCATAGTTTTAGGAATAGTTGATGACCCCATTCCACTACACGAAGTGGAATTAATATGGTAGAATTGCTATAAGTACCCTAAACATCCACATGATCCATAGTTCTTGGGTGCCTCATTAGAAACCCTCTTCAAATTTCCTACCTTTCCACACTGGTATCAAACCAAAGGAACCATGATTGGTATAGTAGATGTTCTAAAATGACCTTTCTATTAATAACTTCTGTGATAATCCTCACACTTCCACTTTACCTTATAGGAACTCAAACTGCCACTAAGAGAGAAAGAATCTCTCGATAAACCAACCTTTCCAACTAGGTTCATTTCAATCATAAGTTCTCTATCCATCACATCTTCATAAGAATTTAGCTTCATAAAGAACACACAAGAAATAATATCCTAAAAAAATTCCATCTTGAACCTTAGATCCTTCATCCTATCATTCGATACTATCTTAGGTGTGAAGTGAACAAGCTCAGAAAAAATTGGTTGCATACTCTTTCATGGTACTATTAGCCTATTTGAGTTTAAAAAATTTAGTGTACATGGATAACAATATCGAATCTAGATTGAACTGGTTGGTGAAAATAACTTCTATGTATTTACACTCTAAGAAATCATTCTTCTTTACCGTTACCATCATGTACCACCATCTCCCACTCAGTGATTCTAGCACAATGGTGGGATAGTTTACCTTGATTTTATCATGTTTTTCCAATAACCCAAAAAATTCTCCTTTATTCTCAAACACTCCTTAGACTCTTGAGTATCATTTGGTATTTTGAATAGTTCTATTTTTGGAAATAAAACTCTTGAGAATATACTTTGATAACGTGCCTCTGAGGTTCCACAGTTGGAGTTTGAATAGGGATTAGAGGTGGTGTTTGTCCCAGAGCATAGACAATGTGAACGATCACCTCTACCAGATTTGGGTACACAAGAGAAATAAATCACTAAGTTTCACTAGTAGATTCCTCCTAGATATGATTCACATGTATCCTAAGAGGAATGATTCTACAAAACATGAGTAGAAAATAAGGAAGACATTAGATTCACACTCAAATGAAGCAACAAGGAAATTAATCCCAATAGATAGAAGAAACAAGATTTGGAATTCACTCTATCGAAATCAAAATAGGGAAAATAATAGAACTAATAAAAAATACATATTTCCCTAACCACCCTTGATTATTTAAGGTTCATTGCAGTGAGACCTATCTAAAAACTCAATCCCAACTACCTCCTATGTCTCGATAAAATTTTACAGATGCATATTGGATTCAAGAAAAAAGATAAAACTGGACCTCTGATACCATTTTTCGTGAACCAAACTAGGCAAAATGGTAACATGATAATAGGGTTGGTTAATGATAGGAAAATGGCTAGCTATTTCATAACATTGTACTTTTGTGACAACGGTTGGTGCTTCCTGATATGGGGTTGCTTTGGGACCTTCAGTTTGGTAGATGTAGCATTTGAGGTGGATGGGACCAGTTCTTTCATAGAATTCAATGAAATATCTATTGGCATTGGTTCAGGTCATGCTGGCCTTCCCTGTTGTTTGGGTTTATTAGATAATTGAACCCCTGCTAGGTGGTCATGCAAAAAAATTAGGTGTGGATGACTGTCGGAGAGTCTTGGGAAACCTTCCTTCCTCTTTTAGGACTACTTAAGTTCTTTCCCATTATTATTTACTACATATATGTTCTACATGGGGACATGAACAGAATATTGTGTCTAACAATGTCCAGGATGTCCCATGTATCCTCATTTTCGGTGCATGCAGCCTCCCGTTCCACGACTATGTGTTGAAAATTGATATTCATGGGAATATTCATGATTAGAAATGGGGAATTCCAAGTGTATCACATTGAAAAAACCAAAATTATCTCTTCATCCAATGATGATTTAGTTTGGTGGGGTGGTTCTTGTGCTGCAGATATTGTAGGGAATAAATTTGCAAGAGTTAGGTCATACTTTAGAGCAACCTATGAATCTTCATCTTATGTTTCTTCCTACTTCCACTGGTCACTCTCACCTTTGGAAGGTATATATGATGCCTAATTATTAGGTGGTGGAGCTATTATGGGTCTGAAAATATGTACTCATAGAGTGTCATGATCTCGATCAACTATTTTCTAGGCCATCTAATTGTCGAACTTTTGTGCACGCCTAGATGAAACTTTCTTCCAAGAACCTTCTTATTTTGGCTGGAAAATAGTTACACTATCCACTTGTCATGAGGAGTACTCTAACACAAAATTTTTGGAATTGATCATGCATTGAAGGATATCTTTGAAGATAAAGCAATTCTAGATATTATGACCCAACCATCTATGAAAATGGCAGAAATTGGAATGGTTAGTGAGGTCAGCCTCATCGGGATTCTATGGATGTGGTAACATGAGTAGTTTATTATCCATGGATGCCAAGAATAAATGAGGAATAAATCATTTAAAAAGGTGTATTCTTGATTTATATATTCCTAAAATCCCAAGCGACCCTAATTTATTTGTGCTTATGGATGAGGGTGATTTTGTGGTGGCCACTACTCAACAATAGGTGTTAGGTGATTTGGAATATGCCTGGGTGCTTGGATGGGAACCACTCTGGGTTTGAGAGTGACAAATGTGGCTTCTGTTTCACCTGGAATTTTTACCTGTTCTATGGGAGTGAGTCAAGTTTTGTATTGGTTTCACTAAATGGATTCCTCAAGACGTTGTACTATTTTAGAAAACTCACAGAACCCACCTACATAATTCATGGTGATCAGAGGTGTTTCCAACTCATCCTAAAGATTTTCATCATAGAGTTCTAGTAGTTTTTCCAGCAAGAGAGGGATTCTGAGTGAATACATTAAACCTTTCAACCTTGATATGAAATCATACATCCTCTTTTTATCACATTATTTATAGTTCATCAAGTCAGTAATCATAGTATTTATCAGCGTGGAGATGAAATGATAAAGTAAATGATGAAAAATGTCTTCCCATCCTACAACAGATTCTACTGGCAGGCTACTATACTAAAAAAGGTTGGCCCTGTTAGATTCTATAAAAAATACCTCAACTTTGTTTCTTACTTTTGATCTCAACGACCGATCATCGGTCCACATCGGGATACGAAGTGTGAGAGATGTTAGTCAAGGTCACCTAAACCATAAAAGGTATAGAATTTAGGATTTCCAAAGTTGGGTGTAGGTGGGTTATGATCCACCAATTCAGGATATGGATTCCTTTCAGGCTGCACAGCTACGTGTCACCCTTCTATTTCTTCCATTAGAGTATCTAGGGACTTGGTGATGTTAACTAGCTATGGGGGAATCACTGTTTGAGCCGCCTCCTATTTACAGGGAGCAGGAAGGGGCTGGTGAGGTTTCCCCAATTTTATCTCCCACTGATTCTCAATTCATCCGAAGATGGAATGATTAATTTGACGAGGGAGGGGTTGTTACTATAATGGAGGGGAATCATGATCCTTTTCACCTTCCTCATATATGTATACTGGTTTTCCAGATCCAGATCCAATCTAGTGCTCAGATACTGTTATTATTGGTAGATCATCTATAGAAGAGATAATATTTGTCTATGGATGAAGGTGATACCCTATGGGAATATTTTCCCTAAGTAGATCCTCATTGAGTTATCTGAGAGTTTGTATCTCACTCTCGTATTGTGATAACTATTCCTCTCTGGAAATAACCTCAACTATTTTAGATGGAAACTAAGATGTAGTCACAACTTATCCTTTGGAAATATTCTATCATGTGGGTGGTAAATCAATTTTAGGTGGTGATATATTTTGAAGTCTCACTTGGTTATGGGTACACACAACCTCATTTGATTCATCCAAATAAACCTCCTCTTAGGGTAAATTTTTTGTGTTGTGGCCCTCCACATTTTCTTCTTGATCAACATCTTCCATGTTGATTGAGATGAAATTAATAGAGGCATATTGGGAAATAGTGGTTGTTCCATTACTTTCAACACAACAGGATGATTCTGAAGAAATTTCATTAGGGTCATCATTCGAACCCTTGGCCTTATTAGGCTACATTGGATTGTGACCCTGGCAGGTTCTGACCACCTTCATCATACATTCCTTCCATCTCAGCCTATGAATAGTGACCTTGAGAGAGTTTTTGGTTATAACTAATGATAATTCCTTGATTAGAATATCTTTTTCTTCCAATGGGAGGAGTAGGTGGGATGTTGACCATTGATTATTTTCTCCTAACATATAGAATATGGACTCTCTCTATGGTAGTGATGGTGGTGATGGTGATGAAAATACCCCCAACCCTATGGGTTGGGGGTTATTTGGGGCCACGATTGGAATTGTTTGGTCCTGTTGTTGAGGATCCAATGACTTGAGTTTGGGATTTGATGACTCTTAGGGTAGACATGAAGATATTAATTACCCTAGACCAGTAGAATGGGGTTGATCTGGAATCATTGTTTTTGCCTCTAGGGTCCTCTTAGGGGATGATTAACCTAGAGATGGCGATTGAGATACAAATTCCCCCAGTTCAGGGGGATATGGTTTTCTTGCAGTTACTGGTGATGTATCCTGAATCCTTTTAGGGATTTGTGATCCTAAAGGTAGAGGTGGTGGTATATATTATTATAGTATGGTGAGTCAGTTCCTCTCCTATACAAATGATATGGAAGCTACTATTGTGGTCCTTTTGATGTGTCACAAATGTGATCATGTGGGAGTTGGGTGTGATGACAACCCATGATGATAACCATTATTTACAGGAAGTTGTTCGGATGATCTCAAATCTATTCTCCATTTTTGAAATGTGTTCTCATTGATTTAAGGGGACCATTTTGATTTCATTTTATTTGTCATATCCATTTGTTCATGATGTATGGGAACTGATGAAGTGGGGGAATTATATTGTAGTGACCAACTGTTCCGACCATTAACTGGTCCACCGATTTCTCCAGAGGCTATAAAATTATTAGGCATTGTATCTGAGGGGTTATTATATTTTAGGGAAGTGATAAAGTTTAACTCTCCATACTCTCCCCATACAAAAATACAGATGCATGATGAGTTTTTGGAGATCAGCAAACAAAGAGTTGTGATGAAAGTGCGACAAGTGTGTTGTAGATTTGCGCTGTGATTTTCTTGTTTTGGATCCTGATCCATGGAGATAGCAGCTAGGTCTAACTGAAAATAGAGTATCTTGATGTCCTGAAGGTTACCCTCATATCCTAGATAAGGGAGGTGTCTGGCCTTCATCCACTGATGAGTATCCCACATATTTTGGTGTAGATAAGGAATGAAATCCTTTTCTTTCTCATCTGGTATCTCATAGCTAGTAGTGAGGGGGTAGAACATAATGGAGAGGTTGATCTTAACTGAATCTCTCAATGTGTTTATGTTATCCTCCTCTTCATCAGACTTACATGCTTCCATCTGGTCATACCATAGAATATGGCTCTGATGGTCACCTAATGATGAGAGTGGAGTGCTACTAGAATTTTTTGGGGAACAATATATAGTTGAAACTGATGTTCTGTGAACCTCTCTATACGAAGGTGTCAGAGTTTTGAACACTCCTCCATTCGATGGTGTTAGAGTTTTGAACACTCCTCCATATGGAGGTGTCTAAGAAAAGGGAGAATTTCCTTGTCCATGGGAGATATTTCCATGGGGAGGTTAACCACAGAGGATTTTAGGAGTGGAGTCCCTATGATCCATATCCACACTACCACAATGAGGACTATCATGGTAATGATCATCTTCTACTTCTTCTTTGATAGAAGAGTCAAAATACCATTATGGTGTTGAAAATTTGTCTCAAACTACCACAAGGATACTAAAATTGAGAAAATTAGGAATATAGGTCATGTTATGCATTGTGGTTGGAATATGCCAACCTTCCTTTTTGGATTGTGAAGGAATATGAGCCTGCTACATGATGGTTGTCAAAACTTATATATAACCATCTAGTGTTGTAGGAATATGTTCCCACCACTGAGGATCTATTGGAATATTCCAATAATCTATCTAATAATTGATAGGAATATGTTACTATCCTAAGACATGTTTCATTATCACTTGGTGATCCACAATCAGGTCAAGAGTATTATCCCAATCTTGAGCCTTGGGGATATGTAATTGGAATTTCTTGGAAGAAGTATGAGCCCACCCCGAGGTGTGTTCCACTCTCACTTGGGGAGTCCCGATTTGAAAAGAAATATGATCCTGGTTCAGATATTTATTCCCCAATAGAATATACCAATAGAACACCAAAATTGGATAAGTTTTATGTGATTCCTCCTATATTTACCTTCAATGATGCTGGTGCATGACTCATCGACAGAAGTAGGAATATGCACCTTGATTTTGTGATCTTCTAGAATATGCCAGGTAGATTCATTGATTAGAATATGAGCCTATGTCAAGGCTAATTCCATTATCACTTGGTCATCCCCGACCAGAGTGGGGATATATTCTAGATCCTGGGCCTTTAGAGTATGTCACTTGACTTCTTTTACTGAAATATGAGCCTGTCCTGAGGATTGTTCCCCTATTAAATGGTGAGACTTGGCTAGAATGGGGATATGATCCCAATCCTAGGCCTTTGAAATATTCTAATAGACTTTTTAAACAAGTATGTTCCCTTTTCATGAGGCATGTTCCACTCTCACATGGTGAGCCATAGTTGGAACAGGAGTATGGGACCAGTTTGATGCCTCATCGTTTATCAGAATATACTGACAATCCCTCTATATGGGAGAAAGAGTGTGAATTTTCTCCAGTAAAAAAAAAAATTTCACGATGACCAGAGTGTTGATTTGACCTAGATGTAGGGATAAGAGTATGTTCTTTTATCATTATCTACAATAGTGCCAAAATATTCTGGCATAGTTCTTTAGCTTTTGCTAAAATACATTTGCATTTTAGTAAAGTGTGTATAGGGATATAGGCCTACACACTTTCCATCTCCATTATAATATGGAACATTTCTTCAATTGAAATAAGAATATGTGCCCACTTCTATCATATTTGTTCCACCATGATATTCCAATGGGCTTCAGGAACGTGGGTAGGGATATTCATCTCCCACATTCCTACTGTGGGAATATTCCCATAGACTTATTTCAAGTAATTAGGGATATGAGCCTTCTTGCTGGTCCCTGCTGGTTTATGCTAGTAGGAATCATCAACATGAGTGGGGATATGATACATCTTTTGAATATCCAATACATTCCTCTACTGAAGATCCTTCACTATTTCACATTCATGGGTGTCATAGGAGGAAGTGTGTCAGATGGTACCCTCCACAGGCGACTGGTGGGTACCGACAGGATAATGCTGGCTATAGTGGTTAATAGGTTACCTCTTCGGCAACACATGCACTAAAAGGGAGACATATTTGGTTTCATAATCCATCTTCATTAGAGATAGAAGGTTCTAATTTTCTTTCTTCGAGGATATTCTTCTAAATCGGTTGGTTGTAGCGATGAGGGCTACTAGCTTAAAAGCAACCTTACTCGGGTGATACAGAATCTCCAACTACCATATTTGGAGAGCCTCAAGGGAATCTTCCATGGTTGGGATTATACTATGTTGGTGGTATTCCCATACCATAATTGTTTCCACATGCCAATGGAGATGTTGAGGAGGTGAAATTACTTTTCATCCCATAGGGGTCACAACAACAGATGATTTACCGAAGTGAATGATAGATGATAAAGTCATTTTTTCAGTTTGGGTTGCTGACGATGAGAAATGTATCTGAAATCATGCAGAAAACAAGGAACAAGGTTACCAATTAGTACAATATTGTAGGCATGATGTATTCAATCAGATATTCATGGTGAACATAATTTCCCAATTTTCCCGATCTGTTCATTATACTTTCTTGGACTTGTTAATGTGAGGATGGAATTTTAGGAACCTTATTTATAGATGATCATATATTATATCATTCCGATCTTACTAATTTTTTTGTATATGATGTTCAAAAAAAGTATCCTGATGCATGACTATTCTATCATTAGAGAGATTCACGTCATATTTTCCATCCTTGTTTTCCTATGATGGGAAAACAAAATGGTTTGATAGATAATAACCAATAATTTTGTTGTTAGAGAGATTCCTATAAATATCACCATTTTTATTTCATCATATTAGGGGGACATCAGAATGGACCGATGGATATTAACAAAATATTCTGTCATTATAGTTGTTTCATGTCAAAACCTTTTATTTTGAAGAGGTTCAAGGTGCTATCGGGGACCCTCATTGAAGTGAATTTGGTTCAGCCTAATGGTTGATTGTGGGGGGAATTTGTGTTGTGCACAATCATGAACTTATGGTTACCATTTTTTCTCTTACCAAAAACTCCCAATGGTTCCCTCATCCATATCTAGGTACAAACCTACTTTCCAAAAGTAGGTGAACATCTGGGATTGTAGGCCCAACGACTCTTGGGGTATCGTATTAGTCAAGAGGATGGGACGCCAGACTTATCATAACCTTTTAGGGAGGAATTTTTGACTACTTTGGGACTCTCTTATAGATTTAATATATGTTCATAAATCTCTTCCTAATCCCAATACGGAACCTGTTACCCCAAAAAATGATTATAGGTTGATACTATCTTATGTGAGAAAGAATGGAGCCTCTATAGTGAATCCATATGTATGTATCTGAGGTTATCTATCATTTTACTGTAATGGATGGATTATTATATGATAAATCTATATAACCAATTGATTCAAGATTTTATGCCACATAGGGAGGCAATTTAATATTCTGAGGAGGGGATTGAACCATTATGTGGGGTCCTATGTATCTTGATTATCATAGGAATCAAAACCCACATAGTTTGTTAAATCCAAGAAGTTTAACATCTTATGGAGAGGACATATGTGTGGGTACTAAGGAACCAAATATTTGAGCTTGAGTATCAAGGATACATCCTATGTATCCAGATTATGGTAGGAATCTGAGTTTTCATAATTCGATCTCACCCTCGGGATTGAACTTAAAGTATATATCCTCATAAATGGGAGGTTTATATCACACCACTTATTGGGGATTACAAGATAATATTTCCCTTGATGGTAGAGATTTAGTATGATAATAAGGTGTTCATTGCAGCTCCATAAGACCATATAATCTACAATCGGTGCGAGAAACAATGGAAATAAAGTGATCAAAGTAATTTCATATGGAAGTGGAACTTTCATACTAGGATGACAATTAATATGTTCATTATGGAGCTCAATCCATAGGAAGGAATCCTACATATCATAGTTATGGGAGGAATTAGAGTCATCATAGTTCATTTGATTTATCAATCCACTAAGGGATGAGACAAAGTGATCAGACAATGGGAATGATTGGGTCTTTATGGTTGAAATTTCATAGAAATGAAGGGACTTAAACTTAAGTAGATTCCCATTTGAGTTTAGGATTAGGCCTTAGGAATGCGTACTATGTATCCTAGTTATGGTAGGAATCATATTCCTTATAGTACAGTTGATCGGGGATTACACACTGAGTTTTCCCTTATCATTGGGGATTACACACTAAGGTTTAACTATTAATTGGGGATTACTTGTTAAGGATGAACAAGGTGATAAAATAATAGGACTCCCTATGATCTGATCTACTTTCTTTCCAAACATACTTTGATTGTCCACTTGACATGCATTAGTTTTCTACCTAATATATCATAAGGAAATCATGTGATCTATTTTACTTGTCTAGAAGAATTTTCATGTCTTTGATGGAATTTACAAGGGTTTATCGCATATTTAGAGTTAGATTTTCTGGAGGACATTGAAAGACTTAGATGGTTTTTCCTAGAATCCATCACATGAACTGACTAGATTTTCTAGAGGGTGTCGTATGACATGACTAACCTGCCCTAATGTCATCACAAGATCTAGATGAAACATATAGAGGTAATCGAGAGAGTAAATGAGGATTTTCTAGGAGGGTGGCACATGTCTTGATTGAAACTCTTGGAGGGTATCACGAGACCTGACTAGCATACCTGAAGGGTGTTGTGAGATCCAGTTGACATGCCCGAGTGCTACTGTGAGATTCAGCTAACCTGAACTAGTGCCATTATATGAGTCAGCCTATATGACTGAAGAGCACCACAATACTAGGATGAAGGGCCTACAGGGCATCATGAGATCCGAGCAGCATGCCTATGAGGCACTACATGACTTACTTTGATATGTCCCTAGGAATTTGAATGATCTGAATAGTATTCCAGAGGATTGTCACATGATCCGAGTGATGTGTCCTAGTGCTGTAATGTGTCTTGGATAGTTTACACGAAGCGCATAAGGATTATTGTATATGTTATTTAACTTAATTATCCCATATTCAGTCTTTATTATAGCCTTACTATTGATAATTCATTAGATCTATTCAGTGTTAGGTTATTTTTATGTCTGTCATGATCTAGAAAGTACATGGAATGTATTTCACATATACTACCAGAATTCCTTCACGTGATCTATGAGTGATCAAATTAAGTGTTTTATACATGGTGAATGATCACTCTAGCTTTTTTCTAGAATATTACATGATATAAGACTTTTCAATCGTGAGATTAGACACTTTGAGAAATCAGCTATAGTGCTGGTGCATCTGAGAGTATGGAGGTCTGGAGTCCAACCACTTTTTTTGTTGTGGTGGGGATTTTATAGGCATATGCATCCTTGTTCTTCTCCAGTTTTTGCGGTGTATCTAGTGAGAATACAAGATGGAGTTAACAAAAGGCTATGGTGCATGCATCTTTGTGAATCTTATGTTATGGATCGTTCTAACAATGCCACCTGATTTTTAGTGACTATGAGTCCCTCTATTAATGTTTAATTTATTAAATTATTGAAAATTAATGAGGAATTTTTTAATCACATGGTTATGCCAAAGTAATTCCATATTTTCATATTGACATGTCCAAGGGCCTTTGTGAGACCAAGATTCCATTTGAAAGGGCTTTGTGAGTTCTTGGGTGACTTGTTCAGGATTCTTGAGAGATCATATCACAGACTTCCTTAGAAAATCCCATGGATTTTATGACCATGATTTCTTACAAATCCTTCCATTTTATTTCCTTTATTTTTTTGTAAAAAATGTTGAGAGTCATGTGAGATTGCATGAGTAATTTCAAGGAAAATTACTCTATTTTTGGTGATATGTCATGTGACTGATAAAGGTCCTATGGGGGTGCATGATAATTTCATGGAAAAATATATTCGTTTTTACTTAGAAAGATTAAGGGGGGAGCACAAGGTTTCCTAGACATACTCGAGGCCTTTCGTGCACTAAGGATGATAAACCATTAGGATTTTTTGAGACAAGGTGGACATGTTTCCAAAGTCTCATGATGTCTTTTTAATCATTGGGGGGAGCCACGTGATGCTAAGAAATCATGGGAGGCCCCACTTCCTCCCATTTATTTATTTTGTTTTATATGGAAATGGTTTCGGGTATTTTAAGTTTGTTAATGTGTTTCCAATAGAATTATGCTTCCCATTGGTGATGCATTACATGAATCTTACACCAGCAAATGACTTTTCCCTTCTAGACATTTTCCTCTTATTTTATAAGGATTTTCAGATGGTTTGTCAGGTTCATTTAGATGAAAAACTACATTGGTTGGGGGAACTCATTCGATTTCCATTATGGGCCACTAGATGTCTGGAGTGTCTTTGTAAGAGGAGTATTTTTTGTAGGGGTCTCCATAGGATCTACTACAGGCTATACACTATGTGTAGAGCCTTCACATGACCTTATAATGGCCACATGATCGAAATTCCTTTAAAGGCTCATGAAATTTGTAGGTCTCACCCACCTTATTCTTTCTTTTCTTTTGTGGGGGAAAATAATACCTAAATTCAAGTATTTCTTCATTTGTGGATTTTCCGATTCCCATTTGGAAAACATAAATAGCCTTTTCCTGGTAATAGCTTTTTTAATATTATTTTTCCTCTTTTTATTTTTGTACCCATTTGAGTTAAATAGAGTCTATTCAATGTATTTCCGAATTAAATCTTAAATTAATCCTTATAAATATTTTCCATTATGAGATAATTGAAGGCTAAGACTTATAATATTACCTATGATTTTATCCACCTTTTGAGTTGAGGTTTAGATTGATTTGATTATGGTGAGAATTGAAAAATTAAATCATTTAATGAAATATTATGCCATGTGGGTAGTATAATGGAAATACTTCTAAGCTTTTCCTATTACTTTAGCCACCTTTTGTGGTGATGTTTGAATTGAAATGTTCTTAGTGTTGACCTTGAAATGTTAAATGGTTTTCTTTAAATGTTATTGAATTGTTGAAGTATATATGAAATGAATTATAAATGGTATTTTTATATCAAATGTGAATTTAATGGATAAAGAATATGAAATGGATTCGATGATGATATACCCTTTCCTTTTCATGGATTGGTTAAGCATGTGATGCTCTTGTAATGAATTTCCCTTGTGAGTTAAATTAATGGAAATGATTCTAAGCTTGGAAAATTACTTGAGTCTCCTCTTGGGGGTATGTTTGAATTGTTATGTTATTAGTTTTGACTATGAAATAATTAAATGAATTTGATTAAATTATAATGAATTGGTTGACTATTATATTCCTTGGGTGACACATTGTTTCATATGATAATTCCATGGATAGACTGAATTGGATTATACATTGCTTATGCCTGAGTGACACTTGGAATCCTCTGATGGGTTTCCAAGGATGGAATCATAGGGGATGATTATTACACACCTGAGTGATACTTGGACTCCCTAGTGAAATACCAATGATGGACTCTGAGGCTTGACTATTATATGCCTGAGTGATACTTAGACTCCCTAGAAGACTACCAAGGATAAACTCATAGGCTTGACTATTATATGCTGAGTGATACATGGATTCATATGAGAATGATATGGAAAAACTCAAAGGGAATAGATCAAATTTCCATGGGTGATAATTGGGATCCATTAGTGGACTTCAAAGGATAGAATTGATTAGAAGGGATATTATACCACACCTAGAGTGATACCTAGGTTATTGAGAGGTTCTCCATGGATGAACTTGTTGGGTATTGGTTTATATTACACCTAGAACAATACATGGATTCCAAGTTAGGAATTAATTTGAGGATAACATGTTCTAAATTGAATAATGAATGGAATGAATTATATGAAAAATCTTCCAATCTAAAGGACAATCATGGATTTGGTCTTGTTTATGTTTTTATAGATGTCTTGTTTAGGCATCTTTGATTATATCATCATGGGGGATGCTGAGATATGAACCAGTTCTCAAGACTTATATGTTAAATTGGTTTTATTTATTAAATGATCATGTTTATAAATGATAAAATCCTAACTATTAAATCAAATAATTATTGTATAAATGAAAATCATTGAATGAATTGTTTAGAAAATGATAACCTTGTGTTATAGGATGTTTAATGAAGAGTTCTTACTTTACTTGTTATATTTCTGCCTACACATTTTTTATATAAATATTCATTGATTGGATGGCATAGACCTTGGGTGGTTTCCTACTAGGATTATATCTCACACCCTATTTGGGTTGCCTTGGGCACCTGAAAAGACTATATGTTTATAGGTATGGGTAAGGGAAGACATTGTATAACATGTTCTTGATTTCTTCTTAGGTGGAGGGGAGCATTGGACCGAGATTAGGATCGCGATGCTAGATGAGATAATTTTTTCATTTTTTTTTAATTTTTATACATGTAATATATACATTCCCTTGTGTACATGTTTTTGATGATTTATTAGATACACATGACATGTTCATCATCTTGTATATGATATGACTTTTGGTACTATTTATTTATCAGTCTTCCACTGTTACTTTTGGTTTGTATGATTTACTACTTATGCTACTTGTATGTTCTTGATATTTCACTATGCTACACTCTGGTGATGAGGGAGTAGTATCCCCACAAACACACTTAGGACCTTGCTACTAGTTAATAACCTTCGACATTTTGGGAGTTCCTTTAGAGTCCATGTGGTGACTGATCCGACTGCCCAGTTTAGTGGTTAGTCAGGTTGGGTTGTTAAAAAGTAGTATTAGAGAATTCTATTTTTTTCTTATTGTTTTGGGCTAGTATATAGGAGACAAGGAATACATTGTTACTTGATAAATATCCATGTATGGGACTAATCACCCCACCCACAGGGAAATTACCAAGTGTATAGGGATAGGATTGTTATTCATGTTGTATTTTATTATAGTAGATTATGATTTCACCTCGAGTGGTTGGTGTACTTTTTTCTATAAATTGGTTTACAAATTTAATTTACTTTTCCCTTATCCTGGCAAGGTAAGGATGAAGCAATATATGCATCATTATAGGCACATATAAATTCACATTCCATGCATATTCCTTTCCATGTAGTTTCATTTGTAGGATGTTTTTTGATTTAATTATTTTCCTTGAGTGTGATTCAATTATTTTTGTTTTCTTTAGCATACATTCCATACAAAATGTTGGGTGATTTATATAGAATGTGAATATAATTATATGTTCATTTGATGAAATTACACGCTTCCTATTTATTTCTAATGTTCTTCTATGAATACTGATTGTGATAACATGATAAATTTGATTTTGATATATGAAAATGGTTGAATAGGAGAAAATTTATTGGTTGCGATTAAAATGGGATCCAATTTGAAATGGTAAGGTGTATGGGTGACTTATAATTAGGGGAGGGTAACCCATATACTCGAACCACCCTTCAAGCTATATATATTTATAAACCCTTTTTAAAATGAAAAAGGATATAAAGTTCAAATGAAAAAGTGGAATGATTTCAATTAATGAGAGCCAAATGCAAAACTATAAAGTGTATGGGAATTTTATTGCTTGGTATATGGCCAACCATATGAATCAATTATTATATATGACCATTTTGTATTCTGAAATGGTTATAAATGTAAAATATATTTAACTTTTAACTGAAATGGATTTTTCTTCTCTACCAAGGCTTTTGATTACCTTTATAAATTCTAAACTAAACCGAAACAGGTCAGTTGTTCTGTGTTTATAATGAGATAACCCAATACAGGTGTTTAAACATCAATAATCAGACAACTTCTATTGGGTTGCTTTTTGAAGAAACCTATTTAGTTTAATTGGGCCCTTATGGGTTTCCTTAATTTTTATAACTTAAAGGATCTTAATTGATAAGTTTCCTAGCAAAGATAGGATTTCAGTTAAGGTTAATTTTTTTAAAGTAAGTTTAATAAGACTTGTATGTTCTACCTTGGGTTGTTAGTTAAATCATGTACCTTGTGCTTTAGTTTTGTAATTGGTACTTGGTGTTTTTGTTTTGAATATTTCAAGTGATTAAAGGTTGAATGTGAATAAATTATTTAGCTTGAAAATGGATCCATAGATGGCATCCTTAGTTTAAACCCTCACGTAAGGGTAGTTTAATCATTTCTTGAGTTGCCTTGGAATAGAAATGTGATCATTTTCCATAGTCCATTTTCTATTTAAAAATGGATTAAATGATAGGATCTTAAGCCTAATGAAATATGGTTTGCATGAAATAGTGATAGGGTCGATGATTAAGCTTATGTAAGGGGATATAATGTGGTAGGTATCACCCTTAGATCTTAAATTCCTTGAGTTTTCTGACTCTTGGCACCATTCGAGTGTCATTGTCCCTAGATGTACTTTTATATTTTAAATGACACCCTTGTTCGGATGGGTGGTCATTATATCCTAGACCCTTGTTATGGGTTTAAGTAATGTGTAGTGCTAATTATCTGTATGTTAAACATTCTTTGGGCATGTTCATCTATTTATTAGGTCTCATGAACCCTTTTTTTCTTTCCTTGGGTGACTTGGTAGGTCATCAGTATTTTTAAAATCTATTTTTGTTAATGCACTTTTTAGCCAGTTTCTGTGTTAGCCAACTAATACTTGATTTCATAGGGTAGGAAACCTATGGATAGTATTCAGAATGTTTCATTTTCTTATATAATCTTGGGGTAGTGTGTGTTGATATATGAGGTACCCATTAAATTGTTAATGATGTAATGAAATATTTTAGTCCGATGAAATTGTTGAACCTTGTGCCGTTGAGTGCATTCTCATTTCATCTTCGTATTACAGTGACCTACAAGTTAAATAAATTGAGTTCGTCCAAATAGTCAGGAGTAATTTCTTGAGACTTGAGTGTTTTGACACACTGGTTATCTTGGTTTTGGGTTTTCATGAGAAAAGCTTTGGTACAAGTGGGTGTGGCTCAGAGAAGCATCATATTTGTGTTTTTGGTGAATCTGATCTAGCGTGCTTGTGAGTGGTTGGTGTATATTTATTTCTATAACTAGGACACTACTAAGGTTGAGAGTGTCATGTTAATTTTTATAAATGTTCCCTTCCATGTAGAAGGAACACAACCAAAAGTGTACCATTGGAAAAGGTTGTTGCTATTTTTGAATGCCTGTGTGGATAATGAATCTTTTGAATGTCAATGTTGGCTTGAGAACATGATGAAATTGTGGTTTTATATGTATTCAACCCTTGATAACACCATTGGTATTATATGGACTTTGGTGTTTAAGATTGAATGATCATGGTATGCCTCAGGTGGTAAATTTTTGTGATCAGTTTAATGATGATGTGTCAGCAGGTGAAGATGGGCCTTCTTCTTGAGGTAGACATATAGTGGGTAAAAGGCCCTTATTCTAGGTTTTATTGTTTTTCTATTAGTGTATTCTATTTAGAGACGAGCATTTCCTCTATCTTGAATTCATCTTAGATGTGCTAAGAGAGTGTCTGTCAACGCCACTCTAATGTTTTAAAACCATCGAGATTGAGATGTGATCTCTTTTTGTGATTCATTATATGCATGTGGTTCTTTTTGAGTATTGGTTAGTCTTGAGTGATACTTTGGTTCCAATGTAGAAACACCTTGGATGGACTCTTGTGCATTGGCTATCTTCCTTTGATGTGACTGCTAGGTGGATGCCGCTCTGGGATCAATCAATGTTCTTACTTGAATGTCTTGATTTTTTACCAATGTATCACTTATAAAATGGGGTATGAAATACTTAGGGATAGTTCCATAGAACTCAGTTGGTTAAATACTAGGTTATCCAATACATTTTATTGGGAAAAGATTTAATTATTTTAATGGGTAATTACTCTAGGGGGTTGGATTATGGTCACTCTTTTGTTCTTGATGAGACAAAATAGTTTAAATGATTAAGTGATGGTTTGACCTGAGAAAATCATTAGAAGTCAGGTATGGGAATCATTGAATGTTCTTGTAGTTAATGCATGTTTCCTTGGAAGAAGGCATTGTTGTTTGGTTTGTAAACTCACCGGCCTCTAAGTCAGGAATTTTAGAGATAAGTTGGTTGGAGTGGCTTGACTCATTATTCTTATTTTCGATGTGTACAGTCAAGGGAAACCATTTTAAAATACCTATCAAGGTTATGAGAGGTGTGGTTTATTGGTTGGCAGTGTCTTTCAAGGAGAGAATGTATGTCCAGTTTCAGTTTGGTTGATCGAGATTTGACTGTTTCTTTCCGATGAGGTCCCTGTTATGAACTTAGATGTGATCAGGTTTTCCCAATTAAATAAAATTTTCCAGAGAATCATTAGAATTATAAAAATAATTCTTGGTAGGAAGTTCTAATGGTGGAGGTACCTTGGATTTAAATTTCCCCCTTTATAGTGTTAAAACCTTTGGTGGGGAAAAATATCAGACAGGCATTTAAAGAGATGATGTGATCGTGTATCTAGCTGAACATTCTTGGGTAAGTTTCATTTTGGTGTTTCAATTGGGAATCGATGATTGGATCGGGTTTTGATAGTGTATGTTCCATGTGGTCACGAAATGTTTTGAGGCGTGTTTGGTGTTTGGAAACGCAATGCGACCGTTTGAACGAGACTTCACAATCATTGTTGGTTGGGTGATGTTTCTTTTGTTTCCCCATGGATTCTTGAGGACAAGAAGTTCTATAGCGGTGAATTTGAAGATTCCCATGTGTTTGGACCGAATTAAATTCCAAGGGAATTTGAGTTTTGGAATTTATTGGATGAAACATTTTGTAAACTGATATTTGTACTATAATTCTAGAGTTGAAACACTTAAATGTATTATTTTTGGACTTGGGTGAAGGCCCAAGAAGTCCCTTGGAGGTCTCGTTGAGTTTTGAGTGTGCTGAGATCTGAAATCTAAAGTTTGGGTGGCCTAATAGTGGAACATGGTTTATCTAAAACTGTGCAACCTCTAGTAGAAAACTGTGCAACCTTGATTAGAGCTGCAGATGTGCCCCGCACGTGGTACACAAGGTTTGTCCAAACCATGTTCCTATCCTACATATTTAGTGCCACTTAGGAATTATCCTCACACTACTCATCACATGGTTTGTGCATGGTTAGGCCATCCATGCAGGACAAACCATGTGAGGTGATTTCTAAGGTAGGGGTGCCATACAGTTGGCACACAGTTTGGACAAACCATGTAGTCAAACCATGTGACCTAGTTTTTAGGGGGGGGGGAATGACCATTTTTCCCTTTATCAGATTAAAATCTCATTTCCTTATTTTTATTCTTCCTCCACTCACATGAGCTTTTTCCCAGGGTACCTTGAATTCTCCTCCAAACCTACTCTAGGCATGATGATAACTCCTCCATCCGTCATCATATTTGAATTTTGTCGGTCTCTATGGATCCACATTGGTAATATCTATATAAATTTTGTGTTTTTCTTTTTTTTGTTTGGTATCATCTACACTATTTACATATTCCATATTTTTAGGGTCTTTGACTGTTATTTGATTTATCCCAATTTGAGTCGAATCAGAAGCTGATATTGGATGAGATATCCACTATGGAACTATGGTAGGTGGTTTTGTGCTTTTCATTTAATGTTGAGTGATTTATATATACACCATTGTGATATACACCCAATTCTCAGGGAATTACTTAAATTGGATTTTTATCTTTGAATTAAATTTTTTAGCATGGCCCGTGTAATTAAAGTGGTCATCTATGTTTGGTTATAGGTTGAATACCTTGAAAATAGAACCACCCCATGGGTGTGTTGATTAATTAAATTATAACACCATGGGTGGCTTATGGAAATGGATACATTTGGTTGTTCCCCTTTGACCCCTTTCCTTGGTATATAAATTGTGAATTGAATTGTAAATCAAATGGAATAATTGAATCATGAATTTATATGTGAATTAAATTGTAATATCATTTGTAATTGAATTTATTAATAAGGGATGGGGTGAATTGACCAAGACCCTTGGACTTTCTTATAAATATCTTGTTTAATCTTGTTTTTCCTATTTTTATTTATGTTCCCATGAGAGTTAAATATAGGTTATTACATGTTATAGATTTTAAAGCTTAAATTACTCCTTATATATATTTTCCCTTGTGAGATAATTAAAGGATAAGCCTTATAAGATTATCTTTGATTTTAAAGAACCTTTTGAGGTGAGGTTTAGATTGATTTGATTATGGTTTTGACCTTTGAATAATTAAATCATTTAATGAATGCTTATTACCTTGTGATTAGTAGAAAGGAAATTTTTATAAGCATGGATCAAGACTTTATCCACCTTTTGATGTGAGGTTTGAATTGAAATGTTCTTGGTGTTGACATTGTCATGTTAAATGATTTTGATTAAATGTTATTTAATGGTTAAAGTATAGTTGAAATGAATTATTAATGGGATTGTTATATCAAATGTGAATTGAATGAATAAAGAATAGGGAATGGATTCCATAACCCTAGACCCTTGACTTGTAATGTATTATTTAAGAATGTGATGCTCTTGTAATTAATTTACCATGTGAGTTAAATTAATGGCAATCTTTCTATGCTTCAACAATAAATTGAGTCACCACTAGGGGTGAAGGTAAATTGTGATGTTCTTGGTTTTAACTGTGATATAATTAAATTAATTTGATTAAATGGTAATGAATGGTTGAATGTTATATTCCTTGGGTGACACATGGATTCATATGGGAATGACAAGGATGAACTCAATTGGATTATACCTTGATTATGATCGATTGAAACTTAGAATCCTATCATGGAATTACAAGGAAGGACTCATAGAGGCTGAATATTATTTTCCTGAGTGATACTTGGACTCCATAGCAGACTGCCAAGGATGGACTCATAGGGGATGCCATTTATACACTTGAGTGATACTTAGACTCGCTAGTGGACTGCCAAGGATGGACTATGAGGCTGGACTGTTATATTCCTGAGTGATACTTAGAATCCCTAGTAGACTACAAAGAAATAACATTGAGTATTGTCTATTATATACCGAGTGATAAATGGATTCATAATAGATTTCTATGGATATAATGAAAGGGAATTGATCATATTTACATGAGTAATACTTGGGATCCCTTAGTGGACTTCCAAGGATAGACTTGACTAGAAGGATTATTTTACCATACCTAGAGAGATACTTGGTTTCTTGAGAGGTTCTCCATGGATGTGATTCTTGGGTGTTGGTTTATAATATAAATAGAGTGATACATGGATTCCAACTTAGGAATTACTTGGATGGGATCTGGTACTAAATTGAACAATGAGTGAAATGAATTATATGATGCGTCTACCAAGACAAGGAACAAGCTTGGATTAAATGTTGTTTATGTTTTATAGATGTATTGTTTAGGCATGTTTTATTATATCATCATAGGGAATGTTGGGCTATGAGTCAGGTCTCGATACTTATATGTTAAATGGGATTTATTTATTAAATGAGCATGTTTATAAATGATATAGTCCTGACTCTTAAATCAAATAATTACTACATAAATGAAAATGATTAAATTAAGTGGTTAGTAAATAAGAACATGGAGTTATAATATGTTTACTATTGAGTAATTACTTTACATGTTATATTTTTTCCTACACACCATTCTTATATATATTCACTAACTGGATGGAACAAACCTTGGGTAGTTTACTACTGAGATTATGTATCAGACCCTATTCATGCCACCTTGTGTATCTAAATTGAAAATATGTTTGTAGGTATGGGTAAGGTTAGGTGAAATACTACATGTTCTTGATTTATTATTAGTATTAGGGGAGCATTGGATCGAGTTGAGGCCCACAATGCTAGTTTGGATAATTTTGACCATTTTTTATTTTTTTTTACATTTACTATACACTTTCCCTTGGGTACATGTTTGGGAAGCTTTGTTAGATACATATGACATGTTCATCATCCTGTATGTGAGATGAATTATGGTAATCTTTATTTATTAATCTTCTGCTATTTATTTTGGTCTGTATGATCTATTTCGTTCGCTACATGTATGTTCTTGATATTCCACTGTGCTGCACTCTAGTGATTAGGGAATAGTCTCCCCATGAACACACCTAGGCCTTAAATTATATTAATAAGCCTCTATAATTTCGGAATATTCCCTTTATTCCATGTAGATACTAGTCCGACTACCCATTTTAGTGGTTAGTTAGGCAAGGTCATTACAACTTTGTCTATATAAAGGAAGGTTTGGTTTTCTTGGTCATAAATCTTGGTGAGAAAAATGTATTACTTATAAAAGGTTTTCGCTCTATTAAAAAGTAAAGACTTGTTCTAGTGTGTATAGTTCCTCTAATTTAGTTAGTGGGGTGTGTAGATTAGATGTAGGATCACTATGATCTAGAATATTATAAAATTATGTTCTTTATATCTTTTACTTTTCCATTGTATTTTATTTTTGAACACTAAACAACACTACACGATTTTTCATGAAATAATATAATCTGTTTAATAATAAATTTTAATGTTTTAATTTTTTTTGTCTATAAATCCCCTTTAACAATATTTTCATATTTACCGGTCCAAAAAAAGGCTCATGAGATGATATTTTATTTTAAAATGAAGCATATAGTAGAATACAAAAGATATTTTCATTTCAGTTGAACAACCATTTTAAAATAAAGGGATCTAATATAAATAAGAGTTTAAGGACAGAGTTATCAAGATAAAAATTTGGTTTGAGGATAATTCCTTAAAATTTGTAATAAATTTGTAAAATTAATGATATATCTATGTCACACACTAAACATAAACAGCAAAAGGATTTAGGGAACCTCACTAGGGAAAAAACGTATAAAAATACTATACCCTTTGTGTCTAGTTTTTTGAGAAATACTTGTGTGAGGATTTGATTAAAATAGAGAGTGAACCATGAATATAAAAAGTAACAAAGTTATATTTTAAAAATAAATTATAAAAATTAGAAAAATTGATTCAAACCCCCATTCTCAGTGTTACACCACCAATCACCTAGGAACATAAAGTGGTATCATATAAATTCATGTTTCCTATAAAAGATATTATCATAGTGGAATAATATATAGAGAATCTTATTTATATCAATAATATATCCACAATTATATTTTATGGAATAAAATATCATGTATTGAAGAAAAATATAATTCTTTTTAATTCTTATCTTGTATTAGAAGTTATTGATGCAACCACTTTTGGGTTTACTCTAATTGAGAAAGATTCCCCCATGACATATGCTGATAAATGGAATTTGGAATATGATGGAAATGTAGGGAATGAAATTATGATTTCATTATCTAAAAAAGTGTATTTAATAGTGATGGGACACAATACATCCAAGGAAATATGTGATAATTTTGAAAGTATTTTTGAAGGTAATGTTAAAGTGAAGGAATCTAAGTTGTAGATCTGGAGTGTAATATTTGAAGAAGTTATAATAGATGATAATGAGAGTATTGATGAATTATTTATAAGTGTGAATGAGATTTTAAGTAATATGAGATGTTTTAGAGATACATTAAAAGACTTTACCATTATAAAAAATATAATGAGAAACTTTCTGGATATATTGGATGAAAAAATATCATATTTGGAAGATAAAGACTTGATGAGTTATCTCTTGATGAGTTTCACTATGTACATGTTTCTTATGACATGATAAGAACAACTTTTAAAAAAAATATCAAAGAAGATATGGATAAGGTATTCAAGGTAATGAATAATCTCAAAATTAAATGGAAGGAATAAGATATTCCTAAATACTCTTGAAATGATAAACAAATTGAAGATTATGAAAAGATCACAGATATTATTTAAAACAACATTAGAAGAGGAATTGGTAAATACAAAGGTACACTTTCTTTAAAATTCTTTACATTTGGTGGAATAATAAATTTTTTAGTTGATTTTACAAATTGTAAGAATGATGAGGCTGAGGATGGTGATCAAGAATTGTTTTTTATAAAAAATAAATAGGGAAAACCATGAAGGCTGCTATGATAAAAAAAATTCCCAAGAAGGAAGAGAATAAATCTAATGAACCAAGAAAAAGAATAAGACAACTCATCATAAAGTAGTGCATTAAAATATAAAACTAACTCTAAAAACACAAAATATTCATATCTCATGTTAAAGAACATTATGTTACCTCAAGAAGTGATGATGCAGATGAAGATAGATACACTAGGCATACGTTTCACACTGAACTTAAAGATTTTCTTGAATAGAATAACAAAATAAAAAAATAAATAATATTTTTTGAACAAAAAGGATGAAAGTAAAAAATGAAAGGTAATATAATTTATTTAAGAAGGAAGTTGATTACACTGAATAACTGAATCTTCTCAAGGTGATAATTACTGAAGAAGATAAGATATTAGAAGTTTTTAAGGAAAAATATACTAAAAATGAAGATGATTCAAACATGGAACAATCAAGTTTTACTAATACAGAAAAAATATTAAATAAGATGTTATAATAATATAATTAAAATATGGAAATAAATGTTTAACCATTATAATTTTTAGAGAATATTTTTCTAAAAGTTTAACTGAAATATTATCTAAAAAAAACCAAAGTATTAACATTGTTTTTAATCACATTATATAAACTAAATCCAAAACACCTAATTTTTAGGATAATAAAATTCAATGAAAAAATAATCCTATATAAAAGGAATTTGATAATAAATGAGTTTGAATACCACTCTAAGGACTTGAGACATCATGAGAGGGTGATGAATCATGGTACGAGTAGAATTAAACATTTTCAAACTTGTTCATTTCTAATCTAAAATTTACATATTAGTACCTCATTATAAGGAACAAAATTAAACCTTTTTTATGTCTTTTTACTACAACCATAACATAAAAAATGATATTTAATTGAAAATATAAGGCACACAAAGATTTTGCTTGGTTCACATATAAAAAGATAATCTATGGAGAAAATTTTAATAATGTGTTGATGTTCGAGGATGATAATATTAAATCATTGATGAATTATAAGGTTTATAAAATTCTAAATAAGTATCCAAGGTTCAGTCCATCCTATTTTATATCTTTCACACTACTTTAAGATAAGGATTAGAAAATTTATGGATGATGCTGATCATATAATCAGTTTAACGACATGATGGTCACTCCCTAATTTTTCCTTGAAATTGTCATCATAGAATCCTATTGTTTATTCTCTAGTGAATTTCGATGATGAAATATATACCTCTTATAGATATAAATAACTCTTTGTAACTACAGTTCTTCTTTTGATATTCAGTTTGATTTCATATAAGAGAAACTAAAAACTCTATATAATATTTTCTGCAATGGAATTATTATTCAGTTTATTCTATCATTCATTTATAGACAAGATAAATTAGAAATTATTCACAAAAATACCATTACTTTAGAAATCATGAAGATTATGAATAAAAAATCTAATTACATTAGAAAAACTAAGGGATTATTAAAATCACTCCCCTATTCCCTTAGAGTTCATATCTCCCCAAATGCGCATACAACATTCTTCCACATCATACACTAGTCTCCAATATAATGTAATCCAATAATAAATCTATTATAATTTATTATTCAATACCAATATTCTATAATTACCTTGTTACTATCAAATCCTTATCCTATATATGGATACAAATTCCTCTTCTTCTCATAGAACACAGAATTCAACTTTTTTGTTTTATTCTTTATTATCTATTTTAAATTATACATAGTATACTGATATATATATAGATAGTAATTTGAATTTCAAATTTTAAATTTAAACTATAATTTACTTTAAACTTATTTAATTTAAATATACACTTTGTATTATCTTCCATAAAATCTCATCCATTCAAATTAAAAATGGTAGTTTTTATATGATAGAATAACTACCAAACCCTTTAGATAAATACACATGTTATTTGAACTGCCCATAAAAAACATTTTATAGGGTCGTATACTTCTTTCCGGTGTGATGACGTAGTTTTTAATGAGTTAAATGAAAGACTTATAAAAGACATGAGGTGTAAACTATTTATTATGGATGAGGGAAATTAATTTTATATAAACACAAAATATCTCCTAATATTTTTTTATGATTAAATATAATCCCTTTCAGTGTATAACTCCTTTTACTCGACTAGACACAATGTAGAGATCCACCACAGTTTTAAGGACCCGTTCCTAATTCAACTCATATTTTATTTTTAAACAATAATTCATTTTATTTCATTCCTAGATATCTTTTTAGGTTTAGTGTTTTAGGGAATTGGGTTAGAACTCAACACAACAAATCCATACTTAAAAAGTGTACATTTCCACTTGCTATCCATTTTTTGAAAATAAAAAAACTTTAAAATTAAACATGTTTTCTTTTTAGGAAAAATATTCAAAAAATTTAACATGACTTCATCATTGTTTCTACACATCCTTAAACACTTTAATTTTTTTAAACATATAGGATGTGCACAAATATCTTAGTAAAGGATATATAAATAAAGAAAATAACCTTTTTAGTCCATTTCAAAACCATGAGATCATATAAGAGGGGTTTCCTTTAACATAATAAATATTGAGATCAAATAATTTTTTACACACACATGAAATCAACATTAATACCAAATTTTTTTCTTAAATAACATTATAAGAAATCAAGAAGGAAAAATAATTATAAAGACGGATTATTAGAAAACATGAGAACCCTTGATTTTTTTTTTCTAAAAAACATATATTTTTACCCTTAGAGATAAAAATCATTCCTAAAAAATCATTAGCTTACCTTATGAAATTAAAAAAAAAGTCCATGAAAAATTATTAAAAAGAATATAAAAACCTTGTATCTTCCTTGTAATATAATATTTATAGGACCCTTATAATAACCCTTACAAATATAATAACCTACTTGGTTAATACTAACATAATTATCTGGTGAACATAATCATTACCTAATGTATTGTAGAGCTATATCGGGCTCAAACATCATTATAAAAAATTTAAAAGGACTATAACATTCCTGAAACACAAATAATCTTGGGTTTAAATATTTAAATATCATATAATATTCAGTTTAACACATATATAGAATCACTTTTTTGATTTTCATAAAAATATGG
The DNA here is from genome assembly GCA_963277665.1 of Viscum album. NCBI lineage: Eukaryota > Viridiplantae > Streptophyta > Magnoliopsida > Santalales > Viscaceae > Viscum > Viscum album. The sequence goes on along the minus strand of OY728147.1, from coordinate 1,810,469,024 downwards.
ATAAAAATATTTTTTCTTTGAAACCTCTTTAAACAATAATTCTCAAAAGAATTGGAAATATGATATTGTTTTGAAAAACCATGAAAACTTGAAGAGGAAGATTATTAAATAATAATGGTCATGAAGGTGGGAAATCCAACTCATACTATATACATTTAAATATAATATTTATTTTTTTCTTATGTAAATAAAGTCAAAATGTTTCATATAAAATACATAAAAATATTCATTTTTATTTTTTTGGAAAGTACGTAAATTAGTGACATAAAATATCTTTTATAATTAACTTAGATCTATATAAATACATTCATAAAATAATTTTATCAATATGGTCATGTAGGAAAAATATTTAGAAAATAAATATTAAAAATATTTAAAATGATGTTTTATGGTAAATTGTCCCTTACGACTTGATTACTTTTAAATCAAAGGAAAATTAAAGATAAGTTCTTAGAATGAATTTTTAAATAAATTAATTTAATAAATGAATGATATAATATATAAATAAGGAAATTTATACAAAAAAAGAAAACATGTGGTTGAAATAACTTAAATCTTAAAGAATGGGAATTAGGACTAGAAATACCATACAAAAAATACCATCTTGCATCATAAATTCATTAAATCCAAAATAATAAAATTTTATAAGTTATTTACTTGAATAAAAAAAATTAGTTTTTGTTCCATTATAATTTTTCGTTCTCTTTAATTTATGTCCATGCTTTATTTAGTTACTTAATCAATTATGTTTATGTCGGACGTTTTGAGGATGTTCAGTTCACAATCCCAAAATAGATTTGGTTGGATGAACCTGGTTAAATGGGAAATTGTTCCATTATATATAGAATAATAATCCTAAAATAATTACCATTTTATAAATTAACTATACTTTTATAAAAAACTATTTAATATGGTTATGAAAAATTAATTAAGTTACAACATGGAGATGGTAGTGCGTCTGTACGCATGAGTAACATTTCCGTTTTCAAAGAAAATGAGGAAAATAAGAAAAGTATCATTTTATATTTCCATAATGATTATTTTATCAATAATATTATATTATTTATTTTAATAAACTTATATATACCATCCATATGTGACAGTGATGACAAACAAATCACATCACTTTTTGGATGTTGTAATCCACGCGTACGCATGAACGACATTATAATTTTTCAATGGATAGAAAGGTAATAAAATAGATGATATATTATCTTTATAGAATTATAATTATTTAATTAATATCATATTTATGCATTAAATCCATTATTATAACCATACGTGATAGGAGGTGATAGAAAACAGATAACATTAATTCGCGAGGCGGTAGTCTACACGTACACAAGAATGATGGTTTTGTTTCCCCTTTGATGGATAAGGTTATAAATAAAGGTTATTACATAATAATAATAATATATTATTATATGGTGGATATTATTTTATTTTATTTTAGTTATTAAGATATTTTGTAAGGATATTAAATATGAAATAAAATAAAAACAATCATTTAAGTGATTTACCTCTTCTTCAGATAACCTCCAAAGGTTTACACTTTTGGCCTTATAATCTGAGTATTATGATAAAACAAGGGAATATAGGATGTGATTAAGTATTTTAATAACATATTTTTATAATAATTTTATGATTTAATATTCTCTTGAACTGTGAATAAAAGAGGAAAGTGGGTACCTTTTTACAAGTCAGGGAGATGACACATTTAGAATTTTTCAAAAGATTTAAATATTATGAAATAATTTTCATGAAACAATGTGACATAAAAAAATAAATTTAATTTCTATGGTTATTGTAATTGAAATAAATTCATACACTAATAATTAATAAGAAATTCTATAGCCTTATCCCTTACTTTCAATTGAGGTTATCCCGATTTATCCTTTTATCACGATGACATTTTTTTACCAAATTTACTATTCAAAATAAAAAATAAAATTACCAGAATTAATAAATTTATAAGTTATTATTAAAAATATTTAATCCATTTTATTTAATTAAATTTCTATAAGTGATGGAAATTAAATTTAAAAGAAACCTGTAAAACACAATGAAAAACAATTTTCTAGTTAAATGAATTTTTAAGTATTAAAATGTTTTTATACCAAATTAAATATAATTTCAATTAAAATAACATTAATTGTATTATTTCAAAAAAAAATTAACTAATTAAAATTTAAAACTAATTTATAACAAAACGATACTTTGTAAATACTTAAAAAGAGAAGACAATTTTCTATAAAACCGGTATTTTTTTTACTATTCTCTGAAAAATCAATCTTTTCCTAAAAATAACAAAATATAATTCTAAGATAATTTTTATATACTAATTTAGAAAATGATATCATTTTTATCAAATAATATTTCTAAATTTTTTAAAAATTATATATAATATCTGCACATAAAATGTAATAAAAATAATTTTTAAAGAAAATGTATTTTGGAAGGACAAATTAAACTTATTCTCAATACTTTTCAAAAAACATATTTAAATAAATGTTATGTAATTAAATTTAATATATATTTAATCTTATAATTTCATTATAATCATTTATCAGTAGTTATAAATTTAATCTATCTAGATAAAAATACATTGTGCACATAAAAACCATTTTATTGAGAATATCTCATTTAACTTCAAATGATTAAATCTTAGTTTCCAAAAAAAATAAATTTTTAAAAAAAATTATATATTTAAAAACTATAGAAATATATATAATGAATATTTTTCTAAAAACCATACATATAATGGTCATATTAAATTCCTATATATAGAATTATATGCTTCACTAAAATTTATTCATTTCTTTCTCTCTCATAATGTCTGTTGTATTCCTAACTCTTTGCCATATTTACTTAGTTTCAGTTGGGGTTACAATATTCCTAGTGAAAAATGGGGATATACATTTTATGTTTATGGTATTTTCATATATATGTTCATTTACCCCACTTGTACTATTCTTCATGTTGTTTCAAATTGAAACCTCAAAATATGTAAGTGTTTATATTTTATTATAATAAATTTTTTAATAAAAGTATCAGGGATCACTTTAGTTTTATGTTGTGTACATCACAAGATATCAAAAATAATATTAATTTAAAAGAATAAATATATATCAAAATCTTAAGGCATTACATTCTACCCCTCAAAAAAATTGAGTCATCAAAATTTTATAACTTTCCTAATAGAAAGGTTTTAAAATACTTTCAAAATAAATTCTAGGGTGCGAAAGATAAAACATATGATAATATAAGATTTTTGTAATATTTAAAAATATTTTTTTTAAACCCAAAACATAAAAAGGATAATAAAACATCTTTTTTAAAATAGGATAAGGTAAATATAAAGGTTAAATTAAATAAGTCATTATTGGGATCCCAAATGAGGATAAAATTAGTGGGAAGTGAAAATATGGACCCATAAGAAATAAGTAATGTGCAAATAATGATTGAGAGTGATAAAGAATTTGAACATGATAAAGTTAATGAATAAAAAACCTCAATTCTATAGGGGATAAAGAAGACCATAAATTTATTAGAAATAAAGGTAAAATTATAACATTTTTATTTTAAGATACTTTTTCCTTGAGTTGATGGATTAATTTACCCACAAGATTGAGAAGATGAGAAAATATACTTACTTGATTCCTTTCTATTTCAAAATCAAAATTTATTACTCCAGTTATGATTTGATCGATTTTTAATTCTATATCATCTCTTTCTCAAATAAATGAATATTCAGAAATAATTTTTCATTCTGGAAGCACTAAAATAAACATCTAATTGATCACATTATCTACAAAATGAGAACAAGTCATTACTCTTATCTTTAGTCATTAACTAATACAAAAATGGTTTTCAAAAGGTAATATAATATCCAATACGAATAAAACTTCATGTGAATAAAAAAAATAATCTATAATAACTAATAAATAATACCCAGAGTTTAACTTAAATAATTCGTTAAATAAGTAACCTTAAAATTCTTCAAAATACTCCTGACCAAGTTAAAAACCCAAAAATTAGAAATATTTGATCACATATTCTTCCAAGATAATCCTAACATGTATCTCTAAACAAATATAGCCACTCATAAAGTCATATACCTAAAAATATATATTCTCTAAACATATAATCTATAAAATATGAGAATATTTTCCATAATTAACCTAAATTACCTAAAATCCAAAAAAAAACTCATAATACTTCCAAAATATAATTCAACCTTTATTGATTAAAAAATCCCATATTAACGAAAAGTATTTTAATTTACATAATCATATAATTTTAATAAAATAATGATCTTCTTTAAAAATAACATTAATCACATAGTCACCAAATAACTTTTCAATCCCATGGTTATCTATATGATAAAGCATATGTTTCCTAAATGTAATAACTCTTTTATCCTAATTAACCATAATTACCTGAACATTAATGAATGTTTTTAAATCAAAGGTTTTCTTAAACCTTTTATCTTATATTATAAAAACTTAATAACATTCTTCCAAAATAATCATTCATGTTAAAATTAAGGGTTATATATACCTAAACCCAATAAAACGTCTCCCAAAATATCATTAGTCACCTTAAAATCCCATAACTTATAACCTAAAATGGGGTGTCTGTTCATTTGAAATTATGATTAACATTAAAATTATAGACCCTTAATGGTATCCATAACTCTTAAGTAAAATTCACATAAAACCATCCTAATTTCCATAGTTATATAGACTATGATATGATACCAACTATAAGGACCCAATCTTTATTCATACCATAATTTAATTTTTAAACAACAATTTATTTTCATGCACTCTTGAATATCTTCTCTGTTTTATAGTTTTAGATGATTAGGTCATAAATCTTACGTAAAAAACTACTAATTAAGAAGTGTACATTTCCACTTAGTATCCATTTTTTTAAAATACAAAATAGTTAAAATGAAACATATTTTCTTTTCATGAAAAATATTCACAATTTAAAACTTCACTTAAAAATTATTCCTATAAATCCTTAAACCCTGTTAAAAAACATTTGAAAACATGTTATGAACAAAAAATCTCAGTAATGGACATAAAAAAAATAAAATAAACCAATTAGTCCATTTAAAAGCCATGAAATCATATAAACATGTTTTCCTTTGACATAATAAACTTTGAGATCAAATAATCATTTACTTACACATGAAATAAAAAATATTACGCAAATATTTTCATAAAAAACTTTATAAGAAAACATAGAGGTAAAATCATTATAAAGTGGGTTTCTTAGAAAACATTACAACCCTTGAAAAATATTTTCTTAAAAACATACCTTTACCCTTAAATAGAATAATCATAAATTTAAGAAAATATCATTAGTTTGACATATAAAATCAAAATATTTCAATGAAAACTCATTATAAAGCATTGAAAAGTCACTTAGGTTCCTTGGGACATCATATTCATAGAAATCATACTGGAATCCTTATAAATGGAATAACCAACTCAGTTAATTCCAACATAATTCTATAGAGAATATAATATTTACCCAATGAATTGGAGAGCAATATCAGGATCACCCATCACGATAAATAATGTAAAAGAGCTATAAAATATATAAAAATATATAATCTTTCATTTATATCATAAAATATCATAAAATATTCCATTTAATGAATATGAAGAATTAGTTTCAGGATTTACAAAAAAACAAGGATAAAAATTCATTTCCTTTGAAAAATACTAAAAAATCCCAATAGAACATAAAATTTGAAATTATTTTGAAAAACTATGAAAATTTTAATATTACTATTATTAAAAAATAATTTTAATGATAACAAGAAGTTTTTTTCATATCGTATTTGTTAAAATAGAACATTTCTTTCACTTTTTGTAAATAATGTCAAAACATTTTTTTATAAAATATTTAAAAAGACTAATTTTGATACATTTTATAAGAAAGTAAAAAGAGTCAGAAAATATCATCTAAAATTAATTTATTTTCATATAAATACATCCTGAAAATAATTTTAAGAATATTTCCATAGAGGAAAATGATTTAGAATATAAATATTTAAAACATTTAAAACAATGGTTCAATGTAAAGTGTTCCTTATGACTTGATGACTTTTGAAATAAAGGAATATTGGAGGAAAGATCATGGAATTAATTTTTAAGCAATTTAATTTCATAAATAAATTATATAATAAATCTATAATTCATTTTATACAAAACATAAATTAAAACATTTGGGGGAGATAACTTGAGTCTCAAAGAAAGGGAATTGAGACTAGAAATACATTATCTTAAATACCATCTAGCATCTTATGTTTTAATTCTTGAGTAATAAAATTATATTATTTAATTTTTTATTAATAAAATTTCTCATGTTTGTTAAAATATCGTTATCCCTTTTATGTGATTTATGAACATCTTTTATTTACTTACTTAATCCGTTATGTATACATCAGACGTTTTGAGGACGTTCAGTTAATTATACCAAAATATATTTGGTAGGATGACCATGGTTAAAGGGGAAATTTTCCCATAAAATATATAATAATAATGTAACAGTTATAATTTTTAAATATAAATTATACTTTTATAACCAATTATGTAAGTTGGTTATGAAAAATGAATTACGTTACTACATAGAGACAATAGTCTGTACGTACACATGAGTAACATTTTGATTTTTCAATGAACATGGGGGAAAGAAGTTAAGCATAATTATATAATTAAATAATAATTATTATAGCATAAATATAATATAATTTATTTCAATAAATGTATATATTCCATAAATGTGATGAAATTATGAAAAATGAATCACATCACTTTATGGAGGTGACAATCCACACGTATGCATAAATGATGTTATCATTTCTCAATAGATGGAAATTTCAGAAAGTAGATTATATATTATATTTTAATAGTAATAATTATTTCATTAATATCACATATAAACATTAAATCAATCATTATAACCAGTCTTCATAGGTGGTTATGGAAAAAAATTATATCGATTCATGGGGTGGTAGTCTACACATACCCACGGATGATGGTTTCATTTCCTATTTGATTGAGATGGAGATGAAATAAGGTTATTAATATACATAATAATATATAATTATATTTTATATTCATATATTATTTTATTGTAATTTTTAAAATAGTTTTTAAGGAGATTATAGATGAAATAAAATAAAAGCAACCAGTTAAGCGATTTATCGCTTCTTCAGACAACCTCCTTAGGTTTACACCTTTGGAATTATGAGATGGGTATTATGATCAAAATATGTCCTCTAGGATGTGTTTAGGGATGTTAGGAATGTATTTGGGTTGGTATGTGGTGATATAAGAGGCTCTTGGGGTATGGAGGAATGAGGAGAGAGAGTATCCTTTTATAATTGAGGGAGGGGACACACTTAAATTTTTTCAAAAATATTTAGATATTATTAAGTCATTTTTCTAGAAATGTGTCCCATAAAAAAAATATATTTCACGAATAATGTTATAATATTAAAATTAAATTTATCCAATAATAATTAGGAGGGAATTCTATGTATTATCACTTAGTTTTAACGGATGTTAACCGGGTTTACCCTTTTACCGTGGTGACACAATTTTTTTTACCGAAGAATCTATTCATAATAACCAGAAATGAAATTACACAAATTAATAAAATTTTAAATTATTATTATAAATATATAATCCATTTTATAAAATTTAATTTCAATAATTTTATTAAATTACTTTTAAAATAAATCTTCAAAACATGATAAAAACAGTTTTATAAAAAAATGAATTTTTAAGTATAATTTTTTTTATAAAAAATTTAAGCATAATGTCAACTAAAATTTAATTAATTTTATTTTTTTATAACAATTAACTAATGTAATTTTAAAAAAAATTCACAACATAATAGTACTTTTTAAATACTTGAATATGAAATACAGTTTTCTATAAAATCAGTATTTTTTCACAATTCACAGAAAAATCAATATTTTCCAAAAAAATCATAAAATATAATCCTAATATAACTCTTATATGATTATTTAACAAATTATATCCTTTTTATGAAATAATATTTTTAAAATATGTAGAAATTAATTTTAATACCCACACAGAAAAGTTAATAAAAATAATTCTTGAATGAAATTTATTTTTGAAGGATAGAATGGACTTATTCTCATTCCTTTACCGATAAAAATATTTAAATGAATGTAAATAAATTACATTGAATATATATAATGTTATTATTTTATTATAATCATTCATAAATATTGATAAATGTAATCTATTAAGATAAAAATTCATTTCCTACACAAAAATAGTTTTTTTAAAAATACCTCTTTTACCTTCAAACGATTTTATCTTAATTTCAAAAAAATCAAATTTAAAAATACCCAACAAAAATATATATAATGAATAAATATATAGAGTTTATGTGTCCAATTACTTATATATAATGGTCATATTAAATTCCTATATATATCCTTTCATGCGTTACTAAACTTTATTCACTTACTTCTCTCTTATCAAATTTATTGTATTCCAAATTTTTGGCCTTGTTTCCATAGTTTCATTTGTGGTTATAGTCTTCATGGTGAACCATAATTAAGATGATTTTACATTTTTGGTATTTATATATATATATTTTAATTTACTCTACTTGTACTTTTCCTTGTGTTGTTTCATATTTCAACCTCATAATGAATTAGTGTTTATATTTTATTCTCATAATTTGTTTCAATAAAAGTATCACTGTTCATTTTAGTTTAATATTACCTATATCAAAATCTATTAAAAATAATACTCAATTATAGGAGGTATACATATCAAAATATCTAGGTTTAACAATGATGAAAATCACTATAGCTTTGCTATGAACACTATTTGACTCACTGATAGATATAGACATAATACAACAAAATCTAAACTGTTGTGTGTGAGACTTCTACTTCATTAAGACTATAGCGTAGTTGTTGACTATGGTGTACATAATACCAAATCTCCAATTTAACTAAAATATTCTTGGATATCCTTGGATCTATAAAATATAGTCACTCCAGGATGAAATATCCTCATGTAGAATAAATCTATATACCAAATTCATACTATGGAATATCCGTTTCATCAGTAGCGTAGAAATAGTCTTGTACCTCCAAATTCATATTCAATCACTCCTAAACTTCCAAAATAATATCCAATGAACATAAAATCTCGTGATTTAATTTTTAGCCTAAAAAAATAAGGAAAACACGAGAAAAAATTTCCATTAACAAAATCACCATCTTCAAAAAATATCCATGAACCTCAAAGATCATTATATCTTTAATGGATTCAAAAAATTCTCTTCCATGCAAACTTCAATCAAGCACCCATATTCAATATGAAAATTAATTAAAAGAACTTAAACATATTCAAATATCTTCCATGTTATAAGTAAATTTACATTCACTATGAAGAATCAACAGAATTCAGTGGCTAATATTTAATAGTATTAGAAATTATGTATCAATATCCATACTTCTCACAGTCATTCACATCATTTCCATGACTTTCCATGTAACACCCCGAGATTGTAAAATATAATATTTATTTAATATATTCTATGTGTTTGATATATTTTTGACCATGAAACCATAAAAATATGTGAATAATTCTTATACATTAGAAAATGAAGCACACAATACTGTATTTAAACGATATACAATTGTCAAAAATAATTTCTTAGGAAACATTATTGACCCAAAAGAACTGTTTTGAATTATTCTATTTACGAACACTAATTTTTTCACATATTTTTTATTTAATAATTAATTAAGAGTGATGAAATTTTTTAAAATTATTTTTTACACATGTATATAATTAATTCATTGGTCATCAATTTGTTAGAACTAAAAATAGTATCATTTGGAGGAAAAATAGATATTTTTTGAAAAATTGTTTCTATACGTGAAAAGTAATTTTATATTAATAAATTTATTCAATAAATATTTATGAATTATTTTAATGAAATGTGTAGATAAAATATTGAATAGAATATTTTCACATTCATTTAATGGTTTTTACTAGGTAAGGAATATGATTAAATTTAGTTTTATGCATAAAAATGCATTTCTCTAAAAATGGGTTTTACTCATTTTGTGTGTGGATATTATAAATAATTTCTTACAATTATAAGAATTTAATATTTTAAAATATATTACATATTTATAATCATTATAATTATTATTATGCTATAATTTAAACTTATTTTTTGGTCAAAATGAATTGTAAACTTGGACAAAATTTTGTTACCATGGTAAAGGTTAAAAGGGGTAATGAGGGATTAAGATAAATAGATAAGGGTAAAAATGACCAAAATATTTGTCTATGTACTATTTTATGAATGGTTTTAGATCCTATATCCTTATATATTCTAAATCAATCAATTTTTTTCCACTATCCCATGAGGGTGACTTTATTATATTTTAATATTCATAATAATTACAAGTGTGCCACTCCCCTCACTTAAAAAAGGAACATCCTATCCACTATTATCCAAACCAATTTATCCCATTATATTGAACAATATCTACCCATATAATCTCAAAAAAATCATTATACATAAACTTATGGCACTGGTATTCCCAAAAAAACGATCTAAGAATCTATAAGGGGCTTCTTAATGTCGGATAGCCAAAGAATATGTATATATTCTTACAGATATTTTTAATGTTTATTTCATATTAAACAACATAGAAATGTTCTATAACCATATTTACATGTTTAAATCACTATATTTGATATACTTAGATGGTTTTATTTTAATATTATACCCATTTCATACCTCTTTCATATACATTGGAAAATGATAGTGTCGCTCGTGCATACATGTGGACTACCACCTCTATGAGGCGGTGCAATTCGTTTTTCAAATACTATTATCATGGATAGTAATAAGGATATATGAATTGTATATATATTATATTTATGATATTATTATTATTATTTTAATTTTAATTATTATGAAAATTAATTCATTCCATCCATCAAAAAGTGAATACATCACCCATGTGTGTGTACATATTAACGTCTCCATGAAGCGATGCAATTTATTTTTCAATACTTCTTTATATGAATGTTTATAAATTCATATATAATGAATAAATATTACACATTAAATTATTAATTTTTAGAGATTATTAAACCATGAATAAGGTTCAAGTACTACAATGATTGAACCAAAACAAGCTTGGAAAACAGACCAATTTTCACCTAAATGTTAATTTTAATGAATAATTGTTAATAAAAGTGTAATTAAAAATTATGAGGGAATATAATATAGTAATATTTAATTTAATATAGTTCTATAAAATATTTAAAATAAATATGTATTTATTATACATGTGATATGAACATGTATGAAGCAAGACGAGACTTAAGGAAATGGTTTCTTGTCTCACTTTTATTTCTATGTGACATATTTCATATTAAAAACTTGTTTATTTTATGTGATGTATATTATTCCCATGAATTTATTTTAATATTATTTAATGAAAATTATGATTATTTACAAATCCAAATAAGGTTATCTCTTTTATGAGGCATTGATTTAGAGATTACCAAAATTGTAAGGGTTCTTCATCTCAATATTTTTTCCTGATGACTTGTTTTTTGTTATAAAAATATTTGTGTTTATATAGTGCATATACTACCCATTTAATATATTATACCATAAATATATTCTTTTATCAACCCCAAATCTAGTAATCTGTAGCTGGTGTTGTCACGACCCATCCCTCGGGGCCCGTGTTGTGACTCCCCCAAGCTCAACTCCCAAAGGACAGGGGTTGGAGACTAGTGACGAAGACGACAACCTACAAGTAGGAGGAATTTTACAAAGTAAATATATACACGCACATACAACCATGCTCCATGAAAACTGAAAAAGAAAACATGCATGCTACTAAACAACCACTGAGTGTAAAGGTACAATTGAGAGTAAATGGTCTAGAATACAAACCCAACAAAAGACAACTGCAACAAGAGCAAGTACGAGATCGATGGGAAACCATCTGCTGAAAGACCCACCTAATGGGTAAGTATAGAGTATCTACCAGAAGCTATAGAAGCACATATTGCCTACTTGATCTCACTGGGCACTGCCTACTACTAGGACACCAGGTCCTCCACCAAGATGTCGATCTTCTGCACCAGACACAACATGTGTGGGCGAAGCCAGTGTAGGGGTGAGTAATAGAATACTCAATAGAGACCCCAAACCAACATGGAAATAACACAAAACAACACACAATAAAAAAATAAGCATGATCATGAAGCAAGACAACTCACACCAGGTATAATCTACAGTATGGAAAGTAGGAGTATCAGTCATATCATCAAATGCCTTGGCCTGTAAGAGAACTCCTCCTAAATGAGTATAGTGGGCCTACCAGGTCACACATAATCTACTTACCACTAACCTTGGACTACTATGATTCTTATCCCTGATGATTATTGTGGGTATGCTGAGTCACACAGAAGATGCTCCCCATCTTGGGCAAGTTGGGTCACATAAAGCTGATTCCCACCATATCAATACAGAGGTACTCGTCCTATAGAGTACCGTGGGTCCGTCGGGTCACAAAGAAGCCGCTCAACACCATGGGCCTACTGGGTCACACATATCCACTTTCCCTGGTCCATCGTAGATGATCCACACAAGGTCTCTTGTTAGCAGTCTTCAGGTCTTAGCCAACCATAGGGTTTCTACACATTGTGCACTTGATTTTTGGAAAACCACTCCTAAATCCATTCTTCGTATTTCAACTTCCATGAAAGACTCCTTAGAGTATTCCAAAAATATCTTCCTCATTGTGAGGGTTCCAACACCTCAAACGACTCATCAATCAGACACCCTATTTGTATTTTATTGGTGTTTTAGTAAACAGGGGACAATTTCGTCTTGGCCCAGTCCGACATAGTCAGACCGACCTGACCAACCCAACCCGAGGTCCCCACATGCCCTGGTTTAGTTAAACCAAATAGAAACAACCTGGTTCGGGTCTGGTTCATCTTTTTCTGGGTTTTCCAGTGGGTCAGGCCCATTGGGCCTCGTTGGACCCGACCCGGTTCGACCGAGGGTTCAGCTCGTCGGTTTGCCTGGTAACCCGGTTTCATCCAGCCCGTGGGGGGGGGGGGGCTCCGGATCATAGGGGGCATGTCTGACCCACTGGGGGTAGGTCATTCCCTACTCAGTACCCATCTGGTGGAACAAATCCCTTCATCCTGGACGCATAGTGCATCCGGGGTAGTGTCACGCGACTGATCGAACCCGGCCACCCGGTTTCTGCCTGCGGTTAGGGGACGACGTGCCAGGCGAGCCATGGCCCATGGATGCGGGACACTCCACTTCCATGGATGAGGGGATGTGTCCCTCAACCACTAATACCTTTCCAAAACCTAAGCCATCCATGACGCTCCCTTTGGTGCGCCGTCGTGGCGTAGCTGCGGGCCACCACTGGCAGTCACCGGTGGGCTCTTCCGTAGACCACCGGGTCTGTTCCGGTGGTCCGTTCTTCGCGCATCTTGTGACTACGACCTCTGAAGGATTCCATCTTCCCTAAAATGGACTTAGATCCTTCTCACCTCCATTTCAAAGATGTTTCCATGAATAAAACACAAAATGCACAAGTCAGAGGGGCTCATGCCTTGTTCGTGTTGGTCCGCACGCTCTGCCTTAGAGGTCTAGAAACATAGGAAATATAATTAAAGTTATATCACAATTAATCAAATAATCCAGGTGAAAATCCCAAATAAAAGTTCCCTCTCTCAAGAAAAAATGATCTACGGATCAACTTATTCATGGTTTGATCCACATTTGTCTTTTAGAATAAGTAACGGGGAAACTTAAAACAAAAACAAACCCCTACCTTATTGGAGTTCATCATTGAAGTGATCCATCTGTGGGGATTCTAGTTTTGTTGGAATTTGATGCTCTTCCATACAGTTATTAAAGGTGTGTCAATGTTTCTAGGTATTCTATGACATTCTACATTCATAGTTGGAGATAAAATACTTCACTGCAGATTCATCATAGAAATTCCTAGGCTTCTAATTATTTTCTCCAACCCGTTATCTAACTAACAAGGAAACGTGTCACAACGATTCTGTTACAATGCGTTGTCACGTCATTATGATGTTTCATTTATGAAATAATGTCTCTGTTATGCCTTAGTTAAATATCCTCATTAATGAGGATTTTCACCACCTCATCACCGCACCACAGTGCTGCTCTGCCTGATCAAAGGTGAGGAAAAGAAAAGAAAATAACTTTTTAATTTATTTTATTTCTCTTCCAAAAGGTCAAAAAATTAACTTTTTTGGTCGACCCTCATAGGTAAATGTTATGTCCTTTCCAGGTGAATCATAATGTTATGAGTTCAACAGTGCCCTTATATTTCTTAATCCGAGCACTGGTTTAGAAGATAGAAAAACCCACTCGCACATTTATTTATATTAACCTTAAAAAAAGTTCAAAAATTAACTTTCACCCTCATCCTGCATCAGTCGAGGTTATGCTCATCCTAAGGGAAACACATCTTTATGAGATCAACTGTACTCTAAGATTTCCAATCCGAGTTACTGTTTAGGAGTTATAAGTATTTGATAATAAAATAATTGTTACTTAAATATTTTATTTATAGGAAAAAACTAAATTCCACTGTTGGCCCGCACCGACCAATGTTAGGGTCTACATTATGAAAGCATACCCTCACAAGCTCAAAGTTGGTCTCAAATTTTCAATCTGAGTCACTGTTCCTGAGTTATAATCATTTTAAAAATAAAATAAAATAATTTAATTATTTTATTTATAGTCATTCTATTTTTAGGTTTTCTCACTGGAGGCCTGCACCGACTAAACATAAATCACAGATAGGGTAAACTAGCCATCCTGAATGAAAACATTCCTTCAGATTTTTGATTCGAGCATCTATTTGAGAGTTATTCTTCTTTTTTAGGAAAATCGCTCATGAGCGCTATTTAAAACATAACATTTTTCGATGGATCATTCCAGAAACTCTAGGACTTGGAATCATACGTTGTCTTGGCATCTGATCCCAAAATAATTCCATATAATTATAAAAAAATTACATTGAATTTATGAGACATTACATTCTCCCCACCTTTGGGATTTACATCCCTGAAATCCCAAACAAAGTCTAGATAAACAAACAAATGGGGGTACTAGGCATGAATATGAGCCTCCCACTCCCATGTTCTCTCTTGGAGATTCATGTGCTGCCACCTAACTCACAATAGAGGAATTGACTATACATAAAAAACCCACTCTTATCAATCCTCTATCTCCAATGGGAACTATAAAAATGTCACCCCATCATCAATGTCCATCTCTCCCAGTCGATGACGTGTGATGGATCATGCACGGACCTCCTCAGTTGTGACATGTGGAAAACATCAAGAACCCGGTGCATCTGTTGGGGGAGGGGGAGGGAGGCTAGGCAGTACGCCACATCGCTAACTCTACTAAGAATTTGGAAGGGTCTGATGAAACTTGGAGATAACTTGCTGCCCTAGAAAAATCTTCATAATCCCCATCTGGGTGAGACCTGAAGGAAAAAATGGTCTCCTTCCTCGAACTCTAAGGGTCCCCGTATCTTATCAGCTATTGATTTCTGTCTACTCTGTGTAGTCCTCATATTATCTTAGATAACCTGCACCTTATTAGTGGTAGCCCGTACAAACTCGAGACCCATGAGTGCTGAATCCCCTGGGTCTGTCAAGTATAGATGTGATCTAAAAGGCTTCCCGTACAAGGCCTCAAATGGTGCCATGCCAATGGTGGAGTGATAGCTATTGTTTTATGAATACTCCACCAGTGGAAGTTAATCCTCCTAACTATGACCAAAATCTAGGGTGCAAGCATGAAGCATGTCCTCCAAGGTCTGTATGGTCTGCTCCATCTTACCATCCATCTATGGATGAAAGGATATGGTCAAGTGTAGCTAAGTCTCAAACAACTCCTGTAATCCCTCCCACAACTGGGATGTAAGACATGCATCATGATCTGAGACTATCTTATGTGGGACTCCATGGAGTTTAACTATCTCCTGCATGTAGAAGCGTCCCAAGCCCTCTACTGAACCCTGATCTCGGATGGGTAGGAAGTGGTCCAACTTGGTGAGTCGGTCTATGATCACCTATATGGTATCATTCCCCCGGAATTATTTGGTATGTTATTCATGAATCTCATCAATATCCCATACCACTTCAACTCTGATACCTCGAGTGGTTGTTTCAAGCTTTTTGGAAATTTGTGCTCAGCCGTCACTTGCTGACAAGTGAGGCATCTCTAGACAAACTTTTACACTGCCTTCTTCATCCCATGCCCCTGATATTGACATTAGAGGCCCTGATACATCTTTCCCACACCTCGATGCACCTCCAAAAAGGGATGTATGGAACTCCCTCAACACCTCCCCCATCAAAGCCACTGTTACTATGATGCATCCTCTCAAAAGGGTGATGTGCTCCCCACCTTTCAAATATCCATCAGGGGCATGCCCTATAGACATCTGGGTATGTGTAGCCTCGCAGCTGGCATCTCTGAGTTGTGCCTCCTCGAGTTTCTGTAAGAGTGGAGGGGAAACCACCATCGACTAAAGAAAATTTGTCTCCTCTCTATCTATAAAGGATATCTAAAGCGAGGATGACTACTCTGAGGCCTTTTTCAATAGCTTTGAATTGGATCTCCTACTTAGATCATCCTATACAACGTTTCCCTTTCCAAGAGTATGGACTACTTTGAAGATATTTTCTAGGAGGAACTCCAGCCATAATTTCTTTCTTAACTAATAAAAATTCTATGAACACCTTTCCATCAATGTGAAAGGATTCCACTTTTAACTGAATGATGTGCTCGTCAACCCTTTGGAAGTGGGGACTCATTCTCTATGAACACTTGGTTAATGTTCTGGCAATCCACACAAAAAATTGAATATTGAGTCTTGAAAATACCTTCCTCTAAAATTCACCCACCTATACCCCTACTCACAAAGCTCTACAAAATCCATACGATATACTGATGCCCATATTAGTGCCATCTCGGTGTGTAGAATAATGCAAAAGTCTATCTCCTTATAGGGAGGTAATTCAGGAAACATTTTTTTAAAAGATGTTCCTGCTCTTCGCCACTACTACTGGGAACTAAAAATTCAAAACATCCACTTTCACGAGGGTTAGGCTGACTGACTCAAGAGTGATCAACTGCACCCTCCTATGCATGAGTATATCTCATGTTTCTTGGGTTTCCTTTTTTTATTTTCAAAGGAAAACCCCATTCCAACACAAAGAATTTACCACATCCATTTTCCTAAAATATTCAATCGGATTATGAACTGTGGATGACCAGTCCATACCCAAACTAACGTCGTAAGGCCTCAAAACTTCCACCAAGAGGTTCCAACAGAAACTCTCACCTCAAGGGTCAGATCACACCTCTAGCATAAGTGTGATTATAGAGTCTCCTCCCATAGGTATCTCCAGACATAAGGATAAAGTTAACAGTTTAACCAGAAACAATAGGTCTTGAACAAGATTCATGACAAGAAAGAATTATTAACACCTATGTCTATTAATACTACAGCTAGTAGTAGGCACAGAACGTACCTCAAATCATTCTTAGATCCCTTGGGTCATACTCCTTGACCGCATGCAGCTAATCCCTTCCTCTATCCACCATATCCCCGAGCCTGGTGTGGAACACGATGGGGTGGCGGTGGTAACATGTTGAAATGTATACCACCTCCTACTACTATACTAGCTCCTATGCCACATCTTCCACCCAACAAATTCATCTATTCCTATCAGAACGACAGGCTGGAAAATCTCTAGTGAGATGTCCCCTACCATCTTTTGAAAAACATCACCCATCCTAGGCCGACTGAACTAACCCTATGAGCCCTAATCTATAGATCCTATACCTTGGGACCTATTCTCAGAAAGTATCACACGTCAATGTTTCTGAGACTGACATCGGTTTCCGGCTTTCCCACTGCTTATATCCACTGGATGTATATGCTCAGCCTAAGGACATCCAACCACAAAAGTTATCTCTAGAACCATATCATAAGTAGAAATGATAGAGAAATAGTTTTGGATATGATTTTCTTAAACACACCTTTCTTGGAGGTCCAAGACCTGAAGCACTGGTTGTATCGCATTCATCGATTACTTGGAAAAGTCGGTACTCTTCGAGGAATACTAAGATACATTCATGTCATCCTGTCTAAGATGTAGAAGTTCTTGGGCACACGTAGACCTTAGATTTCATGGAAAGATCCCTTTATCTGGGAAAGGTTCTCAAGATATTCCCATGGAAGAGTCACCTCATCCTAGGATTGGGTAATCTAAACCCCACCATCACCCTACTGATCCACATAGAAGGCTCACTATTAGGGACACCATATGATCTAATGGGGTCCTAACAAGGTAGAAAACTTGGTCACCACCTCAAGACAGACCTTAGCCATCTGTGAGTTTAGATCGCCTCAGAACCTGAGGGGTCTCTATCACTAAAACTCATGAAGTGTGCTCCACCCATGCATCTCATCCACTGGTACTACGGGTACCATGTTCTACTCCATAGGTGTTGGTATAGCTGGTACCCCACCTGGTGGTGTTGTCTTTGTTATGAACCCCTATACCCATCTCTTCATCTTGCAGATCATCCTTGTGATCATGTGGTGGAATCCTGGATGGCAGTCTATGTCGAAGCATCTTAAAACAAAACAAGATGTACCATGATCAATAGATTATACATGGAGAGTTGAATCTAATTCAAGAAGAACACGGGGAAACACTCAATTCGTATATGATGAATGCAACTAGTGTTTTTATGTATAGAGATGAAAATCTGAATTCAAGGTCATAGTGTATGGATACGTCAACCACCACACCAATACTGGACTCCCTGAACATGAAGGTCGAACTCAAAACATTTAACATTGTTTCCCAAAAACAAAATAATAGACTCCCAATCTTTGAGGTAGAAACGACAACCTCTAATACCACTTTTCCATGAACCATCCCCTGGGGCCCGTGTCGTAACTCCCCATGCCTGACTCTTGAAGTCTAGGGGTTGGTGACTAGCACTGAAGGCGTCGACCCACAAGTTGGAGGAATTTTCTTGAGTACTTGTATACACGCACCTATAACCACTCCCTAAGAAAACTGGAAAAGAGAACATGCATGAAACTAAATGACCATTGAGTGTAAAGGTAGAACTAAAAGTAAATGTTCAAAATAAAAACCCAACAAAAGACAAATGCAACAAGAGAATGTAAAAGATCGGTGGCAAGCCATTTTCTGAAAGTCCCACCTGATGGGTAATTATAAATTAGCTACTAGAAGCCATCGAAGCACATCCTTTATACCTGATCTCACTGGGAACCTCTTGGTCTTGAGCCATCAAGTCCACTACCAAGTCATCAATCGTCTGCACCAGACACAACAGGTGTGGGTGAAGCCTATGTAGGGGTGAGTAATAGAATACTCAGTAAGGACCCCAAACCAACAAGGAAAGAACAAAAAGAATTTGACAAGAAAACCACTAAACATGATCACGAAGCATGATCATGAAGAAAGAAAGCTCACACCAGGTATAATATAGAATATGAAAAGTAAGACTATTAGTCATATCATTAAATGCCACGGGTTGTGGGAGAAATCCTCCTCAATGTGTACAGTTGGAATGTCGAGTCACATAGAATCTGACTCCCACTAAACTTGGACTAATGTGGCACTCATCGCTGATGAGTACTGTAGGTATGTTGGGTTACACAGAAGCCGGTCCCCACTGTGGGCATGTCGGGTCACAGAGAGCTGCTCCCCACCTTGGTCATACTAAGGTACTCCTCCTATTGAGTATCGTGTGTCTTCTAGGACACACATAAGCCACTCCCCACTATGGAACTACCGGTTCACATAGATCCTCTCTTCAAAGGGCCATCATAGCCAATCCACCTAGGGTCTCTTATCAGCAGTCTTTAGGTCTCATCCAACCGTAGGGGTTCTACATGTAGTGTGCTTGATTTAGGGCGAACCACTCCTAGATGAATTAGTTGTATTTAAATTTAAATTAAATACTTCTTAGTGTATTCCAAATGATCCTCCTCACTATGAGGTTTAGAACTCCACAAACGACTCATTAATCAGAATCACAATTTGTATGTTATTGATGTTTTCGTAAACATGGGTCGGTTGTGTCTAGGACCAGTCCAACCTAGTCGGACCGACCCGAACACCCCAACCTAGGGGCCCCACATGCCCCAGTATAGTTAAACTGACCCGACCCGACCTAGTTCGGGTCTGGATCAGCCCAGTCTATCCTGGACAGTGGTTCAGGCCCATTGGGCCTCACTGGACCCCACCAAGTTCCACCAGGGGTCTAGCTCGCTGGGTCACCCAGTGACCCCGTCTCATCTGGCCCGACCCAATGGGGTGGGTCTGGCCCTTAGGGTGAAGTTAAAGACTACTAGGTGTGGATCACTCTCAGCCTGGTATGCCTCTGGCGGACTAACTCCCTTCAGCACAGACGCGTAACACGTCTTGGACGGTGTCACACGACAGGTCAAACCCAACCGCCTGTGTTCCGCACATGGTCTGGGGACCGCGTTCCAGGTGAATCCATAGCATGCATCTATAGGCCACTCCGATAATGTGGAAAAGGGGCCATGTCCCTCTACCGGCTTCCGGCCCAGCCAATGGCCCCTACTGCCTCACCGTGGGCCACCGCTAGTAGTCGCCACGGGCGACCATTTGCAGTCACCAACAGACTCTTCCATGGACCACAGAGTCTGCTCCGGTGGTCCGTTCTTCGCGCCGCTGGTTCCCACGAACTCTGGGGGATTCCATATTCCTTGAAATGGTCTCATATCCTCTTCTCTACCATTCCGAATATATAACTCTAAAGAATGAAAAAACACACAAGGCAGAGGGGATCAGACCTTGTTCGTGTCGGCCTGTGCCCTCCGCGTTGGAGGTTTAGAAACATGGGATATAGAATTGAACTTCTACCATAATTAATAAAATAATCCCGGTGAAAACCCCCAGAAAATTTCCCTCTCACAGGAATGAGTGATCTAAAGATCAACCAGTTCATGGGTTGATCTGGGCTCATAATTTATAATGAAGAATAGTGAATATTAAAACAAAAACAAACCCCTACCTCATTAGAGTTCATCATTGAAGCAATCCATCCATGGGGATTCAAGTTCCATTGGCATTCAACACTCTATAGTCCCATTATTCAAGATGCGTCACTATCTCGGACAATTCACCAGCGTTAATTGTTCATCATTGGAGAGAAAATACTTCACCATAGATTCTTTAGAGAAATTCCTAGGCCTCTAACTATTTTCTCCAACCCATTATCTAATTAAAAGAGAAGTGTGTCACAACATTTCTGTTTCTCTTTTTCATCACATCAGTACGATTTTTCATTTATAAACCAACATCTCTATTACACCTTAGTTAAAGATACTCGTTAATGAGGTTTTTTGCTACCTCAGCGCCACATCGCAATGCTGATCGGCCTTCTCAATGGTGAGGAAAAGAGAAGAAAATTTCTTTTTAATTTATTTTATTTCTCTTCTGAAGGGTCTGAAATTTATCTTTTCTGGTCAACCCTCTTCGGTCGATGCTAAGTCTTTTCTAGGAGAATAATAACATTCTGAGTTCAATGGTACCCTCATATTTTTGATCTGATCACCCGTTTTAAAGTTATAAGATCATGCTTGCACGTTTATTTAAATAAACCTTAAAAAATTTATAAAATTAACTTTCACCCTCGACTCGTGCTGGTGGAGGTTAAGATCCTCCTAAGGGAAAACCTCCGTCACAATCTCAATGGTATTCTTGGATTTCCAATCCAAGTTACTGTTTAGGAATTATATGGATTTGACAATAAAATAATTTTTACTTAATTATTTTATTTACAGCCAAAAATAACTTCCACTGTTGGCCCATGCTGACCAATGTTAGGATCTAAGGAAGGAAAGGATACCCTAAAGAGTTCAATGGTGGTCTCATATTTTCAATCTGAGTCACCTTTTGTGAGTTATATGCATTTGAAAAATAAAATAATTTTATTTAATTAATTCATTTACAGTTATGCCATTTTTAGGGTTTCCCATTTGAAGTATGTGCTGACTAAACTTAAGTCGTGGATAGAGTAAAGCCACAATCCTAAATGCAATGGTGCACTCAGATTTTAGATTCGGAAACCCATTTGAGAGTTATTCCACTTTTTTTAGGAAAACCACTCATCCATGCTATTTTAAACTTAGCATTTTTCAATAGATCATTCTGGGAACTTTGAGCCTTGGAATCGCATTCCGTCTCAGCACCTGGTCTCAAAATAATTTCATATAATTTAAAATAAATACCTAGAATTTTGGGACATTACATGTGTCTCATTTATTACATTAGCATAGGATATAAGGAATCACATTCATAAGGACCAAATAGTTTAGTAGTCTTGGTAAACTAGATATATACTTGAGTCTTTCATTATATTTGGAAACAAAAATTACCACATTTTGTTTTCAAGAAATACATTATTACCTTTAGAATATATTTTCATAGTAATCATAGCACACTTCCTAGAATCGTGGGGAAAGGAAAAAAAATAATAGCGTGTTCAAATTCAAAGTAAGGTTTAGGTACAATAGAAACTATGATGAATCAATAAGCATAATCAACATGGAAAGTTTAATAAATCAACACACTTTACATTTAAATAAATTGACTATCATGAAAAGATAATACCTAATAAATATGGAAATGTAAATAACTAAACACATATGCCATTTGATCAATATCATGATTATGTAAACTCAATAAGGCATAATCAATATGGAAAGGTAAATAAATTAAAACACATTCCATTTAAACCATAAAACGAGAATTAAATGAATCCCTAGATAATATCATTTTGGAAAATCTAATGGATAATAATAAAAAAATTATTAATGAAGAAAATTCTTAATTATTGGACACTATGATCTCACGGATCATGATACCTCTACCATCAAGACCTTTTATAAACCGGTTTAAAACTACAGGTAAAACCCATTTAATGATAAATTACATATTTTTATAATTAGACCTACCTATTCATTGAGGTTATATATAATACATATCCCCACCCATCACTATAGTTCCATATAATTACTCATATATTGAATAATCAATTTAAGTCCTAAATAGTGTTTTTTATCATTAAATATTTATTTTGAGTGAAGAATACGGATTTATCAACCAGATAGACAATTAAATTTCAATGAAAAAAACTGTATATAAATATTATATATTGTTTAATTAACATATCCATGATAAATAATATAGTTATTTAGGGGAAATTTAATGTATAATGAAAATAAGAAAGTGAATATTTTAAGGAAAAGTTAATGACTACAAAAATGAATCAAAAAACTGAATGTCAATACTTTCCATGGAAACAATGAACATATAACATCCATAGAAATAATAAGGTTGGTATTAATACAACATACACCCACTGAAGTAAGAATAAAGGGTTTTTGTCATTAATAAATATCAATACCATAAAAATATATATAAAAACATTATCAAGGAAAATCTCTTTCATTTTGAAAATAAATTTTTAAAACTAAAAATTTTAAAAACATTTTAAAAATAATTTTATTTAAAAATAGTCTTTTAAACTTATAAATTCATATTTAAAAAATTTGAGTTTTCATGACATCTATAAATTCTGTTCATGTCATACACATTAAAAGAGATTCTTTTCACCTTTTTGGTAAAATCCAAACAAACATTGTTTTGAAAAATACATAAAGCTTCATTTCAATTTCTTTAAAAGACAAAAATTTATAATTTTTTAATAATTTTTTTAAATTTTAAAGACATTTTTTAATTTTTTTGAGAGTATTGTTTTGGATGAAAACAGATTTCTGACCGAAGAGAGAAATGAAGTCAGATTTTATTAAGAATAATCTCTCAATTATTTTAAGTACCAAAGAGTAAAAAATGGTAATATTACTTAAAGTTATCATGAATAATAATAGGAGAGGAAAATTATATGTGTTTATTAGACAATTATCAAATATTTTCTTCCAAATAAAAATAAAAAATAAATAATCTTGATGAGAATGAGACTGTGAAATCAACCCTTATAATGATGATAACATTGAAGTGAGAATTATTCAATGAATAAATTATGTGTATCAAATATAAATCCACCTAAATGAAGTGGAATTACAATGAATAGGATTACCTATAATTGAGTGAAAATAAAGGGAAGAAGCTGATTTTCAACCTAGATGGATTCATTTCTCAACCCCCAAGAAGACCCAAAAATGTATTGATTTCTATAAATTGGAGAGATCTATGATGAATAGATCCTTAGGGATTCAATTGAAAAAATCCATGATCCCTCATCATCCTAGAGTTTGTGGGGATCCCTCATCCTCATCAGATGAAGAGGATTCCTCATCATCCTCAAATTCAGAGGTGTTAGAGGATTCCATTAAGATCAAGAATTGAACCCATGTTATTAAGGATGGTTATAAAGAGAAATTTTACCCCTAGATAAAAGAAAAAGGAGGTATTAATTTGGAAGGTATATTAATAAGGAGATAACTATATATGAGAATCTAAGTACCATAGAGAGGATATTTGATAAAGTGGAATTGAACTTGATAGAGACAATGAATTTGAATTTTTACACCTTCCTTGGGAATAGTTTTATATGGATGGGCCATTATAGGGTTGTTCATCCTTATATGTGGTTATTATTTCTTTTCATTAGATGTTTTTTACACCTTTATTATATTTCTATTCCATTTTGAGTGATCTTATTGTTGACCCTTCCTAGGGGACTTCCTTGTTGTTGATGGATTTTAATGAACCTAGGGAGGAGAGGTATTTTCATTTACTGAATGAACACACTTTTTTATGAAGGCTACTAGATTTATGACTTATATGTGGAAAACTTGATCAATTATGAAGAAAAATGCACAACCTTGATTTATACCTTTTCATATAGGATAATTAAATTTAAGCCATTCAAAGGTCTTGATGATTCAATATTTTTCATGGAAATATTTTATATTCTATGTTTCTATTGTGGTTGTATTTTACCTTTAAATATTAGCTTTTAAAGTGTTAGGTGATTCATTTAATTCTCATCAGATCACCCATATTATCATTAATGGTTTTTTGGTTCTATGGATATAGTTTTTGAATTATTTGATAATGTTGGGATGGAAATGTTCCTTGATCTCATGGATGTAGTGATCTCAAAATTAAAAATGATTCTATTCACTAAGGATCCTGAGACTGTTCTAATATTCATATGAGGAGAGGAGTTTTTAATTCATACAAGTTGTAGATGAATCATAAAGGATTTAAAGTAATGTTTTGGTTGGAACACGTTTTTTTGAGAACACTAGAAAAACCTTTTATGTTTTAAAATGTTAAATAAATGGATTTTTATGTTGGTCTTGATCTAGGAATGGTGTAAGGATTCTTAGAAACTTAATTTTCATCTACTTTCACTTAATTTTTTGGCTATAAAATGTTTCTTTTTAGATATTCTAACTTAGAGTTCCATTGAGGTTAGGACACATGGGATTTTTCCTTAGTTCACATATTTATTGGTTGATTGCTGATATAAGTGAAGTTGATGTAATAGTTTGAAAAAAATAAATTGGATGTAGGATTATTAACTAAGGTTTGTATGATGGAATGCATATTTCCCCTCTCTTTCAATTTATAGATGGTGTAAGTTCATTTCACCTAATGTATAAACTAATATTTCTAATTTTTTAAATAAATTTCTTATGGGATATGGGTTGGTCCAACAAATATTATCTATAATCGTTTTGGTAAGTGTAAATACCAAATATGATAATTAAAATTCATTATATATAAAATCTTAAAATATGAAAGACGATGAAGAAGTAATATAACCCTATGAAAAGAAATTTAGTTATGGAATTCTTTTCCACTTGGTAATTTTATAGTCTACTCCCATTAGATGAAATAATTATAAATGAAACTAAAAATACCATGAATTATGAAGGATTCATTACATTACATGTAAATGGGGATGTATATAAAAAATATATAATAAGTTAGGTACATAATATTATAATATACCTCAAGGAAGGGAAATTGAGATGAAATCTCTTACCTCACGCTTCCTTTTGGTTGAAAAAGATTTAACATCCTAAACATTATTTTTAAAAATTTAGTAACTTATTAAATAACCATATTAATATTAAAAATATCCTATATGATCATTTTATATAATCTTATGACCCTTCCATTAGTAATATTTCATTATTTTCATTGATTTGGGTGTTAATTGCCATGTTTTCTCATGTATGGTTCATCATGAAAGAACCTGTTCTTGTGAATATTATATAGTTCCATAATATAAATAATAATAATAATGAAATAATTATCATACTTTTATAAAATTGTTTCTTTTAAAATCAATCTAGAAATATTGTTATGAAAAATAAATTACGTTATGATTATGGAGATGACAGGCTGTATGTACGTATGAGTAACGTTTCCATTTTCAAAGGATCATCATGAAAATAAGGTAAGTGATAATTTATATTTACATAATTATCATAATATAATATATTTATTATATTATTTATTTAAATAAAATAACATATATTTCATCCATGTGGTGTGGTTATGAAAAGAGATTCACATTGCTTCACAAAGGCAGTAGTCCACACATACATGAGTGACGCTATGAATTTTAAGTGTAACAAATAAAATGATATGTTATATTTTTAGAATGATAAAAATGTCATTAATATAATAATAATTTCATTTATATCACAAATATTCATTAACTTTATCCTTATTACCTTCCATGTGAGGCATTAGTGGTAAACAGATCACATCGTTTCACAAAGTGGTAGTCCGTCGTGCACACGAGCGACGCTATCGTATCCCCTGTCAAATAGAAAGTAATATATATATATATATTATATATTGAATACATAAGTATAATTATATTATAAATATCATATATATACTTTATATCCATTATCATACCCAACCATGAGAGGTGGTAATGGAAAAAATAATGACATCAGTTTGAGAGGCAATAGTCCGCCATACACACGAATGATGATTTAATAAACCCTTAAAAGGAAGTGTATATGGTTTTAGGTCATGAAATTAACATTAAAAAAATATAAATATATGGAAATAAAAAGTTTTTATTATATCATCATGGTTTAATAATAATTGAATGAGGTGGAGGAAGAAATAAAATAAAAACGCTCATTAAAGAAAAAGGTGTACCCAGATTTTTATCATGAAAATGGATAAAAAATATATTATTATTGAGACTTAGTCACAATGGGTTCTAAAAATGGTCTTAAAATATATTTTATACAAGTTTTAGGTCATTAAATCCTTATCATTTTAGTTTATCCTAAGTAAATCCATTTTTACCTCAACAACGGTAATTAATTTTTACTATTTTCACTATTCATTTTGGTTAAAAATAAGTTGATCTTATTATAAATTATAAATTATTATTATTTCAACATTAGAATCCATTTTTAAAAGTTCCATTCACATAAGTGGTAAAATTTAATTTAAAATTAAACCCACAGACACGATGAGAAAGCAGGTTTTCTCAAAGAGAAATTGCTCAAATGTTTACAAAGTATTTATATCAAAATTAAATATAAGAATTATTAAAATGTCATAAATAGTATTAAATTTTATAAAATTAGACAAATTTTTATTTAAAAAAAATTCAAAATCAAATTTTACATTATAAATTATTTAACTAAAATGAGAGTTTTCAATTAAAATTCAGTATTTTTCACTATTAATTAAAGAATCAAACTTTTTAGAAGAATCCCCAAAATTTAAATAATATAATTTTGATACAATGATTTCAAAAATTAAACTTATATAATTTTTTAAAATTGGTAAAAATTAAATTTAAATTATGGGTGAAAAGCGTGACTAATCTGTCTTTTAGAAAATTTAGTCTTTCATAAAACATTTTTTTTTCTTTGTAATGATTCTTATTTTATTTATAATCAATATATTACCATAATTTTCATAATCTAGTTAGTAATACTCATATCCTCTAATTTAATGTCTAGTTTATAAATATATATTATTTTACGATTCACTTCATCTCGAGGTTGTGTATTTTACAGAATATCAAAAGGATTAAATATAATGAAATATATTCTGTGGGTTGTTTAATATCGGTGTTGTGTATATCATATGTTATTGAATATAGTCTTATTATTTTATAATTTTGTGGTGTTACATTCTCCCCACCTTAAATAAATTTCAGCCTCATGATTTAAGCTTGAACTCAGTAATCCAGGGTTTGACATTTGGAAATGCCATTATAAAAAAACCCACATCGTAAAAAGAGTTAATAAAAAATAATATTAGTAAGATAGAAAAAGTTAGTATAAAGGTCATTTTCAATAAGACATAACTAGGTTTCTATGCAGGATAACCTAGGTGGGAAATAAAAACATGGACATGAAAGAACAGTGTAAATAATTATAGAGTGATACAGGTCATTGATAAAAATAAATTGAATGCTCAATGGAAAGTTAAGGACCTAAAAACCATTATTATGTGATGATTTAAAAGATCATATGATTCATTAGATATAAAGGTAATATGATAACATTTTTATTTCAAGATCGTTTTCTTAAAGATGAGAATTTATTTTACTATCTAATATTATAATGAAATATACCTACTAGATACATTTCTATTTTATAAGAACAATTTCATCCTTTGGTTGTGCTTCGATCAATTTACAATTCATTACTTACTCCAAGAAATGAATATAAAAAAAAGATTTTTTTTATGAATGTAGAACTAATATTAAATTTTAACGGATCTTAATATCCATAATAGAGTAGTAATTATTTCCCTATATCTCTAACTATTTTCCAAAACTAATATGGTTAGAAAAAATTATCTAATATAATACATTAACCTTCAAACCTCAATACACTACTTCAAAGCGCTGTTAATCTCGATGAAGATAAAGGGGGTACCCTTTATTAGTGCTATTTTTAGTGCTGATAAAGGTAGTATTTATCTATGCTATTTTAGCACTAATAAATGAATAATATATCAGTGCTAAAAATTTCACTAATAAATACTACCTTTATTAGCGCTATTTTGAGTGCTGATATATTATCCATTTAGTAGCACTCAATTAGCACTGATAAAGGCCAAATTGCCTGTGCAAACCCAAAACCTGCACAACACCTACACACATGAGACAACACCTGCACACACAACAAAAAAAACACCTACACACAAAAAACAGAAGAATAAAATTTCTATATACATTTACTTGAAATCATGAATACAAAACAACACACTGCTATATACATTTCAAACAATGTTTAATTTGGTTATAATTACAATTATCCAACAAAGAGTTAAAAACATTGATGTTTCATCCTTTTTTCATCCATGATCCACTCTAATTTTTTTTCCAAGGTATTAGTTTCCAAACAAAGCATTCGAACTCAGGAAAAATATTTCACCAATATAAGAAAAAAATATTATTTTAGTTATACAATAATGAAATAAATTAAACATTCATATGAAAAAATACAATAATAAAATGTCAATTTTTACCTGTTATAACCTTTACATGTCCATATTTCCATGGATTGAATTAATATTTTATAAGAGGATCAACATGATTCATTGACTTATAAATATTGTTTTGTTAATATTACATGGATGATAAAAGAAAAGGAATAAATATCAGCAACAACATAGAATCCAAAAGGTTTCATTTATTGACAATAAGAAAAGGGAGGAATCTCCACACATTATAAAATATGACATATACATGATAGTGCATTCAATTTCATAGGAGTATTCAATTTTAGAATAAATTCTAACAGTTTCCTATTGATACCACCATACTAGATAGGTTATAAACCTAATAGTTACATATATTAGGAGCCCTTGAGAGTGTAATCTCCCATCCTAGGTCAAAGGGAATGAGTGCTAGCGCGTCTACATCAGACATTGGGTCCAACCCTACTTGGACCCTGACCAATTATGCCTCTCCAAGGACCCCATACAACATATAAGGTCCCTTTGAAGGAATGAAAAGAATGAATTTCTCAGTTTTAGAGAGGTACTAATGAGAACCTACACAATTAGATAAGCCATGATCATATCGGTTCACTTTTCTTTTGATCTCCTAGTTCTTTAGTGTGATTAGCCAAACACCCCACTTCCATCCCTCCCTGAGATAGCCCCCTGGACAGCCCCTCCCTTCCCCTGGACAACCCCCCTCCCACCACTCCACCTGCATCCCCCCTCCCTCGTGGACAAACCCCCTTGCAGCCCCCTTCCTACACCTGGACAACCCCCTCCCACCACTCCACCTGGAGCCCCCTCCCTCCTCCTGGACAACCCCCTCTCTCCCCTTACAACCCCTCCCTTTCTCTGGATAACCCACTTCGCACATCCTGGATAGCCCCCCTCCTCTCCTGGATAGCCCCTCCCCTCCTGGATACCCCCTCCTTCCTGGAAAACCCCTTCCTCCCCTCCCTGAGACAACCCCCCCAGACATCCCCCTCTCTACCCTGGACAGCCCCCTCCCCTTGCATCTCCCCTCCCTCTCACCACTCCACCTACAACCCCCCTCCCTCCTCCTGGATAACCCCCATTCCCTCCCCTTGAATACCCCCTCCCTTTCCCTAGACAACACCCTTCCCACCTCCTGGATAGCCCCCCTCCTCTCTTGGATAGCCCCACCTCCCCTCCTAGACACCTCCCCCTTCCTGGACAACCCCCTCCCTCCCCTCCCCAAGACACCCCCTAGACAACCCCCTCTCTACCCCTAGATATCCCCCTCCAATTGTAGCCCCATATCTCCCACCACTCCACCTGCAACCCCTCCCTCCTCCTGGACACCCCTCCCTCCCCTTGCAGTCCCCTCCCTTTCCCTGGACAGCCCCCTTCCCACCCCCTAGAAAGCCCCCTCCCCTTCTGGACAACCCCCTACCCTCTTGGGAACCCCCTCCACTCCCGGACACCCCCTCCATCCTAGACAACCCCCTCCCTCCCCTCCCCGAGATATCCCCCTTGGACAAAACAAAAACATATTGTTCTGCAAATCTATAGTGAACTTTAAGCAGCAAAAACCAAATTATATCTTTGGAAAATAAAAGAAAATAAACTTCAAATCTATCAATTACAATAGTAACAATAATAATAATAGATTTTAATGGTTATGACAAAATGAACATATTGTCATAAAAAGATTTTATGTTAAAAAAATAGGAATAAACCCATGAAATATTCTGAAATAATCCATTATATCCAAAATGAAAGCTCTCACGTTGCACCAACAACGATGGAATCAAGAGTAGCAAAGGTGGGAACATGAGTTAATGGAGCAAGCTGAATACTAAAAATACACCACGAACATACTGTGCAGAATGAAGAAAGTGCCACAACAAGAGGGGGAGTGACAGACATTGGAGATGAGAATGACTAAGGCGCAAGCAAAGGAAGAAAATCGGTTGATGTTGGTTATGGAGGAGACTGACATGTTCTAATGTAGGTGAAAACAGGGAGACGAATGGGAGAGATGCGATCAGGATTCCGGTCACATCATTAGCCTAAAATGCGACAAAAATTGACCAAGAGGAGCTATCTACACTTTGTTTTCCATGGGACCATATGCGACAGTTGGAAATTATGGTAAAACTAGAAAATCACGTGTCTGGACTCGAAGAAACTACGGAAGACAATGCTCGTTCAACAGTGATCACGAAGGATATAACACATAAGTGAGAACAACATGGAGAACGCGATCACAGTCTCATGCAATGGGAACTAAGTTTCCCAAGGAACTGAAAAACCTTTGTTTGATGGAAGGGAACTAGGAGATGGGACATATGATTGGAAACATGTGAGAACTTAGCCATAAATATGTTTTCACTGCCATTCAGACCACGACTAATTATGAACCAGTGCTGTTTAATCCAGTGGTACCGTTTGACATTCTTGTTCAGAGGAAAAAACCCCATTGATGGAACCACACCATCACTCTTGAGACATTGAACTGTAACAAATTCTTATTTTAAGCACATGGGTGAAACTTTTGAAAATAACCTAGCATAGAATTCATGGTTTCTACAACCTACATTTGAGTGAATTTCAATCTTATCTTTTTGGATTTTATTCATGTCTTTGATGGACTAAACAGAGATATTAAAGTCTATTTAAAGGCAACATGGTGATCTAGTTAAAGGATCAAAACAGTATTTTATCATGTTTTATGATCTACCTCGACGCTCCGATTAACATCAATGCCCCCTCCCTACCCCTGGACAACACCCCCTCCCACAACTCCACCTACAGCCCCCTCCCTCTTCTGGGAAAACCCTCTCCCTTCCCTTGCAGCCCCTCCCTTTTCCTGAATAGCCCCTTCCCACCCCCTAGACAAACCCCTCTCCTCCTGGACAGCCCACTCCCCTCCTAGACCCCCTCCACTTCTGGACACCCCTCATTCCTAACGCCCCTCCCTCCCCTCCCCAAGACACCCCCTGGACAGCCCCTCCCACCACTCTACCTTCGGCCCCCTCCATCCTCCTAGACAACCCCCCTTCCACGCCTTGCAGCCCCTACCTTTCTCTGGACACCCCTTCCCACCCCCGGACAACCCCCTCCCCTCCTGGACACCCCCTCCACTCCTGGACACCCCCACCCACCCTCCCACTTAGACACCCCTCCCTCATAGTTCTTTATTATATACCCATTAATAACCTTCTTTATCCAACTATATTTTCATCATATATTTGATAATGGAATAAATATTATTCATACACCATCATTCAATAATATGAATTATAAAATCATATATACTTTGAAGAGATACAATTCAACAAATCAAGGAAAAACACTAAAAAATATATATTGGAGGAATATGAACTAAATTTCACATAAATCTAAAGTGAGGAAGGTAAATGATGCATATGTTGGGTCTTTATGACATTAAATAAGATATATTGGGCCTCAAATTGAACTGGAATATAATTCTTTGTCCTTTACATGGGCTTGTAATTGGTTTGGTTGGTTGGAACTTTTGATACCTCATTACGGACCCACTTCAGGCTACTCTAGATGTGATTTACCGATTGTATATTATCAGTATTGAATGAAATTGAACGGATCTTTTTCTGGACACCCCTTCCTTTTGGACACACCCCTCCCTCCCATTATGGACACCCCACTCATGGACACCCCCACTCCAAGAAAACCCTGGACATCCCCCTCCCTCCTGGACACCCCCACCCACCCTCACACCTAGACACCCCTCCCTCCTAGACACACCCCCTCCTGGACACCCCCACTCCTGGAAAACCCCTCCCTTCTAGACACCCCCACCCACATATAATGGAAACTAAAATTAGAAAATTGAAAATCCAATATATTGGTTCCCATGAAGCTTTTAAGATGCTCATGAGTGGACTGAATGACTATGCATTGGTCGACATCCACACTATCAACCAGTGTAGTCCAACAAGTTATGATTTAATAGAAAGACAAATAATTTTTAAAACCATTCTTCATAACCTAAGGATATAAAACATAATAAATGGTGATCATATATGCTCAATAAGTGTAAAAAAGGGAGATATCAATGATAATATATGGGTAACATAAGTAGTAAGAATTCACCTTCATCCTAGTTGTGTACAATCTTCCAATAGGTATGCTGCCCATTCATTTCTAATCAAATATATATCATCTTGTGAATATTTGTTTTTGTGATATCCATGGTAGTACAGAAAAAATATAAATACACAAATGATTAACAAATATTTTAAATGAACTCTTAATTATTTTTGAAAACACCTCATCTGGGATGCTAGTTTGTTGATGAAATACGATCTATTTCATAAATTTACAAACATAACAACCATAGTCTTTTCTGTTTGTTTGTTTTGGACACTACAGAAACATAGAAAAAAATAAGTAATTTGTTTTGATATGTGTTTGGATAGTGCAATGTTATTATATATTCCAGGATACTTTTCCAGTTATAGATCTTATAGGTGTTCTTATCCTTAGGCCCTAGATTCATTCCATGTAGTAAACGATATTGATGCACCGCCCTATCATAATAGAATACTCATTGAAAGATAATATAAATTATATAACTAGATGTTTAGTTTTAAAATGTTGGATCTAGTGTATTACAAAATAACAAACTGTATCATGAGTGGTCAGTTTGTTGGATATCCATTCATTGAATCCAAAAAATAAATCTTTGGAGTATCCAAATTGACTGCAATTAGCTTCCAATGCTGCCTAAAAAACACAAAAAGGAATAAGTAAAGAAATAATTGAAAATATAGTTGATATGATTAAATTTTAGAGTTTTACCCCTGCATCATTGGTATTAAAAAGAGTCTGTCATCCCTAATTTTGTTTTCAAACGATTTGAGTAGGGATGAAATTATTCCAGCCTCTTTATTATAATCTATTTTGTCTTTTGAAGAGGTGATATGAGGACTAACGAGTCCAAATTTTTGTTCAGGGGGAAATCCCTTCAATTGTTTTTCATATATACGCCTGTGAAAAATTTAAAATGTATTTATTCATAATTATCAGAGTATATCAGCTTTTGTAAAATCAAATCATGAAAACATACCTCATTTATACATTTATAACTAAGGCACCTAGCCATTCATACTTAAGGATTTCATTTACATTTTCAGCACTAATGAAATCTGATGCTTCCTCTCCGTACATATTTTTTTCAAAATCAATTGTGTGAGCATTATTGTCTATCAAATTTGTATCCACATGAGCCTGCAATGATATTAACTGTGGATATAGAATGGGCAGGTGAAGGTGCCCCCAGTAGACCATTTCAATCGGTTGGTTGATCCTTGAGATAGTTTTGAGCTGATATTTCATTTCACCCCCTTCTCTTTTTTGTTTTGTAATAACATTCATCGGTTTAGACCTTTTTTAATTAAATGTTAGAGTTCCAGCTTGAAAAATAAATTAGAAATTGATACCTCCTTGTCGACATGTTTTTGTACAAGAATTTAAAACCATGCGATGAATGTTCAAATAGCTTGTTCGACTGTATGAATGTCATCATCTTCATTTGGAATAGGTAGCTCGACACTCGTCTCATTAGCTACGTTAATTGACACTCTAAAATGATCTATTGGAAATTTTTTGTTGTGTAGCATGTCGTTTTGTGTATTGAACACCATAGCCATCACTACAAGCTGATAGGTGGGAGTTGATAGATATAAATCACAGTCATTTTCACACTGTAGAATATTAGTACAGGAAAGGTATTAGTGTCTATGTTATTTACATTTCACAGAAACAATTATTAAAACATTTATTAAATCAGCTAAGCCAGGTTTTTTAGGGGAATGGCTCACCTTAAAGCCGGTGGGGGTGGGGCGGGATTGTCACACATGGGTTATTGTTGAGTTGTTTCTTCTCTTTGCCTCTCCCCCATCAAACTTTATATCATATCTCTCTGGTATTGTAATTCATCTTGAAAAATAGCCTATTTTTCTTGCAGCTTTTCCATTTTTTCATTTTGATCCTCTACTTGTTTTTGTTTGTGAAAATATGTTCAGGGTGTCACCCCAAAACCCGCACCTCTGACACGACCATACTGTTCAAGCTGCTTCAAGGCCGCTGGAAGTATGTCTGCATCTGGTGCGAGTGTTGTTGATTCCTGTGACTATGTCAGATATAATATATAGAAAAATAAGTAGTCATTTTAATGTAATAGCGATTTAAAGAAAATCAAATTTATATTATGTCATATTTACACATGTTTCCCACACTTTTTGGGTTTTTTCTACTTTCAGTATCCCCTCTTTATTTACACAAGCCTCCTTCCATAACACATGGCGTGGGATTGATATGGCTTTCGATTTTGATTCATCAATATCCATAAAAATATAGAAACATGGTTATAGTGTTTTTTATGTCCCATAAAAGTAGTACGATAGATTTAAAAGATGTACCCATTTTTTCTCAAGTGAAGCATACCCCATCCTTGCTTTACAGTAAGGGTATGCTGGTTCTGTTGTGCGTTATTTATTTTCAGCACTCAGTTACTGTTTCATAAATAAAAAACTGTCAATCAAAGTGATGAATACAAGCAATGTCAAACAACGTATTACCCCACACAATGTACCTGAAAAGTATGATCCCCACAACGGTTGCTAAATGAATCCCACACTCATTGGGATATCAAGTGTGCATAAAGAGGAGGTGGGTGTGGCTTGATTTTCCCTTTAACATCTTAAAGAGTATATTTCATTAAAATTTTGCAGAAACCTCTATGAATTCTTCCTGAAACTCTTAATACATATTCCTTGTGTGAGGAATCTACTATAAATGCACTCTACAATGGATGATAAAGAGTAAGTCAATGTTTTAATATTTTATTTTATTTTAATAAATTAAAAAAATGATAGCATAATGTTACCATAATCTCTTCCCACATTAGTGTCTTAATCCCGATGACAACATGGTGTCATGACTGTATATCAATCAGCACATGTTTCCAAGTGACGATTCAAATGTATCTACTAAAGATGACTCTGTCAGGGTAAACATGTTGGCCTCATATATTCCATACACCTAAAATTTGATGCCTTTTTCTTTTGCCTTAAGGATTTTGGCTAAAATTGTCAAACTACGGTGCTCTTGTTTTTTCGGTGCTTTAAGGGTTTCATTTCCTACCATTTCCTTATAAGTATCATCATTATGTTCCTCCGAAGTGTTAGAATCGGCACTGGGACCAATAGAAATAGGTTGAGAAACCTGTTGTACCATAGAACTGGGACCAGCAGCAATAGGTTGAGAAACTTGTTGTACCTCAGCACTGGGATCAACAACAACAGGTTGAGAAACCTGTTGTTTCTCTGCACTAGGACCACCAGCAGCTGGTTGAGAGACCTTTTGTGCCTCGGGATTGGGTGCATCAGTAGGTGAATAAGTCATTATCTACATAAGTTGTTTAACATTTAATTTAAATTAAATAAAAGTAGCAGCAAATAGATAATAACATAACGTAACTCAATGTATATTACAATAAGCAAATAACCTGATTATTGTACTCTTTTCTTACTGACTGAAGAGATTTTACCCCTCTGTCGACTATGTAAATCCCTTTATTGTGGTCTTCTCTGACATACAAAACGCCTTCTCCATTGGGACTACTGCGAAATGATTATGAAGTCTCTATAAAAGGTTTATCCTCTGTTGAACTTTCATCTAATCCTTTATTTGTTTTGGTTGCTAACAAAATAATGGACCAATTTTGGTTTAAGGGGTCTAGAACATAAAATACTTATACTTCCTGTGAGTCCATTATAAATGGTTTGTATTTCTCCCTTTCTTTACTGAAATAAACTTTCACATATCCTAATTCATCTATTTTAATAGAAATCCTCTTATCAACCCACTTGCATTAAAAAATAGGCACTTTGAATTTCATATAATCCAACTCCCATATTTGTTTGATGATACCAAAGTATAAAATATTCGCATAAATTGGATTTCTATCCGTAGCACCGGAAACATGCATCGCCTCAGCCATAAGTGTAACCCCACTATTCTGCATGGTACTGTCTTCATCATGTTCATTAATATAGAATGTATAACCAAAAACTACATAATAATTGTAAGATAATACATACAAACTTGCTCTTCTGGCTAGCCATCGATGTTGTTCTAAAATTGAGTCTGGATTTTTGACTAACTACTTAAAAATTTGGTCCCGAAACCGCCCTATAAACTATCGATTATGAGTATGTAATATCCATTTTCAGTCCTAGAAGGATTCAAACGCCTAAGAATTTATTTGTGGGTTTAAACATATGGGTCGACATAAAAACTAC
Source organism: Viscum album (assembly GCA_963277665.1). Taxonomy (NCBI): domain Eukaryota; kingdom Viridiplantae; phylum Streptophyta; class Magnoliopsida; order Santalales; family Viscaceae; genus Viscum; species Viscum album. The sequence goes on along the minus strand of OY728147.1, from coordinate 1,810,431,010 downwards.
TATGAAAAATGTAAAGTTGATCCTACTCCCGATCTATAATATTTATTGTGACAACCTCTCCCAGAAATTCCTTCACCCTCAAGCCGCTCAGTGTGACGAGATTTCGGTAGGCCAACATTTTCCATACCAGACAGGTATTCAGTACAGAATTCAATGGCTTCCTCAAAAATATATTGCTCCGCAATACAACCCACTGGCTGACTTTGATTTTTGACATACCCTTTCAAAATCTTTATACACTGTTCAATAGGGTACATCCATCTATAATGTACATGACCACATATTCGAATCTCTCTCACCAAATGAACCATCAAATGAACCATCATATCAAAAAATATTGGTGGGAAGAACATTTCCAATTCACATAATATGACAGCAATTTCTCTTTCTATAGTTGGTAATTTTGCTGGGTTTATAACTTTGCTGCATATAGCTTTGAATAAAAAATAGAGCTTCATTAATGTATGGTGGACATTATTGGAAAAAATGCAACGTAAAGCTATAGAAATTTGATCTTTCATAAAAACATGGAAGTCATGTGATTTCAGACCCTTTAATTTTAAATTTCTCAATGAAACAATGTTCTTGATATTTGATGAATACCCCTATGAAACCTTTACGTCATTTAAGATATTGTGAAACTGATATCTCTCATGCTTAGAAATATTATAAGCAGCAGGAGGAAGAAATGTTTGTTTTTCACCCTTCACTATGGCCAACTCTTCTTGTATTCCCATCTCAACCAAGTACAATCTATCCTTAATTCCATATTTTGTTTTTCTGGGTGCATTTAGCAACGTGCCGATGCCACTATCACATACATTTTTTTCAACATGCTTAAAATCAAGAAAATGTCTGACATACACACAATTTCAGTATGGTAATTAAAAAAACTGATCTCTTTTTCCAACCAGTTTTCGTAAGGTTTTTCGAAAACGGTTTACCAAAAGTAGTGTCCAAATGTTTTTCTTTATCAAAAAATTGATCACATGTTAGTGGAGACAGTGTTGTATGTTCTTCTGAACATCCGTCGAATGATGTCGTCCAAGATCAATACTTATGCCATCGGGGTAGAAATTTGTGATGTCCTTGAAACACGAGTTTTGATGAATGTTTCAACCTAATTTACTGTGTACCTTGTTCGCAAATGGGACACCCTTGAGTTCTTTAATTATATATCCTGACAAATTTCCATAAGCAGGAAAGTCATTTATCATCCCGTACAACATGGCTTTCAAAGTGAAATCTTCATTTTTGTAAGCATCATACAACGTAACACCTGAATCCCATAATATTTTCAAATCCACGGTCAATAGAGCCAAATAAAAATCAATATCATTACCCAGTTGTTTTGGTCCTGATATAAGCATAGATAACATAATGTATTTTTGTTTCATGCATAACCATGGTGGTAAGTTATAATTTACCAACATAATTGTCCATGTACTGTGACTACTGATTTGAAAACCAAAAGGATTCACCCCATTTGTAGATAATGACAGATGAAGGTTTCTCGGCTCGTTTCCAAATTCAGGATACCCGTGATCAATTCTCTTCCACTGAGGAGAGTCTGCGGGGTGACATAGTTTCCCATATTTAATTCTTGTATCTTTATGCTATGTTAATTGTCCTGCAGTCTCCTTACTTCCATATAGGTGCCTAAACCTTGGAATGATTGGAAAGTACCATACAACATTCATAAGACTGGAATAATCATTTTTGTATTGAGAAGCACATCAATTTGGGCATTCATTATGTGATTTTTGGTCCTAGAGAAACAATATAAAGTCATTTGGGCAGACATGTATTCTTTCAATGATCATACCCATCGATCGTAGCATTTGTTTCACATCGTATATTCATATTTGGAGTTCATTATCTTCTGGGATCATGTCATTTAGGAGATAAAGTAGTCCCATAAAACTGGCATCACTCCACCCATTGCCTGTTTTCAAATTATACAGCTTCAGTACGACTGAAAATTCTGTATATTTAGTGCAACCATCATACAATGCTATTTTTGCACAACTCTTTAACTTCTCAAACAATTTTGGGAAATCACGAAGTTCATATTCAACTGTCTTTATCATTTTCTAAATAAGATCTCCATCATCATTCACATCTATAATCACATCCTCCATATGATCATATTCACTATTCACACTTATAATCATATCAGATGATCTATAAAACACCGTGTTATCCAAGCCACTACCTACATTCGTTTTCCCCATGTTTATTCCAACATGTATAACTTCAATCTATTCCGTGACAGATCAGGTGTTCTTACAACTCCTCTGGACTAATGTTTCTTGAATAACAATAGTATAAACACAGACAACAGATTTGAGATGGGTCACATGCATGATCTTCTGCAAACTTGATAAAATCTTTCATGCCATCTTCATACTCTTTTTTCAACCGATTGTCATTCATCCATTCTTTATTCATATTCGTTGTATTTATGGGTTTGATCTCGAACATGCCTAATATTATGTTTTAATTAATCAAGTAGCATTTTTTGGGTTTTATAAAAAATCATGGTACAAATGCCTCTACCATGAACCATCATTGGATAAAATTTAACTATTACTCTAACCTCACTAACTCTATGTACACAAATTTCATCTCCAAACTATAAAATATAAAAATAAACACATCACATGTGGTTATAAAGGCCATACATGCGTGATTGTAAACATAACAAGTAGGAATCCCTCAAAAACAATGTAAGGATATAATGGGCTACTCATACATGAAATAGAGGAACCTACCCTAAAACATGTGAAAGTACGTGTACTCTATCTATATACGGGAGACTATTCCCTGTCTTTTGTATCCATGGAGTACCTAAAACCTATAAATGGATGACTCTTCACCGAAACATGGGGGAGTACCATACTCCATATTTTCTATAAACATCTCACTTGTCACTTGTCAAATCTCATGTTGAGTGAAGATAATTAAAATATCCAAACCATATCATGTGCAATTTCCAATGATTGAGGGAATCATACTATTGTGATATATACGAGAAGATATTTATAATGGGCTACTAATACATGAAATAATATCATCTAAGTGAAAAATAAATAATAATAATGAAAATAACATAGCACACAATTTGTTCCATGGATACAAAATGTGTAGGGTTCTCAGTCAAGGTTAGTTGTATACTACCATTTCTAAACTCATGTGAAATCCATATACATCGTTTGTCCAGTAGGGTGAAAATCATGTATGGATAAGATTTACCTGATTTAGTCTGACATATATCAAATTAATTCCATGTTAGTCTTATAAATACTGCATGATGCCTTTAAAAATACATGACATATAGAACAACTTGAGCTAAAGGTGTGTACTTTAGATACATAGTGAGTCACCTCACCGTCTATGCATCACATTTTTGGGGAATACATAGTGTGCTATCCTTACATGACCACTAGGGGTGTATAGTCAATACACATCAAGTTTCTATGGTATCTATACATGGTGTGAGTGAAGTAAAACACATATCATGTGGTTCTACCATTATTTCATTACATGTACATGGTTTCATGATTAAGTATATTAATAGAGATACATTGTGTGTGACCTAGGCTCACATGACATGTAACATTTAAAATGAAACTTATTCCAAGTTTGAGTCAGAAGATGAGTCATGTGGTGTAAATTTTGGAGATAAATGTTGTGTGACATTAAAATATATATGAAATCCATGTATGGTGAAGCATGTTCCATTTAAGAAGACTATATACCATGTATTTTAAAAATATATATAATCTGAAAAACATCATCTTCACACCATAAAGTGTCTCATAGAGTCCTCTAGAAGTGGTTTTCTAGGATTTAGTAGAATTGCACTAGTAACAAAGTGGTGGTGCCATTGAAATGGGTAAAGTTTGGATTGATATTAAATGGTGTAATAACTACAACATGGAAAACAAATGGAATATCAATCATGCCAACAACCACAACGCCATACAAAAACACAATCATGCTCACAATTGCAACACTATAAAAGCTAAACAATCACAATTTCATATTTTAAAAAGCATCCCTTATTCAATTTTTTTTGTTAATTCAGGGGTTATCAAAGAAGTTTTATCATCTTGGGGAGTTCATTCATAAGTCAATTATAGCTAAATTACCAAATTTTATATTCAAATGTTCAACAGGAACCAACCAACATGCAATTCATTTAGTTCGCAAACAAGGACCACCAACTTCCATGATTTTTAGTGGGGCGTTTAGCCTATAAATTTCACATTATAACCATAAATATCAAACAGTAATAACATCCGAACAAGAAGAAACCAATGAGTAATAGGAGAAAACTCACCGCGAAGGTGTCGTTCATCACACGACAGATGTGCGTTCGTGATAGAGGAGAGGCACACAACAGCAGATATTTCCAACTGAAAAGAAAACATAAAATAGGGGAAACCCATGAGAATAAAATAATCTAAAACCAAGTACACCATTTACCGCATCCCACAAACCCCAATAACCCACTTAAACCAAAATCAACCCACACCATGGTTAAACACACCTTAAGATAACATGAAATTATAGAACCCACCTTCGATATAATGAGTTCAATAGACTTTTAAAATATAAAAGATGAATATACAATAGAAACAAGGTTGAAACAAGTAAACTTTAGATATTTCATTCCCATTTCTAAAACTAGGAACCTCACCAAGGTTTCATACACCGATGGCAGCAATAAGATGGATCAACAAAATTAACTTTGTCTAAGAAGTGAAATACCCTAGATGAATCACCAAAATTGTCCCCATTAAGAAAAATAACAGGTATAATGGGGTCCACATTAACTTTAGAGACCATAATTGACATTCCCAAAGGATGATTTCCCATTATTGATCAAATAAATCTTGATTGATGCAACTAATAGTTTCCAAACCCTTTCTATCATGGATAGGTACTTGGGGTACAATCAAATCATGATGGACCTTGGAGATGAAGAAGCTACGTTGGAGGCAGCCGCAGAGGAGGTAGCCACGCCAAAGGTAGTGGCGGCGGAGGCAAAGGCTGCAGAGAAGGATGATGGTCGCGGAGGCGGTGGAAAACCCAATAGCGGTGGCATAGGAGGAGGATGAGGAGGAGGAGGAGGAGAGGTCCTGGCAAAAGAGGGGCCTGGTTCAGCTTCCATGAAAGTTTGACTACGTGCGAGAGAGGAGGGGCCTGTTATGTTTATTAAATAAAAACCGCTTGAACCTTTATAAACACTCGTTAAAAGTGCCAATAAAGGTTACAATAGGTTTTATTTCATAATTTATTTATATTCTTATATATTTATTTAAAATGACATATAAGATAAATAAATATATATATTTATTAATAATTATAACAATAAAGAGTATATATTTATAAATATTGGTATATAATTGTTAATCTATACAAAAAACATCATTTTTTATTATATCTATTATAATTTTATATAAATTAAGAATAGAAATGTTTATCAGTACTAAAATAAGAACTGATAAATGTTCCCTTTATCACCACTAAAAAAGGGCTGATAAAGGTTAGATTTATCAACACTTTTAATTAGAGTTGATAATGGCACATCCCTTTATCAGTGCTTTCTGTTTAGCACTGATAAAGGGAAGTTCTTCCCTTGCCCTATTTTGTGGTAGTGATAGTAACACCACCAGTCCATCATTAATATTTACCCATCAAATTGTTTAACTAAAAACAATGACATATTAAATATGAAATCACATAGGCCAGTGGTAGGTGATAAACCCTTTTCATCCATAAATCATGAGTTCAAGCCCTACGGCCTTACCAGATGGGATATGTTGTCACCCCATATGCAGATAGTCTTTTTTTCTAAACTATATTAAAATAATTCATATAATATTCCCAAAAAAATAAGATGGAAATCTTGAAATAAAATTAAAAATTAAATAAAATTTTCTTTATGGGTTTCAATAAAACCTTTTATTTAGAAATGTCTAATAATCTTATTTGATTATTATTAACATGTCTTTAGTTATCACATTAACCATAAAGGTCATCAATATATTTAATCTTATGTCAATAAAATGTAAAGGAATTATTAATCAAATAATTTTTTCAATAAAATATATACTAAACTAATAAGTTATAGTTCTATAATTATCTCCAAAAATATCCTCAATCATGGTTGAATCTAGTTACATAAACCTAATGAAAACATTTTTACGAATTTGAACTTATGAAAAATATTAAACTCATAAACCCATGGTGGTATCCATAACTCTTATGTTAAGGAAGACATATATGTTCCTGAAATTTTACATAATCTTTATATGTATCATTATTCTTAAAACCGAAATAGTATTGGAAAATATATATAATATAATTAAATAATCTTAATACATACTTCAATCATTTTATTTCATTATAGGTTCTTATTAGGTCTAATATATAACCATTAGATGATGAAATTGAATTGGATAATTATATGGTTCTCCACATTTAAGAAAAAGAACTGTAAATGGATCCCTAGGATGGAATTTATTTTATTTCATCATATTATTCACTTTTACTTAGAAAATATTTTCTTTATTCCCTTCATTTTCACACATAAAAAATTTTCCCGTTCCATTGAGACACTTTCCTGGGTGTCTCCTTCCACATTTATAACATGAATGAAATCAATACTTCTTTCCTATATGGTCCCCATCACTCGAGATCTTAGAAAACTCAATCCTTATCTTCTTTGATGAGTCCAAGAGTTGGTTAAGGTATAGGTTCTTAATAATATTTCATGATAATTGATTATGAATAATCATGATATATTTCTCTATAATCATCATCCCATTTGGGTTCTCTTATTCACCATATTGTCTTTCATTTTCAATGTTAACATGATTTCTTTATATTCAATCCATTGACTAAAACCAAAAAGTATAGGGTGAGCATAAATAAATATAGTGGGAAAACCATACACTCATTTATATGATGTCTAAATCATGAAACATTATTTTCAATATAATACACCTTAGGTATAACTAATTTCATTCATTATAATCATCTATTCAAATACTTCATAATGGTTTATAAAGAAAAATGTGAATTATTCAAAGAATATCCCTTGATAGTGTCAAATTAGGTGCATATTAAGGCCCATTTTTTGCACCAGGTGATGATCTGGTCAAGCCCAATGCACCCTTTTTAGAGTTATTACCCCTAGGTACATCTATGCCAAAACTACATCCACTTATAATATCTAGAAATAGATTTATTTCCAGGAAAAACCACAAAATAAATTTTTTAAAAAAACATTAGAATTTTTTTTCTATACTTATCCTAAAATACTATCATATGGCTATGATCCCTAATCAATGTTGTCCTAAATCAAGTTCCCAAGGTTTCTACTAAACATCCTATGATACCATATATAGTGACCCCAACTCCAATAACCCAGAGCCTGTGTATTCTATATTTAATTGGTATAAGATACAATGAATCACATCCCGAAGGACTAAATAGGTTATTAGTCTTAGAAAACTAGATATACACATGATTCTTACATCACATTTGAAAATAAAATTATAACGTATTTTTTTTGAGAATAACATTATTCCCCCTAGTATATCATTGCACATCAATCATAATACACTTCATGGAATCCTAGGTAAAGTAAACAAAAAAGGGTTATCTTAAATACTCAGTAAAATTTAAGTAAAATGGAATCTATCATGAATCAATATGCATAATCAACATGGAAAGATAAATAACTGAACTCAAATTCCATTTAAACAAATTGAATATCATAATAAGATAATGCATAATCAATATTGAAATGTAAATAACTTAAAACACATGCCATTTAATCAATATCATGACTACAATAACTAGATAAGAAATAATCAATATGGTAAGGTAAACAATTGAAAACATGTTCAATTTAATCAATAAACTAATAATGAAATGAACTTAGTAATAATATCATCATCAAATTATAATAGATAATAATCACTAAATTTTTAATGATGAAAATGATTAATTACTAGATGTCATGACCTCAAGTATCATGATACCTTTACCATAAAGACCTTTCAAAATATGGTTAAAAACTATAGGTAAAAATATGTTTAATGCTAGATTACTTATTTATCTCATGATACCTACTGGTGAATTAAGGGGATATGTAATAACTGGAACTACTTGACACTAATTGTCCAAATCATTCCTCATTTATCGAATAATCTATTTAATTAATGAATAATGTTCCTTATCATCAAATATTCATATTGAGTAATGAATACAGATTTATTACTATTTCCCTGGATAAAAAGTTATATTTCAATATATAATATCATATTTAAAGATCATTAATGGTTATATTAACATATCCATGATAAATAATAGGTATATTTTGGGTAAATTTATTGTCCAATGATCATAGTAAAGTGAGTATTTCAATAAAAAGTTAATGACTGCAAAAATAAATCAATAATGAGAATTTAAATATTTTCCTTAGTAAAAATTATTATAAACTATTCATATAAATAATAAGGATGGTGTAAATAAAACATAAACTCATTAGAGTAATAATAAACTATTTTTTCAGTTATGAATAGGAATACTGTAAAAAGATATTTAAAAACATTCTTGAGGAAAATTACCTTTTGATTATGAAAAGCACTTTTAAAAAACTAAAATTTCCAAAAAGAAATTGAAAATAATTTTCATTGGAAATAACTTTTGAATATTATTAAATAATCATTAAAACATGTTATTGAACATTAATTCTAAAAAAATATATTCATGTCACACACATTAAAAAAAATTCTTTAACTTTTTCAGTAAAAACTAAATGAGCATTGTTTTGAAAATGAAATAAAGATTCATTTGAGAATTTTTAAAAAAATAAAATAGTGGATAAAATATTATTTAATAAATAATTTTAAATGGTTAAAAAAAATTTGAATATATTTTTTGAAATATTGGTTTTGGAAGAAAATAAATTTCTGATCGAAGAGAGAAATGACGTCAGATTTTATTAAAAACATTTTCTCAATTATTTTAAGTATAAAATAATAGAAAAATGGTACTATTACTTTAAAATATATTGAATAAACATAGTGTTGTAAAATTATATGGGTTTATTTAAAAATGATCAAATAATTTCCTTTAACTAAAATTCTAGAACAAACAATCATGATTATAATGATATTGTGAAATAAACCCTTATAATGATCATAACATTGAAGTCAGAATTTGTCAATGAATAAATTATATATATCAATGATAAATCCACTTAAAACAATTGTAAAAATAAAAGATAATATAATTAAAATTTATTACAAACACAATATTATAATTTCAAGGATGAATAAGAAGTAATATAACCTAATTAAAAGAAATTGAGTTTTGAAATTATTTACCAATTGGTAATTTCTTAGTCAAATTCCCTAAGAAAAAATAAATAAAATAGAAACTCAAAATACAATTACGTATGAATTATTAATGATATTACATTTAAATAGGGTAGTATATATTCCATATAAAAGAAATTATGTTCAAAACATTACAATATCCCTTAATGAAGTGAAATCAAGAAGATATCCCTTACCTCCCACTTCCTTCTAGTTGAACGTGATTAAAACTCATTTATATTGCTTTTAAAAATTTTATTAACTTATTAAATGACCATATTAATATTTATAACATAATATATTATCCTTTTTAACATCTTATCTCCCTTTGGTTAATAAAATTCCATTATTTTCATTGTTCCAGGTGTTAATTGCGTTGTTTTCTCATGTGTGTTTGTCATGAAAGATTCATTTCCTGTAAGTATTTTATAGTTTCTTAATATATGAAACAATAATCCTGAAATAATAATCATATTTTTATATCAATTTTTATTTTATAACCAATCATTAAATATGGTAATTAAAAATAAATTACATTACAATCATGGAGACAGTAGGTCATACATACGCATTAGTAACATTTCCATTTTTCAATGGTCATCATGGAAAAAAATTAAGTAAGGATTTATCTTTCCTTAACGATAATTATATAATATATGTATCATATTATTAATTTAATTATTGTTATATACATCATCCATGCGATGTGGTGATTAAAATAGAGTCACATCACTATGTGAAGGCAATAGTCTACACGTACACAAACGATGTTATAATTTTTTAGTGTAAGAAATAAAATAAAATATTATATTTTAAAAAATAAATTTTTTTCAAGAATATAAAAATTATTTCATTTATATAAAATTTATTAATTAACATTATCATCATTATCTTCCATGTATAGCATTAGTTGAAAAGAATCACATCGCTTCCCGAGCTGGTAGTCCGCAAGACACACGAGCGACATTATCGTATCTCATATGGAATGGAAAGTAAAAAAGAATATATATGATAAAATGAATATATAGGTATAAGTATTTTATAAAAATAATATATATGATTTTTATTCATCATCATTCCCAATCATGATAGGTGGTAATGAAAAAATGAATGACATCGGTTTGCAAGGCGGTAGTCTGCCACACACAAAAAAGATGATTTTATAACTCATTTTATTGAAGTGGATATGGTTGTATGTGATTAAATTGACATAAAAAATATAATATATTAAGTATAATTAGGTTATTATATCATAATTTTTCAATATGAATTGAATGAGGTGGAGGAATAAATAAATAAAAATACCCATTGAAGAATGTTACCTCTTCTTTCGATAACCTCCTTCGGTTTTCACCAAAAGCCTTCCTAGGTTGGATTTATACAAAAAATAAGGATTATAGGATGAGTTTATAGATTTTTTGAAGTTATTTGGGAAGTTATTTTTCGAAGCAAAAGGGTTTGATTGTGTGAAGAAGATAGGAGAGGGGTGGCCTTTTATAACTAAGGTGAGTGGCACACATGTAATTTTTCAAAGGGAAAAGGTGTACCCATATTATTCACATTATAAAAGTGTCCAAAATAGAGTTTTATTTATTATTATTCATTATATGTTCTAAATATTTCAATTAAACATATTTTATATAAGTTTTTCTTTCTGTTTAGCCCTTTTAATTTTAGTTTTACCCCCGGTAAATCCATTTTTACCTTAACCACGACAATTAATTTTTACTATTTTCACTATTCATTTGGGTCAAAAATTAAGTTGGAATTTTTATATAATATAAATTGTGATTATTAAAATAATTTAATCCTTTTTTAAGAATTATATTCACATAAGTGAAAAAAATTTAATTTAAAATTAATCTCGTAAATGCGACAGGAAATCAAGTTTTTCAAAGAGAAAATGTCCAAAATTTTACAATGTTATTATATAAAAATTCAACATAAAATTATTCCAATGTAATAAATTGGATTAAATTATATTAAAGTTTACTAATATTACATTAAAAAAAATTAAAAATTAAATTAAAAATTAAATTAAAAATTAAAAATTATTTAATCAAATAACCATTTTTAATTAAAATTCATCATTTTCACTATTCATCAAGAAATGAAAATTTTTAGAAAAACAATACATATTCATCCTAATATAATATTTATATGAATATTTAAAAAATTTGGTTTATATTGTACAATAAATTTTCTATAATTGGGAAAAAAATTATTTTTGAATTATGTGTGCAAAGTGCGCCTATTCTGTTTTTTAGAAAAATACTGTTTTTCAGAAAGAAATTATTTTTATTTTAAATGATTATTATTTTATTTGTATTAAATAGATAACCATAATTTAAATTATTTATTTAGTAAAATTCATAAATTACATTATAAAATTTGGTTTATAATAGAATACTATCTTACGTTTTACTTCGACTTGGGGTTTCATGTTCCGCAAGTTATAGAAAGGATTAAATTTTAAAAAACTATTTCATGGGGGTATTTAAGCTCACTATTTATTGTCACATTTGTAATCAAATACAATTTTATTATTTTATATTTTGGTTGGGTTACACTTCATATTCGTGGTGTTTAAAGTTATGTTTGAAGTTATTTCTTTCAATGGATTTATGATTAAAAAATTACTAAGGTGGTAAGGGTATACGTTACAATCACATTACTTTTCGATATTATATATGCTAAATTCACATAAAGGGAAATTATATAAAACTTATCCTTTAAACCCCATATAAATTCTTGTTATATGTTTTTCTGATAATTTTTTAATATTATCATCATTTTTATCACTTTGATACTTAAAATGATATAGATAATGTTTTTAATAAATTCCAACCATATTTCTACTTTAGTTAATGAAATTTTTATTCCATGCCTATGTTACTTAAAATGTATTATGAATTTTCTTTATCTACACCTAATTTTTTTAGAAAAATTGTTTTTACTACCTTTGAATTCATTTACAAATGATTAGAATGGATCTTTTAATTTTTTTTATGTATAACCCACTTTTTAATTTTTATAAAAAATTTAAAATAATGTTCTATATTAACATATATGACCATGAAAAGTTTTTTCATCCTCATTATCAGTTTTTTCTTTAAATATTCATTTTCAATTTTTAGGTTTATTTTAAAATAAAATATTTATCTCCATATTCTAGGAATTTTTAGTCTTTAAAGATTCCAAAAGAAAGAGATATTTTCCCTAAATTTAAAATGTTTTTGTAGTGAGTTATCATGATATGGGTGAATTGAGTTCCCAATAAAATTTCGATTTTTTTAAAAAAAATTAAATCCCTAATTTAATAAAAAGGTGTTGTTAATAAAAATATTATAAATATATCAATTTGGTCTTTCAAATAATTTCTCTAAAGTGGGGTTAAGGATCAGTTAAAATATATTTTAAATAAATAAACATTTGAAAATAAGTTACATAATACAAAACATTACAAAAAAATTAAGTTGAACTATTAAATTAATGATTTTTTATAGATAAGAAAATAGAAATATATTTTAATTGAAAAAAACTAAAAAATCACAAAATAGAATTTAAACAAGGGATTATATCTCAAGATATGAATTAATACCCTCCACTTGGAAATATCCTTCTTCCAAGTAGTTTATTAATGAATAAATTGATCCAAAACATGGTTTAAGTTTAACAATCAATAGTATAGAAGACTGTCCATGCATAGATTATCTTCTACAATTATATATTGGATGAAAAAGATATTAGTCAATATATGACATCTTCTACAGTAATTCATGGGAATAAAAATAAAATTCTTTAGAGAATATTGAGTATTATATATTTTAGAATATGATAATGTGTTTTTATAGATAAAAATATAAATATAATATAGAACTCAAAGAAATATTTTAAATTAAAATAAAATGTGATAAAATGGTAGGAAATAAAATGCAGCTCAATCCAAGTAGCTTCAGTTGTTTGGAGTCCTTGAATTTTTAATTATTATAAGGTTAGATGAGTTTCTCAAAAAAATTTGAAAGATAGACAATCATTAAGTATTCTCTATAGAATAGGAACTCACATGAAGATCCTTTATTACTATCTATCAATGATAAAATGCTTTCAATGGTGTATTCTCTCTACATGATTGAATAATTATATTAAAGATATATTCATTATAATAATCTATTGTAGAATAATAATTCTTCAATAAATGAACTGACACTCCTTTTAATGCTTCAAAACTTGATATTGGAGTTTTGAAACACTCCAATTATAAGTTAGACATGATAAGCTATCTTCAATTAAATTATGGTTCGTTGATCTCCTGAAAAATTGAAATTGTTAGAAAATGTGGGAAGGTGACATGGTCAGTTCAACTCTTCATATAGTCAATTAATTAAAATACATAGTCAGTATATTAATTTATGAAAAATTAAACATTCTTTGGAAAAATAACTTGATTTCTTCCTATGATAGGTGGTTTACTTCATGTGGCCAGTTACATGGTGGGTACAACACCATCTTGGATTAGGATAAATATACATGTGGTTATGTGATTCTACATGTATGTTAAGGTGAATCTTCAATGTGTGATCATTACATGGCTTAGATTTTTTTTCACCTAACTCATGATAAGCAATTTTTTTATGAGGTAAGGTATATTACAACATGATATAATGTGATATGGTTACTTGAACTTCACATGGTAAGGTGTCACAGTAAGATCTTATACATAGCCACTTTTTTGATAAATTGTTTTTAAAAAAAATATGAAAATCATTAATAACAAGATAAAAATGATTTTGGGTCATTAAAATATGGAGTTACTGGTCTAATTCAAAAATATATTCCTTTTTGTTGACAAAAAATCATAAAATTTAAACTGAAATGAATTGAATATTTCAAATTATATTTGAAAAGGAGTAAAATAAATGGGTAAAATGTTCTTGAAATAATTAAAAGGATTTCCACTAATGTTAATTAGTAATTTCAATTTATCATGTTACACCCCATTTTTATATTATTGAAAAGAAATAAAATAAGGAAAAAAATATAAAACAGATGAGAATAAAAGAGATAATTCCATTAATATATCAAAAGATAGCAAAAATAGGGTATAAACTTATAATAATAAACAACTATCATAAATCCTAATCTAAATAAAAATGAGATTCATATTCAATTTTTTTAGGGATGATAAGATCATTTCCTTTATATTTATAGGTAAGAGTAGAAGTAGTTTTAGGAGAATATGAGAAGGTAGGGGATCCAAAAACTACACACCTGGAAACTAGTCTAAGCTACTGAAAGGCTTGGGAAAGAGTTAGAAAAAATAGATTAACGATAAAAGAGGTAGTAGGATAGGATAAAGGAATGGATGATTTAGCTAGGATAACTGTTTTAGAGGTTCAAATATATGGTTCCATCAACTAGGTGAACTCATTGACAACCCCTGGACCATGCTCCAAATCTTGAAGTAAATAATTTTGACTCTCTATGATTGATTCAAAAATAGGATTCATAGCTCTAAGATTATGAAATTATGACTTGAAAGATTTAGTTAAAGGGGGAATATTCAAATAAAAATAAATAGATCTAAACATACCTTTTAAAAAGTAATTTGTGATGATCCTTCTTAGATAATAATTAATAACCCTCTTGATTGTTTCTCAGCATGGGATAGATTGTTTGACATCCTCACAAAGTAAAACTAGTGTCTTAGAAGCATGGGTTTCAAAACAATCATACACCACTGCATGAGTCTTGTTGAACTCTATTAAAAAAATTTAAAATCATCCATAATGAACTATTTGATCTTGTATTCAATAACAACTGAATGAATTGAGGTTGTAGAAGACACATGATCATCATGAAAAAAAATCCTGAAACGATGGTCTAACTGAATCATCATATTAGATAGATCATCTAGAAGAGCACTAACCTGATCTCTCAAATCTATAATCACATTATACATCATCTCTACTATGAAATTAAATCTAGTATAAATATTATTTATTACCAAAGTAATAGCTTTATAAATATACTCTTTACTCACTTTTTGTAAAGAGTTATAAAGGTTAACAAATTCTAGTTTGAGTACCTTCATCATATTTGATTTAAACATAGGTAAGTCATATTTAGAGGCATATGAAGAAGATGGAATAGAGGTTTTATGATCAGAGGGAGATGGATCACTACATATATTACCACCATATACCTCAGGTAAATCCACAATAAGACTATCTCTCATAGTCTGATCCTCAATTATGGAAGAACTCAACTTTATCATTATCACAATATTAAAAAATGTCCTCATGAAAAAAGATGAGAATATTAAAATATATCATGAATTTAAACCCAAAAAATCAAATATCCTTCTAAAGTTCTCTGAACAGAGTGAAAGGTAGGTCTACCATGTCTAGATGGACTACCTCTATGATCATCATCACCATAATCAAGATTTCTGATAACCAATACAAGATATATAGGGGACTTCAACCTCTTAAATGGTGCATCTTGTATTGGATATCTAGGGGTACTTCAAATAATGGGATATCCTTATAATCTATTCCTATATTCATCAGATCAAACAAATTTATCCCATTACTTGTAATCCACTTAAGCTATCTATACTTCTTTATTAAAGTCTAATTTTTTTTCTTCTTCCTTTTCTTCATCTTATTATTTAAAAGGATAAATGATATCATCTGAATACTCCACAACATCATCAGGTTTACGACCTGGATATACAAGATCCCTAGGACTAACATGTTACTTTATTGGGTTAAACTGTTCATAAAGTTTCTCTGTGTTAGCTAACCATTTTTGTATGTATTCCAGTTGACTTTAATTTTTTTACAAATCATTTGGGTATGTAAAAATATATCAAAAGAATTTACCCTATCCTCTCCTGGAGGAACTAATATTTTGTACTCTATAAAGGAAAAAATTAACTTAGGATAGGGTAAGGAACTTAACATTGAAATTGACTCTCACAGATAATCCATTTTTCTCATAACATATCTTAAATGATATATTCAAACACTACTCTTCATCAAAAACTAGAAAAAATGGTCCTGAGGACCCATGATACTAAATTATTCTTTTCTTGGACATATTACATGTTGAATAAAATTAACAAGGAGCCTAAATTCACCACTCAATTAAAAAGTAGTGGTTCTTCTAGGAGTCCCATAACAATTGAACTCATCTAGGGAATTTTTAAATTCAAAGTTCAGATGACTAAAAACATAAGAACTTTGATAATATGCATACTCTTTACTATGATACATGAAATAAAACTTTTACTAGTGCTTTAAAGGGCATTAAAAAACTTCAACATTTATCCATGATTTCACTATATCCCTATTATTTATAGGGAATAACTTTGGGTTTGTATAAAACTTCTTGATTATATTTGGATTGAAAGGTATACCATTTTCTTTAATCCAATCAGCCCATCCCTAATCTTGAATCACATTCCAAACCAATGATTTAATCTACTTGAACTATTTATTTTCTAATTCATTTTTCAACTAAAACTAAATGATAGAAAATTGTATTATTCCGATTTACTAATGCACTCAAGCTAGCTTCCAATTTTTTCGACTTCTTTTATGGAGGAGACTAAATAAGAAAATTACTTTATAATATATGCTTCATCCTTGGAATCTAGATTCAATTAGAGATCTCTAAAGGTTTAGAAACTAGAGGTAAAATAGAGAGGTTTGATAAATATATATATATATATATATATATATTTAAATTGAGAGAGGTTCAAAACATTCAAAAACTCTCAACCCAAAAAGATATTAAAATTATATATGAGAACTAAATGAAAATATAAGTAATGATTTGGACTATGATTTGAATTTTAATTTAAATCATTAAGGGATTAAAATAATAATAAACTTAAAATAAATACCTCCAAATGATTTTCAGGAAAAATTAAAAGTAAATAGA
The DNA here is from genome assembly GCA_963277665.1 of Viscum album. Lineage (NCBI taxonomy): Eukaryota > Viridiplantae > Streptophyta > Magnoliopsida > Santalales > Viscaceae > Viscum > Viscum album. The sequence goes on along the minus strand of OY728147.1, from coordinate 1,810,413,659 downwards.
CATGGTAAGTCTACTGACCATGGAACTATAAATAACATAAGCATGGTAGGTTTTCTATACATAAAATTACAATAGGTGTGCAGACCATGTGATAAATATGTTCTTGATTAGTACGTACTAACCATATGAATAGGTTTTCATGGTAGGCATAATGATCATGTGAGTAAATAATCATAGTGAGTATAGTGACCACATGAGTAAGTGTTCACAGTAAGCTTGATGACTGCATGAGAAAAACTCATGGTATACCTATTTATTGTGTGGAGTATACTTCATGGTTACTTATAGAAAAGATTATAGAACATAATTTTAAACATTTTAAACACTAGAATTAATTTTCATGACCCGTCCCCCGGGGCCCATGCCGTGACTACCCCAAGCCCACCTTCTATAGGCATGGGGTGGAAACTAGCACCAAAAGGAATATTCCCTAAAATGGGAAGGCATTGCCTTTAAACCTATACAAACACACGGTCTGAAAACACAATAAAAAGAAACTATGAAGTAAAATGCAGTTATAAAAGAGTGATGAAAGTAAAAAGGGGCCGGAATATAAGCCCAACTGTAAAAGTACAAGTACGACTGAAAGTACAATATAACTAAAAGAAAATTGGAAACAACTACTAGGTCATCCACTGAGGTTCCTACCTGAAGGGTAGGTACAAATCGCCTCCTCAGCACTCCACGTCTGTCTGTCTCCTCTACGTACCACCAGGTCTTGTCTCCCTCAAACCTCAGCCCATCTTCTCATCTTCTACACAAGACACAACAAGGTACATGAAATGCCCATGTTGGGGTGAGTATAATGATACTCAGTAGGGACCCCGATACCCTGAAGGTCTCCTAGAATTTCACAAAAAAAACCACAGGGTAACACCATGAAGGTAAAGTACCACACATGTAAAGTACCACATAACATAACATTAATCACAAGAAAAAATTAAAGACAGATAACACCAGGATTTATTCTAGGGGTAGTAACAAGTAATATCCCCAGTCACATCATTGAACACTTTAGATTCTAGATAAATCCACCTCTATCAAGTACAGTGGGCCTACCATGTCACATATAGGTGCTTCCCCCTAACCTTGAACTCCTGAGGTACTCCTCCCTATCACATACTGTGGGTCTACCGGGTCACATAGAGTTGTCCCTCCCCACTATTGTTTGCTAAGGTACTCCTCCCCATCACACACCGAAACCACTCCCCACCGTGGCCTACTGAGGTACTCATCCCTATCGCATACCGTGGGTGTCGAGTCCCTCTGAGTTGAATAGTCAGCAGTCGTCTAGTCTTAGCCAGTCGCAGGTTTCCGTAAGTAGAGCGCTTGGGAGAACCGCTCCCCAAGCCATAAGTCATATCTCAACCAGCAAAAAGTTTCAAAAATAATTAACATGATGATCCTTCATGTCATAAGTGTTCCAACGCAACAGACGACGCATCATTCAAATGCTCGATCTGTGCGTTATTATCATTTCAGTGTAGAGGTCCTTGTTGGATTTGGGAGCGATCCAACCCAGACATACTCCAAGTTTCTCTAAAACTCTAATCAAGTAATTCAAAAGGACTGTCTCAATCTAAGGGTCCTAGCGCCATAGACGGTTCATCAAATGAGCGTTTGGTTCTCAAGATAGGGTCCTTTGAGTGTTTCTGGGCCCGGTGGAGCCCGGGTCCGGTCCGACCCGATCCGACCGACCCGGCCCAACCCAGTCTGAACATACTGGCCCGACCAAGTCTGGACTAGGCCAAGGTGGTCTCGGCCCGCTGGGCTGAGGTGGTCTTGGCCCACTGGGCCGATGTTCGGTCTGACCCACAAGAAGGATGGCCCACAAGGAGAACCCGACCAAATAGGGCAGCCCGTAAGGGGCGGTCTAGCCCACGTGGGGCGGCGGCCCACTAGGGCGGCAACCTGGTTCAAGGGAGGTGGCCCGCTAGGGCGGCAGCCCAGTCTAATGGTGGTGGCTCTGTATGAGGGTGGTGGCCCACTGCGAGGGCGGCAACTCAGTTCTGTACGACAAGGGCGGTGTAACCCCCCGGTCTTCTAGATTCCCGAACGGCCCAGAGGCCATTCAGTTTACGAGGTTGTGGCACCTCGTGGGCACCGGTCGGTCACCGAAGAACCTACCGGAGGCGGGTTAGGCCTCTACTACAGCTTCGACTACGGCTTCCGTTCACCGGCGGCCCGATGGTCACGCCACCTCCCTTCCCACGGCTGACCGTCGTGCCAGCTGCATCCTCCGTTCGCCACGGTTGACGAGCTGCAACCCTCCTCTTGCGGCGTGCGTTGATGCACTGTCCACCACATAGTTGGTCAGTGTCTTCACGCTGCCGGTCTTCTATAGAGGCACAAGGATGTAACAAATATGGCGAAGGGTTTGGTCTGGGTTCATTAGTCCCGCACCCTCCGCATTAGCTCACAGACATGAGAGGGGTTAAGGGTTTAATAAAAATTAAATTAATCAAAAAGATAAACTCCACAAGATACCCTACAATGACCTCCCACAAAGACGAATGAACTTCGGGTCAACCCGTTAGTCATTTGACCTGCGTTCTTCATGGTATTCATGAACGGAGAAGAGGAAAATTATTTGAAAACCATAAACGAATCAAAACCCCTACCTTGAAACGCCAGAGAAATGTCCATTATTTAAAATGTATCATGTTATTTATTCCCACGACTGGTTCCCAAAGATGCCACACGCACGTCTCCCTTTGGTTCGGTGTCATCCGTCACCTCCCGTTGGGTCGAATTCATCTTCTAAGGGTCTATCATCACAGTGTTCCTTCAGCACTTTGCTACTTGGTGAAGCTCTCTGATACCCCTTCCCTAGCTCCATATATATAAGATAGAGGGAGGTTAAGTAATGGCATGGGTAAATAATGTGGCTCATTAGTTTGAAAGATTCCTAATATTCCCCAACGTTGATTTTACCTAAGGTTGGCAGGTCATGCCATTTAATGGCTTGAAACACTGCCGACCCACCCATTAATTGGTTCGTTGGAGGTTATGAAATAAAATAACAAAATTATTTTATTTCATTTCTTTTAAAAGGTCGCAAAACTCAAATTTTTCTTCGAACCTACTGTGGTCAAAGTAAATCCTCCCTCAAGTGAATCTCGGAGTTTCAGAAGCAACAATGCCCTTATATTTTTAATCTGGGCAACAATTCAAAAGTTAAAAAATGACACTCATGCGTTTACTGAACATACCTGAAAAAAGTTCAGAAATTCATTCCAGGCACAATGGGCCTCAGAATCACGCACCATCAATTTTCATGGACTCATAATAATTCCATATAATTAAGAAAAAATTACAAGGAAATCTAGGTCTTTTCATTCTCCCCATCTTTAGAGTTTTTCATCCCCGAAAGACACATCATAGACTAAGGAAACAAATGGGGGTACTGAGCACAAATATGAGCCTCCCACTTCCATGTGCTCTCCTGGAGGTTCCTGTGCTGCCAGTGAACATGCACTAGAGGAATCAACCGCCCATGAAGGACCCACTCTGGTTGATCTTAAATCTCTACTGGAACCATCGTAAATGTCACCCCATAATCTAAGTCCATCTCGCCACGGTCGATGATGCGAGATGAGTCATGCATGTATCTTCTCAGTTGGGACACGTGGAAGACGTCGTGCACCTTCTCCAACGGTGGTGGAAGAGCCAAGCATTATTCCACATTTCCTATCCTCCGAAGTTTCTGAAATGGCCCGATAAACCTTGGTGATAACTTGCTGCCTTAGCCAAATCTCTATAGTCCCCATCGAGGAGATATCGCAATAAAACATGGTCCACCTCATGAAACTCCAAAGGTCTCCATATTATGTCAGCATATGACTTCTATATTCTCTGTGCAGTCTTCATTCGCTCTTGGATGATCTGCTCCTTCTCAGTGGTAGCCAATACCAATTCTGAACCCATAAGCGCTGCCTCCCCTGGGTCTATCTGGTATAGAGGTGATCTATAGGGTCGGCTGTATAGGGCCTCAAATGGTTCCATACCAATGGTTTAGGGACAAATTTTGTTGTAAGAAAACTCCACCAAGGGAAAGTGATCCTACCAACTGCGGCCAAAATCTAGGACGCATTCACGAAGCATGTCCTCTTGCGTTTGAATGGTCCACTCCGTCTGACCATCCGTCTAGGGATGAATGGCGGTGCTCAAACACAGCTGAGTCCCGAACGCCCCTGTAATCCATTCCACAACCGAGATGTAAAATTTGTTTCAAGGTTAGAGATGATCGTTGATTTCATCCAATGAAGCCACACAATCTCTTGTATGTAGAGGCATCCCAAGCCCTCTACTGATCCCTGCTCTCAGATTGTTAGGAAGTGGGATGACTTGGTGAGTCGGTCAATGATCACCCATATGGAATCATTTCCCCTGGACGTTTGTTGAAGCCTTATCACAAATTCCATGGAGGTCCCATCCCACTTCCACTTTGGCACCTCTAGTGGCTGAGCTAAGCCTACTGGAACCTGATGCTTGGCCTTCACTTGCTGACAAGTGAGGCATCGTGAAACAAACTCTGCCACTTCCTTCTTCATCCCTGGCCACCAGTACTGACACCAAAGGTCCTGGTACATCTTCTCCACACCAAGATATACTACTAGAGGGGATGTATTGGACTCCATCAACACCTCCTCCCATAGCATCACCAGTTCCATGGTATGTCCTCTGAAGAAGAAGAAATGCTCCCCACCATCAGAAAATCTATTAGGTGTCTGGCCTGAGGATATTTGAGCATGTGGAGACTTACAGTCAGTGTCCCCAAGTTGTGCTCCCTAAATTACTGAAGGATTGGGGGAGTGATAGTCATATACTAGAGGTATTCTTCTCCATCTCAATCCACAAAGGATAATTGCAACACAACTAGCTGCTATGTCACCTCACTCAGCAACTATAGACCAGACCTCCTGCTGAGTGCATCTGTTACCACGTTCCCCTTCCCAGGAGTATAAACTATCTCAAAGTCATAGTCTTGGAGGAACTCTAGCCATTTTCGCTGTCTCATGTTTAGGTCCTTCTGAGAGAAGATATACCCGAGACTCTTGTGATCAGAGTAGACTGTAAAACATTCACCCTTTAAGTAAAGTCACCAAATTTTCAAAGCAAAGACCACTACTGCTAACTCTAGGTCATGGGTAGCGTAGTTCTTCTCATGATGTCTCAGTTATAGTGAACCATAAGCGATCATTGCTTGGTCTTTCTTAAGGACACATCTAAGCCTGGTCCCTGATGAGTCGCGGTAGACTACATAACCAATGCCCTCCTCTGGAAACCTCACGATGGAGGAACTTGCTAGTATCTACCTCAGATCCTGGAAACTCTGTTGGAATCTCTCTATCCACAGGAAAGGTTTCCCCTTCTTTGTCAAAGCTAATAAGGGAACTGAAACTTTGGAAAAGTCAGGCACAAATCTTCAGTTGTATCCAGCCAACCCCAGGAAACTTCGCACCTCCATCACGCTCCTGGGTGGCTCCCAAGCTATCACAACCTCTATCTTAGCTGAATCCACTACATCTATATCCTCTGAGATAACTTGTCCTAGAAAGTGTACCTCTCGTATCATGAACTAGCACTTCGAGAGTTTACCATAAAGCTAGTTCTCTCAGAGTGTATCCAGAACTATCTGTAGATGATAGGCATTCTCCTCCTCCATCACTGAGAATATCAATATGTCATCGATGAACACAACCCCTAAGTGGTCGAGGTATGGCTGAAAGATCCTGGTCATGAGTCCCATGAGCACTTCTGGGGTGTTGGTCATGTCGAAAGTCATAAACAATAACTAATAATGGCCATACCAACATCTGAAGGCTATCTTATGCACATCCTCATCTCATATCTTGAGCTGATGTTAGCCTGATTGGAGGTCTATCTTCGAAAACCAGTGAGATCCCTTCAACTGATCGAACATATCATCAATCCTTGGTAGTGGATACTTGTTCTTAACAATCACTTAGTTTAGGTAATGATATTACACACAGTGTCTCAAACTCCCATATGCCTTCTTGGAGAATAAAATTGGGGCTGCCCATGAAAAAACACTGGGTCTTATAAACCCCTTTCCCTGCAAGTCCTCCAACTATTCACATAACTCACGAAGCTTCGCAGGAGCCATCTGATATGCTGGTGTAGATATCAGTGTCTTCCTAGGGTACATGCTGATGTAAAAGTCTACCTATCTGCATGGAGGTAGTCTTGGAACATCATCAGGGAAGAGATCGACATACTGGTCCACCACTACAGGATAACTCATAATCTCAAAATCAATTGTTCCTAGGGTATGGCTAACCAACTGATGAGTAATCAGATTCACCCTCTTCTGGGTAAGTCCATCCTCTGCTAAAAAGGTTCCCTCCTTTATAGTGAAGGAAAAATTGGTCCCATCCCTACGGAAACACCACTCTTTGCACCTAATATAGTCAATCTGTGGATGGGCTTTGGATAACCAGTCCATACTCAAGATGACATCGTAAGGCCTCGACACCAAAAATAGGAGATCTCAGCCGAAGATATTCCCTCCTAGAGTAAGCTCAAACTACTTGCACTAGGGTGTAATCAACAAATCAGCTCCTATAGGAGTCTGTAGCCATAAGGATCGAGCCAACGGCTCTATCAAAATATCCGAGCTCTGAACGAGGGTCGTTGTAATAAAAGAGTGACATGAACCTGTGTCTACAAGTACTACAGCTAAGGTGGAGTCGATATATATCGTACCTCTAATCATCTCTGGAGCACCATGCTCATAGGCCTCAGCTTCCTGGAGCTGAGCTCGTCCTTATCCTCCTTCTTCCTATGGTCGGGGTGGACCACCTGGCAGTGGTGGTGGTAGAATATCGAAATGTTGACCACCGCATGCTGCACTGCCAGCTCCTCTACGACATCCGCCACACTGCATACCTCATTACTTGAACCTCTACCTCAGCCTCGGTGGTCCATCAACCATCTGTTGGTCGTCAGTATGGTGGGTCGGGCAGTCGCGAGCCATATGACCCTGCCCGCCGCACGTCTGACACTGTGTGTCCCTCGCCTGTCTTCTTCTGCCCTGTGAAACTCATACCTATGACCCTGTATGCCAGGGTCATCCACCAGAAGGTCTATTATACTTGGAACTCTATGTCATATTCCTACTAAATCTTGCAGATGACAAATATACCTGTCATTTTGTGGTAGATTTCACTATCGGTGACTGCTCTGCTAGGAAGCTCTCCACCAAAAGTGCTCGCTCAAGCACCCCAGCCTACGTCAGAATGCTGAGAGATACCATCGATGCTATAATATCCTATCAGAGACCTTGCTCAAAGGTCTGAGCCTTGAATAAAGGGTCCTGTACTATGTTGGTGGAGTAGCGAGAGAGATCAGTGAACCTCACCAAGTACAGAGCCACTGTCATTATGCCCTGCTGTAAGTGCAACATCTCTTATATATGCATAGAGAACAAGGTCACTGGGACAAACTCTACCCTTAAAAGGCCCTTGATGTCCACCCAGATGAGGGTTGCATCATCTTCTATCTAAAGCATCAGGCTCCACCATCTCCCTGCTACTACCTGAAAAGGATTGCTGCCATGATCACCATAAAATCAGCTGGTGTCACAACTAAGTGAAAAACTCTAGAAAAATCCTCCAGCCAGTACTCAGATGCCAGCAAGTCCGACTCACCTCGGAACCTCGGAGGCCTCTACCCCTGGAACACATGCAACACGCTCAGTAGGCGTGCACCCTCTACTGGTGGGTCCGGTGGAAACGACTGTCCAACAGGCAGTGGTGCTGCTGGTACACCACCTGAAGGTGCCAATGCAGTAAGGGGCCCCTAAACTTAGGCCTCATATCTCGGTGGGCCATCATTGCATACCCTCTCAAGAAACCTGGGTGGATGTCTTTGTGGATACATCCTGAAAGGAAACAGGTGTGTCACAGTTAAAAGTTATACCTGGTGAGTTGAATCAAGAAAACACAAGAAAGACTTTTCAAAACACACACAATCAGTGTTTTGGTGTGCTAAGTCCGAAATCAGAACTCAGGGTCCTGGTGTATGGATACGTCGGTCGCCGCACCAACATTGGACTCCCCAAACTGAAAACCACACTCATAACACTAAACACTATTGCCACAAAAAAAGATCATATTTATAGTTCTTCGGTAGAACCATACTCTTCTGATACCACTTTATCACGACCCATCCCCCGGGGCCCGTGTCGTGACTACCCCAAGCCCACCTTCCATAGGCCAAGGGCTGGCAACTAGCACCGAATGACATATTACCTAAAATGGGAAGTCATTACCTTTGAACCTATACAAACACATGGTATGAGAACATAAAAAGAAATAAATGTGAAGTAAAATATCATAGTAAAAGAGTGCTGAATGTAAAAAGAGGCCGGAATAGAAGCCAAAATGTAAAAGTAAAAGTATGAATGAATGTAAAATATAACTAAAAGAAAAAGGGAAATAGATTTTGGGTCATCGACCAAGATTCCTACCTAAATGGTAGGTACAGATCACCTCATCAGCCCTCCATGTCCATCTGTATCCTCCGCATACCACCAGGTCCTGGCTCCCTCAAACCTCAGCCCAACTGCTCGTCATCTGCACAAGACACAACAAGGACCGAGTGATTCCCGTGCAGGGGTGAGTTTAACTATACTCAGTAAGGAACCAGAGACCAAGAATATCTCCTATAATTCCACAAATAAAAACCACAGGGTAACACCACAAAGGTAAAATACCACATAGGTAAATTACAACATAGCATAACATCAATCACAAGCACAAAGTAAGGACAACTCACACCAGGATTTATTCTAGGGGTAGTGATAAGTAAAATCCCAATTCAGATTGTCGAACACCTCAACTACCGCAGAACTCCTCCTCTATTAAGTACAATGGTCTTACTACATCACATAGAGGTGCTTCCCACTAACCTTGAACTATTGAGGTACTCCTCCCCATCACGTACCATGGGTCATTTGGGTCACACGGTGCCGTCCCTCCCCACTGTTTCATACCAAAGTACTCCTCCCCATCATGTACTATGGCTTCTCCCCACCATGGCCTGTTTAGGTACTCCTCCCTATCGCATATCGTGGCCGTTGAGTCCCTCTAAGTCGAAAAGTCAGGACTCGTCAAGTCTCAGCCAGTTGCAGGGTTCCGTACATAGTGTGCTTGGGAGAAATGCTCCCCAAGCCATCAATCGTATCTAAACCATCACAAAGTCTCCCTAAGATGTAAACCGACAATCTTCTATGTCATAAGGGTTCCAACACAATAGACGACATGTCATTCGGACGACCGATCGGTGCGTTATTGACATTTCAGTGTCGAGGGCCCAGTTGGATTCTTGTACGATCCAACCCGGCCATACACCATGTTTCTTAAAAACTATAATAGAGTAAGTCAAAAGGAACATCCTGCTCCAAGGGACCCCACACCATAGACGGTTCGTCAAACGAGCATCTGGTTCTCAAGATAAGGTTCGTTGAGTGTTTTTGGGCTGGGTCCGGTCCGACCCGGTCAGACCGACATGGTCGCACCGACCTGGCCCAACCTAGTCTAGGCTGGTCTGAGGTGGTCTCGGCCCACTGGGCTGATGTTCGGTCCAGTCCGCAAGAGGGGTGGCCCGCAAAGGCTCCCTGACCAGAATAGGGCGGCTCCCAAGGGGCGGCCCGACCCACGTGGGGCGGCATCCCGGTCCATGTGCGGCGGCCCGCTGGGGCAGATACCTGGACCGAGGGTGGCGACCCACTCAGAGGGTGGTGACTTGGTGTGAGGGCGGTGACCCGACTCGAGGGCAGCGACCCGGTGCAATGGCGATGGCCTGGTCTGAGGCTGACGGCCTGGTACGAAGCCGGCTGCCCGATTCAGTCCGACGTAGGGGGTATAACCCCATAGTCTCCCAGATTCCCGAATGGCCTGGAGGCCGTTCAGTTTGCAAGGAAGAGGCATCGTGTGGGTGCTACTCGGTCACCGCGGAACATTCCAGAGGGGGGTTCGACCTCCGCCGTGACTTCAGCAATGACTTCCTTTCACCGGCGACGAGACGGCCGGGCTGCCTCCCTTCTCGAGGCTGGCCATCATGTCGGCCGCCTCCTGCATTCTCTATGGCTAATGAGCTACAACCTGACTCTCGAGGTGTTCATTGATGCATTTTCCACCACATAGCCGGTCGGTGTCGTCGCGCTGTCGGTCTTCCATGGATGTACAAGGATGTAAAAAATGTAGTGGATGGTTCAGGCTAGGTTCGTTAGCCCCGCCCCCTCCACGTTAGCTCGTAGACATGAGGGGGGTTAAGTGTTTAATAACAATTTAATTAATCAACAAGATAAACCCCACAAGATACCCTGCAATGACCTCCCGCAAAGACGGATGAATCACGGGTCAACCCATTAGTCGGTTGACCAACATTCTTCTTATTATTCATGAACGGGGAAGAGGAAAATTATTCAAAAAGAATAAAATAATCAAAACCCCTACCTCAAAACTTCAGAGAAACTTCTGTTCTTGAAGGTGGATCTTGTTCTTTGTTCCTGCGACCGGTTCCCAAAGATTCCACACGCACGTCACCCTTTGGTTCGATGTCGTCCATCACCTCCCGCTGGGTTGGCTTCGTATTCTAAGGGTCTGGCGTCGCAGTGTTCCTTTAGAACTTTGCTTCTTGGTGAAGCTCTCTGATACCCTTTCCCTAGCTCCATATATATAGGAGATAGGTAGGGTAAGAAACAACATGGGGAAATAATGGGGCTCATTAGTTAGGAAGCTTCCTAATTTTCCCCAACGTTGTCGTTACCTAAGGTCGGCAGGTCAAGACATTTAATGTTTTGACACATTTATGGACCCAACCATTAATTGGCCCATTGGAGGTTATGAAATAAAATAACCAAATTATTTTATTTAATTTCTTTTAAAAAGTCGCAAAACTTAAATTTTTCTCCGAAGTTACTGTGGTCAAACTAAAGCCCCACTTAAGCGAATTCCAGGAATGAAGATTCAATGACACCCTTGAATTTTCAATCCAAGAAATGGTTCAAAATTTAGAAAAATCCGCTCATGAGTTTACTAAATGTACCCAAAATAAATTTCAGAAATTCATTCTGGGAACACCGGGCCTCAGAATCACGCGCTGTTAATTTTCACAGACTTGTAATAATTCCATATAATTAAAAAAAATTACATGGAAATTCTGGTCTTTACATTAATAACTAAAACTAAATTAAAATAATAAATCATAATTTATCATTCCAAATTCATATATGATATAATTGATTCTCTCAATATTCAAAGGATTTATAAATATATCAGAAAAATGATGTTCAATGTCAATGAATTTTAGAGTTATGTCACCATTCTGGAAATGATATCTCAAAAAGCAATGTCTTATATCAATATGATTTTTTATAGAATGTTATATTGGATTATTATATATATTTATCACACTTTTAATATATAAATTTATAAGAAAATGTCAGAATTGATATCCATAGTCTAGTAATTTATGTTTCATCCATAGGATCTATACACATTAACTGCTTGTATCTATGTTCTCAACTTTAGAAGTATATAATGCTAAAGAGTTCTATTTATTACTACACCAAGAAACTAGAGACTCAACCAGATAGTGAAATTTTCTAGAAATTCTCTTTATATATAACTTATAACCACCAAAATCTGCATCTGAATAATTAAATAAATAATAATATTGTCCAATGGATTAAAAAAATATTATGTTGGTTGTATTCTTGATGTATTTGAAAATTATTTTTAGAGATAATAGATGTGACTCCTTTGGGTTTTCATGATAATGAGAACACATACACACTATAAACATTAGATCAATCTAACTAAGTAATGTATAATAAGATTCTAATCATATCTTTGTAAGTGTTTTGATTGGCTTATTTCCCAATTTCATCAAGATCCATCTTGTAGTTAGTACTCATGGGAGTACTACTACCTTTTTTATTTTCCATTATAAAAAATTTTATATGATATTTGGTTCACTTTCTATGATTTAAAATAATTTCTTCTTTATTTTAAAAAATTTTATAGCTAAGAAATAAATTAAGTTAACCCATTAAGCTTATTTGAAATTTACTTTGTATCATTTCTCAAAATCCAGTACACAATTTTTTTTAATTATCCAATCATAATATCATCAAAATAACTTTTTAATAATGAAAAATATTTTGAAATTATTTTAATAAATAATATGGGGTCATCTATACCTTCAGTAAAACATTTGGAAATTATAAAAGTGCTTGGCCTACTATACAAATCCCTATGAGCTTGTTTTAAACCATATAATTTTTTTTTATTAATTTAAGAACATGATTTGGAAACTGTGGATTTTGAAATCTATGGGTTTGTTCCAAAAAATATCCTCAATAATATAACCATTTAGGAATTAAATATTTAAATCTATTTGATATAATTTGAAATCCAAATATACCACATAGGAAAGGAACATCCTGATGGCTTCAAGTATAGCTACTGGTGTAAAGGGTTCCTCAAAATCAATACCTTGTTCTTCAATATATCCTTATGCAACCAATCTAGATTTAATTATAATTAATGTTCCTAACTTATCAACCTTTTTTCTCAACAACCATTTCGTTTTAGTAGTTAGGTATTCTTTAGGTATTTCATCCTGTTCATAAAATCTATTTATTTCAAACTGATTAAGTTATTCTTGCATATCCATTACACATAATTCATCATTAATTTCCTCATCAATGTTCATAGGATCAAGTTGTGATAAGAAAGATTAATGTTCAACCAGATTTCATAGAGATTCTCTAGTCCTAGTACCTTTATATAGGGCACATACTATAGAATCTAGGGGATGATATCTATGAGTCCTAACGTATCTAGGAATATATGTGTTTGAAACTTCATTCTTATCTATAGGTTGGAGTTTTGGTTGTACATTAGAACCGTGTGAGTTCTTTACACGTGGTTCGAAAGAATTGTCACCCGGTTTAACATTTATGTCCGGACTAGAAAGGTTATACTCAAGATTCTATAAAGATGTCTTAGGTGCATGTGGATTTTTTTCATCAAATTTGATATGTAAATATTATTCCAAAATATTAGTCCATTTATTAAAAACCCTACATGATTTAGTTGTTGTACAATATCCAAGTAATATTAATTCATCACTATTGGAATCAAATTTTTCTTAATTCTATTTTGTGTTGAGTATAAGGAATTTTTAAACAAAAAATATAAAGTAATTAACCTTTTGTTTTCTACCATTCCATAATTCATAAGGGGAACTTTTTAAGAGAGGTCTAATTAAAACTCTATTAATTATATAAAAATTTATATTTATAGCTTCTACCCAAAAATAAAAAAGTAAATCATAATTATTGAAAATAGTCTGGGAAACTTATTGAAGGGTTATATTTCTTCTTTTTACTAAACCATTCTACTTTGGGGTCCTTGGAGCAGAAAAGTTATGATAATAACTATGTTGTGAGAATAATAATTCAAAATCTTAACTTTCAAACTCATGTCCATGATTCCTTTTTAATATTTTGAATATAATTCCACTAATATTATTTGTAGATCTAGAATATTTTTAAAAATAATAAGGAGATTAATTTTTATAAGCAAGGGAAAACACCCATGTATATCTTGAATATGCATCGACTATAACAAAAGAATAATATTTTCTTGATATACTAAAACTATAGATGCTCCAAACTAGTCCATGTAAAATAACTCTAATTTTTTATAAGTTGAAACTTATTTCATTAATTTTAATGATATTTTATGCTACATTCCCTTCTGATAGGGATTATAGAATTTGTCGATTGAGAATTATTGCTTAGTTAGATCCTTAATTAACCATTTACTAGTTTGGTTTTAAGTGAGTGAATATTGTAATATCATACTATCCTATTCCAAATACAATATTATTTTTGAAAGACAGATAAACAAGAAACTTTTTTAGAAAATAAATAATTTAAATTTACAGCATAAAAATCTTCATTTCTAACGGCTATAAAAATCAAAGCAAGTTTGGAATAAAAAAACTTTACAAGAATTGCTTCTGAATTTAACATGAAAACCATCATCACATAATTATGAAATTATAAGAAAATCATATTTCAATCCACCTAAAAATAATAAATTAGAAATTAAAATTGTACTATAGTTATGAATTTTTCCAAGAATAATTATCTTCCCTTTGGAATTGTCTCCTAAAGTGACATGTCCACTATCTACATTAACATTGATTTTGAAGCTAGAGTAGTCCATAGTCTTGTTTTAGGGAATATTTTGTCAAGATGCTATAGTTTTTTAGTGTAACTCTTTAAGCAGGTTTCCTAAAAAAAATTTTAATCCTAAAATGATTTTATTACCCATTTTTTATTGGGACTAGATATATTAGTAATAAGGGCTTTTGGAATCCAAATTGTTTTATTTATTTTCTATAAGAATAAATTAAATGTTTATAAATAAATAATTTATGTTTTCTAGTATAATAAAAATTATTAATAGAATTAGTATAACAAAAACTAGGAATAAATTTATTTTTTATAATTCTTCTTTATATATATTAATAACTTATTTCTGTTGAATATTTAAGAGTTGTCTATTTAACAAAAATATGAGTAATAGTTATTTTTTTCAATTGGTAAATCCTTATAGATATTTATTTAATTGTTCATTAGATAATTTCAGATAATTATTTTCTTTAATAAATTGAGTCTTTATTTTAATTCTCTACAGTAATATTGGTTTTAAAGTGTTCAAAAAGAGAATACTGCTTCTTTATACTTTTGTATTTATATTTTAATTCATTAAATGTGTCTTCCAAAATGTTACAATATTCAAATAATTCATAATTTTACATATTTTTATGAATTATTTTCTATCTTATAATGATTTTAAATGTGAGAATATGATTCATGGAAAAAATTTAACACCTCTGATGTGTCTATCATAAAACACATATTATCATTTCACTTCTTTCTCTTCTTATCGAGTATGATTCACTTGATCTTTCCTTTGATGCACTCCAAGTTACTTTCATACCTTTTTATATATTTTATACTTGTACTCATCCATTTTTTTATACTTTATCTTGGGATAGTATCCATTGATGTGTCCTTTCCTTTTATATTCATGTCAAAAAATTTAATTTGTAGAATCACCCCTCTTTAAATATTTTTTCCAATTTCATTTTTCATACATACCTTTATAGTTGAGTTTTTTGAATAACTTCTTATTTTTGTATAAATTTTTGAAACTTCTAGACATGTTCCATTTCCTCATCACTGTCAGTAAGAGATTATTTATCACTTGGGGTTTTAGATTTTTTCTTTTTTCAGTTAGTATTTTTTAAATCTATAAACATTATTTCTTAGTAAATCCACTTCCTCTTTGTTTATGTGTAGTTATTATTCATACAAAATTATCTTTCAAATAATTTACTTTATTAGAAGTTTACTAATGTCACAAGATTATATTATATAGATGTTCCTCTCTATATTTCTAGTAAGCACCTAAGAATTCAAATAGCTAGATTCTTGTCAGTAATTTTATTTCCCAGTGTGTGCATCATGTTAACTATATCATTAAACCTAATATACATTTTAGATATAGATTCATCAGGATTCATCTTGAAATTATCATTTTTAATTGTGTAAGTGTTCAAATTCATTTCTTTAACATTGGAAGTTACTTAATGAGAAATAGCCTAGGTGCCCAAATTTACAGAGTAGTAGTACATAAAGATATTATTCTAAATTCATATTCTCTAAAAAAATAGTAAAAAACATTCACAACATTAAAATTAAAATCGTATGTATTTTTAGTAGCATCACTCAAATCATCTTTAGTAGTATGAGGATTTTCATATTTATCTTCAATTATAGTCTAAATATCAAATCCCAAACTTTCTAATTGAATTTTATTCTTAAGAATAATTATTTCCATTAAAATAAGAAGGAAAATTTGTTAAAGTTTATTATTTCATATTGTTATCCATAAATAATTAAATAAAGAGATTACAAAAATTTAAGATCATTAAATTCAACTAAATCACAGTAAAAATATGTTTAGAAATCCCCTGATACCAAATTTTGGTCAGAGTGAGTAACATAGGAGGTGTGGGGAGATTGAGTTCCCAATAAAATTTCTAATTAAAAAAAGTAAAATATAAATCCATAGTTTAATAAAAAGGATCAGTTAATAAAAAAATTATAATTATATAAACTTTATTTTTAGATGATTTATTAGAAGAAAGATTAAGTCATAGTTAAGATATGTTTTAAATACATAAACTTTCGATATTAATGTACTTTATTAAACAATTTATATAAAAAAATTAAGACTAACTATCAAATAAATTTGTTGTTATAGTTTAGAAAATGGAAGCCTATTTGTAATTCAAAAAAAAACTAGGAAAACACACAGTAGAATTTAAACAAGGTGTCTCACCTCAAGCTAAGACTTAATCCCTTCCACATTGAAATAACCTACAACCAGGAAATTTATTAATGAATAAACTGATCTACAACCAATATCAGGTTAAAAAAAATATTACACAATATTGTCTAGGCATAGATCATCTTCTATAGTTATACATGGGATGAGAAATATATTAGGCCACATAGGACCTCTTCCACCGTTATTCATTGGAATAAAAGTAATGGATTAGAGAGAATATTGAGTATTCTATAGTTTATTGCATGATACTATGTTTTTATATATAATTAGAGAAACATAAAAACATATATCAAAATAATAGCTAAAATAGAAAGTGAAAGAGATAAAAATACAAAAAAAACTGAAATCCATCTTGATACAAGTATCATTGGTTGTCCAGAGTACTTGAGTTTCTCCTTATAAGTAGGATGGATGAGTTTCTTATAAAATTATGGAAAATAGAGCATCATAAATTCTTCTATGAATAACAAGAACTCACATAATATCCCATATTATTCTATATGTGTCAGAAAGTGTTTTCAATAGTCTATTCTCTCCACATGATGAAATAATTCTCTTAAAGATATCTTCATCATAATTATCCCTTAGAGAATAATCATTCTTCATGAAATGAACTGATGCTCCATTTAATTCGTTAGAACTAGCCATTGGTGATCTAAAATTATCTACTTTCAAGTTTTACATGACAAGAAGTATTCACTTAAAGTACATTTTTTTGATCTCATGACAACTTTACATGGTCAACTGATGTAGTAAGGTGATATGTTCATTTCATATCTTCACGTGGTCACAATTTTAAAAGATATGTTTATTATGTTCTTCTATTAAATATTTCACATACCTTAGAATGGTATATTTTTTTTATGAGGTAGGTAGTCTACTTCATGCATTCAGGTACACAATAGGTACAACTTCATATCGTAATAGGTAGAATATACATTTGGTAAGGTGATTCTACATGTATGGTATGGTGAATATTCAAGGTGTGGTTCATTCTTTAATTAGATTTTTTTACACAAGACTCAGGGTATGAAGTTTTTTCATGTGTTAGGTAAAGTATTTCATGTGGTAAGTTGATAAAATCACTTGAACTTTACACGGTAAGGTGGAACGGTAAACTCTTAGACTTAGCCATTTTTTAATTTTTTTCCAATAAATTTTTTTCCAATAAAAAACATGAAACTAATTAATTACAATATAAACATGGTTTGGGATCATTAAGATAAAGAGTTTATGGTCTATAAAAACATAAATAAATGCTAAAATTATCTTTTAAAGGAATTTTCCATCTATTTCAATGTTTATTAAAGATTGTTATGAATCACTTGGGATATATTATTAAGATACCATCCAAGTTATTTATTTAGATGACTTATGATGATGATGTTTTTTTAATGTTTTTATGAAACCCATTCCTCTCCATATTATAATTAAATCATGATGAATTAAATAGTTTTTTATGATACCATCCACTTAATTTTCAAGGATGGATTTGATTATGTGATCATTAAAGCTTTTACAATCTATTTATTTCCCATGGGTTAAGGTATGATGAAATGATGGATGTTATTAAAGATATTGTGGCACACTTATGTATGGTTATCATTATACGATAGGTGGGTTTGGAATTGTTTTTACCTCCAAAGAATTGGGTAATGATTGATATCTCATGAGATAATATAGACTCGAATGGGGAGTGAACCAAGTTTAGCAAGGGACTGTATCCACTATGATAGTCTTGGAAGTTAACCTTGATTAAGGAAATAATAGAATGTGGAGTAAACCCAATACACTATGGGGAATTTTCCATTATGATGGTCTTGAAAGTGAATCTTGACTAATTAAATGATTAAATTGGGACTGAAACCAATCCACTATGGGACTTTTTCCTCTATGATAGTCTTGGATGTCAACCTTGAATAGATAAATGATATTCTATCCTTATGTGTATTCCAAAATATTATGTCTTATAATTATGATATTTTCTCATAGATAATTATTGATTATTAATGATTCCATATTCTTATGAATTATTATTTTTTATTTAAAATCCATATTCCATGAATCATAATCAATGATATTGGACTGATTGTGTAAAAATTTCATAAGTTATGAGTATGTTCTAAAATCCTTTTTCATATCTTATGATTACTTATAATGATTTATATTGCCTATTTTTACCCTTACTATGCATACTAGGTCACTCTTTATAATTTTTATATTTTCCCAGGTTATGGAGAAACATTTTATGTAGAGAATATCATAGAAGGGTTCTCTATTATAAGAAATTTTTTGAATATATTGATGATATTTCAGGAAATAAGATGATTATGTATCTACTATCCAAAGACACTAATTATTTATGGTTTTGGTGCATGTATTATAATGAGGTGTATTGAATATTAATTTGAAATTATGTAATATATATATATATATATATATATTTATAAATCTTGGGTTACCTTAGTTGGTATTAGAGAAGGTTTTAGTTATTTTTGGAGATTGTGATTTGGATTTTTTTGTGTGAAAAAACCTAGGTAAAATTCTAGGTATAGGTTAACAAACTAAAGTTTTGGTTAATATATGATTATGCATTTTCCTAGAATATAAATATATATCGGTATATAAAAAAGTTATTGAAATTTCTTGTACAGTTATACATAGAGGCAATAACTAGGAAAATGTAGGTTGGGTATCAACTCAATCTCTACCTGGTGCCTGACAAAGAGGCCCAAATTCACACTTTGAATGACACTCCTGATGTATATGATTTGGTTAAATCACATCCTCTTTATGATACATTATGATGAATGAGTGGATAGAATCTATGTTAACCTATAATGAATTGAAAGTGAGATAGGATGAACCTAAAGTGTCATAGCTTGATAAAAATGTGTCCTAATTTAGGGAATATTTGGAATGATTTTTACGATTATCTGATTCTCTTATCTAATCAACCATGATTGATATTCATGCTCACTATTTTGGTATTAGTAATGGATTGGAGATACAATAAAGAAGTTAATGTGGTGATAGGTACACTCAAATACTGAAGTGTCTTATTTGATCTTATTCATTTGAATACCGTCATATCATAAAAGTATCTTGGAATATTAATTAATATCCCCAATGATCAGATGTGGAGTTATAAATAAAAACTCCCAATGGTTTGATGATTTCATCTCAAGTATATAAATCATATACAATACTATGTTGTTGAAATTTTCTTCTTGTAAATATTTTTTTTCTCCATCTAGTTTAATTATATGTTATTTTGGGAATGGATTAGATATATTTATATAGAACCCATATCAATTTTTTTAGTTATGGATCCACATTTAATATTCTCAATTAACTTATGATCATATATATGTGGGAGGATGAATATGATATTCTAATATAAATTACTTCCATTATATGGGTATTACTATATTTTCATGAGAAATATTTATCTAAAATAGGTGGGTAGAAAATCAATATTGAAAATATTCAAACTGATTTGTAGTATTCTAATGTGTTTTATGAAGACTTATCTAGTCTTCCCCTAATTCGTGAAGTTTAATTTTCAATTTAACTCATACCTGATTCTACACCTATTTCAAATAATCTATATATAATGAACCCAAATGTGTTGTAGGAACTAAATAAAAAACTCTAGGAGAATATTTATAAGGGATTCATATTCCCTAGTCCATCACTATGGGGTGCACCTGTTCTTTTTGTTAACAAGAAATATGAGTCAATGCATATTTTCATTGATTATTTGGAACATAACAACATAACTATTAAGAAAAAGTATCCTCTAACCCATATCAATGATGCGTTTGATCAAATACAAGGAGATCAATATTTTTTCAAAGATTGACCTTTATTCTGGATATCATTAATTGATAGTCAAAATGGAGGATATACCCATGGAAACCATCTGTATGAGGTATGATCATTATGAATTTATATTATTTCTATTTAGACTTACTGATAAACATAATATAATCATACATTTAATGAATATATCCTTTATATATTACCTATATTAGTTCATAGTAGTGTTTATAGATGGTATTTTTATTTATTTCAATAGAAAATAAGAGCAGAAAGATTATTTAAACATTTCATTGAAAACCTAAATAAATGAGAAGTTGTATGCTAAATTTAGCATGTATAAATTATATATATAGAATGTTTCATTACTAAGTAATATAATCTCAGGTGAGGGAATATCAATAAATCCTTTAATGATAGATGTTATTGAGTAATGGATCTGACCAACCACAGTGAATGAAATTCATAGTTTTCTTAGGTTGGATAGATACTATCGATGATTTTTGAGAGATTTCTCATGGATATAAAATATAATAGCCAAGTTGAATCAAAGAGGATCCAAGCTCCCTTGGATAGTAGAATTTGAGGAAAATTTCATTGTGATAAAAATAATGTTGGTCGGTGAACTTGTGATCACACAACCTTATAGTAGATAAGGGTTTGTGGTATATATTAATGCATCAAATAAGGGACTAGGATTCATTGTAAATAAAAATTATATGAGGATAAATTATGCCTCATATAATTTTAAAATTCAAGATCTATATTACCCAACTCATAATTAGAGATTGGCAGTATTAATTTTAGCATTGAAAGTATGGAGGAATTATATTTATGGTGAAATATGTGATATATATAATGATCCTGAAATATTGAAGTATATATTCATATAAAAACAGATGAATATTTATTAAAAGAGATAGTTAAAATTAATTAAAAATTTTGAATACTCAAAACATTACCATATAATAAAGGATAAATTGGAGGATTATGTTCAAAGTTAAAGGGGCCATACCAGTTTTTCCATGATGATAATTGAAATAGATCCAATATATATCAATTTTTAGAGAATAGACCTTCAAATCATAAATAAATTTGAAATATAATATCTTTCTCAGATGAATGTTCAACCATCAATATATGTAATGATTAAAGAGGCACGAAAGGATGATCTAGATCTACTAAAGAAGGTTTGGATTATTGTAGGGATCAACCTCGACCATGATAAAATGATTAGATTCTAAAGCTGGGTATGAGTCTCATCAATAGCAAGATTGAATGGGGATATGTTAAATGAATATCATAGTTTAACATTCTCTATTCATCCTATAAGTATGAATATATATAGAGATCTAAAGAGTGTTTCTGGTGGGATAACATGAAGAGATATATTTCAATCTATGTATCTCATTGCTTAGTATATTAACAAGTTATGACTATTAGACAAAAGTATAATAGAATGTTACAACCATTACCCATACCAGAATGAAAATAGGAAAATATCACCATGGATTTAATCATTATACTTCCCCAAACATATAAAGTTCATAATTATATTTGGGTTACAGATGACTTCCTTATAAATTTAGCAAATTTTATCATAATTAGATAAGAATTATCTCTTTATCAATTTGATAGTATATATATTAGGAATGTGGGAAGGTTTCATGGAGTACCAAATTTTATTATATCTTCTTAGGATATATGGTTTACCATAATGTTATGGAAGAAGTATTTATAAATATTTTAAAACAGAGTTAAACTTTATCACTACATATTATCCTTTGATTGATGGTTAGTCTGAGAGGACCGTTCAAACCCTAAAAGATATGGTGAAAGTTTTTTCTATGATTTAAAAGGTGGTTGGGATCAAAGCCTTTATTTGGTTAAATATTCTTATAAAAATAAATTTCAATAAATCATTAATATGACTCCTTATGAATCACTCTGTGGTAGGGAGTGGAAAATTAAAGTGTAATGGGATGAAGATATAGAACAAAATCTATTGCAACTGGACCTAGATGAGGAAATAAATGAGATGGTTTGAACCATTAAACATCACATCAGGGTAGAGGAATGTAGATGGAAAATATATGATACAAATATTAGGTGATATTTAGAGTTAAAATATAGTTATAAAGTATTCTTATGAATATCTTCATATAAGAAGGTTATGAGATTTAGAAAGAAGGGAAAGATGAGCCCTAAATATATCAGTTCCTTTGATATTGTTGATCATATCAGGATGGTAGCTTATATATTGGTTCTTATAATGAACCTATCTTAAGTTCATGAAATGTTATATATATATATATATATATATATATATATATCCCTAGGAAGTACATACAATATCCTTCACATGTACTGAAATCGTAAAACCTACGACTAGAGCATCATCTCTCTTATAAGGAATGAAAAATAGATTTTTGGATCGAAAAGAGAAAGTATTGTGGAACAAGACCACTCACTTGGTCAAAATTTTACAGTGAAACCACAAATTTTAGGATTCTATGTGGGAACATAGGTATGTGATGATGTGGAATTATTTCAATTTTTTTATCAGAGTGAAAAAATATTGAGGGTAAAATTATTATATGGGGGGTAGAATGTAACATCTCGGGATTTTAGAATATATTTTCTATTTAATATATTTGATGTGTGTGATATATTGTTAAGAAAAACCCCTAAAAATATATGGCTAATTATTATACATAATAAAATGAATCACATTATAAATCCTTTAAATGAGATATAAATTTGAAAAATAATTTCTTAGGAAAAACTATTGATCCAAAATAATTATTTTGAAATACTTTTTTATGAGTAATGTTTTTGTCATATATTTATTTTAAAATATAAATAAATTCAGATTATTGAAATTTAAAAAAAAAATTATTTTTTACACATTTATAAAATTAATTCATTTATTATAAATTGGTAATAAATGAAAATAAAATCATTTTAAGGTAAAAGGAGTTTTTTTAAAAGATCAATTTTATGCGCCCAATCCATTTTTAAATTAATAAATTGATCTAATCTCTACTAGTGAATTATTTTTAAGTAATATTTAGATAATAAATCTACTAAAATATTTTAACATTAATCTAATGGTTTTTACTGGGAAAGTAACAAGACTAAATTTAGTTTATGCTTAAAAAGTTCATTTATTTGAAATCAAATTTTACTCATTTTGTGTATATATAGAAGAATTAAGATTTTATTATTATATGAATTTAATATTGTAAAATGGATTCAATATTTTTGAGTAATAATAATTAATATTGGGTTACAAGTTCAAATTAATTTTTGGTCATAATGAATAGTAACCATGGTAAAAAAAATCCACAGTAAAGGTTAAACATGTTAACGAGGGGTTTAAACAAAGAGATAAGGATTTAAATCACCTAAAAATTTTCTTAACCCAATTGGATGAATTTATTTAGATCTTATATCATCCCATATTCTAACTTTATCCAATTTGGATCCACTTTCCCATGAATGTGACTTTAGTATATTTTAATATTCCCTATAATTACAAGTGTTCCACAACAGTGACTATTAAAAGGGAGCCTCCTATCTTCGTTTAATAATTTAACTTGATTCATTTATCTAGATAAATATATGACTAAATTATATTCCAAAATTCTCATTCATGACCTTGAGTTGATGGTATTCCCATAAGACCCATCCAATAAGGTTTATGGTTCTTTTCAAAGGAGGATACCTGAAGAAGAGGTATATGTTCTTACCAACACATTTCATGTTTATTTCTTTATAAACATATTAAAAAAATTATATAATCACCTTAACAATATTTAATAATTATAATTACTATAATTATATGTTTTTATTTAAATTCTATATCCATTTTATTTCACTTTTATATCCATTGGAAAATGACAACATCACTCGTGTATACTTATAGACTATCACCTCCATGAAGCGATCTGGTTCATTTTTCATTTATTATTTACATAAATAGTAATAAGAATATAGTTAATGAATATATATTATATATATGATATAATTATTATTCTTAAAATTTGAATTATTTAGTACCTTTCTGCTATTCTATCCAACAAAAAATGAAAACAACACCCGTGTGTATGTACAGGCTACAGTATCCGCGAAGTGATGTAATTTATTTTTCATCCCTAATTTATATAAATGGTTATAGAAGAATATAAAATGAATAAATATTTTATTTATAAAACTATTATTATTATATAAATGATTAAACCCTGAAAAAGGTGTATATTCTGGAACTATCAATTTAAAATATGCATGGAAAACATACCAGTTTTCACGTGAATGTTCATTTTAATGTAGAATTACCAATAAAAGAGAAATTGAAAATTATAATAGAAATATATAAAATAATATGTATATGAAATTTTTCATGGAATATATGTATAAAAAATTTATATTTATCTGAAAGGAGGTTTTAATGTGTATAATGCAAGATGGAAATTGAGGCATGAGTTTTCATCTCACTTTTATTTTTGTGAGACATATGTTATATTCATCTATTTTTCATCCATGTGGTGTATATATAAACCATTAATGAATTTTATGATTATTTTCATAAAAATTATGGGATTTATAAATCCATATAATTTTCTATCAGTAATGTGTTTTTGAATTTATAGATTACAAAAAATGTAAGGGTTCATTGCCTCAATTTTGTTTCATTGAGACATATTTCATGTTATAAAAGTATTTTTGTTTATATGTTGTAAATAATACCCATTTGATATATTATATCATTAATATATTTATATTAATGGTATTTATACTTCTATTTGAATATATTTCTTTCAAATTATTTATGATTCAAAATTTACTAAAGCAGTAAGGGTTTATGTTACAATCTCATTTAATTTTGGGATTTCATATACTAAGTTTCCATTGAGGGAAACTATAATATAATTATCCAACAAACATTATATATCTTCTTATACTCTATTGATTTGAATAATTTTCAAGTATCAGTACTATTTTTCTCTCTATGGTACTTAAAATTATAGAAAAATAATATTAAGAAAATTCGACCATATTTCCACTTTGGATGATAAACTTTTTCATCCACATCCATGTTCATAAAATTGTTTTATGAATGTTTTTATCTATACCTAAATTCTTTAAAAGGAATATTTTTACTACCTTTTAATTTCTTTACAAATAATTAAAATTATTCCGTTCAAATGTTTTATGTATGGATTACTTTTTACTTTTTACAAAAATATGAAATGAATTTTCTCTTTTAACGTACGAAACATTAAAAACATTTCTCACCATTATGACCACTTTTTGATTTTAATCTTCTTTTTTCAGGATTCTATGGTTATTTTGAAATAATTTTTTTCTAAATATTCATATAATTTTTTTAAATATTCTAAAATAAATGGATATTTTCCCTATTTTTATGGAAATTTTCAAATACTATTTTAATGTTATTTTTCATGTATGTAAATATCCTTTAAGAATGGTAATGATAAAATAGAGATATATGATTATGAAACTATCTAATTAATTTCTATGTATTTATTATTATGATTATATTTTAGGAATGTTTTCATGAAACATGTTTATTTCTATTGGTTAGTTTAGATATTATTAAATAATGAATGTTTTTATGATAAAATCAAATTTCTTTCTCCAGATATATTTAATTATGTGATGATAAAATCTTTACTAAACACGTTTCTTTTCTATGGGTTATTCTATAATTAAAAATGAATGTTTTTATTATCTTGTGTAAAACTTATGTATTGTGTTTATTTTATTGATGGTTGGAACAAAATTATATATCACTATAATGTATTGGGTAAAGATTTATATCTCATGAGATAATATATAGTGGAATGGGGAGTGAACTCAATTCATCAAGGGCATATTTTCACTATGATAGTATTGTAAGTGAAACTTGACTAATGAAATTCTGGAATAAGGACTAAACCAAATCTACTATGGGACATTGTACGTTATGATAGACTTTTAAGTGAACCTTGATTAAGGAAACTATAGAACAGTTAGTGAACCCAATCCACTATGGGACTTTTTTCACTATGATAATCTTTTTAGTGAATCTTGATGAAAAAATTATTTTTATATACATATGTGTATGCCACAAAATGATGTCTTATGCTTATGATATGTTCTCATGGATCTTGTTTGATTATTTTTGATTATGTATTATTTCTTTTTTTATATGATAAATCATTATTCCATGAATCAATATTAATGATCTTTGAATTATATAAGTTATGATCATATTCTCATACACTTATACTTATCTTATACTCACTTATAAACATGTATTTTTTTCAACTATTTTTATCCTTACTGAGCATATGAGTTCACCCTTTCTAATGTTTCCATTTCCCTAGGCTATAAAGAATGGTTTTATATAAGATATGTCTAAAAAGGTTAATATGTGAGAAGAACATTATAGAATATGTTATATATATTTCATGAAATAAGTTGATTATGTTTCTAGTCTCAAATGAAACTAAACCTTTATTATTCTTGGGTGTGTATTACTATGATATGAATTGAATATTAATCTAAATTTATTTAATATTTCTATATGTAATTCTTTCGTTCCCTCACTCGAAGCATTCCATGCAATACTTATTTACTAATGTATCCTTCTCAAAATTTCAATCAATATATTAACAACTCTATGAAATGTCTAAAAATTAAACCATTATAACTCGATTAAACATATAAATATTATTTAATATATATTGTTAAATAATATAAAAAAACTTTACCGTTTCAATAACCCCCTAAATAAAAGAAAAAAAATAAGTTTAGGATTCACCTATATAACAAATATATTCTTTAGACAAACTTATCATTTT
The DNA here is from genome assembly GCA_963277665.1 of Viscum album. Taxonomy (NCBI): domain Eukaryota; kingdom Viridiplantae; phylum Streptophyta; class Magnoliopsida; order Santalales; family Viscaceae; genus Viscum; species Viscum album. The sequence goes on along the minus strand of OY728147.1, from coordinate 1,810,386,502 downwards.
TATGGTAGATCTAGTTTTAAAGGACATTTTTGGTGTCTTTGAGTTTATGGGAATAAATACTATTTATTATGGTACTACATTTCATTTCACTGGAGTTAAACAAGGAAAAAATTTTGTGGGAGAAATTATGAGAAGATGAGAAGTTTTATTGGGTACCAACAATCTATGAATAAAAATTCATAATGTGTGTACACTCAAAAAATATTTTATTTTCTAGAATAAATCTATTTATAATGTTACTAATAATTTATTTGTGGTTAATAATGCATACATAAAATTTTTGGATGTTCATAACAAGTTATTAGAGTTGATATATTTCTAAAAATAGAAAAGGTACACTAATCACTTCTTTCTAAGGTCACTCTTAAAAAATATAGAATGAAAAAGACATGGATTATTGATAGTGTATGTTCATCCCACATGAATAGAGGTACTAATATATTATGGAACATAAAATATTAAGATTATGGAGTAGTTATTTTTGGAAATGAAAAGTCCTTAAATATTAAAGGAATTGGTACAAGTGAAATTGAAGCTCAAATATAGAAATCCAAATAGGGTTTGTTTGTTGATGGTCTCAAATGTAATCTATTGAGTTTAATATAACCATTTGATGGTGGAAATTAAGTTATTTTTGATAAAAAATACTTGTATCATAAAATTAATAAAAGATGTAGGATTTCTAACAAAGGGAGAATGAACTAGTGGTAACCTATTCCAAATTAATAATTCAAGAGATTCTTGTTGTTTTTGTTCAAGGGATGACAATAAGATATGAAATATAAGACTTGATATTTTGGTGAAATAAGTATGATTAAGATATATAAGGGAAAAGTCGTGAGATAAATAACCCAACTAAATAGAGAAATGGTCATTATTTATAAAACACATAAATATTGGAAAAATCATTTAAGGAAGTTTCAAGAAGGGGAAATTCAATCAAGTAGGCCACATCAATTAATAAATTCATATTTATATAGGTTAATGTAACATAAATTAATTAATTATTATATTTATTTCATTAAATTGATTAATGGTTTCACATGGATGAATAATGTGATGTTCATGAAGTATAAGTATGAAGTTGTGAAGATGTTCAAAATATTTAAAAGAGAATTATAGAAGTAGTTGGAGGTTCATATCATGAAAATAAGAATAGATACTAAAAGGGTATTTAAAGGAAATTAATTTGAATATAATAATTCTAAGAATGAGATTAAAAATAAATATATTTCTCCTTATACACCACAACAAAATGGTTTGCATAAATAGGGAAAAAATATTTGTTGAAATAGGAATAACCATGCTTGTTGAGTTCAAAATCACAAAATATTTTGGATAGAGGTTGTAAGTGTAGTTTTTCTATTTGGATTCAACATGATTGGATCGTTTATAAAGATAAAGAGTGAATTAATTATCCTCCTTTTCTTTTTAAAATTTTATGCTCTTCAAAATCAGCCTCTTCTACCTACAATTTTTATTGATCCACATGTTATAAACTATCAACCTTTCCTAGATAAAGATAAATAAAAACACTCGATATTTACAAGTTTTGAAACCCATGACAACCCATTTCTATATTGGTTAGTCCTCCCTACATGAATTCATCCATTACTTTGAAAACGTCTTTACAAAATTGAGTTCAGATAGGGTTCCACACCACCTCTATAATCCTTGAGAAGATAAAATGTATCTACAAGATGATATCCAATAAAAAATACAACACCCTAGAGATCAATTCACCATAGCAATCAATTCACCTTTTGATTCTCCCCCTCTATGAATATAGGGTCAAAAAATTTGTATGTGTACTCCTTTAATAAATTCAATAATCAATGTTTATACATGGTCGGTTGGTATCGAAACATCCACCAAAATATAAGTGATCTAGTCTTCATTAAATGATATAGATGTTCTATATCATGGGAATTAATTTTATCCTACTCATAATCATAAATTCCTCTTCTTGAAGTCTCTCATGAAATTAAAAGGGTATTCTCACTTCTCTCCTCTTGATTTTCACTTCTCTGCTCTTTAATCAATCTGGTCTCCCTTTTAGAAATAGGAGGGTCATACACCCAACAAAAAGAAACATATCAGTACTATAATGGAATCCATTAAACACCAATTAATCCCCACAATAACACCCCAAAAAAATAGTTTTAACTGAAAAAATGTAAATTCTCTAGGGACTTTTTTCACTCTTCAAGAAACATGGTATAACTCCACATTATTCTATATTTATTCCATTGAATGTAATTTTTCATCCTATAATGAATTATGCTTGAATAATGGACTAAAATGAAATCAATTGATTATGGAGGCATTAAATATTAGTCCAATAATTGTTGAAATCAATTTAATAAAGCTCCATGCATCATAACCCAATATGGCCCACACCACACCATGGTGTAGAATTCTTAGCAATTTCACCCTCAATAAAATGAAGACCATGGGTGAGGTAACCATTAGATGGCTATTTTTTCATGTAGAAAAACTAGTTGACAATGAACACATTAACCATGGGTGTTGGTTATCCATTTCACCCATCTAAGATACATGTATCTAGTTGTCGACCAAAGCCTTCTTCGTCTATTTTGGGCATCCTCATATATCCTAGTTGAACATAACAAGCACTAAAACTTGTACCATGGGCATAGTCAATCACATTTTAGAATTACCAAACTCTAGGTAGTGAAAATAACTGACCAAAACTTCCTTGTGCCTATTTTTGGATTTATCCATGTTGTACAGGTGAAACAAGCATTCAATATAGGGACCACTACATATATGGCCGCCGTCTATCTACCAATTTGGGGCCTCCTCTTCTCACCACACCTTATGAAATGACTATGGAATTCTTCTTTATATTTCTCAATCTCCACCATAGTCACCTCTAGGGTGTTGGATTTTTTATATTGGGTATTCTCTTGCACAATATTCCTTGTGAAAAGGCATGGTCTTCCTCTACCTTCTCTATCACTTTGGTCATCTTCAACATGAATTTTCAACAATGATATTCTAAAAAAATAAATTTTCTTCAATGAAATTACAACAAACATCATTTCAATAAATCCAAATCAATAATTTAGGATTGATAACAATATTACCCTTTGGATTTTATTAATAATATTAATCTTTATTCTCTTCTTCATCCCAATTTCTACCCCCTTATTGAAAATGAAATTCAAAGGTTAAATAATTAGTTCATCTTCATCTTTTATTGTCACACATAGTGTCCTACCTTTTCCCACCTTTAAAAGAGGTATTAAATCATATATTTCCTTAGATAAGATCCTTTGATCAATCCACTCTTATTCTACATGGGATATCCTGATATAGAAACAAACATCTGTAATCAAGGTGTTCTAAGCTGTCAATAAAATAACCACATTAATTGATAACATAGTTAGAAAAAAATTCATATTTCTTTTCAAGGTGATACAAATGAAACATAAAAATCCTATACACATATAAACACACTGTCAAAATAGTTCAAGTGAATGAAATATACCTCCCCCTTTTGTCACCCAAATATTGACACTCTCTCTTGAAAAGGATGTTGAATATATTTATAATAATGGATTGGAAGTGTGGTTTCTCATACATTATCTCTAAAAAAGGAGGTATTAGTGGTAGTTTTTTCTACTAGAAATGGTTTAAACAACCACTAAATCTTTTATAGGTGGTTATAAAAATGGTTGTTTATTTCATGATCGGAAATAATTTAGTAGAGGTTATTATTTTTTAGTAGTTATTTTTGTATGTGTCATTTTTGAAGCATTTAACATCTATTTTGATTTAATTAAATCTATATATTTTAATATAGGTTGATATAAAATGTTTCTAATTGAAATTTTAAGAAATTTATTTATCATCAGTTATTATAAACCACTCCTAAATATTTTTCATAATTTTTTTAAATATTTAATATAAAAATATAAATATAAAAAATATAAAATGAAATAAACTAAAATATAAATTCATTGTAAACCCATTATAAATACATGATAAATATACAGTCATATATACACATGACCTCAATCACCAAAACCTTAGTTACCATAACCTCATTCAAGTCATAACTTCATTCAACCCATACCTCAATCATCAATATATACATATAAAATGTGACAAAAAAATATCCCATGACCAATATAAATCCATCCCACAATATCAACTAATTTTATCTACCTCAAAATAATATCATAAAATTGAACTGACCACATCAACTCATCAAATATAAAAAAAGAAGACAAAAATTAAAAATTAAAATAATAAATCAGAATTATAGTAGAATAAATGATAAAATTTATACATAAAAGAGAAAATAAGAACCATCACAAGTTCCTTATGAATAATTTAATGGGTCAAAATGTTCAATATCCAACCTACTACTAGATTCTATCAACTACAATAAAAACTAGAACATTTGATAAAATAAATATAAAAGAGAAAAGACACAAAACATATTCAAAATGTTGCACAAAAAATTTGTTATTTTGTTAATAAAATAGAATAAAATTTAAAATAAAAAATAATATACCATTTAAAACACTTTTAAAATATAAAATTACCTATTTAAGACGTTATTTAACACTTGAAATAGAAAAGAGATAAGTATATAACAATCTAATTAATTTTTAAATCGAAGTAGCGTTTTCTTGAAATTTAGTTAATAAACAAATTTTAATGACTTTGATTTGGAAGAGTATACTATATTTAAAAAATAACCCAATAGTTTTTGTCCCATGAATTCACATAAATATGAGGTCATTTTATATGGTTTTCACTATCACACACATGTTTTTTTGTTTTAAAACAGTAAAAATGTTTTTATGGGAATCCTAGGAAAATATAAATTAGAATGATGCTTCGTTGGTTCATACATTTAGAAAAAAAATATATGGGTTTTTTATTATGATTTCATGGAAATATAAAATCTTTTTTATGGTTTTGAACCCCCAACACCCATTTTCAAAGGCTTTTGTACCTTTAAAAACTGTTTACTGAGTTATTCTAACCATACTGCAGATCAGATTGATGTGTTTTTTGTGCGTACACATAAAAAATAAATCCAAAGTAATTTTTCCATAATTTCAAATAAATATGAAGTCATTTTATATGGTTTTTACCATTACATGCACATTTTAGTGTTTTGAAACACTATACAAACATTTATAGGAATTCTAGGAAAATTGTAACTCATAATGATGTGTCGTTGGTTCCTACATTTCAAAAATAAATCTATGGTCATTGTTCTAGGATTTCATGATCATATATCATAGTTTTCCTAGTTTTACAATGTCATTATTTCAACACCACTTGTTATATTAACATGTTGTTTGCACATACACATAAAAAATAACTCAATAGTGGTTTCATCATGATTTCATGTAAATATGAGGTTATTTTATATCATATGGACTGTTACACACATGTTTTAGTGTTTTAAAACACAAAATAATTGTTTTTGGGAATATTAGGAAAACCATAACACAAATTGACATGTTGATGGTTCCTACATTTCAGAAATAAATATACAGTTTTTTCCTCTAATTTCATGACCAACTGATATCTTTTTTCTTATTTTGTTCCCCAAAAACACACTTTTAAAGGTTTTGGCACCTTTAAAAACTATTTACCAAGTCATTAAAAACACACTACATGTATGATTGACATGTTTTCTTCTCATACACATAAAAAAACTCAACAGTGTTTATTTTTATGATTTTATGTGAATATGAGGTCATTTTATATGGTTTTATCTATTACATGACTATTTTACTTGTTTAAAACACTAAAAAGATGGTTACGAGCATCTGGGGAAAACCGTAACCCAGAATGATGTGATTTCAGTTCCTATATTTAAAAAATATATCTACAGTCACTATCCTCTAATTTCATGAACATCCGATATCATTTTTCTAGTTTTTATCCCCCAAAACATATTTTTAAAGGCATTGGTAACTTTAAAAACTATTTACCGAGTCATTCTAACTGCTCTGCATGTCAGATTTACATGTTGTCTATGTGTTCAAATCATAAATAACTTAACGGCAGGTTTTAAATGATTTCAAAAAAATTGAGGTCTTTTACTATGGTTTTTACTATTACACACAAGTTTTAGTGTTTTAAAACACTAAAATCACTTTTGTGGGAATCCGGGGAAAATTGTAAATCTGAATGATGTGATGTCAGTTTATTAATTTTTAAAATAAATATATGTTAGTTATCATCATATTTCATGGACATACGATATTTTTTTCATATATTTGACCCATGAAACGTTTTCAAAAACTTTGGTACCTTTAAAAACTATTTGCTGGGTTATTATGACCACACCACATGTTTTTTTATGTTTTTTCTATGTGTACCCATCAACAATAAATCAATATTTGTTTCCCTTGATATTACATAAATTTGAGGTTTTTTTCTTTATTTTTGTCCATTACATGCATGTTTTAGTGCTTTGGAACACTAATAACACATTTACAGACATCCCAGAGAAACTAGAACTCAAAATGGATTTTTTTAGTTTCTATATTTAAAAAATCAATCTAGAGTAAATATCCTCTAATATTATGATCATACTATGTCATTTTCATAATTTTAACCCGTAAACACACATTTTTAAAGGCTTTGGAACCTTTAAAATATGTTTACTAAGTCATTATAACCACACCACATGTCAAATTGATGTGTTGTCTAAAAATACACTTAAAAAATAACTCAACAGTGGTTGTACCATGATTTCACATCAATATGAGATATGGTTTTGACTATTAAACACATGTTTTAGTGTTTTAAAATAATAAAAACATGTTTACATGCATCTCAGGAAAACTATAACTTATAATTATATGATGTCACTTTTTAAATTTCAAAAATAAGTGTACAATAGTTTTTCTCTTATTTTTTTGAGAATTTGATGTTTTTACCTAGTTTTGAAACCTAGACATGTTTTTAAATTATTTGTTTCCTTTAAAAACTATTTTTCAAGTCATTATGACCATACCACTCATTATCTTAATATTTTCTCTCCACTAACACATAAAAAATAACTCAATAGTGGTTTCCCCTTGATTTCTCATCAATATGTTGTCATTTTCGATGATTTTTTTACTACTACACACATGTTTTAGTGTTTTAAAACTGTAAAAAAATTACAAACATTTGTGAAAAATAGTAACTCTAAATAATGTACCATCATTTCCTATATTTCTAAAATTAATCTACAATTTTTTTCCCTCTAATTTCATGGAAATATGATATCTTTTCCCTGGTTTTTACCCCCTTGAAATATGGTTTTAAAGGCGTTGTTACCTTTAAAAAATATTTACTGAGTCAAAACTGAGAAAATAAGATTAGATTATTTTAAAACATTAAGATAGAGTTCCATAATTAATTTTTGATGTATAGGAATTGACAACAGGTGATCCAGAACATGATGTGTCCAGTATAACTTAAATTTCAGGTTTTCAATATAAAAGTTTCATTTTAGTTTTACATATTGAAGTTTATGTTCTTTGAATTTTTTTGAATGATCTATGGAATCTATATTTTTCCATGTAAGGATGAGATATAAGGCTGAAAATTTACTTGTGGATCATGTTGTCCATCAGTTGAAATACGTAAACTAAATCATTTTTCATTGATGATTACCACTCATTATGTTTTTGCTTTTAAGAGTCTTGTTCTTGCACTTTTTCTTTCAACTTTTTAATTTCTCTTTGTGATTTCCAATCAGAGGAACTACTAGAACCCCCAATAGGTGTATTATTAACTAATAATGATGACCTACCAAAGATAAATGATATAGTAGTCCCATAACCCATCCCTCGTACACATTCTAGGTTCTCCTTCCCTAAAATGATTGCGACTAAATCCTTCTAGGAAACCAATAATGATTGTGAAGGGTTCATATCCCATACATCATTAATTTTATCCTTTTAATACAAATATTTTAATAATGAATTTTTAAATTATATAAAATTCATAATATTTTCTAATTAATAATTTTTTTATCAATATTTATATTTATTTCATTAATACAATAACATAATAATTAAAAATAAATTATAGTAACAAAAAATTGTTAAACCCAATTAATTAGAACTGACTAGATGGATCAAATGATTCCAAATTGGAATTATTTTATTAGTGTTTCTGATCCAATTTAATTGGGATCAAGGTCTTTTTGTTGTTAAAATATATTTTTCATTATTACGTTTTTATAATAATGAAAAGTACTTACTCTAGTGTGTTTGGTAGGGCCATTTACAAAACTGCCATCTGGTTTCTTATGAACATTAAACCACATCTTTATTTGTCCAACAGATAGACGTAATTCATTAGAATTTATACAAAAATATAAAAATGTTAGAAAAAAATTAACTTATAATAAAATGATATAAAAAACAATAGATAAAGTAAAAACCAAAATTATTTTTTTCTCAAAAATTTCTAAGACCCTATGATAAGAGGAATGAATTGTTTCTCATGATTTATAATATTTTTTAGATAATTAATATCAAAAATTGAAACACAAATAAAAATAAAAAATTTATTGTTTTTATGTTATTAAAATACTAAAAAATATTAAATTAACTAATTATATAAATCTCTATTAATATCGATATAGAATTTCAATTACTATTTATAACTACCTTTAGGTACTTTCTCATACATCAGTCGTGAGATCAGATATGTGTCATTAAACTCATTCCATAATCTCTATTTAAAATACCTCCACCTATTTACCAAATTTTTTAGAGTCCATGGGCATGAAATGGATTTAGTGAAATCAAAATAAAAAAAATATAGAATTTAAAAACATAACACTTTATAGGTATATTAAAAAAAATTACTCATGTATTATAAATTAGCTATTAATGAATATTAAATTAATATTACATTTACTTGATTATAAAAAACCTCATTTTTCTAAGCTGTGGGAATATGCCTCCAATCTTTATAATTAATGGGAATTCGCACCATATCGCAAGAAAGCTTCCCAAGAATATTTCCATAGATTTAGAAATGGTGACCGGTAGACACCCAAAACTCATAAAATGTAATTATAATCATGAATTCTTTTAGGTCCCATACATCTATTTTGTTCATATTTACATCCCATCTATTTTTATATTTATATGTTTAAAAAATTCTTTAAAAAATTAATAAAAAATATATTATTTTCTTCAATGACATACATACCAATAATGGTAACTTTCCAATACCCCCTACATGAAGGAGTGGCCAAATGCTCCTCATCGAAGGTGAATCAGATGGTGGGATACCAACAACATTCAGGGAAATGGTTGGATCGCTATATTCCTTGGGTACCATAAAATCACTCAAATCCATTGAAGCTAATGGTAGTGCTGATGTTCTCTGAGATACTGATTGAATATGATCTTTAATTTTTTTATCAGTATTACTATAATTCAAATGGTTCAAATATGTTAAATGTATAAAAAATGAAAAATGAAAACATTTTTACAAAAGAGATAGAAAATACTGAAAAAAGAATACATGAAAAAAACACTTATAAATGATGAATTTTAATATAGATTCATTACTAATTTATACATCCAATAATTTTCATCTTCATTATATTCATTATTTTCAACCTACATTTGGACGGGTGCTTCATTTTCACCCCCTATTGTAAGTTCTATTGTTTCAATATTATTAGGAAAAAACCATTCACTATTTTTTGTATGATGGGGTTCACTATCAAAAAGTACCAATTTATCTTCATCACCAATATCATATAAGTCGCTCTAATTTAAGTGTACAAAAAAACTCCCAACTTCAAGTATTTTATCGTCCATTTCATAATCCATATTCTCTAGCCAAGATAAATGGATCATGCTCTACATGCTCACTGGTATGGATCAATCGAGATAAGTGGGAAAAAGTAAAATGTAACCAATAATTCCTTTTACCCCAATGAATAATGACCTACTGGTATTTGAATAAGACATCTAAAAATTGACCATGATAGTTTAATTCAGTTATATCATTTTAATTTCCATAGTATCCCACCTATTTAGGTGTAAATAAACTATTATTTTTAGTTTTTAAGTATTATTCATGATATATTGTACAAAACCAAAACCCATGGATACTATAGGAATCGAATCTCTTACCCAACCTTAAAGGACCTCAACCAAAAAAACATCAAATCATTTGATATTTCAGCTCGATTATCAATATTAATTATCAAGAAAAAAAGATATAAGTTGTTACTTTTAACATAGACAAAATATCTACACATAAATAACATTAATATGAGTATATACTTACATGATGGGAAACGATTCGAAAATATCCTTATTAAAATATTTTCTTAATTCTAGTTAATTTTGAGCTCAACCCGTTAGTCTAATATTTGTTTGAAATTCAAATTCTCCAGTAAATTTATCTTCAATAAGACTATTGATTAGAACATATCTATGTTCTTGTAGAAACTTTACATCTGTTAGTGTAAAATTTTATCCCTCTCTAATTGGTCATCCAACAATTAAAAATACTGATGACTAGTATTCAGAATTGGAATTAGTTGATATGTATTCAACACATCCGATATTATTAAATCTATTCTAAGTCCCATCCAAATACATAGAATAGAAGGTCAATAACTCTTCATCTTTGTAACCTTTAGGATTAGATCCTTATGTTTGATGTTTATTCCCCACACATGATTTCAAATGACCTAAGTACCTGATGAAAAATAATAAGAAACATATTAAAAAATATTATACAACGATTTTATAAATTTTAATTCACCAATGAAAATAAAAAAAAATCAACGTACTTATCAATTGGATACATACATTGATAGTGTACTAAACCACCAAGTTTATATTATTCAACCAAATGAATAGTCAAATAAATCATGAATCTGAATAATGAATGGGTAAATAATATATATAAATGAAAAAGTGTCAAAATAATTCTTTCTTGAAGTTCATAAAGATCAGTGGTATTTAGAGTTTTCCTAAAAATATATCTAAAAGGTACACAAATAAACTAAAACAAAAATTAATTTTTTGAGTAATGTATTATACAATGCTAATTGTAACAACATCTCCACCCAAATATGTAATTCATGAATTTTCAATCCATTTAACTTTTGATATTTTAAGACAACGCACCTTGAAATGTTACTTGAATATCCATATGACACTTTTACATTCTTTAATGTTTGAAGGAATTTGTCATTCTCATGACTTTTCATTGTAAAAATATCCAAAGGATACCTTCAATTTAATTTTCCCACAAACCACGTTTTATATTGATTGATTTAAAATCCTTATGATCAAAAAGGTGATCCTCTCATTTACCCTTCACATTAAGTAATGTAAAAATTAAATTATCATAGAAATTCTTCTCAATATGCATTCAATCAAAATTATGACTTATAAAATTGAACTCCCAATAAGGATTTTTAAAAAATATACACATTTATTCCACTGTTGTTTTCCATCTTCTTTAGATAATGCACCTCATTCCCTTTCCTCCCCTTCTTAAAATCGATTACATTTTCTAAATTCTATAGTGACATTCCTTAATTGTCCAATGATTTCTAAACCAGATAATAACTTTAGTGGATTTGTAAATTAAAAATCTCTATCTAATTCTATGTTTTTAAAATTGAATTTATGAGAATAATCAAGAAATCTATGATGACACATAAATCACCATTTTCTACTATGAGGTAATCAATGAGTTTAGAAATAAAAATTACAAAAAGGACTAGCCAAACTAGTATGAGTGTTCCAACCAGATAAGTTTCCAAATCAAAGAATGCCACTAATTATCCAGACTAAGGAAATAAGAATTTTTAATATATTTCTCATTAAATAATCATATGTTTCCACACCATCATCCCATAATTATCAAAATTCTTTAATTAGAGGTTGAAGGTATACAAAAATTTAATTTGTATGAATTCTCTTTCTTAGAAAAATCATTGAAATAATGAAAGAGGTTTCTTCATACACATCCATGGATTTAGGTTATTTTGGATCAAGATAACAAGAAAAATGCAATAATTAGTACTTAAAGTTCCAAAAGGGTTGAAACCATCATAAGCCAATCCCAAATGTACATTCCTAGGATCCAAAGAGAAATCTGGATATAATGAATCAAACACCTTCCATGATGTTGAAACTTTTTGATGTCTTATAAATCCATCATTTTTACAATCTTGATCATTCCAATTGTTGAAAAATGTAGTTTTATAAGACATAAATAATATTTTTAATCATGGATTCAAAGTAAATAATTGTAATACCTTTGCCGGATTTTTCTTCTTCTTTTTTCTTCAAGAGGTTTCATTGATTTATAATATCATTATTGTTAATTGAATTACATCAAATTGTATTACATCTTATGCATTATTATTTATAATAATAATCTATATAGTAAAGAATACAATCATTAGGGAATTCATGTATCATTGTATAATCAATTCCATGTTTTTTATGACTTTATTCATCTCATAGAATGATCCAGGGATCTTAACGTCACTAAATTCTTTATAAAGAAACTCTAAAATCATTGACAATGATTTTTCAATATTTCAAAATATATACTTAATAAGACAAACATATGTAGGAAGGAAAACATCAAATAATTGGAAAACCCTTCATACATTCCATGTTATCCATCTTCAACTAATTTGTGAAACTCATTTTCTGGTCAATGAAGTTGTGAGAAAGATGAACCTACTCAGGACAACTGACTATTCTATTGATCCATTAAAATTATGTACATTCTATCCTACACATCCAAATGTTTCATTTATCAAATTTTGAACTGAATTATCCTCTAGTGGACCACTTTGTATTTCATTGACCAGATTGTCACTATTTTTAATTTCCATATCATTTGATTCACCATGCCAAATCCAACATACATATCAAGTAAGAACATTTTTCAATATCAAATTCTCATATACTTAATTTCTATTCATCCATCACTTGAATTTACAACCAGGACATGGAAATTTTATTCATCCATCCACTGATCAATTTCCAATTGAAAAATCTAAAATTTCTTCTAAACCCTTGGCATATCGAGGCGTGTTTCAAGGAAAATTAATCCTTATTTTATCAATAGGTATGGGATTTCAACTCTTCTCCCTATACATTTATATGTAAAGATATAAATGTTTTATCGAACAAGTACAATTAAAATTAAACATCAACAAAATTCATCATTGACTAGTGTAGGGTCTTTATTTGTAATAATTAAAATTCAACATAAAAATGATTTAGTACAACATAAAAATGTTAAAAAAATAAAAAACCTAAATGAATAAATATTAACCCTCACAATTATATGGGAAGATGTCATGGAATAAGTTCACTAAGGTGAGGAGAGATGTTATTTTGATTCCTAGATGACTTTTATCTATTTAAAATAATACTTGAAAACAATTATTCTATCAAAGGATATTTAAATTTTAATCTTTTCAAATATTATAATTTTTTATTTTATACTGTTGAAACACGATTGACTCTATTAAAAGATCCTACTTTTATAATTATGAAAATAAAGATTTGTTGTATCTCAAAAATAGAACTTGGAACTATGATATCTAGTGCATGTGTTTCCATAAGAATTAGTTCTATATAAAATTATGGTTTTACAACATTTTCATAATCGATTTGTAAAATAGTACTCAACTTGAAGAGAGTAGAACATACAAAAAGCAATTTAATCAAAAGATATGTCGATTATAGTAATAATTGTTCATTTTATTCAAGATTAAAAGTATTTTTTATTTAATATATTAACTTCATGATATATGTTTTTAAAAATATAATAGAGTGGTAAATTACATGCGGCTTGTGTTCTTAAAACAATCTAAATGATCAGATTTTTCGAATGAAAAACCTATATGAAACATCTAAAATCAGTAATCCCCAAAGAAACAGATAAAGACCCTTAATATTGACTTAAATAACAATATTATCATTTTTAAAAACATTTAGATGGTTATTATATGGGTTAGTGACAAAAAACTAAAAGATTTACCAACCTATTGATGAAAATGAAAAAGATTCAAGTCTTACACTACAAAAAAACAACAACATGGGAACATGTATCATGCCCCATGAAATAAATATTCAATTATAAAAATTTATAAATAATTATTCAAAATTTAAAAATATGAATGCTCTCTGAAATGAAAATCTAGGAGCATGGAGGTCAATGTGGGGTTATCGCTTAGAGCGGGGGGGGGGGGGGGGGGGGTGGTCATGTATATTATTGTTCAGGGCCGAGCGAGGGGAAGTTGCAGTAAGGGAGAAGGGGGATTGGGGCCAAGGGGTTGTCACATTTAGGGAGAGGGGGGTTTAGAGAAGAGGGGTGGTAACTATAAGGGAGAGGGGGATCAGTTCTAATTGTAGTGGTTTCTATTGGGGTTAGGGAGAGGGGAAATTGGAACTGAGGGGTATTTCCATCAGGGGTCAGTGGTTGGGGAGGGAAGAATTAGTTAGAGAGTGGGAGATGTGGAGGTCTCTATTGGGGAGGGGGTCATGGAGGGGATGAGAGGGGGTGGTCTCTATTGGGAGTCATGGAGAGGGTGGATCAAGGCTGAGAGGAGGTGATCCCTATCAGGGGGTCAAGGAGACGGGGTGAGATTGGGTATTCATTGTTAGGGGGGTCAGGGATAGGGGGGGTTAGGGATAAGAGGGAAGGTCATCGTTGGGTGTTTTGGAGAGGGGGAGGGATCAGGGGGTGAGGGATTAGGTTAGGGGGAGTGGGGAGGGATATCAAATAGAATTAAAATATTTAGTGACAGTTTGAACAAAAATATCTACTAAATTTTAAAAATTTAAAAATATAGTGGAGGTTATATTAAACCTCTTCTATATTATAAAATATATTTAATATGATTTATTTTGGGGTGGTTCTTATAACCACCAATAAAACCTCATTTTTGGTATTTTATTTCTATATTTATTCTATTTTAATATTTATTCTATTTTTGTTCTTGAAATAGAATGTTGAAATTGGTAAATAACATAAATCAATAATTTATTAATTAATTGGATTGAGAAATTAAAGGAGAGCCATGTTTTTAATCTGGTGGTTAAGGTAATTTGATGATAATCAAATTGATGAAATATGAATGTTTAAGTGAAATTGATATTCCTTGTGATTAATGGAATTGATAAATAATTTGAATCATGTTTACTCTTGATGATAATAATTGAAAAGGAAAGATAATTGAGAATTGTACTTCACAAGATTTAATGAAAAAAGAATAAAAACTAAGAGTATGTTTTTCTTTGATATATTGTTATAGCATGATGCCTTAGATTTACGTAGTTAGAAAATATTAATAATAAATCAGTTAAATCAATATATAATAATTTTTTTTTCATTAAGATAATTTTTTTAGGTACTGAGATTCGTGTTTTCTTGAGAAGTATGAGTGCCTTATTTGGGATCCATGAGAGCTCATTTTCATGAGAAGGATAAAAACTTTATTTTGATTTCCCAATTTCCTTATTGTAATTTCTTTTTTGTTCCTGCTTCTTTTTTATGTGATATAGATTTGAGTCTTGTGATATGAGTCTGGTATGGAAGAGTTTGGGATGAATGATGTGATATGGGGAGGGGAGGTTTGAATGATGTGGTAGTAAATGATGCCTATAATGCCAAGATGCATCAGTATGTAAATGAAAGTGTTCGGGATGGAACCATAGGTGATGGAATGAGTTAAAGATGGTATTAACCACTGATGAGATGATTATATATGTAATTATCTCTTGAATATATTTATTTTATGACGGTCGAGTTACTTGTTTTTATCTGCATTAATTTCCACATTATTTGAGGCAGTTGGATGTTCTTGGATGCATGTTTCCTCCAAGTGGTATCTTAGGATAGTTTTCCTAGACTACATGGATATTTAATTATGTTTATAATTAATAAATAAATGTTTAACCTGTGGGGTTAGTTTATAATGAAATTAAAATGTAAAAAAGATGTTAATTTTGATAAACCATTAACTTGGTTTGGATTATGCCTGGAGGGAATAAAATTTAATTTGATTTTTATTTTAATTTATTGAAATGTAATGTAATGTTTAATAATGTTAATGGTTAATTAATTTATAATGAATTAATTAACATGGAAAGATGATTTAAAAATAATGGAATTAATTAATTCAGCTCAATATGCTTGTATTCTTAGAGGATATTTTTTGTCTTTGCAGTGGCATCCAGGAGTCTAAGCGACGTTAGCTATAGTTGAGTATAAGAGTAGGTTATGGAAATAATGTGGTCATGAGATATATTATATCTTGTATATTTTATAATTTAATATGTTACACCACCCATGTTAGTTAGGGAAAGTGATACCTATTGGATTATGAGAATGATTTTCCCCAATATTCTAATGGGGGACAAACAGTTGACTACCACCTCTATCCCTATTCTCTTCTCTTGGTAGTTACTTGTACAGATATGAATGGATATTAGTTTTCCCTTGTATGCATGTAGTGGGTTTTGATGTCTTGTGGTTATTTCAGACACATATATTACTGGATATGGTATCTAAATGATGATTATAGGTATTACGTGTATAAGTTGTGATGATTTGATGTACTTACTCGATGTATGTGATATAATGGATTAAGGTGTAATAAATTATTTTTGATATATGTCATAAAGTTAGTGGAGGGTCCTAAAAAAATGGATACTTTATATGGATATTTGGATAGGATTTTGCGGTTATGTGACATATGAGATTCAAGTGGTGGTGCCTTGACTAAGTGTTTTCAAGCTAGCTTACTTTCATGGAGAGATGTTCAGGACATGTCACATTGGGGAAAAGCGGAAAACCAATAGAGAAGTAGGATAATGGTTCCCCAATGTTTTATAATTATAGTTTATTCTCACTTATATTTGATAAATTGTGAGATATATCCATAGTGATGCTGGGAACATAGTATACCTATTTAGGTGGATAGTTAGTTTCTCTATTTTTCACTATGCTTTAGAATGATTTATTTATCCTTTGAACAAGAGTCACTAGGGAGGATCCTATAGAGTATACTGTTATTTTCACCCTAAATATATATAAAATATTTTTCAGGTAAATCAAAGAATGTTGGTGATCGAGCTAGATATTACTAGGTTGGGGATTAGTAGGAGCTCTTTGGGATTTGTGGTCAGTTCCTCCATTAACGTTTTGGTACTTATAGTTCTCCTTTCAAATTTTTAGTATTTTATGGAATTTTCTTTTCAAACTTGGGTTTTATTATATATATATATATATTTCTAATTAAGTGTAAGTTGTTGTATCCTTCTTATCTCTCTCTTATGCATGTTTCTCTTAGAGGGTAATGCTTACCATATGCATGTTTAATATACCCTTGATGTTAATCACCAACCTGTGGCCTACTAGAGTTAGGAATCAGGTAGTCAACATCTCTTTACCCTCATTGTGGTATCTTTGTGGGCAGGGGGTCTTGACATATTTTTATCAGAGGTTCCGGTTTGTGGGATAGTATAGAGTTTGGATTTAAGCACAAGTGAGGTTTCATTGGTTAGTAGGGAAACATTGTTAGCTATGTTTAGTAAGTGATGTAAACATGGGAGACTAGATTATACATGGGTATTTATCCCCCCCTATGATCTGATGCACAAACCTTTAGGTTTACTGAGTATACTAAAATAAGTGATACTAGTTGCAGGGTAGTGACCTAAGAAAGAATAACACATCATTCTTTTTTACACCAATTTTTGAAATGTTTATATATTGGGATAGGTTAAAACGTTAAACAAGACAATTAAATTAAATTAATTAATTAATTAATCTTAAATATTCTATATTATAGGTTTAGGAGTTCTAACAATTTTTTTCTTTTTGTAGGCATAGATCATGGTCTAATTCCTCTTCAGGTTCACATTGAAGATGTTTAGTAGGATGTTCCAGAAGACTTCCACACAGTAGAGGTTGATAAAAAAGACACATAGAGGAGAAAACTACTAGATTTTCACTACCAGAGTCTATAGAAGTATGAGGCTCTATTTTAGATGCAGTTATAGAAGACTGGTTAGAGGTAATTATGACAGCATCCAGTTCAATCTATGCTTGTTATGAGCACTGGGTTTCATTGGCTATGTTGATGTTCTATGGAGTAGCGAGGAAGTGGTGGTTCTTATTACCCATATATCACAATGAGTCGATAGTCTCATGGGTGATATTCCAAGACCAGTTCAGAGAAGAGTTTATTTCTTTGAATATGAAGGGGGAAAGTTTACAGGAGTTGATTACCTTTCAGTAGTGGAGCTATAGTGTATGATAGTTAAGAATATGTTGGAGGACCCTATTTTGATATTATTTAGTATTATTTCAAAATGAGGATTCCATATGAAGGAATTTCTATGAGTATTTTCATCCAGAGATCCAGCACCAAGTCACCCCATTCATGATGAAGATGTATCTTGAGGTGCTAGAAAGAGTAAAGGTCATCTATAGGATTCTTTCCAGAATCTTATCATCATGAGGGGGGAGTTTTTTAGATTCCTCATGAAGTAGAGTTGTTGTTTGGGGTTCCCATCTATCAGTACATAAGATCTTTTGGTTAGTTAGGAGAAGTTCCTAGTCCTCACCATCTCAATTCTCTAAGAGTAGAAGCTCTAAGAACTATGATAATGAATTAGACACATGATTTTCTTATGGAGGTCTAGGTCATCAATAATGATAGTGCTCAACATTTTTGAGTAGTCAGTGTGTTCTGGGTGTTCTTCTTTTGGTTTCTCCATTGAGGCAGTTTCATCCAAGGTAGTAGAAGCATGGTTCTCCATTTTGGGATTAGTATAGAGGTGATGGGGTAGGGATAATACAACACTGATATGCTCCTCATCCTCAGAGAAGAGAGATAATCCATGGAGGTGGTCTTCAGTAGGGTATGATAGGGCATGGATAAGGTTGTGGTAATCTTTATGCTTTGGAGTTACCAATTCCAAGGGAGCCGAATGTTGTTCGAGGTACCCTTTTATTTTTTTCTACATGGGTGAATGCTTTTATTGATTCAAGAGTGATATAATACTTTATAATACCTACCCTCATCCATGCTTTGTGATTTGAGGTAGAGAGTCTTCCAGTTCCCTTGGAATGGACTATGTTAGTTAGAGGTTGATGTAACTTATATGAGTTTGAAGAGACTGTGATTTAGTGCTAGGAAAACACTACTTTGGGGGAGACTTCGTATGGTTGTAGATACAACCATATAACGTCATTCTTGGTATAGACTAGTAGTATTTAGTATAGGGTATCATGGATTTATTCAGGAGGAAGGTTGCGTTTTATGATACCTATAGAGATCCATTGGTGGTTTTTGGGGAGTGTGACCCTCAGATGGGTTAGATTCATGTTTCATCCTTGTTATCTTTGAGCGATAAGTTGATTCTTAGATCATCTAAGGTTTATTAGTTGGTGTTTCTCAAGGTTTTTGAAGAGTACATTGATGTATTTTTAGAGGAGGTTGTAGAATTACACCATCGATGAGAGATTGAGTTTGGGGTCATGATAAATCTAGGAATGTATCCTATCTCAATATCATCATATAGGATGGAACCTTCTGATTTTTAATAGCTATGGGTAAAACTTGATGATTTATTATAGTGAGGTTTTTCATGGCCAAGTGTGTCACCTTAGAGAGCACCAGTTTTGTTTGTGAAGAAGGATGATGGCAGTTTGTGGATTTTTACCAATTATCATTGCTTAGACCATGTGATCGGGAAGAACCACTATCCTATTCTATGATAGATGATTTATTTGATTAGATGAAGGGAGAAAATTGGTTTTCAAAAATAAAATTTTGGTTAGGATATCATTATATGTGGGTGAAGGATGAGGATATTTAGAAGACTACTTTCCATTTTCATCATGGGAATTATGAGTTCATTGTGATATCATTCAGTGTGAATAATTCTCTAGCTGTGTCCATAGGGTTGATGAACATAGTGTTAAGAGATCTCCTAGATAAGTTCATAGTAAATTTCATTGATGACATTCTTTTGTACTTTGTGTTTAAGGAGGAGCTTACTGCGGATCTTTGTGTCATTTTGGGATTTATTATTCATGAGAAGGTGTTTAGAAGGTTATCGAATTGTGATTAATGTGGTCATAAAGTCAGTTTCATGGGGTATTTGGTGTCTTAGTAGGAATTAGTCATGGATCCTTTGAATATATAGATGGTTGTGTCTTGGGAGGCCCCAAAGACAGTGGCATAGGTTCAAATATTCCTTGGTCTTTCGAGCTATTATAGGAGGTTCATAGATGATTTCTATGAGGTTGTGACTCCTCTAACATCCTTGACCTAGAAGGATTAATAATTCTTGTGGACCTACTAGTGTTAGGAATCTTTTTAGTACCTAAAATAGAAGTTGGTCAGTACTCTAGTTATTTGTTTTTTAACAGAAGGAGTTTAGTTTGATGTTTTCTATGATGCTTTTCGTAATGGCTTGTTATGAATTATAATGAAAAGGACATCCATTTTTTGTTATGGGTCCTAGGAGTTATGTACCAATGAGTGTAACCATGACAAACATGACTTCAGTTGTGAGTAGTTGTTTTTTCTTTGAATTTGTGGAAACATTACCTCATCAACAAGCATTTCTTGGTTTTTAGAGGCCATAAGTTCTTGAGGAATGTCTTATCCCAACATAACTTAAACCTAAATCAATGTCGGTGGATGGAATTCATATAGGATTACAACTTTGAGATTTATTATATTCTAGTAAAGGGATATGTTTTAGCTGATGTGTTGGGTAGGAAGTCACATAGTGATGCTATGTGTGAATCTAGGGATTCTTAGAGAGTTATTGAAGAACTCTTAGTGATCCATCTTGATATAGGATAAGTTGAAGGTAGAGGTTGTATTTTTAAGATGAAAGTGCAGTAGTCTTTGGTATAGTAGGTTGAGGAGTCCCAGTTGGGGGATTCTAAGGTGGAGGTCTGAAGAGACTGAGTTGTTTTTGATGATGCCCCCGAGGGTTGGTCCAAGGAAGGAAACACTAGGTATTGTTTGAGGAAAGCATTTTTGTTCCTTTGGTGATGAATGAAATTGTTCTTTGGGAGTTCCCATGTTTACCTTTGGTTGTAAATCCTGAAACCAATATGTACCAAGATTTGAGGGGTCAGATTTGGTGGCATGGTTTGAAGAATGAGATTTCAGAGTTTGTCTTTTGATGTTTGGTCTTCAAGAAGGTAAAGGCCAAGTACCATGTTCTCGGTGGGTTTCTGTAGTCATTATTTGTTCCCTAGTGGAAGTGGGAAGAAATATTGATGGACTTTGGTACTAGTTTACCACTATATTAGGGAGGATATGATGATATATGGATTGTTGTGAGTTGTTTTATGAAATCAACCCACTTTATAGTGATCGAGGATTCAAGTTCATTAGAGTTTTGTTGAGTTAGTATCAGTAAAAGGTGGAGTGACTCCAAAGAGTGCTGAGGAGGATCATTTATGATCGAGATAATCATTTTACCTCTAGGATGTGGATAGGTATCCAAAATTATTTTTGGTTCTTAATTATTCCTTAACACATCTTTTAATCTATAGATAAACGGTCAGACAGAGAAGACCATCAGACTCTTGAAGACATGTTGTATTCTTGTGTCATAGATTTTAGAGGTTCATGGATGGGGCACCTAAACTTGGTCAAGTTTACTTAAAATAATAGTTTACACTCCACCATTGTTATGTAAATGTTTGAAGATTTGAATGGTTACAATTGCTATTATTCGTTTAACTAGAGTAGGGTTGGAGAGGTAGAAATTCTTGTGTTGTAATTGGTACAAAATATGAAAAAGCTTGTTCAAGTAATTCTTTAGAGGATGAAGGTAGCACAGGATTATTATAAATCTTATGCCAATTATAGGAGGAGACCTTTGGAGTTAAATGTTAGAGAACATGTTTTTTTGAAGGTGACTCCTCATCATGTCAAGGGACGGTTTTGTCATGGGATAAATATTTCTCCCTAGTTTTTTTCCTTTACAGGTGCTTTCTCATGTTGGAGCTATGGTGTATGAGATAGAACTTCCCCCAAAGATGATATGGATATGTAATATTTTTCACATGTCGCAGATCTATCATTATTTTTATGATGACTCTGATGTCATCAATTTGGGTGATTTTATATTGATAATGATGAAAACATAGAGGAGTGTCTTATAGAGATATAAGAACCCCAAGAGAAGGTGTTGTGTGGGCATGATATTCCCTTGGTTCATATCTTATGCCGTCATGGTGGTGTGGAGTAGAGTAACTCAGAATCTGATTCATAGATGCATGATCAATACCCCGAGACATTTGATTTTTATCTATTCACTTGTAATGTTTTTCTCCAATGTATGTATAGATTTCAGATTTTTGAGATAGTTTTCTCTTGTTTCTTTTTGTGCCTATTTGGAAAATCCCTTTTCATTTCCCCTCTGGGTTGGGTTTTGGATTCTTGAGAATGATAATTTCTTGACAGGTATGTAATGTAATGGCTTAGATCTGTGTAAATCAACCCTTTTCATGTTTATAAGGTTCTTGGTTATTAGAGGAAGCTTGGAGGTAGCCTAGAGGTATTGGATGATGAAAATTTCATAAATAGTATATTACACAATGTTTAATATTTACATTCCACGTAAATTTGGTTCACAGCTTGTAAATGGTGGTTCAAAAGATGATTCATGACATGTAAATAATAAGTGTTAAATAATAAAAGGTGATTCTTTTTTTGTGAAAATCGATGCATGAAATTTACACAATGTGTAAATGGTTTAAACAGTGGGTAAATCCCATGTGCAGTGTATTTTTAAAGGGTACATATGCTGATTTTTTCTCCAAACCCTTTTTCCATCCATGCCTCTCTCTCATTCCAGGTGACTATCAACTCCCTCCCTTGGAATTTTGAGATCCCTTCGACAGGAATTGATATAGAGGCATACCTCTTTGATCTATTGTGATTCAAGGGGATTTCTACCTTAGTTTCTTACGAGACCTTCTTTTTTTGTTCTAATTTTACTATTTTTATTCTTTCCAAGTGATATAGGATGATCTCCCATGCTTAAAATGAGGGTTTCTTGGATTTTTAGTGTATTTATTCCGCGAAATCCTCATACGTATGTAGTTCCTGTAGGAGAGGTGATCAGAGACTCGTAACGTGGTCCGTTCTCATGTGATGGATGTTGACAAATTTTGAGGTACTCGATTCAATGATTCACTTATTTTAGTTAAATAAAATCATAAATTTACCAATATTTATACCTTTTTATGAAAATGTAATTTACCAAATAATTATTTGAACAAGATTAATGAAATTGGATTGCGATCACATGTTACTGATGTTGTTATTTTTTATAATGCTAGTAGTTTGCCTCATGATTTTATAGATAGTGTTATATATATAATGTATTCATTGATATCATGTTCTTATTATTATAATAGAATGTTGAAATTGGTAAATAAAGTAATGTTAGAATTAATTAATTAATTTCACTAAGATATTAAAGGAGAAGAATATTAATAATATAGTGGTCAATGTAATTTGATGATAATAAAATTTATACAATAAACATGTTTAATTGAAATTGATATTCCATGTGATTCATGGAATTTATAAATAATGTGAGGAATGTTTAATATTGATGATAAGAATTGAAAATTCATGTTAATTGAGAATGGTACTTCACTAGGTTTATTGAACTAGAATATATACTAAGAGCACGTTTCTTCTTTTATAACATGTAATAGATTGATGCATTAGGTTTACATAGTTGAAAATGATTAATAATGAATTGGTTAATTCAAGATGGAATAAGAATAGATTGTTCGATAAAGATAGTTTCTTGTTAAAGGCATAGGATTATCATTTTATTGAGAATGTCACGTGCCTTGTTTTGGAGCTGTGAGAGCTTGTTTGCATGAGAAGGATGAATGGAATATTTTTAGGGCCTAGTATCCTTATTGGATTTTATTTTTTTTCATACTAATTTTGTGATGTGATCTACACATGAGACTTGTGATATGATCTTTCTATAGCTGAGTCTGGGATGAATGATGTGATATGAGGCAGGGAGGCTGAGATGATTAACATCAGATGATGCCTATAATGGAGAAATCCATAAACATATGCATGTGGGTGTTAGGGATTGAACCCTATGTGATGGAATGGGTTAAATCTAGGCTTACCAATTGATGAGATACTAATATAATGTATGTTATCTTGAATCTATTTAATGTATGATACTCAATTTGTATATTTTTATATGTATTCCTTTCCCCATTGCTTGAGGTGGTTGGTTGTGATTAGTTGTATGATTCCTCCTAGTGGTAGCTTAGGATGATAATCCTAGAGTACCTATATATGGAATGATTTTAATAATTAATAAATAAATGTTTATCCCATGGGGTTGGTTTATGATGGAATGAAAATTATAAAAAGATGTTAATCTTGATAATCCATGGACTTGGTTTGGATTATGTCCGTAGTGCGTGGACTTTAATATGATGTTAAACATAATTTATTGAAATGTAACGTAATGTTGAATAATTTTAATGGTTAATTAATGGGTGATTAACTAATGAATGATAATAAATGTTTTATAAATAAAGGAAGTAATTAATGTAGTTCTTTTATCTTCCTATGTTCTTATAGGATATTGGGTCTTAACAGTGGCAGTCGGGAGTCAGACCAATGTTAGTTACAGTTGAGTCTAATATTAGGTAATTCCTATAGTTTGGGTGTGATCTATATTATATCATGTATATTATATGATTTAATATGCTTCCCAATTAATGTTAGTTAGGTAAAATGACACCCAGTGGACTTTGGGAGGGTGTTTTCTCTAATATCTTGGTGGGAGGATGGATGGCTAACTACCCCCTCTGGCCCTTCTCTCTTCTCTTGGTAGTTATTTTTACTGGTATGCACGACAATTAGTTTTTCTATATATGTGTTTAGAGGGATGTGATGTCATGTGTTTATTTCACACACATGTATTACCATATATATTATTCAAAGGATGATTATAGGTATGACATGTATAGGTTATGATGGATTTAGGTACTTATTCAGTGTACAAGATGTAATGGCTTGCGATATAATACTCGATGTTTGATATATGTCATACAGGGTGTGGTGGATCCGAGAAAAGTACTTAGTTACTATATATGGAAATGTTGTTAAGATGATGTGGTTATGAGGTGCTTGTGGTGGTGCCTCTCCCATGTGTTTTTAGGCCAACATACTTTTGGAGAGAGATGCCTAGGACGTGCGATATTGGGGCAAAGTGGAAAACTAGTGAGGAAGAGGGAGTGGGGTACCATTTATGTTTTATTATTATATTAAATGTTAATTGTTGGTGATACTTGGTGAGAGATAGCCATTGTGAGGCTGGTAAATTAATATGCTTGTTTCAGTTATGAGTTAGTTTCACAATTTTTACTATGCTTTAGCATGGTTTATTTATCTTTTTCAAGAGACACTCCAGGGAGGATCCTAAAAAGTATATTATTATGCTCACCCTATATATATAAATACTATTTTTAGGTCAACCAGATTAGGTTGGTAATTAGGATAGATATTACTAGCTCAGATTTTATATGGAGTTATTTGGGATTTGTGGTCACTGCCTTGTTTACGATTTTTATACTTAAATTTTTTTCTAGTTGTTTAGTACTATATGGAATTGCCTATTTTCAATCATGTTTTCTTTATATATATATAGATATATATGATTATGTTGTGGTTGTTTTATCCTTATTATCTCTCGCTTCTCCATGTTTCTCTTAGAGGATAATGCCTCAAATATGCATGTTTACTATACCCTCAATGTTAGTCACCTACCTAGGGCCTACTAGAGGTGGGACTTGGGAAGTCACCATCTCTCTCCCCTCATTGTTATATCTTTTTGGGGAGGGGTTATGAAACAAAGGGCCGTAGGTTGGAAAAAATAGAGCCTTAGTCCATGAATCCTACTGGGATTCAAAAGTCCATGTCTGACCATCCCAACCATGATATGAGACTCTATGTATATACCCTTGGGTTTAGAAGAATCCATTATTTCTATGAAAACTAATTTTCATAGGGGTTCGTAGAGTATCAGTCTAGCCCACCCATAGGAGAGGATCATTAGTCAAAAACCCCACTACCATTTATTAGATAACCAATGGTAATCTTCAAAGATCCCTCCTTAATAATAGCACAAGGTGTACCATTACCATAATATCAAAATTATATATTTAATTACATTCATTATGTTCTCCATTCTCATAACATGACCATTTTACTATTTCAACACATTGCAACCATTCATTACCCCTTCCAATCCATTTAACCATGAGGCCAAGCCTCCTTTACCAATTATCTCATTTATTAATTCGCATCCCATAACTTAATTAGCCATTTAAGTTAATTAAAACACCATATCATGATATGTAATCTGGTAAATCACATTTAAAAATGGTTTAATATCATAAAACCTTTAATTTATCATTTAACATCCCGATTTATCATGCTCATGGGAGGGGTCCACCCATGATGTCCATCATCCCAGTTTATTTATCCTCATTGAAACCCACATTGATCATGAGGGGTCCAACATATCATTTAGAAAACTAATTATTATTTTCATACCAAGGAAAAAAATGCAGCCCAAAAAAACCATGTTCAGAACCGAATACACATAACTAATATCCAGACTATGTGATATAACTTGTAGAGCACCTACCCTAAGATCATAAATAGATGTCCTCTTAACAGTACCCCTTGATTTGAACATAAAAACCCTTCAATGTTGAAAATTAGAACCTTTAGTAAATATAAGGTTTTATGGATTCTGAAGGGTGAGAACAACTACACAAGGACTTTTCTAGAAAATTAAAGGAATGGGGAGTGTTAGACTCTCCCAGATCTTTTATCTCACGCAACCACACTCTAAATAGACAAGAATCAAGGGAGAATCATCCTTGGAGAGGGAATAAGAAAATGGATCATCAGCTAGGATAATAGAGGAATAAATGGGGGAAAATTGAGTTAGAAACCTTAAACTCGAGGGGGGGGGGGAATGGGAAATCCTCTTTTTTAATGAGGAGCACGGTTTGGCCACATAGTTGGACAAACCATGCACCAAATGTATGCCACCCACTATACAAGGGAGTCCTAGGTTGCACAGTCTCCTAAGGAGCCTGTATGACTTTTCGAACCCCACATTGCCTATGAAAAAATGGCTCTTTTTATGCCCTCATGGTTTCATGCTCTTCTTTGCATAGTATTTCAACCATTCACCCACATTCTACAAGATACATGGTTAAGGCACATGATTATTACTTCCCATTCCCTAACTATGCCCCTACCCAATATAGCTTATTTTATTTTGTTTTTATTTCTTAATCCCCTAAAACACTCGTGAGTCTCCTCGTATTCTAGGGAAAATTTTCTTTAACAAAAATAAAAGGAGTTAATTAAAATTTAACCAAGGATTCACCTCATTAGAATTTTGGGATCTTACAACCTCCCCACCTTATAAAGGATCATCCCAGAGTTAGACATTCAAGTGTTACTGGGCATCCATGGTAAAAAGGTTTTCCAATGGGAACACATATCTGAATACCTCTCTTATGTTTCATTCTAAACTCCACCTTGCTTCCACAATTATGGGAAAAAAGGCACGGTTTTACCCCATAATATATTATCAATTTGATCCGTATTACAAATCATATTCTCCCTAAAGGATGCATCAACCTCAAGCTCAAAATAATCAACATCGATCACATGAGAAGGGTTTGGGTGGTACTGTATAAGTTTTGACACATGAAAAAGATCATGTATTCCACTATATCAGTATGATAGAGACAATCAGTATGCCACCGGTTCGATACTTTCCCCAATCTCAAATGGTCCTATATAACTGGGTGCCAAATTTAGTTATTTCCCAATTCATCAGTGATACAACCCTAGAGACACCCAAATGAACATGTGATCACCCACTATAAACTCAATAGGTTGAAATCATCAATCAATATACAACTTTTTCCTACTCTGATCTGTAGCCATATGTTTCTGAATATACTGAACATACTCTGCGACCTCCTCCATGAGACTGAGTCCTAAAAACATTGATTCACCTTCTTCTGTCAAACTAAATGGTGATCTGTACAGCATACCACAGAGAACATCCTATGGTTCCAGATGAATAGATATCTAGTAACTATTTTCGTAGGTGATCTCAATAAGTTCCAATTAGTTTTCCCAAGTTCCACTAAAATCAAGGATGCATGCTCTCAGTATGTACTCTAATACCTTGTTAATATGATATGATTTACCATCTTTCTGTGGGTCAAAAACTATACTCCAAAACACATGAGTACCTAAAACCTTCTTAAAATATTTCTAGAATTAGGAAGTTAAATTTGGGTCATGATCTGAAACAATACTTCACAGAACCCCATGAAACCACACTATGTCAGGAACATATAAGTCACCCAACTGGTCCATAGTAAAATTATATTAAATCCATAAGAAGTGTGCTATATTTTTCAGCCAATCCACAACTACCCATATTTCATCATTCTTGTATGGTTTCTAAAGAATACCTACCATGAAGTCCATGGTAACATCATCCCACTTACATTTTAGAATGGGAATTGGTTACAGCATACCACCCGATCATTGATGCTTGGACTTCAACTATTGATAGTTGTTGCACCACTCCATGAAACTTTCCACCACTTTCTTCATCCCTGTGAACTAATACTTTCTACAAAGATAAAAATACATTTTTTCAAAATAGTATGCATCAACCACTTTGAGGCATGTTACTCACACATTATATCCCCTCACATGCATGTGAGCACCACAATTTATCGATGAAAATAAATGATCTCATCATTGTTGACCATCTAGTAGGAATGATACTCCCATCTTTAGGGATTTACCCTAAGAAAAAAACTTTGAATCCTCATATTTACTCTCCTTGGACAAACCAAAAAGTACCAAATCAACTGACAAATATGAAAGGGTCATATATCTCTAGCCATTCTAATCCTCTATATGCATCTTAGTAAAAAAATCCATCATCTTCCATCAGGACTAGACTCCTAGACTACTTGAGTCTGTTTATTTAGGCTTAATGAATTAGTAACAATCTTCATTTTTATTAGAATATACGTCAATTAACAATCTAAATATTTCATATAATTGATGCATCTTTACTGTCAGAGGTTCAAATCCCATTGAGAAAATATGTACTTTATAATTTTATGGTTGGTATACACAATAAACCATTCACCCAATAGGTAATTCCACCATCACTTTAAATCATAATCTACCACTGCTAAATAGATATTATGTGTAGGGTAATTTATTTCATATAGACTAAACTGTCGGGACCCATATTCCATGACTCAATCTCCCTTTACTAACACTACTCCAAATCCAACCCCATACCCATAAAAAATAAAGTATAATCTTTAATAGTATCAGGTAGGATCAAAATTGGTGTGGTAGGAAAATTCCTCTTCAACTCTTGGGTTTCATTCTAACACTCTCCAGACCATTACAACTTGACACCCTTCTTGGTCAAACCTGAATGTAGTTCTTCCAAGTGAGATAATTCCTTGATGAATCTTCAGTAATATCCCTCCAAACCGCAAAATATTCCAATGCAAAAAACATTCATCGGATTATCCCAAGATATAACTACATTTAATTTCTATAGGAGTACTAAAAAACCTTCATTGGAGATTATTTGAACCATGAAATGTATCTTTTAGATATAGATATCACACTTAGATAGATTGGAATACAACTAATTCTCTCTCAGTGTAATTGGGATAATGTCAAGGTTTCTAGAAATATCATCATGGATCATAGATTAAACCAAGATTTTAAAACAAAACATCTATAAAATTATCTAAGAAAGGGTGGAAATTTTGGTTAATCATTTCCATAAACACTATTGTGGAATTTGTCCACCCGAATGGAATCACAACGAACTTATACAGACTATACTTTCACATGAAATTAGTCAATGGTATATCATAAGTTCTCACCAACCTGATATCAAATTTGTCTTTGAGAACACCCAAAAACCCTAATTTGGTCAAAAATATCATCGATATGTTGAAGTGGATATTGGTTCTTAACTATTATCATATTTAAATTCATATAACTAATACAAAAAAAAATGATCCATCATCTTTCTTAGAAAACAATACCGGTGAACCCCAAGGTGAAAAAATTGGGTTGATAAATCAATTACCCTACAACTCCTCTTGCTGCAAATTGATCTCTTGAAGCTATGATAGTTCGACTCTTTATGGAGGAATAGAAATAGGCTCTACCCTTAGCATTATATCAATCATGAAATTAACCTCTCTTAGGTAGTAATCCCAAGAATTCTTTAGGAAACACATATTAGAAACAATCCACCATTGGAGGGGAAGGCGTCCCACTCAACTCACCCAAAATTAATCATAATACAATCCATTTGGGCAGTGAGATCACCAAAATACTAATGAACTGGCCCTTAATGACCCTTAAAAATATCCCATTCCCCACAATGGACATATGTTTCACCATCAAGAGTTATTAATGTTACCCTTAAATGATAATAGTCAATACGGTCTCAATTAAACCCCAAACAATCCACCTCCAATATTAGGTCAAAACCTGAAATCTCAAGCATAAACAAGTCCCAAATAAAATGATAACCACTAACCTTGATTGAACTCTTCTTACATTATGGAATACTTCCCACTCATACTCATAATAGCGTGTCACTTAACATAATCCCACCCATACATTCCACTTATAGACCCAAAAAATTTAAAAAATGATAAGATACAAAATAATAAGATTCCCTTTAAATGAATAAATCATTATCAAGTGTGAAATATATATGAATCATACCTTGAAATTTCGATGGTCCAGCCTCGCCACTACCAAGTGTTGGGTGAAAAACAAGAAAATGACTTTCCCCTCTACCCTAGGCTTCTATATGAGTTCTTAGTGTTAAACTAACTTACTGGTATGGATGTTCTTATCCTAAAGTACCATGTACACCTCAAAAACATGTATGGTTGGTGGAGCTCGAACTAAATAAATGATATAAAGTAGCTCAACCCCTGTCGGTGCTCTGTACTGGCATAGATCCTCCACCAATAACAACATGTTGTTGGTTCCCACAGAACCTCTATATATAACCCATCCTACCGCATGATCAAAACTCTCTTGGTGGTTAAGGACGCTAACCTCACATATGACACGACCTGACACACTAATAGAAAATGACTAAGATCCCTTCCTATGAGATAGTTCCTCTTCCCTGACTACCCTATATACCACTACTATGGTGGAAATTCTTACAATGATTTTTCCTACTATAGGAATATGTACCACCAGATCATCCAAATGAAATGATATGTCTACCACCAGAATCTTCATTTAGGCTCCCTTAATAAATGAGAGCCTGATCCACCACCTTATTAATCCTCTTCATGTGAAAGATATTTACCTAGGACTTGATCTCACATATAATCCAATCCTGAAATCATCTATCCATATCCTTCTTATCTCTCGTCAATATGAGGGAAAAACACTACATATCTATGGAGTGTCAAACATAATCCATCACCTTCATACTTCCCAGAGTCAAGCACATAAACTATTAATCCTTCCCATGACTCATGATTTTAGGGTAAAAGTATTCCATGAAATTCTTCTGGAAATCCTTCCATTGAATACCCTCCATATTC
Organism: Viscum album; assembly: GCA_963277665.1. Lineage (NCBI taxonomy): Eukaryota > Viridiplantae > Streptophyta > Magnoliopsida > Santalales > Viscaceae > Viscum > Viscum album. Next base: position 1,810,354,708 of record OY728147.1, on the reverse strand, counting down.
TCATCCCAAGACTATATATCCCACGAAAGCATCATTGTTAACAACAGAATATTAATTTCTAGCTTGACACTCTTCTTGGGTGGGGTATCTAAGTGATCTAGAATCATGAGTATAGATTTAATCCAAAACTCATATTCCTCAGGCCCACCCTCTCCAACAAACGTTGGAGGGTGATGAAAATAAAAATCCCATTTCATGTTGAACATACTTGGCATAGCCTTCACTAGATCTATCTCCATAAACTTCATAAAATGAGAAATGTTCTCATAAAACATCTCTTCCACCTATTCCCCAAAATCAATTGGAGTTCTTTCTCCACTACTGGAGGATCACTCTTGGCAATGTCCTATTGTTTCCTAATTTCTAAACGTCAACATGTTTGAATCTCTGTAATATGAAAATCACACATCACAAAACACATAACATAAAAGTTTCAAACTTAAAAAAATGGTTCTACACATAGAACAAACATACAAACCCATATACACTATCCAAAGAGACATAATCACAACCACCCTTAACCTGGTCCATGACTAACATAAGGTAAAATAACTCCCAAATTTTAAATTTTCATTCAAAATGATTTTAATCATCTCATAAATTCAATTCAATTATTTATTGAAATAAAATATTTTTTATTAGAAAAATTTTCTTTATAATTTCAATAGAATCAAGATGTTTTTTGAATTCCCATACTCGACCATATCCCATTTTTTCATGTGTGCTAAACACGATACATGTCACATGTATCCTAAGTTACCTAAAATGATTGATGTATATGTAAACCTTGTGCCACACTGGGCCAAAATTAAAATCTAAGAAAATAATAGAATCACACTTAAAGTACATAACCTAAGGTAAAATAACATCCAACTACAACAAAAAACATTAATAACTACAATACCACCCTCGAGAACTTGGGTTTTCTCTTATACATGGGTTAGCTACTCCCATGAACAATCTCATTTACAATTCCCGACACTTTCTAGACTCATATCTACCTCACCAAAATAAAAATAATTAAGAAAATAGAACTTCTCTAATACCAATTTATGACATTCTAACCGAGGTGCCAATAATTTAGTGCCCCATATAGGTTCGCCACATGACTTCAGGCATTCCTCCCTATATGCCAGAGGCTTTTGACTAGCAATGAGGTTTTGATAAATCACATGGGGAGACTATACACTATTTATCAAAGTAAGTAACAACTGATAAATTTGGAACTAATATAAAAAAGTAACAATAATTAAGCATCAAAATACATTTCCCAAAATTTGGTACACATCCACAAACAAACAATAAATATTTCATGTCATGTCACACAGTTCCTTGTGTAAAAAAAACCCAAAATAAAAAATGATGAAGAATCCATAAAATGGTTCCCAACATCAGGTCCACCCCCTTATCCATTCACATCCCTAATCCCCAAATTAACCATCAATTATAGGGCCTTTTCCCTTTCCCTAAGCTACAACCATAAAGGCTACTTGGGTACCTAATAGATGCCTAAGTAGGGTGTGGGTACAACTCAGTAGGACACCACCATTGATATATACAAAATATTCAATCTAATAAAGTGTATGAATAAGTACCAAAAATAAATAAACAAAAAAATAATATAGGTTACATCATTTAAATTTTTTTAGATTAATTAATTTCATTCTTAGTTCCATGTTTTACCCATTTCATGAAACCTACTTCGACCCATACTGGTCATCTAAAGCATGTTTCAAAGGGTCACAGGTTGGAAAACATGGATCCTTTGTACATGAAACCAACTAGGATTTATTATTCCATGTCTAAAAATCCTAACCATGATATAGAGTTCCATTTCCATACCTTTGTTTTCTGGGTCATCAGTACATTCACTAAAAACTACTGTTCACAGGGGTGCTGATGGCATCAGTCTATCCCACCCATGGGAGAGGTGCATCAGTCAAATATCCCACTACCATTTATTACATAACCAAGGGTCTTATTTAATGATCCCTCATTAATAATAATACATTCAACACCATTTATGTTATATCACAATTCCATCATTCATTACATTCATTATGTTCTCAATTATCAAAGAAAAAACATTTTACAATTTCAACACATTGCGACCATTCATTACCCCTTCCAAGACATTTAATCATGGGGACAAGCCTCCTTAACCATTCATTTCAATTATCCATTCACATCCCATAACTAGATTAACCTGTCAGGATAATCCAACCACCCCTTCATGTTATGTTATTAGGTTAATAAATCCAGATATGGTTTAATATAGTAAACCCTTCATTTTTTTTCATTTAAAATCCCAATTTCTCATGGTTGTGGGAGGATCCCAACTATGGTATCCATAGACCTAGTCTATTTATCCTCATTAGACCCCACATGGATCATGTGGGGTCCAAAAAATCATTTATATAGCTAATTAATCATTTCTAACATGGAAAAAATAGTGAAACCAAGTTAATATCCTTAAACACATAACTAACATCATGAATATGTGATATAACTTATAGACCACATACCTAATGGTTATAGATGCATTCTCACTTAACCGTAGACATTTATTCAAACTCAAACAACCTTCAACACCTAAACTTGAAACCAACTAGAAAAATATGGTTTTAGGGATTCAAAATGAGAAGAATAACAAAACAATTTATTTTCGAGAAAATAGAAGGAAGAGAAGTGTTAAACTCAATCGGATTCTTGATTCACACTCAACTGCACTCTTAAAGGCCAATAATCTAGGTAGAATCATCTTTAGAGAAGGAGGGAGGAAATAGTTCATCACCTATTCTATTAGAGGATGAAATGGGAGAAAATCAGGTTGAATATCCTAAATCCTAATAGGGAATGATGTAAAAATCATTCCTTTTAATGAAATTCATGGTTTGGTCACACGATTGGAAAAACTGTGCAGCAATTGTGCAACACCCTTTGTCCAAAGGAGGCTTGGGTCAGAAAGTTTCTTAGGGTGCCCCTACTATTTTTCATACCATGGGGTGGCCATGAATAATGGATCTGTTTATACCCACATAGTTTTAGGACACCCTTGAACAGTTTTTCAATTGTGCACCCCCCAAAAGGCTACACAGTCAAGGAAGAGGGTAAGTACTAACTGTGTGCCAACTATGTGTCCTACCCAGTGTAACCTCTCTTCATCCTTTTTCATGTTCAGAACTCTTAGAACACCATCTATTTTTTCACATATTTTTGGGTAAAATTTCATTAACCAATGTAAAGGTAGTAACTACAAATTTAAATAAGGGTGTTATTTATTAGATGTTCTGTATCTTATAGTATTGATGATATCCTTATTAATCCTTCTATTTCTTAGGGGTTATGATTTTTTGGAAAATTATTTTCATTATATTTAGTAGAGTTTTTCCTCTCATCATTCTTATATTTAATTTGAGCACCTACACCATTAGATACAATGGTTCAATTATTAGGCTGAAAAGGTGTAGTCTTACATTGTTCATTTGATCCTCTCTTTTCATTGTCAATTGAATATTTTCCTCTAATGTTGGTATATTTATTTAAATCTTATCCATCATTTTTAAAATCAGTTTGAGATAAAAATAGATATATTGGGAATTAAATAGTTCTTTTTCTCTAGTAATAAATATCTCTTGGAGATCACATTTAATCTCCTCTTGATAAACCATATTCAGATTGGGTACCTTGATTTCTTCAAGTTGGGATAAATTCCTTTTGATTAGCTCCCCATTTTATTCATTAATAAACCCTTTCCCCTTTTTACCAAACTTAATAATTTGAGTATCCATTGCTTTATTTTCTTTTTATATATTTTTTTCTTTATTGAGCTCATAAATATAATTAAGACAGTATTCCAACTAACCTTTGAGTCCCCACTTATATTCCATTCTCTATTATAAATTTTCTTTACTAATTTATAAGTGAAAATATTTCTACATTTGAGAAATGATAATGAATTCATTTCCATAATTACTAGTTGAATCAATATCCTTGCATATAAATCTTCTTATTTTGGTTCATGATTTCTCACTTTATTCTCTTTTTTCTTCCTTTGAGTTATTTTTTCTCCCTCTTCTGATTTAAATTTCGTAACATGATTATCTAGATAATAATTTACAATATGAAAAATATAATTTAATTTTAAGAAACTAAAAAATTATTTAGCTTTACCCTTCCACTTGTTTTTCAATAGTATTTTTGATAATAGAGTGACAATCTTATTGCGATCTCCATCATCTTCTGAATAACTAATTTCTTTTACCTTTTTACTCTTCCTTTTTTCTAATTGATTCAAAGTAAACCTCCACTTTTTCTCGATTATTTAAACCTAGTGCCTTTATCATTTCACCAAAAATAAGAATATTATATATATTATCTATAAATAGATCTTATTGATCTTACAAAGATAATACCTTTAGATAAAAAAGATCTATAAAGTTCTTCATAAGATTCTTCTCAATAGTATAAAATTCAAGTTTCTCACCAAATCCTTGAATGTTTCTAACTATTTCATTTACCTGAGTGAAATAGCTATCTACATATTCATCTTCATCCATCTTAATTTAATTATATATGTTCTTATAAATTTTATTATCTACCTCTTTTACATTTATGTTTCCCTCATTCCCCCCAATTTATCCCATATCTCTTTTTTAGTTAAGAGACCCATCACCTTAGTGTAGATTTTATATGAAAGATACATGAAAATAGTGTTTTTTCCTTTCTATCCATCTCTATATTTCTTTCATCATCACGATTTATATGAGAATTATTAAAAATCGGTGCAAAACCAATTTTATTTGCATCACATACCTCATGGTAGAGATAAAGGAGGTAGGAAATCATCATGTTCCTCTAATTATGTCAGTTTGTTCCATCAAAGATAAGAACTAATAAAATTTTCATAGAATTGTTATTATCAGTGGTTATTTAGTCAAAGAGGTAAATTACATTTGATACCACATGTAAGGATCTAACTTGATTGGATCACTGAGAGTAAGAGGGGGTGAATTAGTGATCCTCATTTTCCTTTTAAGATTTTATCCTCTCCAAACTCAACCTCTTGAATTAGTGAAGGTTCTCAATCCACTTGTTATAAATTATTAACCTTTCTTAAAATCCTGAAGTGATGGATAAATCATAGAAAACAATATATACAATTTTGGTACACATTCCTACACCTTTCCATGATGGTTATTCCCACCCACATGGATTCATACACTACTTAAAAATTTCATTACAACACTTATTCTAAATAGTTTCCACAAACCACTTCTAGAATCCACTTGATGATTCGATGCCACTACAAGATATGATCCAAAAATAATGACAACACCATGGTGATCACTTCACCTTTTGATACTCTTCTTCCATGAATTAAAGGAACAAAAAATATATATGCGTTGTTCTTCTTCAAGAACTTAAATAGATGATGTTAATGCATGGTCTATTGTTATCAAAACAACCACAAGAATCTGAGTGATCTTGTCTTCCTCAAATGATGTAGATCAAAATCCTCACAAACTATAGATTATGTGTTCCTCTCTTCATAACCTCCTCTTCTTAGAGTCTCGCACAAAATTCATAGGGTATTATCCATTCTATACTATTACGATGCACTTCTTTACTAATAATTATAGGAAATATCCATTCATAAAATAGGTGGAACATGAAAAAAAACAAATTTCAATTCCATAATGGGATCTATAAACCGCTATTAATCATCTCGATAACTCCCTATGAAACCATTATAACCATTGCAACATAATGTTAGTTCTGGGAATTTTATTTGTTTTTTATTTGTTTTGATAAATTTTATATTCCCCTATTTATGTATCTTAAATTAAAAATCATTTGATTATTCTATTTGAATAATTTATTATCAGTATTGGAATTCTCTTTAATCTTCTACACCAAAGATTTATTTGACTAAATTTTACATATTGGAATTCTGTTTATTGATTTATGTTTTAATTTAATTATTTAAAATTATTGGTTTATGAATTAATTATTATTTTTGGAATAATATGTTAATATTTTTTAATTATATTTCTAGAATTAATTTTTAATAGTATTTAAATTCATATTGTCTTAACATTTATAAATTCATAATTTTAATTGATAAATGTTAATTTTTCAGAATGTTTTATCAGACATGAAATTAATTTTCTTTTAAATTTTCTATTTTTTTGTTTATATATTTCTTATATTTTAATTTTATTTATCTTATGAAATAAAATTATTGTTATATTTTTTTACTAAAATATTACTTCCTATGTTAATTTTAATTTTAGCGATTAAATATTTTTTTAAACTTGATCATTTTTTAAATGGTTATCTTTATATATATATATCAATATATATATATATATATTTACATTATACACACACACACACACACACATAGATATATATATATATATTCACTCTACTGTATATCATATTCTTCACCTTTGTGATCTAGAAATTAAAGTGTACACACCTTCAACTTATTCGACCATCATCAAATGATTGAAGATTCAACTTTGATCATGACTATTTTAGAATACAAATATTCTTCACTCTACGAGATATCACCTAAGGTGACACAACATCTCAACTTTAGTTAGATTGTAGCACCATATTCTATTTTGATTGAAATTGGTGGTAGTTCTTTCATGAAACATCACTCCAACATCAAATCTAGTCCATTAATTCATCTTCTACCTTCTACATATCCCAAATAAAACTTCTTCTTATATGCAATCATATCTTATACATCGAGTGTATATCCACATTAGCAGTCCAAAACATCCACAAGAGAATCATTAGAAGTGAATTGTGGATAAAACTTTACACATCACACCACCAACATTACTATCGACCTCATCCATGTGGAAATGATGATAAACCAACACTAGGCATAACAGATCAAATGTACTCTACTCATCCCCATATATTAAGTAACCATGAGTTTTGGTGAGGTAACCATGATGTCGAATATCAAGTAACCCTGAGTTACTGGAGTTCTTAAATTGAATCAAGGTATACAAACCATGAATCAATTTGTATACCTATTATGAGTTTTTTATAACTAACCATGAAGAGGTATATTACCTACCGTGAGTAGTATTCCAAGTGATAGTTGAGTGTTCTTTAATATATTGTATGAGAATTTTTTAATTTTCTTCAAGATAGAGTACCTATTGTGAAGTTATCTGCAAAGTGACCAAATGAGATACCTACTCACCATAAAAAATATTTCTAAAAATATTGGGGAAGCATCCGTGTGAAGCGTCTATAGATGACCATTTATGATTAGTTGACAAATTGAGAATAAGGGATGTAGTGTGAAGGAATCTAATTAATTTTTGAATACTAGATGTATTTTAGAATATTCGGTGAAAAGACCGATTTTCTTGAAACTAGAAGAAGTTATTTTGTGACTATAGTTCCATTTTTGCAATCATAAAAGAACTTTTACATTCAACTCTTTACTATTGAAGTGATCAAATTTTATTGAACTACATCATATTTAATATTCATTGATATCTTATAGTTTCATTATTTTTAAATTTTTGTTGTATTTTTTTCTTCAATGTATTTGTAATCATTATAGTTAGTTTATAAATTTTCTAATAAAAAGTAGGTTTGTATTGGTTATTATACAACCCAAAATAATGTTATAGGTTTGTGACTTTTGAATAAAATTTTGGGTAAGAATAAGTTGTAACTCTTATAAAAATTCATGGTTGTGCATTCGAGTATCGTAAGATGAAGATTCTGTAAATATATTATCACACCATTAAAAGAAAGTATCACTTAGTGGGTACCAATATTATCAGGGAGTATATAATATTGAAGAGTGTACTCGAATCTTGGTGATCTGAACAGCTATAAAAATACTATGTTAATATTTTTATTTCTCTTTCACTGTATTCTGAACACTGCACCCACTAAGGATTCAATAAGTAATGTAATCTGAATAATTATTTGTTTAAATTTTTTAAAGGACTATTCACCCCCTCCAATTCATATTTCCATATATATAAATCCATAAAATAATATGATAGGGTTGGTTCCATAAAGAATATTCACCACCTCTGATTATTTTAATCTAATATAATATAATTTTCATTTGAATCATATGACCTTATTAAGGATAATATAATTCTATTTTATTTTTTTAACTATTATACTAATCTGATCTAAGACCAAACTATCTATAGAACAAAATATATGTTCTTAATGATGGTAGGTATTAATCCTAATAAAGTATTTATACCAAAAAACCCCATTTTTCAATTGAAGTGATTATGGGTACTGGAAAGATCAAATGGAATCCTAACTGATATAGTTGAGTGTGGATCATTGGATGATCATGGAGAGACCATATAAATTACCAGAAGCTGATCTAAATACACTTATTGGTATTTAGATGATAAATTATGTTTTTAATAATAAAGTGATAAATATTTTTTATTATCCTATTAGTATAAGTGTATATAGTCATTTTTCATCATGAAAGACATCCCACCATATATATACAATCCTTTAAATAACTCACTATGGGTCATAAAATATTAAAATAACCAATAGAGAAATGATATGAGTATAATTACAAGATTTCAAGATGGGAGAAGATGAGTCAATAAATCATATGTTCAACCAGTTTATAGGAACCACAAATGGCATGAGTATACTTGGAGAAGTACTGTAAAACAAAACATTATTTGAGAGATTGCTAAGTAAATTATCTAAAATATGAAATTAAAAGATTGAAGTGATCAATGTAAATAATAAATTTAAAGAGTATACCCTATATGAGAAGGACTAAGAGAATTCTTTACCTTATCAGGGGGTAAATAAAATATAAATTTCATAAATCCAAGAATAATTACAAGAACCCATTTTTCAAGGTTGGTTGAGGAAGGTCCAGACCAGGAGTGTGCTTAGGAGGAGCATCAGGATGGTCTGGGTATTGGATTACATTTTCCATCTGATAATATCATAAGTGATCAAGAATTATATGAGGACGATTATGAAGTAGAAATAATTATCCAAATATTAGTTGAAAGCATGGAAGGAACATGTGAGAGAGGGATTAATAGCCCTAGAATGAAAAAGAGACGAAAGGGGATTCAGGATTTTGGATGGTGTATTGTGGTAAAGGGGAAAAGGGTTAAAGGTAAGAAAGACTTTTCTCAATTATTGAAGTCAATGGAAACTGAGTATTCCAGTAGATCCAAGGAGAAAAATGTAGATTAACAATCAAAGATCAAGTAATCAATGAAATCTATGGCATAAAAATGTGAAAAATGGATTTTTGAGTAATGATCAGGGTAATATTGAGGTTAATGGGAAATGGAACAAAGAAGAAGGGGAGGAAAAAAGGGAAGAAAAATATCCAGTTCTTATTTTACATTCCAATGAAGAAATGCTTTCATTGACAATCTAGCTCGAAGACTTAGAGGAAGAGAAGGATATAATATTAGAAATATAAATATGGGTGAATGTTAATGATTAACAAGAATCTTGGATCAATAAGAATGATAAAATAATAGTACGAGTCTTTAATAAGGAAAATATTAACACAATAGAGTACATTCACACATGGGACAATTTGGATAACCAATTTTAAGATATACACCAAGATGAATCTGACATGAAGTCTCATATGATTTACTAGAAGCTAATTGAGGTAAGAAACTCCAACAGGTTCATCCTTGTTTTTAATAATTTTTCCATATCATACTGCGCTAAGCTTACTTTGTAGAACTACATTGGTTTCTCACTTTTCCTCAAAAGTGTTTTTGAAATAATAATTTAAATTTAGTAGTGACAAGTGGAAAGGTATATCTTTTAAATCCAATGTTAATGAATCCTTTAACTCTTTTGAATATGATTTATAAAATGTGAAAATAGATGGCTCATTTTAGTAATAATATTTTCATATTTATGAAAAACAAAGGTGGAAAGTGGAATTTCTAAATAAATTTCAAAAAAAGTACAAGAAAGGTAATTCCAATAATAACAATGTTGCTTCAGATCTAACATGTTATGAATGATGAAAAAAAAGGACACATCTGGCCTTATTTCCGAAAACTTAAGCATTAAAAAAAAATTAAAAATGTAAAAGAAGAAAACAAAAACAAGTTTTTTTAGAGGATGACGTTTCTCAGATAGCTTTAATTTAAGCAAGGACTCAAGGAGTGAAAAAGAGACAATAAAATTTTTTCTCAGGGGTGTAAAATGTGTAACACATTACTCTTTCTTTACTTATTTAATAACCCATGATATTGTTAATCATAATGCTATTAGTGAATATGAAAAAACTAATTCTAATTCTTGTTCTGATTCTGATTCAATGAATTCTAAAGTCAAAAACAAATTAAAGATAATAAACGATTAAAATATTATAATTTCAGTATTATTGAAATATATACTGACATAAACACTAAAAATAAGAAATTGGTCAAAGAAATTGTGAAACTGAAAAGGGACTGTGATAATTTGAATATTTTAATTTTATAGAATGAGGAAAATAAAATGAATTGTAATTATTTGATATGAAATCTAAAAGAAAAAATTAAATAATTAAATACTTTCTCGTAGTGAGTGATAAAAATCGTGAAATAAAGTTTAATTATTTTTTTGATGACTTGAATAATGTTGATAATGAATTTAAGAATCTTAATCTAGAAAATATAAAATTGATAAATATATCTTATCGATATAATGTCAAATTTTATACTAATCTAGAGACTATTAAAAAAGATAATATAAATTTGAAAAATGAGGTTGTCAATATTAATGAAAAATTATATGATTTTGTTCATGGAAAATATAAATATAAATATGATAAAATGATGTTTGTGATAAAATAAAAATAAAAATAATGGATTTTTGTTATAGAAGTTGTTCACCAAACATAAATAATACCACTTTGGTGAAAATCTCAAAAGGGATAATTTTTAGTGTGACATGATTTAAATGTATAATGAGAGGTAATTATGATAATGAATTCTTTTTGGGATTTAATGAATAATTTGTTCATAATAATTTTTTTTATCTGAGAATTTATTTTCCTAATTACCCAAAAATATATGTTTGAAATATTTTTGGGTTTTCAAAAGATATTATATTAATTCGGTCAAATCCAAGATAACATGGGTACCCAAATGAAGTTTCTCCAATCCTATTGGACATAAGTTGTTCACCATACCTAGGTCACTATTCTATCATTGGTCAGTATGGATATTCAATACTATTTCATAAAATGGTATGCTCACATGAATAATATCTAGTATATTTTATGATGATTATTTTAATTTCTATATTTTAGACATGTACTTTAACTTCTGATTATTTTGGAAATTAATCATGTTGTAGTTTATTTACTTAAAAATTTATGTTTCATATATGATTATTATGTGTTTATATTTTATATAAAATAGTTTTATTATATTAATATATATTCACTGAGACATGAATTTAGGGGGAGTTACCCCTTATTTTTCAAATTAATTAATATACTATTATGTAAGTTTTAAATTAGTGTTTAAATAGTTAGTATATGAATAATTTAAGTTTTGTTTAATTTTTTTGAAATATATTTCAATAACTGTTGATTTTTTAGGAAAAAATTCATGTTATGTTTATTATCATAAAATAACTTTATTTTACTATTTATTGTTGGGGAGATTTTATAGTTAAACTTGTTAACCACCGACTACTTTAATATTTTGTTACTTATAGTGGATGAAATAAAATTTTGAAAACATCTCATCTAGATAAGTATTATATAATATTTTAAACAGATTTTATTTATTAAACTTTATTTTATCATAGTTTTCAAATGAAATCTATTTAAAATTATATATTTAATTAAATTATCTATATATTCTTAAATAATTTTAATTCCCTAAAAAGTGAACTTATTTTTTTTCTAGGAAATTAATATAAATCTATTTCATTAAATAATTTATTTAAATATGTAATAAATTTTTTAAATTTTGATTAATTTATAAAATGTTTCAAATTTTATTGGAAATAGAATCTTTTTAGCTAATTTGATAATATATTTTAGTTTCTTAATTTAGGGATAGTATGTTTTTTAAACCCTTAAATAGACGTTTCTTATCATTTTTTAGTATGTAAGAATCATGTTAAATGACTTTATTTTTAATCTTATCATGGAAGGTTGTTTTGATAAATAGTTATCTTCATTTTTTTGGTAAAAAAATATTATTTAATATTATTATCTTGAAAAAACCATAAATATATTTAGTGTTATTTAATTTTTTAGATAAATACATAAAAGGGGAAGAAATTTTGGATTTTTAAAATAAAGTTTAGTTTTTCAATTTACCAAAAATTTGGAGACTCTTAGTGTTAGGAATTTTTTTGTTTTTAATTTTTTTCATAAATTCAAAATCACATTATTTAAGTATCTTTAATTTAAAATTATTTCATTATTTTATTTGAATAATTGGTTTTCATTTTTAGAATTCTATTTATTCTTTCGAATCAAAGTTTTATTTGAATAAATTTTAATTATTGGAATTAGGTTTAATCATTTAGGTTGAAATTTTATTATTTAAAATTATTGGTTTATAAGTCGGTTATTATTGTTGGAATTAAATATTAATACATTTATGATTATATTTCTATAACTAATGTTTATTTTTAAAAAAATTTATATTTTATTAAAATTTATATATTCGTAATGTTAATTGATAAAGGTTAATTGATTAGAATGTTTTTTATCTCATAACATTCATTTTACTTTAAATTGTTTATTATTTTTATATTACATATGTTTTAATTATATATTATGTTATACAAGAATATTATTATTATATTTTTTACTAAAATATTATTTCTTATGTTAATTTTAATTTTATTGTTTAATTTTTTTATTTGATAATTTTTTAAATGGTAATACATATATATATATATATCGATTCATATAGACACACACACACACACACATATATATATAAATTTAAAGTATATATATATATATGTGTGTTTATATCTATTTAGGCTAGTGTATATCATTTTCTTCACCTTTGCACTTATGTAATTCAAGAACGCGCACCTTCTTCTTTTCTAACCTGTATCACACGATAACAGTTTCAGAATCGATCATAACCATTCTAAGAATCCATGACCACTTCACACCATGATACATAACCTTTAGTGAGACATCGCCTCATCATTGGATAGACTACAACACTGACTCTTATCTATTTCGACTTTAAGAGTAATTATTTTACGCAACTTCACTCCAACATCAACTCCAATTCACCGGTTCATCTTCTAAATTCATCATCTTCCGACATAACCACCTCTTCCATGAATGGATATTGTCTACATCAATTGCATATCCACAACTACAACAAAACACATCCACACTACTATCAACTTTAGAAGATTGTGGTTTTACCAACATTAACATCGACCTCATTCATACAACAACACCTGTAGTGCAACACTAGTCCCAACAACTCAAAATTACTCTTTTCATTCACATATATGAAGTAATCATCAGTTTAAGTGATGTGAACATGAAGCTAGATATCAAGTAACCATTAGTTATTGGATTACTTATCATGAATGAAGGTATATCTGTTGTGAATTAATTGATTTACTTACCTTGAATAGGCATACAAACTACCATGAGCAGTATTCCAAGTGAAAGTGGAGTGTTCCTAAATCTATTGTGCATGAAATTTTGATGTTATTACAAGTTAGAGTATCTATCGTGAAGTGATCTGAAAATTAACTGTATGATTTACATAATTACTATAAAAAATTTTCTCCCTATTCTGAGGACACTTACACACAATGAGATCGTAGATGAACATTGATGATTAGTTTATAAATAGAGAATAAAGGATACAATGTGAAGGAATTTGATACATTTTTAAATAATGAATTAATTTTTGAATATTTGATTACAATAAGGATTTTCTTGAAACTCAAATAAGTTCTTAAGAAACTACTTTTCCATTTATGTGATCACCAAATAACTTCAAAATTCAACTTTCTACTATTAAAGTGGTCAAAGATCATCAATTTAAGTCCTCTTTATTATTTTTTGATCTCTTTTAGTTTCATTTTTTTTCTATTTTTCATCATATTTTTCTTTTTTATATTTGTTTCAAACTTATATAGTATGTTTATGATTTTATCAATAAAATGACAAGCCTATCTTGGCTATTCTACCACCCAAAAAGAGGTCACTGGGTTGTGTCTCTGGAAGAAAAATCAGGGTAAGAATTAGTTTTGACTCCTATAAAAATTAGGGTTGGGCCTCTGAGTATTATAACTGGAAGAGTCTTTAAATATTTTATCACAAATTTAAAAGTGAGTTTAACTTAGTGGGTACCGATCATATTAGAGAGTATATAATATTGATGAGTGGAATAGGATATTGGTGATATGACCCACTATAAATATACTATATTCATATTTTTATTTTTTAGGCACTATATTTCAAACACTAAAACTATTTTTGATTCATTAAATAAATTACTTTGATTAATTATATGTTTTAAATGTTTTATAGGACTATTCACCCCCTCTAGTCTATATTTGCATCTATATCGATACAGTAATTGGTACTAGAGGGTGAGTTCCATAATGGAAAATTATCACCTCGTATTGTTTTAATATGATATGAAACAATTGGGGTCTGAATTATATTACCATCTTAAGGATAATATAGTTATATGATTTATTTTAAAATATTGTGTTACTCTGATCCAAGACCCAAAAATCTAATAAGTTAAATATATGTTCATTAAGTTAGAAGGTATTAATTCAAATGAAGGATGGATACCACAAAACCCCCATTTTTCAATTAAATTGACTATGGGTACTAGAAAGATATAATGGAAGCTTACCTAAAGTAGTTGAGTGTTGTTTTTTGAAAAATCATGGAGAAACCATTTAAATTAAAAGAAGCTAATATAGAGACACTTATTGGTAATGATATGGTAATGTATGTTTTTAATTATAAAGTGAAAAATTATTTGTATTATCCTTTTAATATACATGTATATAGTTATGTTTTAGCATGTATAACAACCCAAAACATATAGATAATACATTAAATCACTCACTACTAGTCAAAAAAGATTAAAAGATCCAGACTAGTAATTTTATGAGTTGAATAAAATGATTTCAAGATGGGAGAATATGAGTCACTGAACTAGATGTTCCACTAGTTTAAAACTATCACAAATGGAATGAGTAGACTTGGAGAAGTACTATAAAACAAAACATTAGTTGAAAGTTTCCCAAGATAATTGCCTAAAATATGGGATACAAAGAAAGAAATGGTCGATTAATGTAAAATGTTTAAAGAATATACCTTATATAAACTTATTGGTTCTTTGATGCAGTATTAGATTGAGTTGAAAAACATTTCTAATGAGGTGAATATAAAGAGGAAATTTATATATTTTACATCCAATGTTAATTAATCCTATAACTCTTTTGAATATGAGTGATAGTAAATTAAAAAATATTTGGATCAATTTATCATAATTTTTTCATGATTATAGAAAAAAATGGTAAGATGAAGTTTAAAATAAAGTTAAAAAAGAAGTACAATAATGGTAATTCCAATAATAAAAATGATTTTTCAGAAATAACATGTTATGAGTGTAGGAATAAAGGGAAAACCAATTTTTATTTCCCAAAACTAATGAATTAAAATAATTAAAAAGATAAAAGAATAAGAGAAAAAACAATCTTTGTTTAGAGGATGTAATTTCTATAATATCACTAATGTAAGAAGTGGAAGAGGGAGTTAAAATGAAATAATAAACCTTTATCTTATGGGTGTACAATGTATGATACCTAAATATTTATTAATCCAATTCGCAACTTTTCTTACTTTCTATAATAATGATATTAGTGAAGGAGAAAAAGAAACTAATTCTAATTATTGTTTTTATTCTGAATTTATGAATTCTAAATTCAAACAAATTCTCATATAAAATGAGGAATTAAAAAATTATAGTTTTATAAAAAATAAATAATATAGTAAAATAAAATTTAGAAATTTAGAAATTGGTCAAAAAATATGAGAAAATGAAGAGGGAATGTGATAACTTGAATACTTGTGTTTCCTATAATGAAAAATATAAAATAAATTGTGATTTTTAGATATTAATACTAAAAGAAGAAAATTATAGACTTATATAATTTCTGGAAGTGAGTGATAAATATTTGGAAGGAATGTTTAATTGTTTTTTAATGACTTTACTAAAGTTGAGAACAAATATAAAAACTGAAATAAGAAAATAAAAAGTGATTAAATTAGATTCTCTATCTAATGAAAATGTTTATATTAATCTAGAGACTATTTGAAAAGATAATATGAAGTTGAAAAATTATGTTTTCAAACCAAATGAAACTATATCAAGTTTTATTCATTGAAAAGAAAAAAAATAAAATTATTTCTATGATGAAACAAAACTGTAACAAGAATGGATTTGATTATAATAGTTTTTCACCAAAAATAAATAAGGATACTTTTATTAAAATATCGAAATGGATTATTTCTAGTGTGACATGATTTAAATTTAGAATGAAAGGTAATTAGGAAAATAAATTCACTTTGAGATTTACACAATACTTTGGTCATTCTAAAAAAATCATCTAAGAATTTGTTTTTAGATATACTTTGAAAAAATGTTTGAAATCTGTTTGGGTGGCCAAAATTTCTTATATCAATATGAGGGAATCCTTGATTGCATGGGTACCCAAAAGATGTTACTCAAATCCTATTGAACCTAATCCAGTCACATACCTAGGTAAGTATTTTCTCATTAGTTAGCATGAGTATTCAATACTATTCATAAACCGATATGCTACCATTTATAATATCTAATATCATTTATGATGAATATTTTTATTTTTGTATTTTAGACATGTCATGAACTGTCCCTCTAAATATTCCCCTCCTGACATGGCAATTGAGAAAGAGAGATAATTACCCCTGAGTCTCACCTCCAATATGCCTCAGGGTGGACACCAACACCAAGGGTATATAAATTTCACAAAATAGGAGGCATTATCCTTTTTTTAGTAACCAGAATCAAGAGATAATATTTATCAACCTCAAAATAATCCATGAAATATATATAAAAGAATCCAAAATCCATCCCACATGAATGTTTCAAAATATGAATGATACCAAAGAAAGAGTCTCTAAGTTAAATACCAAAAGAAAAAAACTAAGTAGCAACACAAAAGCTATCCAAATGTCTGAGATAGTAATGCCTGGAATGGTTCCCGTAGTCCTCCTAGAAACCTAAAAATAGTTTTATATACATAGTGAGAGAATGAAATTATACTCAGTAGGGAAAACCAAATTCTCTTGTACATAAGTGGAGAAGCATACTAATTCCCCCATGAGAAAACATCAAAACCCCAAAGCTCATAACAAGGTTTAATATCCATCCCAAATCTCACCAAAGTAAACTCATTAAATAATGCAAGTAATGTAAAGTAATATAATAATCTCATCTTTGATAGGGTACCCTGAACTACTTTAGCACTTATTAGCTTCTCTCACACCCGAACAACAAACTTCCTATCCCTACCACCTCTTCTAAAAAACCACGTCACTACCTGCCTGCACATGCCTAGTCTACTTACCACATAACTTACCATCTCCACACACCTGGGCCTCACAACTACAACTCATCACACCTTGCAGGAACCTGGGAAACAAACCACACAACATCCTGAAGAAAAATAGGAACCACAATCATCTCATCCTGAAGACACCTGAGAACCACAACCCATATCTCCCGAAGACTCCTGGGAAGTACAACTCTCCTACACACACATAGTCCTAACAGAAAATAACGTATCTAAAGAATCTTGGGCTATCACCACCTGGGAGAGGGAGCATGGAAGAGCGGGTGTCCAGCCATCCATCCTCTCACCAAGATGTTTTGGAAAACACCCTCTTCGATAATAATGGGTGTGTTTATCAGGTAGTTCTCAACTAGGGTGGAGTGCGTATAGAATCACAAGAAATTACAAGTAAATATATAGGTACAAAAAACTCAACCCAACCTATGGGTTATCAAGAAAAAAACCTCCCCATAACACTACCACCTTTTTTACCTCAGAATGCACGTATCAAGAGGAACGACAGTCACTTCCAAATTTTACAAGAGAAAGCCACTTAACACCCATTGATTTTAACATTATTAATCATTTACCAGTTTTTCATTCCCTACCAAGGAAACTAACTACTACATCACATGACCATCCTCACAAACAAGATAAATAGATGAATAAAACAAGAATAAAACACCCCACTTCACACTTCCTCTGCACTTGGAACCCAATCCAACCACTACCATTATCATTCTTCCAAGTATTTTTGCACTATAATTTCTCTCAACAGCAAATACCCTAGCTTAAAAATAAACCCTTAAACACACCTCATCACAATCATACTTAGAAACCATGTTGTATATCCACATCGCACTCACCACAACCATAAACATCAATCACCCCAAACACAACCATATACAGCCCCTCCAAATGAACATACCACACCCAAACAACCATAACATATCCAAGATGCAGTCCCACTACATAAGAATTTCATACATTCCACATTCAACCAATCTCTCAACTTTATATTATATTACACCACCCATGTCCAATTTAATACAAATGAAAACCATGATTTTTAGATGGAATACAGCCATAAAAATACTAACATGGATCAAAGATAACAGATAAAACAAAACAATCATCATCATCTTCTTCCTTGTACCTAATTTATCTTCGTTATGTTTGAATTCTACAGTATTAACAAGGAGACTTAATTACACCCACCTCGCATGATACACAATAAAAGAGAGGCAAAGGTATACCTCCCTCTAGGAATTGATGATTAAATAATCCTTCTTGCGCCGAAAACAGAGGGTCACACAAGTAGTAGGTGACTCTAAGGGAAACTAAATCTGAAGGACACATCACAACACATGTCTCCATGGGGAAGGAAGGCTCTGGGAACACGAAGAGAAGAATGGAAACACATAAGAAAGAGAATATCTCGACATAGAAGAGCCAAATCCTATATCGATGGAAGAGAGATGTTTTCAATGTACATAAAAGTCTAATCATGATCATGATTACATGGTTTGACTATTTCAAAGTCCCTGGAGAATTATGATTTTAAATATATAATTAATATCCTTTGAAATTCCTTTATAAATAATCAAAAAAGGTATTAAACTTGATTTATGTCAAATAAAATGTAAGAGGGAAGAAACTGGATGTGCTAGAAAAAGGTGGAAATGACTCACCAATGGGAGAGTCATCGACGCGAGTCACCAACAGTGACTCATCAATAAAGATTCATCGAAGCAACCCACCGACAGCAAGTCACATACATGATCCATGACACATGACTCACTAATGAGAGTCAATGATGCCCTACTTACCAACACCTGACCTACCAACTCCCCACCTACCGATGTCTGACCTACCAACACTGAGCCACTGACAGTGAGCCACTAATGTGAGCTACCGATGCTAAGCCAGCAATGCTGAACCACCGACACTGAGCTACCGATACCACCTACCAACATGAACCACCGACGAGACCTACTGACAACACCTACTGATCAACCTACTGATCCTAATTTAAAGTTAGAGAAACTATATTTTTGGAAAACCCATGAAATGAGTCATTGTGACTCCCTATAACACCTCAAAAACTGTATTTTCATAAGGGAATAGACTAGAGAGGTCCAATACATTACATAAGATACCTGTAAAACTATTATCACCCTCAAGAATTCAAAACCAAACTGAGAAGAAAGAGAGGTCCTAACAACTACCCCAGTAAGATACCTCTCAAGGATAAAACACACTATGTTGTTTGAAAGGTGGAGTGAATCCTAAACATCCATGAACACCTCCTACAACATCTATTACCCCCAAACGACCAAAATAATTACAACCTGATCACCAAAACCACACTATCGAGACACATGAATCAGGGAATTCCTTCTTCTATGTTGAGATTCTATATGCTTTGGAAGTCACTGACTTGCCTGCATGGGTTTAATCGAATATCAATTAAATTTCCTCAATTAGGAATCATGTCCTCCCATTTCTACATGTTAGGACTTCATCAAAAATTATGGTACATGGAAGTAGCCCATCTTATAGGAAAACACAGTTCAATCATTACATAAATAATAAAAACACACAAGAAAATCTCAAAATTACTCCGGGTACTCGACAAACATCTTCACCTCCCATTACCGAGTACTCTCTTCCAAGCCACTATGCCTCCAAAACACACAAAAAAGGAATGGTCCATCCACACATCACCTTCTCTTGATGATCCTGGAACACCACTGGACACTCCACAAACTTTGAGTCATACTCGATATCAAAATATCCCCAGTTAATGACATGGGAGTCATTGTGAAGATACCAACAAATTTGGGAGACATGAAAGTCATCGTGGATCCCCTCCAACTATGGAGTAAATTCATACTAGTATGCCACTTCACTAACTCAGGCCAACACCTCGAAGGGTCCAATGAATCTGGGAGAAAGCTTGCTCCCTCTACCGAACCTCCGCTGGCCACATTAAGGGGAAACATTTACGAACACATGGTATCCATCCTCAAACTCCAAGGGCATCCTTTTATAATCGGAATACGACTTCTATCGGCCCTGTTCCACCTTCATCCTCTCATGGAAAAGCTACACCTTCTCAGTCATACGTTTCACCACATTCAAACCAAGAACAACTGCCTCCCCAACATCTTTCATGTATAAAGGCGATTTGCATAGTCTCCCTTACAAGGATTTGAATGGAGCCATACCAATGGAAGAGTAATGGATATTATTCTATGAAAACTCTACTAAGGGAAATGTTGCAACAAAGACCCACCAAAGTCCAGGACGCATACTTACAGTATGTCCTACAAAATTTGGATGGCCCGATTTGTCTTCCCATATATCTGAGGGTGGAAGGTAGTGCTAGCATATAACTGAGTGCCAAAAGCATATTGCAATCCCCTCTATACTTGAGAGGTAAAATTTTCATGCCAATCTGAGATGATGGATCTCAGAACCGCATTCAGCCTCACAACCTCATCCATATACCTTATCTCTAAGGAATCCATTACACTAGAATCCTTAATTTCTACAAATAGAGCTGATTTGGTCAATCAGTCCACCACTACCCAGATAACATCACAAGCTCCCTGATCCTTGGGCAGCCCTATAACGAAATCCATTTGGATGTCATTCCACTTCCACTCGGGGACATCTAGGGGATATAAAAAACAATTGGGAACATGGTTTCAACCATCACATACTTGAACACTAGGAATCATTCCACAAACTCTACCACTTCCTACTTTATCCCTAGCCATCAAAACTATTCCCTCGGGACATGGTACATCTTGGAAACTTCTCGGTGTACCGCTAGGGGTGAGCTATGAAAATCAGGGAGAACTCCCTAATGCATTTCTAATAGAACAAATAGATTCTTAGGGAACAAAATATGATTCTGACCATCCTCCAACCATCCCTCCAGAGCATAACCTTGGTCAATGAGATCACACATCACCTCCACCTCTGAGTCTCCCCATTGAGACTCCTCCACCTTCTGCCTCAGATATGAAAACACCATCTTCTGAAATATAAATCCTCTACCACCATCCATTCCTACATCTACGTGAAAGTTAGAAAAATCATCTATCGCCTTCCAGGTGTCCACAGATTCCTGAAAAACCATCTTCTATGACATCCTACTCAAATTATTAGCCACAACATTCCCCTTTCTTGAGGTATAAGAGATATCAAAATCATAATCTTTAAAAAAATACTTCCACCTCCTCTGTCGAATGTTTAGACCTTGTTGGGAAAAGATATACCTAAAGCTATTGGGATCTCTGAAGTCCAAAAAGTTCTCTCTAATGAGTTAATTATACCACAACTTCAGTGAAAACATGAATGCTACTATCTCCATATCATGGGTTTCATAGTTACGTTTATGTTGATGTAACTTACTAGACCCATAAGAGATCACTCCCCATTACTGCATCAGTACACCCCCAACCTAGATAGGAAGCATCAAAAAAATCGTTGAACATCACCCCTTCCTCTGTAAACTATATAACTAGAGCACAAAGAAATTTACCATTTAAAAAGATGAAATCTGCCTGACACTACTCACACCACACAAAGGCCTGGTTCTTTTTAGTCATAAATTTCATTGGAACTGGTACTTGAGAGAAATCGGATATAAATTTCTAGTAATATCCTGTTAGACTGAGAAAACTAATAACCTATACCACATTTTTGGGTGCTACCCAAGAAAAAAATACTTCTACCTTCAACATATCAACTTCTATCCTCTATTGAGATACCACATTCCCAAGGATCTGCACCTATTGTTTCCAAAACATTAACTTAGACAACTTTCCGTAGAGCTGGTGGTGTCGAAGGACCTCCAAGATATTCCTGATATGCTCGATATGCTCCTCCTATAATATTGAGTAGATAATAATGTCATCGATGAACATGATGATGAAACAGTCAAAGAACTCATGAAATATGGAGTTCACAAGTCCCATGGACATGTTCGGTGCATTGGTAACACTGAATGACATAACCACATAATTGAAGTGTGCATACCTACACCTGAAAGCAGCATTTGGGATGTCACCCTCATTCACCCTCAACTAGTGATACCTCGACCACATATCGATCTTATAAAACAAACTTTATCCCCTCAGCTGGTTGAAAAGATCACCTATCATTAGTAGAGGGTAACACTTATTGACTGTCACCTGATTCAACCTCCAGTAGTCTATGCACAACCTTAAACCATGATCTTCCTTCTTTGTGAACAAGACCAAAGAACCCCCTGGTGAAACACTAGGCTGAATAAATTCCTTCTTTATCAAGTCATCAATATTAATCTATAGCTCTTGAAACTCAGAAGGTGTTATCCAATAAGGATCCATCGAAATCGGAGAAGCAACGGGTTGCAATTCCATCCCGAACTCACCATAAAATTGAGGGGGGTAGAGTCAAAAAATAATTAGAGAAGATATCCAAGAATTCCCCAAAAATGCTAGGAACCTTCTCTATCTTAGCATCCAAGGATTTCACAGATAGATAGACCAACAAATAAATAAGGGGCATCACACGTCGAATTCCCATCAGACAACTCTTCTCGCCAAAGAAAGGCACACGTTGTCTATACACATCTGAAAACACTACTCTTCTTCGTAATAAGTTGATAATAACATGTAAAAATTATAACCAGTCGATACCAAGGATAACATCATATGGTTTCAATTAAAATAGGGAAATATCCCCATTGGACTGATGCGACCCCATCATCAGTCAACATTCCTGGAACACATCAAACAAGCTGTCCTAACCTCAAATCGGTGTACTCAACACCAGGGGAACCGAAAGTATATCTGTTTTTAGTCCCAGATCATGGCTGAGATTGGGTGAAAAAAAGGATTGGGAAGCTCTTGAATCAAACTAGGCACAAACGAATGTACCAAACAAGCTGATCGTGCCTCAAATGATATTTGGACCTTCTAGAACTGATTCCTATGTGGTATGAAACTGAACACAACCAGCTCCTTGACCCCTATACTGGAGACCGTCTCCTTGACCACATCTAGGTCAAGGTCCCCCAAGGAACACCCAGAGTTCGGCCTCCACTCACTACATCTCCCTTTAGTGGAGCAGGAGCCTACTATCCCAGCTTCTGAAATGGTTTGGCTGACAACTACTGTTGAGGAAGGTACTGAACTTTCCCACCTCTATAATACAGAGCTCGAAAGACCTTAAGGAACAAACTTTTAAGGCTTAAATGAACTCCACAGATAAAACATAAGAGCCCCAAGCCTGTAGGATATTCACAAAGACCAGATGGTTGAAACAGAAACTGCTGAGGTCATCTCCCTGATAGATGAAACCACAATGGCCCTGGTACCTCAGCCCTGCCACTGGTAGACTTTCCCTTCTAAGAACCGTGGTGGATCCCCTATAGTGGTAGAACTCCTCACAGATGCATTCTACCAACCACCTTTTCCTTCTTCTAGACCTCTAGGTATATTGGTAAGGTGAAGGGAGTAACTGCGTACTTGAGAGAAGGATTATGTGACTCCTCTAAGAATCTCGCACAAGACTCCTCATCCAAAAAGAGATCCAAAGAAAAGAGAAGGAGATCCTTAAACTTGATCCCCAACAGCTGTACCATCACACTTCCTTATTGTAGGGAGAGTAGCTCTTGTCACTTTTCAGCCTTCATGGTTGAAAAAGGATTTATACCCGAAACTCATCCTCAAAATCGACCCACAACCCATCAACCTACTTTATCTCCCCTAGGTACAACATCCACCGCTGACATGAAAATCCCCTCATCAGACTAACTTCCAACATAACCCAGTACTCCATGTAATACCGGATCAGGCTGAAGGTGATCTCAAGATCCTTGAGCCATATCTCTTCCTCCATGTTTGAGACATTGCCCTCATACATTCCCATGGTATTATACTAGAAAGCGTGTAATGTTCTCTTCCACTGGTTGTACTATTCCTCTAGATCAGTTCTCTATTGATAAGAAAAATCGGCCAGTTGGCCCTCTACTGCCTAAGACACTCATGGATGATGACCGAGTTCCATAGATGAAAATTTAGCAAGGAACTCCTAATCTCAGGTTTTATGGAATTTTATTAAAGATTCATTTTAACTCGTTATTTATTAAAATTCTCTAAAATTACCAAATCCAAACAAGAGAATAAGTCATCATGATGCATGTACCTTTCCTATGGTCTCTTTCCTGAAAACAGTGTAGCCTCACATGGTCTTTTGATAAGCATAGAGTCCTTACATTGGATCACGCCCCCCCTAAAATCCCATGTACCAACCAGTCTTACCTAGCCTATGTTACACACCAAGATCACCTAACACTACATCCCTACCATCCCCTTAAATCCTCACTATTCCTAACTCCAAAATCCATCCAATCCCTCAATAATCACATATTATACCATTCTATCTTGACCCTCCCTCCAGATATGACACTCTTGAGCTAGAAATGGAGAAAGAGAGATAATGTCCCCCCGATTCCTGCCTCTAGTAGTCCCCAGGGAGGTGACTAGCACCAAGGGTACCAAAATCTCACAAAATGGTAGGAATTACCCTTCTTATAGTAACTAGGATCAGAATATAACATGTACAGACCTCAAACAACTCTAACACACACACACAAATATATATATATATATATATATAGGAATCCAAAATCCATCCCACATGCATGTTTTAAAATGTAATGATACAAAAGCAAGATTCTACAAGGTAAATTACAAAAGAACTAAACTAACCAATGACATGAAAACTATCCCAATATCCATGCTTGAAATGCCCAACATAGTCCCCATAGTCCTCCTGGAAACATGAAAACATTTTTATATATAGGGTGATCTTACAAGTATACTACGTAGGGAAAACCAATGTATCTCATGCACAAGTGGGGAAGATACTAATGCCCCCATGAGAAAAAAAACCCAAAGCACTTTACACGGTATATTATCCATCCCAAATCTCACCAAGGTAAACTAACCAAATAATAAAATTCAACTAAAGTAATTTAATAAGAACATCGATGATAGGGTACCCCGCACCACTTTCCCACTGATTAGCCACTCTTACACCCTAACAGAAAATGTCATGGAGTTCCCACCTCTTCCAAAAAAACCATATCACAACATGCCTGTACATACTTAAGCTACATACCACATCACATCTGACCCGCACACACATGGTCCTCACAACTACATCTCAATCCACCCATAGGAACCTGGGCCACAAACCACACAACATGCCAAAGACACCTAGGAACCACAACAAATATCATCATGACGACACCTGGGAACCACAAAACGTCTCATCCCAATGAAACCTCCATATGAAGAAAAACTCACCCACACACACCGGGGCCTCACAAACAAAAACATGCCTGAAGATTCTTGGGTTATCACCACCTGAATGAGGGAGCAGAGAAGAGTGGGTGGCCATCCATCCATCCTCCCACCGGGATGTTCTCGAAATACACCCTCCCCCATAACATTGGGGGTGTTCGGAATGCAATGATCAACTCGGGTTGGGTGATCATAGAATCACATGAAATTACAAGTATATATATAGGAACCAAACACTTAGCCCAACATACGGGTTCTCAAGAAAACAAACTCCCCATAACACCGCCAACTTTGCTGCTACATCTAAATGCATGTATCCGGACGAACGAAGATCAACTCTGAATTTGATAAGATAAAGCCACTTAATACCCATTCATTTTGAAATTATTAAGGATTTTCCAGTTATTCTAAACCTACCCATGAAACTAACTACCAAATCACACAACCAACCTAACAACCAATCCAAAAAGAGGAAGAAAACTAGAATAAAACACCCCACTTAACACTTCCTCCCCACTTGGAACCCAAGAAAACCACTGTGATTATCATTCTTCAACAAAATTCCACCCTGTCCTTTCTCTAAACAAGAAAACCCCCAACTTATAGTTAAAACCCAAAAAATACCTCATCACAACCATACTCAGAATCCCCACAGCTTATCCACACCATACTCACCACAACCATACAAATCCATATCCCCCAAACACAACCATCAAAACCCCCACTGCATGAACATACCACGCCCCGACGACCATAACATAGCCTAGATGTAGTTCTACTGCATAAAAAGTTCATCTATTCTACAATCATCCAATATCTCAACTTGAGATTCCATTACATGAACTATGTGCAATCAAAGACCCCCAAAGACCATGATTTTATGATGGCATACAACCAGAAAAAAACACAACATGGATCAAAGATAACATATAAAAAAATAATAATCATTATCATATTCCCCACCCCTCATTTATCTTTGTTAATTTTGGATTCCACTGTATTCACAAGGAGATTCCATTACACACACCCCACATTATAAACAATAAAAGAGAGATGAAGGGATCCCTACCTCAAGAAATAGACAATCAACAACTCCTCCTTGAACCAAAATAGAGGGTCATGCCTATAGTAAAAGACTCCATGGAAAACTGAATTCGAAGGCCACATCACAACACAAGACTCCATGGGGAAGAAAGTGTCTAGGAGCACCAAGAGAAAAATGGGAACACATAGAGAAGAGAAGATCTCATCTTACAAGACCCAGATCCTCTATTGATAGAAGGGAGATGGTTTCAAAGTACATAAAAGTGAGATCATGATCAAGATTACATGGTTTGACTATTTCAAAGTCCTAGGAGTGTTATGATATTAATGATATAATTAATATCCATTGAAACTCCTTTAAAAATTCTCAAACAATGTTTTAAACTTTATTTACTTCAAATAAAACATAAGAGGGGAGAAACTAGAAAAAATGGAAAAAGATGGAAATGAATTATCGATGGTCGAGTCACCGACACGAGTCATTGACAACGAATCACTGATAATGAGTAATTGACGTTACCCACCGATAGTGAGTCACCGACATGAACCATCAACACCCGACTCACCGACGCGAGTCACCAATGCCCAACCTACCAACGTCGGACGTATCAACGCTTGATCTATTGACACCCAACCTACCGATGCCCGACCTACAGACGCTAAACCACCGATGCTGAGCCACTGACACAAGATACTAATACTGAGCCACCAATGCTGATCCATCGATGCTAATACACTGACTTTGAGCTACTTATATGAGCTACTGATACCACCTACTCACAACACCTACTAATGCAACCCACAAATGCAAACTACCAACAACACCTACTGACACAACCTACCGATCCTAACTCACTATTGAAAAAGCTTTATTTTTGGAAAACCCTTGAAATGTGTCACCATGAATCCCTAAAACACCTCAAACCATGTATTTTCACAATGTAATAGACTGAAGTGATCCAGGAAATTACAATACATGTAATTTAGCTCATATTTATTTTAGAAAAAAAGCATGTATTAGTTTTTTTACTTTAAAATTTTGGTTTCATATATGATTTTTATTTGTTTATATTTAATATAAAAGTGTTTTATTATATAAATATTCAAAACATCATGAATTTAGTGGGATTTACCCCTCATTTTTCAAATCAATTAATAAACTATTACATATGTTTTAAATTATAATTTAAATAGTTTATATATGAAAAATGTCAGTTTTATTTAATTTATTTGAAATACGTTTCATTAAGTGTTGAAATTTTTAGGAAAGAACACAAGTTCTGTTTATTATCTTCAAATAACTTGACTTTACTCTTTAGTGTGGGGAAGATTTTATTATTAAATTATTTAACCACCCACAATATTAACTTTTTTGTTTCTTATAGTTGTCGAAATAAAATTTTGAACACATCTAATCTAGGGGGTCTTCCATAATATTCAAAACATATTTACTCTATTACAATTTAGTTTATCACAATTTTTAATTGAAAACATATTTTAAATTATGCATTGAATTAAATTTTCAATATTTTCTTAAATTGAATTGATTCTTTAGAAAATGAACTTATTTTTTTATGAAGTTAAGTGAATTTTATAGGATTAAATCATTTATTTAAACATGTAATAATTTTTTTAAATTTGTCTTACTCTATAAAATGTTTCAAATTATATTGGAAATAGAATTTTTGTGTCTTATTTAATAATATATTTTAGTTTCTTAATTTTTGGAAAGTATTTTTGTTTTTAATCCTTTAAAGTGAAGTGTCTTATCATTTTTTAGTATATAAGAAGCATATACAATGAATTGATTAGTCATCAATACGTGGATATTTTTTTGTGATATATAACTATAACATATTTCTTGGTAAAAATATATTTTTTAATATTATTAACATTAACAAACTCATAAATATATTAAATTACATTTAATTTTTTGTGATAAATTTCAAAAAGGGGGATAAAATTTTTTTGATGAAAGTTTATATTTTCAATTTAGAAAAGGGGGATATTGTTAGTGTTGGCAATTTTATTTATTTTGAAAAACTAAAAATTACATTTTTTAAGTATCTTAAATTGAAAATAATTTAATTATTCTTTTTGAATAATTTCTTTTGAGTAATAGAATTGTATTTAATATTCTAAATCAAAGTTTTATTTGATTAAATTTTAAATTTAAGGGTTATGTTTAATTATTGAAGTTTTTACTTTTGTTATTAAAATTTTGGGTTTATAAATTAATTTTTCTTATTGAAATTAAATGTTAATAATTTTTAATTATATTTATGGAATTAATTTTTAATAGTTTTTAAATTTATATTGTCATAATATTTATATATTCATCATGTAAATTCATAAATGTTAATTGATTAGAAATTTTTTTCTCACATGAAATTCATTTTATTTTAAATTCTATATATTTTTTAATATTAACTATGTTTTAATTATATTTTATGTTATGAAATAATATTATTGTTATATCTTATGTTAAAATATTGTTTCTTGTTTCAATTTTAATTTTAGCATTAAAACATTTTTTTTATTTGAGAATTTTTTAAATGGTTATGTGTATATATATATATATCGATTAATTTATATATATATATATATATAAATTTATAATATATATATATATATATTTGTTCTACTATATTGCATACTCTTCACCTTTGTGCTTTAGAAATTCAAGAACCAATACTATCATATTCTCTAACCAGCATCACACGATGACAGTTTTTGCATATATTGTGACAATCCTAGTATCCATAGCTAAATAATTATATGAAACATCACCTTTAGTGAGACAAAATATCATCTCTAGCTAGACTGCAACACCATATCCTATCTGGTTTGACATTGGTGGTAATTATTTTATGTAACTTCACTCCAACAAAAAAAAACAAATTCGCTGCTTCATTTTCTACCTTTAGGAACATCTGGATTGACCTTCTACTTCCATGGATGTATCTTGTCTGCATCAAGAAAATATCCATGGTTGTAGTGCAACACATCCATACGAGCATCATCAGTAGCTGCTAGTGGTTCGACATCACACATCACTCCACCAGCATCAACATCGACCTCATCCATCCAGCAGTACCAACAATTGAACACTAAGAACAGTGGCTCAAACTTACTATTATTTTACCAGTATATGATTTAATCATGAGTTTTGGTGAACTAACTGAGAGGACATATATCAAGTAACATTGAGTTATTGGAGTACCTTCCACGAATGAAGGTATACCTACCATGAATCAATTTGTATACCTATAATGAGTAGTTTGGAAACCTCTCATAAAGAGGTATACTACCTACCATGATCTATATTCCAAGTGAACATGATATTTTATTGAATCTATTTTTCATGATTTTTTGAATTTAACCCAAGGAAAATTACCTACCATGAAGCGATCTTCAATGTGAACACACGAGTTACCTACTTATCATGAAAATAATTTCTACCTACCATGAAGAAACATTCACATGAAGTGTCCATATATGACCAATGATGATTAGTTGATAAATAAAGAACAAGGGATGTAGAGAGAAGGTATCTCCATCCCTTTTTGAATACTAGATGAACTATTTGAATATTTAATGACAATAAAAATTTTATTGAAACTCAAAGATGTTATTTCATGAATACTGTTCCATTGTTATGATCATAAAAGAACATCTACATTGAACTCTCTATTACTGAAGTGATCAAAGAACATCCAGTGACATCATCTTTTATATTTTGTGATCTCTATTGGTCTCATTTTTTTCTAATTTACTTTGTTTTATTACTTCTTCAATATTTTTGTAATCATTATATTTAGTTCATGCTTCTACAAATCAAGAGCAGGTCAGTGTTAGTTATTCTAGAACCAAATATGATTTTACCAGACTGTGAATCCCATAGAAAATTCAGTGTATTACTAGGTTGTAACTTCTATAAAAATCAGGTTTGTGTATATGTTTATTGTAAAAGGTAGAGTTTATAAATAGGATATCACACCGTTAAAATTGAGTCTCTCTTAGTGGGTACCAATCTCCTACTGGAGTCGAAAATATTGAAGAGTGGGGTAAGATCTTGGTGATATAAAACATTATAAAAATGTTGTGTTCATATTTTTATTTCAAATAAACTATATTCTAAACTCTTATCTCACTATAGATTCATTCAATAATTTAATACCATTGATTATTTTTTTAAAGTTTTTAAAGGACTATTCACCCCCTCTAAACCATATTTCCATCTACATTTATAAAAAATGCAATTGATCTAGTAGATTTATATCTATTCATGTAACATGGAATAAATAAACATTATTTGACATTTATTCCACCAAATGTAACACTGTATCCTTAAAAACGTTATGGTTGAATAATGGCCTAAAATTGAATCCATTGATTATAGAAGAATTTAATATGAGTCCAATAATCTTTGTAATAAATTTAGCGAATTTACGTGCATCGAAAACTAAAATGGATTTCACCATGACCTAATGTTGAATTAATGACCATTTCACCCTAAACATGATGAAGACCTTGGAAATGGTATCTATTATCTGAATTGTTTTCCATATTCGACAAAAATTTGACCATGAATAGCTTCACAATGAATATGTGACAATAAATTTCACACATTCTAAAACACATATTTCTACTGGTCAGCCATGTCTTACTCGATCCAATTTAGGTATCCTCATGGTTCCCATGTGAACATAAAAAGAACCATAACTTGTACCATGGGTGTGTTCAAGCTTATTTTTGACATCCCAACTATAGGTTGTGAAATCCTAGACCCTAAATTCCTTGTTCCCATCTTAGGTTTTTGATGAATTCTACATGTTAACCAAATTTTTAGCATGGGGAACACTATAGGTGTGGTCCCTGCCTATTTTCTTATTTTGGTACTTTTCTTCTCACCATTCCATATGAAATATGCATTAAATTATTTTTTATGTTTCTCCAACATTACCATGGACACCTCTAGGGTGTGACCTTCCCTGTGTTAGGAAGTATTCATCATAACATTCCTTGTGAAAAAGAATGATCTTCTTCTATAATCCCCATCACTTTGTTCATATTAAAAATAAATTTTGAAAAATTATATTATCATAAAATACAACTTTCTTCAATGATATTCCAAAAAACATCTTGTCAAAAAATTAATATAAATCCTTTGTAATTTCTAACATATAAAAATTCAAAATAGATACTTGTTGAAATATAAATTTAACATGAATGCCTATAAAATGGTCTAAAATAAAAATCCCAATATAAATTACTTCATAGTGCTTGGTATTCCTTGATTAGTGAAATTCAAGAATTTATATTTATGAATTTTTGATGAAAAAGATATGGAAGGACTGTTTAATGGATAATTATCTAATGAAAGTGGCTATAAATTATAAGGGATGATGCTACAAATGTTGGTAAACTACTATTATGTGAATATTATTAAATATAATCCCAATATTTGAGATATAAATGATTTATATTATAATATTTAAGAATAATAAAAAAACTAAAATTCTAAAAAATGAGTGAAGGATAATCTATAAAAGAGTGCATTGATTGGGGCTATAAGAGGCAACTCTCCCTCCTCTTGCAGATCTTTGGATTTCCCTCAGCATCGATTCAGAGGGGGGATGCTTGAGCACTATCTTCAGTGTTGAACTAGAGGTATTATCTGACATCGCATCCCCCTTAATTCTTATTTTCCTCTATTTATTATTTCTTCGAAGGTTGTTAGTGTTTTAGGGATTTGTTTTTTGGAATTCAACAGATTCTTCACCTCATTGCAGTAGTTTATTTTTTGTGGTGACTTTGATGTTGGAAGGTATTATGATGGTATCATGGTGTAAGTATATTCAGTGTAGCCCTACCCCTGGTTCTCACTGGTTTCCATATCTTTTTATTCCTGTGAGTTTTCTCTATTTTGCATCCGATGTGGGTTCTTTCTCAGCTCAGATCATCTCAATTTCATGACTAGAATGGTGCTTCTAGTCCAGATTGGCTCAAATCCCCTCATCAATGATTCTCCTTTAGTGTGGTTGTTGGGTCATCCATCCCTAGTTGTAATTTTCTTGGCTTAATGCATATTGGAGTATCTGGATCTTCTAGTTTCTCATCTGTGGCTGTAGTGTCAGAGGGAGCCTTGTGGGAGTTGTGGTAGGTCTCTCTTCTGGTGATGGTTCCAGCAACCAGAATGCATGAAATGTCGGTGATATTTGTCAGAATTTTGAATTTTTTGACTATGTGAAATGATTTTCATAGTGGTTTGATTCTGCTGTGTGGCCTGTGGTCTGCAGTTTATGGGACAATGCAACCAAACCTTCTTTAAGGGGCTACTCCAGATGAAGTTTAGAGCTTGGAGTTTTCACTATAACATTTCTATCTAGATTTGGATGTTTGAGAGGGTATGGAAATTTCTATTGGTACTCGGCCTGTGCATCTCTGCATAAGA
The DNA here is from genome assembly GCA_963277665.1 of Viscum album. NCBI lineage: Eukaryota > Viridiplantae > Streptophyta > Magnoliopsida > Santalales > Viscaceae > Viscum > Viscum album. The sequence continues at coordinate 1,810,321,192 of OY728147.1, read as the reverse complement.
AAACTAGGCGAGCAATGATGAGAAGGTGGATGCTAGACTTAACAATATTGATGATGGGGAGGGGATTTTATTTGTAGACTTGATCTAATTTTGTTATTGATTTTGGACCATTGGAGAATAATTTTTGTCTTTATGTCTTTGATGTCATGTTGGGTTCCCCCTCATCCCTTAAAAAGTGGTTTATGTTAATAAAAAATTATTTTTCATTCAATAATATATAAAATAATAAAATAATGTTAATATTGATTCATATAAGATAAGTGATGACAAGGATGACACAAAGAAGGATAAATTGAAGTATAACTGGATGTTAAACCATGTAGTACAATAAAATATAATTAGAAATCAAAATTCACTATTTTAGACTAGAAGAAGACTGAGGTACATTAACAAAACAACCCTTGTTTCTCAAGTTGAACCAAAATAAATTATTGAGGCTATTGATAATATAAAGTGGATAAATGATGCCAATGAGTAGTTTAATTAGACTAAACATAATGACACTGAAGATCATGTTCTAATAATAAAATGGAAGAATATAATTTGAGAAAATTCGGCCTTTTGAATAAATATCAATGATAAAGGTGATATTTAAAGAAACAAAAATAGATTAGTTTACAAATCCTATTTTTAGGATGAAGGGGGTTATATTAAAGAGAAAATTGATCATTTTTCAAGGATTAATGAAATTAAAATATTCCAAGACAATAAATCTAATAATAAATAGACTATTTTATCAAATGGATGTGAATTATACTTCCTTGAATGGGGATCTAAAAGAAGAAATATTTATTGAGATGCCTAAAGTATTTATCCTTGATAGTGATGAAACCATGATATATAAATTAAAGAATTATACATATGGGTTGAAACATGCTCTGAGATATTTCTTAAATATAACCAAGATAAAAATTACATGAATAATAAATTAACCTTACTATTTAAATAACACTTCTCAAAACCGTTACACAACCCTTAGGTCTAAAGCTTTAGTGTCATAGATGTTAGTTACATTAACTTCTTATCTTACAATAATTGTAAACATTAACCTATAATAATGCACCATCATACCCTTTCTAGGCATATCACATTATATAATAATAATCATAACATTTGGATGGAAACATAATAAGGGGTGAGCATAGATGCTCAAAAAATGGAAAAAATACATAAAAAAGTGTCAGATAAAAAACACAATGGAGAAAATTTAAAAGGCTTAAATATATGAATAAGATATCATAAGACCATAAAATATAATCATATAACATGATAAAGAAATATTAGACCATAAAAATAAGCTTAATATGTTCATGTTATAACATGGATCAAAATATATATCAATAACCATAAACATGTGAGCATGACATAAAGGTGCATAATACTTTAGAAATAAGGAATAATCATGAAAACTTGAAATAACATGATAAAATTTAACAAACTAGGTAATGTTAAAATAAATAAATTTTCAGAAATTATTAATATTCATTAATTTTATTTTATAGAGTTATATTAATTATATGAATTCTATGTAATTTTTTAGTCAAAATAAAAAATCTTTATTTATTACCAAATTAAGATTTCATGAATTATATGATTTTATTTAAATAGATTGTTTCAAAATTATATAAGTTAATTGTTAAAAAATTAAATTAAATTTAAAATTCATCATTCAAAAATTATCTTAGGTTGATTTTATGATAATTATCTAAAAAGATTGATTTTTCAAGGAATAATGAGAAATACTAATTTCTTTATTATAAATAGTCTTTTATTTTCAAGAATTTAAAAATCCAAAATATAATTTGGATTAGTTAAAAAATTTATTATTAAAAACTGAATAAAATTAATCTAATAAATTTAATTTTAACCAATATTATACTTGAATTTTGTATAAAAACATTTTTATATTTAAAAGATATTTTTCTAAATATTATTTTCATCACATTGGTGGGTTTAATTTTATATTAAATTCTAAAAATTTTGTGACTTTAATTTGATAAAATGTATTAGTTATTTTAAATTATAAAAATTAATATTAGGTAATATATTCAACTTATTTTGTTGTCATAATTAATTGTAAAAACCAAAAAAAAGTTACCATGGTTAAAGTTAAAGTAGATTTATCATGGGTTAACTAAAGTGATAATGGTCAAGATAACCTAAAAACATGTCTAAATCTTATTATATTTCAATATTTCAACCCAATATAATATTATGTTTAAAAATGGTCCATTTTTTAGCCATTTTTCTTAAGTGATACATTAAAATATTTTAATCCCTTTAAAAATTTATATTGTGTCCTCTCCCCACTTATAAAAAGAACATCCTCTCCTAGTCTATCCACACATCAAGATCCTTTTGGTTCACAAAAAACTGACTAAAATACATTCATAAAATCCCTAAAAATTTCATATATTCCATTGTTTAATCACAAAACCTTCCTTGGAAGGCTTTATTTATAAACCTGCAGAGGTTGTATGAAGAAGTGGTATAGTTCTTAACCTAGCGGTTTATTTTATTTGTTTTTTTAAACTCCTTCAAATATTTTTCAACCCCAATGAAATAATAAGATCAATATATTCCCTATAATAATATTTTATTATGTTATTAGAATAACCTATATCCATCTCCTCCTTCCATCAAATGAGGAATAACATCATCATTCGTGCGAAAGGTGGACTCCCACCCCGGGAACAGACATGGTTAGTTTTCCATCACCGCCTCTCACTGATAGTTATAATTATGGATTTAATATAAGAATATTTTATTATTTAAATTATAATAAGTATATAAATATAATATTTCATTTATTTTCTTACCTTTCCATCTATTGAAATATGAAACATCATTCATGCATACATATGCATTACTACCTCCACTAAGAGATGGGATTCCTTTTTCATCACCACATCATATAAATGATAAATATAAGTTTATTTAAAGATATGATATTATATTTATGATATAATCATCATTATATAATTATAAAATTATACTTACCTTATTTTCCTCAAGATCTTTAGAAAATGAAAATGTTACTCATGCGTACTTATGACCTACCTTCTCCATGATTATAACGTAATTCATTTTCCCAAAGAAAATTCATGGTTTTTTTTAAAAGTATAATTAGTTTATAAAATTGTTAATAATTTAATTATTATTATTTTTGAGATTATGGAATAATGATCTATTTCACCATAGTAAACCTACTGAATTCATTTTGGACCTACGAGGCGAATATCATCAAAATGCCTGACACAGGCTTAACCAATCGAGTAATTAAATATGTCATTGAAATAAATTATATAAATATAATTATGAAAATGTATTAAATTTGGAAAAGGTTCTTAATAAATTGTAAAATTAGTAAAATTTAATTATATAGGAGATAAAGAATGTACGCGACAAGTCAGACTTCTCGTAAAGGATACTATACCTTAAAAACCACCTTTTAAGTGTTTTGAATATTTATTTTATAAATATTTTTATTCCATTTACATATCATTAATACAATTTTATTTATATATTTATATAGACACAATATTTAAAATTTTAATATCTTTTTAAGGTTCTAAAAAGGAATCTTTTTATATATTTCAAATGGAACATTTTGACAAAGTGGAAAAAGGGATGTTCTATTTTAATGTAGACAATGTATAAAGTTTTCACAACTTCCATAACAGTTATTTTATATTAAGATTACATTATTTAAGTCCATATTTTATTCAAATAAAATCCATCATTTAATTTTCTTTGGGTATTTTCAAAAACTCTTTAAATGTAATGAATATTTGAATATCCACAAATAAGTTTTGGGGGTGAAAAAGATATTTTTTTGAGTATGATGGTGGAAATAAAATATTTATTGTCTTATTATAATTTTGTGGTGTTTTTAATTTTTTATGATTATATGTGATACAAATATAGATCTTTATGATAGGTGACACCAATATAGCTCTCTATTGTATTTTGTAAAGGGATGGAGTTAACCCGTTAGGTTTCTCATAAGAGATAATAGGAATTTACCAAGTTAGTTATTACACTTGTAAGAGTTATTGAAATAGTGATATGAAAATTATGTCCCAAGTTACCTACATCAATTATCTATTTTTTAAATGGGTTTTTTATGGAAATATTATGATTTCACATGGCAATTTAATGTTCTTTTGGTTCAAGGGATGTTTATGACACTTCTTAAGGATATACTATACAAATTTTTAAAATAAATTTCATGGGTTTATCATGATTAAAAATAAACCTTTATGAATTTTATTTTTTCCTTTATGATTTATTATTAAATGTATTATAAAAATATTTCAGAAAATTAGTTGATTTCAGGGGTAAAAAAATATTTATTTTGAGTTCAATATTTATTTTGAAAAGGGAAATTTTTATGAGTATTCAGTGACTAATGAGTTATTTATTCCTTTTAATATAGACATTGATGTGATTATTTTTCTCATAAAACATTTTAAAATTTTTTCAAAGGGTTTTAAGGATGAGTAAGGACAAGAATGATGTCAATATAAAATTCATTAAGAAGTTTCATGAAAAGAAAACTTATTATATATTATTTTTTTTGTATTTTTGGAAAATGGATAGTGAGTGGAAGTGTCTACATTGTGTTGTAATATTTATTTATATAAGAGTACTGAACAAAATATCTAAATATCCAAACGTAAAGTACCTCTGAGAATGATATAAAAGGAATTCTTATCTAAATAATCAATTTTATTTATTTTTTAATACTGATACCTTATATTTTTTATTAGAGGAAAGATATATCTAATTTTATATGTTAGGATAATGGAGGTAAATACCCTTAGTATATTATAATTTTTGGTTATCATGATATATCATTAAAAGATTACTATGTTTCTTCATGTAAAAAATTTCTTTCCTTAAGGATTTTTCATAAAATAAACAAGGATGTTTAAGTAGGAAAGAACCAAGAGGAAAACATCCTTCCAAATATACAATCTGGAATGGTTGTAATTGGAACTGAGTAGTTTTTTTCTATAATGGATCAGATAATATATGCTATATATGGTGGTGGGATACATATTAGACAGAAACCATATCTACCATATAGGATCATGTCGATAGTGGAGCATTTTTTGAGACAACACCCTCCATCATTCAATTTATATTTTCAACTATGGATGGATGAGGGGTGGATTAAATCCCTAGAAAAGATATTAAAAATTCATAAGTTAATTATATAATCAAATGGTAACAATTTCCAATTAATGTTTTGAATGTGAAACCAATAAATAGAGGTAAATGGTTAATAATACTAGAGAAATATAAGTGATTGATTCAATGAAATGGGATACATTTAAGATTATTTTCCTTGAGAAGTATCTTACCAAGTTTTTTATACTTAGGATGAAAAAATTAATTCTTAGAATTGATTTATCATGAAAAAGATTCAGTGGCCATGTATGAATCAATCTTCTCCCAATTGGAAAGGTATGTACCAATATTGTTTTGGGATCTTGAAAATAAAATCAATTGGGTTTACTCAATATTAAATAAAAAATATTGAAGAACATTATCCTATCATGAATTTTAAAGTTATGAAAAACTCATTCACTTTGTTGAGAAGGTAGAAACATATTTTTCTAATATTAATGTATTTAATGGAAATAAAGATAAAATGAGTTCCATATTATAGGTAATGGGATGTATTCGATAGAAGAAATATGAAGGTTTAAAATTCATGTATTTTAATTATGATATGTGAGGCAAAAAGTACCCTGGTGGATCTCTTATGAAATCTACTATCTGCTTCCAATATGGTATGTTTGGTCATATGGATCAAGATTTTAAAGAAAAATATCTTAGTAGTAATAATAATTTTTTTGATAAATAGATATAAATATATTTTAATTATAATGAGATGGTTCATTATATAGAGTCGTGCCTAAAGAAGATAATGAATAATGGAAAGAATAAAGTCTATAAGAATAAGTGTGTGGAAAAATCCTTTGTAACTAATTCAGTAGATGTTAGTCCATCGAATGAAGTGGTAACAATTACAATAATTATTTATAAATATTATTATAAGGTATTATTTGATCCAGGGTCTATACATTCTTTAATTTCTAATAAATTTTATGGTAAAATGAAAATTCAACCTCAAGAATTGAAGTAAAGTATTTGCGTAAAAACACCTAGGATAGTATTAATGCAACATGAATTTACAAAGATATTCTTATTATCATATATAGAGGTGTTTTCATAGAAAACTTTATAATCTTTCCAAATATATAATATTACATTATTCTAAGTATGTATTGGATTTTAGTTTATCATTATAAGATAGATTACAGATCCAAAGAAGTTATTTTTTAAAATAATGTTATATTTTTATTTAAGAATAAATTCATAACTTTGACTACATATGAAGAAGATGATAAAATATTAAGTGGCAGAAATGATATTTATATTTTACATATATTTGAAAATAATGTAAATATTTAGATTAATGTTTTTTAGTAGTAAAATATTATCTGGATGTTTTTCTTGATGAGTTACTAGGTATTATACATGATCATAAAGTTGAGTTTACTACTGACATAGTGCCTAATGATAATCTAATTTAAAAAACTCTTAATTAGATAGATCAAGTATAACATTTCAAATTAAAAAATAATTTATAGGATTTTATTGGTAAATGTTTTATTTATCATAGAATTTCCCCATGGGGAGATCTAGTTTTATTTGTTAAAAATAATGATGGTTCCATGGGGATTTTCGTTGATTATTATGAATTAAAGAATATAATTGTTAAAAATAAGTATCCATTACCTCATATTGATGACTAGTTTGATCATATCTAGGGTGATTAGTATTTTTTAAGGTTGATATTTGGTCTGAGAACTATTAGTTAAAGTTTAAGGAGGATGAAATCTATAAGAAAATTTTTGATTCTGGGTATATGTATTATGAGTTTTTGGTTATTCCTTTTCGATTGATGAATGATCTATATATATTCATGGATATTATGAAAAAAGTGATCCATGAGTTTTTGGATAAGATTATTGTTGTATTTATTAATTATATTTTGGTTTATTCAACAAGTTATGAGGATCATAAATAACATCTTAGGGCTATTATTCAAACCGTGAATGAAAATAAGTTATATGGAAAATTTAGTAAATCTGATTTTTAGTTACAATAGATTTTATTCCTTGGATAAATTGTAAAAAAAGATGAAATAACAATTGATCCCACTAAAACTAAAGTGGTTTATGAATGGTAAATACTTATAAATTACCCTAAGATTCATAGTTTTCTTAGATTAACTTGTTATTACTAGTGGTTTGTTTAAAAAATTGTTAGGTTATCTAGCCCACTAAAAAAGTTAACATGAAAAGTATTTTGGTTCTTCTGGATAAAGGAATGTGATTAATGATTATTGGAATTGAAAAAAAGATTTTCTAATGCTCCAGTTTTTCAACTAACATAAAAATAGTGACTTTATTAGCAACAATGATGCTTTATTGAATGGATATGGTTGTGTTTTAATGCATAATAATCGGGTAATTGTTTATGTTTCCCATGAATAAAAAACTCATGAGAAAAATTATCTAACACATGGAATTAAAATGTCATCTATAGTGTTTTCTTTAAAAATTGAGAGACATCATTTATATGGAGTAAGGTGTAAAATATATAATGATAAAAAAATTTAATGTATATATTCACTCATAAAGAGTTGAACATGAGACAAAGAAGATTATGGAATTAATAATGGATTACGACTACACAATCCATTACCATCTATGTAAAACAAAAAAATTTGTTTGTTATTTGAGTAATAAAGATAATTATACATTAACTATGATATTTATGGAACCTAATCCTTTGAGTATTGATTTGATGAATATTGTCTATGAAATTGTTCGTAAAGGAACTATAAATGTTTTGTTTCAATTGTTAGTATAGTCATATTTATCCATAAAAATTTAGAAATATCAGAAAGAAGAAAGTTAGTTACAGGGAATGGTATAATTAGTTAAAAAATATAATTTTATTGAATTAAATATTTATGAATAATGTTTTTTGATATTCAGAAAATTTATATTTATTTCATGTAATTCCTAATTGAATAAATAAATGTTGAGCAAGGATCATAGCTATACATTTTCAACTCATCCTGGTAGAAAAAATGTATAGATACCTCCAGAAACATTTATAGTCATAAGTAATGAAGTAATATATTTATAACTTTACCATGAAATGTTTTAATTGTCAATATGTTAAATTAGAATGATAATTACCGAAGGGGATGCTTCATCCATTTTTAGTGCTATAATAGAAATTAGAGATTATATGATTGGATTTCATGGTGGTATTATCAAAAAATATTGAGTTAATAATTATATAATTATATTACATTGGTTCCCTCTCTCTATTATATTTGACTGTGATCTCAGGTTTTCTAATAATTTTTTTGAAGTGTCTTTAGAAGTCATTGGGTACAGAATTTAATTTCATTATAACTTTTTATCTTCATTCTGATTGATAGTAAAAGATAACAAATTCATATTTTGGAGGATAAAATTTGATAATATTTAATGTATATTCAAGGATGTTGGGATTAACATATAAATTTTCTTTATTTTTATTATAATAATAGTTTCCCTTCATTTATATAGATGGAACTTTTTTTATGAATTAAATAGAAAGTTGTGTTAGACTATATTTTATTAGAATGATGTTAGAGAAAGAAGGTTTTTTGGACCATAAGTGGTAAAATAAATGGTTGAGAAGGTGAATATAATTCATCATCACATGAGGAAAACTCATAACAATCCGAATATTTATTCACATAATTGGATGAAGGGTCATTTTTTTCAGGGTAAGAAATCATTTTTTTAAATTTTCTCTATGGAAAAGTTATAAGAGTTTTGGTAAAAATGGAAATATATATCCATGGTTTATTTAACCATGTTAAATTATAGATAATATTGGATTTGTTACTTGTTGAGTGGCCATGAATTTAATTTTAACTCAGGTACATGACGTATTTCATGTTTCGTTGTTAAAAAATGTGTTCCATATCCATCTCATTATTTTATCCCTAAATTATTCTAGTATGGAGAAAACCCTTCTTATGAGGAACAAATAGTATTGATTACTGAAATTTTTATGGAATAAATTTATTTACCAGGTTATGTTTCTGTAGAAAAACTATACGATTGAATAAGAAACATGGGAATCAGAAAATAATATGAAGGAAAAATATCCCCACTTGTTTAAGTAATGAATTAAATTGTGAGGAAAAAATTTCAATAGGAGGAAAAAATTTAAAAACCTAGGTATTGTTAAAATAAATCAATTTCATGCCTCATTAATTTTCATTAATTATATTATATAGATTTTTATTAATTATAAGATTATTAGGTAATTTTTTAGTTAAAAGGAAAAATCATTATTTATAACCAAATTGGGTTTTCAAGAATTATATGATTTTATTTAAAAGAATAATTTGTAAATTAAAGAATTTTAATTTGATAAAAGGAACTTCCTTTTTGAATTAATCATTTTAAAATTATCTTATGATTATTTTTTGAGAATTTTTTGAAAAGATTGATTTTTCAATGAATAGTGAAGAATACAAATTTTTATTGAAAACCATTTTTTCAAATATTTACAAAGTCACTTTATGTTTTTGATTATTTAAAAAAAAGTTTCCTTTTTATTAAAAATAATATAATAAATTCTACTAAAACCAACATTATACTTTAATTTAGTATAAGAACATTTTTATCCTTAAAAATAATTTTTTTTGAAAAACCATTTTTCATTACGTTTTATGGGATTATTTTTAAATTAAATTCTTCCAATTATTTCAATTAAATTTTATAAAATGGAGTCCTTATATTTAATTATAATTATTACTATAATTTAATACCTTCATCCTATTTTTTGGTTTTAATTAATAGTAAAAAAAATAAAAACATCTTACCATGGTTAAGGTTAAAATAGATTTATTGGGGGTTAAAATAAAATGATAGGGGTTAAAATTACCTAAAAATATGTATAAATACTATTTTTGGACATATTTATACCATATACCATATAATATTCATAAATGGTCCTTTTTTTATCCATTTTTCTTGAGTAAGACCTTAATATATTTTAATGGTTTCAAAAATTTAATGTGTGTCTTCTCCTCCACAAATAAATGGGCACCCCTCTCCTATCCTCTCTACAATTCAAGAGCCTTTTTGGTTAAGAAAATACCCACAAAATACATTCATAAATTTCATCCTCATGTCCTAGAGTTATTGTTCTGATGAAAAAACCATCATACGAAGGAAGTAGGTATAACTACCCATATTATACATACATTGTTATTACTTCAAAATTGAAGCATACTTATTACATCATATAACAAAACCATGAAAGGCCTGTATAGGAATAGTGTCTTTAGAAACTGGTAACATAAACAACTAGTTCATAAAGCGTCTACACTATCTCCCATTTATTTCATCATATCTATAGTCCCTTTTGGCATATCTTACTTAATAACCTTCTTCCTGACCTGGGTAAAGAAAACATACAAAAGGGTGAGCTCAAATGCTCAGTAAGGGTAAACAAAATAAATATCAAACATATCATATTTATAAGAACATAACATTTTGAAAATCTTATCCTGCAAAAGAGATCATAACATGGGATAAATCATAGAAGTGAAATGTAATACCAATAATCATAACATTAAACATGAAGCTTTGTTGAATACACACATAATCATAGAGAATCATTTCTTATTAGTCAAGACTCATTGCCAAGACTATCTTAGTGGACAAAGTCCATTTCTGAACCGAGTTCACTCCTCGTTTCAGTCCAGTTTCACTGAACCGATTTAACCTACCGTTCCAGCCATGTCTATCTCATGAGATATAAAATTTTTACCCAATGCATTGGAAGGAGATATAGGTCCCACCCATCTTATAATGATACCATTCTTATGTGTGCCACAAAATAATAAACCATACATCATAGCATAACCCATGTAATAAAAATTGGATTCTTAAACATCGTGACATCATAAAACAATTCATATAAGATAAAGGAATTCATAAAAATAATTCCATCACAACATAAAAAAATAAATGTAATAATAGGGATATAAACAGAACCCTTAATTATCTTAGATGGAAAATAATTTTGATAAAACGCTTGAACTCCATTCTTGAGAAAAATATCCTTTCTTCTTCAAAAACACTTTTCCTTTCATAACATGTCATACAATTCTAAACTAAAAGAAGTTGATTAAAAATGAACTTGAAAACTTATAAATTAAGCTTCTTGGAAATAATGTTTTAAAAATCCATTCATGCTGTATAAGTTAAAAAAACATTCTTCTCGTACTTTTGTTGGAAAAGTCAAAAAGTACTTCATACGAAAAACGACAAAAAATTCCTTTCATATATTTTACTAAAAACTCAAGAAAGGGTAAAATTGGATTTATACAATTGTATATGTATGGAATTAATATTACATATTGAGGAAACATGGATGTGTATGATAAAATACACCCCAGTAAATTCCAAAGTATAAACAATCTCGGATAAAAATGAGATTGTGATATTTCCCATACCTTAGGTCTGATTTGCTTCGTAAGTATCCGAACATCCTATATAATGATTTAAATAATGTTATTGAATTATTCCAGAATCATAATTATTTTTATGATATCATATATGGTCATATTCTTAGCTCTTTATTAGTAATATTTCATTACTACTTGTTATTCGGGTGTTTATTACTTTTTGTTTTTATGTGAGTTTTGTCGAATAAATTCTTATTTTTCTTTTTAGGTTATAGATACCTCATTTCCAGAATGGTATTATTGTAATATATATCATATTCATTCACTCAATTCATTTATATAATCATTATGCAATGAAGATCATGTATAACGAGTCGCATCACATCGTGGAGACGTTATTCCGTACGTACGCACGAGCGATGATATCGTTCCAATGATTGTGGAATTGTATTGGAGTGTATATATACTATTTAAGAATAAATATCACTTTAAAATAATCATATATAGTCATTATTTATACCATTATACCCATCCAAGTAAAGTGGTGGTGGAAAATAGATTACACCACGGCGTGGAGACGGTATTTCGTACGTACGCACGCATGGTGATTTCGTTTTCTGTAGGATGGATAGATGGTGAAATATGGTTGTTTCATACTTATAATAACATATCAGTATATGAGTGATACTGATGTTATTACTTTATAATGAAACAACTAAAGAAGAAGAAGTGGAAGAAGAAATAAAGATGAAAGAATCGGTATCGGGCATTACCTCTTCTTTGAAGCGCCTCTTTGAGACCTCCTCTTAGGGCACTAAATTTGGTCTTTGAAGAAGACCAGGACCTCTAAAATGTTTCTAGGGAAGTGGAGAGGAGATATTGGCAGGGGTTGGCCGAGCGTGAAGGCTCAAAGTGGTGTGAGGAAGAGAGGGAGGAGGTGCCCTTTTATAAGGGAGGAGAAGGGCACCTTTGGAATAACAAAAAATATTATTTTATTATAAAGCCAAATTCGGTTTTAAATAGCTCCAAATTAATTTATTTAAAATATAAGGCGGGGATGGGTCGAAAGAATCTCATCCAATATAATTTAGACAAGTTTAGGTTCCTATTTTAACCTTATCACATATATTTAACATTAAGTTAAATAATTTTTCTTTTACTGTGTCTTCTTGTGTTCTTACACTGTAAGGTTAATAAACTAACTATAACTAACAAAACGAACCCCAAGTTGTTTATTATTAATATTTATAACCTTATCTAAGTAATTTGGCCAAACCTTAGATTTTTAGGAATAAAATAACAATTAATAATATAATATTTCTTTTAAAAACAATTTTATGTCAATTTTGTCACTATTTAGTAATTGATTTTTGTGAAAATCATAACAGAATTATTAGTTCGAAAAAAGTTAATTAAATCAATACTAACATTTCATATTAACCTAGAAAATTAGTGTAATTCATAAAAAGTCTCAAATTACATTTATTTGGGTATTTATAACATCAATTATGTCAATATTTCATTAATAAGATAATTACTCCATCGTCGTTGTGTCATAAATAAATTAAATTATTTAATGTCTAAAAAATTACAAATAAAATACCACTATGTAGGAAATGTTTTTAGATTTATAATGAATATTTATAGTCAAATTTATATTATGTATAACCCCATATTAAAAATAATTTACTTATTAAACTTTGATTTTAACTATTTTAACCCTTCTTTAAATAAATTAATAAAAAATGTCCTAATCTAATCCAAGTGGGCCTAAATGGTCATATTTTATTCCTAAGGTTGTTTTTGGTCGAATTATACTTATCCAATATAATTAGGGCATGTGTTAGGGTAATAATAATATCATTTTTATCCTTAACTACCCTGTTTACTTTTAACCGTGGTAAAAAAAGAAAAAAGTTACTATTCACCAAAAAATTATTTTCATCTCATTGAACCACATTTTACTTAATGATATCAACCGTGTCTCTCGGATTTTAAAAATTCCACAAACAAAAGCGGTAAAATTAAGTTTTATGAAAAATTCAGTTTTTTAACTACCACTTAGTGGTTTCACTATTGATCAAAAAATGAAAGTTTCCAGAAAAATACCAAAAAATAGGCCTAAGCTATATTTGATATTATGAATTCAAAAATGATTTTTATTTTACCAAATTCAAAACATTTCAGTTACATTAACTAATTTAAAAATTAATTCCCATCGTTAAGACAAATAGCGTGTTTTTAAGAGATAATAACTATCAAAAGATTGACACATGTTTATGTCTGGTTTAAATGTGAAATTACATCCAATGAAAAAAATTGTATTAAATTGTAAAAATATATTCTAAATATACTTTAAAACCACTCAAATTAATAATTTATCACTATTAATTATTTCGATTAAAAAGGTTGTTTTTAATTAAAATTTAATAATTTTCACTATTCATCAGAATATGAATGTTATCCGAAAAGTACCAAAATTTCACCCTAAGCTAATTTCGATATTCCGAATCCAAAAATGAAGTCCATTTTGAAAAAAAAATTTAAAAAATTTCAAAAACTGGTTATTAATATTCATAACGGCTAATTTTAATAATATTTTAATCGCATATCGTTGTTTAGTGAAACTCGGTATTGCGTACGACGCAAGCAATCGAGGAAGGCCAAGGTTGCGTGTAAAGCAATAAAAGCTAGTGTTGTGTGTAGTGAAAGATTACTTTGATTATTTATATAACAAAAAAACAAAATATTTCTCATAAAAGTCTCGGGTGTTACATTCTACCCCCCTTAAAATGAATTTCGCCCTCGAAATTCATCACTTTGTTACAAAAAGATGAGGATACCTCTCCCTAATAATATCCTCAAGATCCCATGTAGCTTCTTCTAATTGGTTGTTCCTCTATAAAACTTTCACCAAGCGAGTGGTCTTGTTTCGTAGGACTTTTTCGCTACGATCCAGAACCTCTATCGGTTGTTCTTCATAAGAAAGATCTTGCTCCAGCGGTACAACTTCTGAGCTGAGTACATGTGAAGGATCAGGTATGTACTTTCTCAGGAGAGATACATGGAACACATCGTGAACTAGAGATAGATTCGGTGGAAGCGCCAATCGGTAAGCTACCTTTCCAACACGATCCAGTATTTCGAAAGGACCGATATATCTAGGGTTCAACTTCCCCTTCTTTCCAAATCTCATGACCCTCTTCCAGGGAGATATTCGTAAGAACACTTTATCACCCACTTCAAACTCTAGGTATTTTATTCGGTTGTTGGCATAAATTTTCTGTCGACTCTGAGCTGCTCTTATGTGTTGTTGAATAGATCAGACCCTTTCTGCCATCTCATCAACAAGATAAGGTCCTAATAGATTTGTTTCCCCAACTTCATCTCAGCAAGTTGGAGTCCTGCATTTATTTCCATAGAGAGCTTCATAAGGATCCATCTGAATACTGGAGTGAAATCTATTATTATAAGAAAATTCCACCAAAGGTAGGTGTTGATCCCAACCACCTTTGAAATCCATAGAGTAAGCTCTCAACATATCTTCTAGAGTTTGAATTGTTCTCTCAGACAGACCGTCTGTCTGAGGATGATAACCAGTGCTGAAACTCAACTCTGTATCCAGAGTATGCTGAAGACTTCTCCAGAACTTCGAGGTAAATCTCGGATTCTGATCAGATATAATAGAAAGTGGTACTCCATGCAATCTTACCACTTCCTTTACATATATCCTGGCAAGCTGATCCAGAGAGAAATCCTCTCTAACAGCAATGAAGTGTACATATTTTGTAAGATGATCAACTATGACCCAGATAGCATTATTGCCTTTGGATGTTTTAGGAAGTCCTCTAACAAAGTCCATAGTGATGTTTTCCCATTTCCATTCGGGTATGGGTAATGGTTGTAACATCCCCTTAGACTTCTGTCTCTCAGCTTTAACTTGCTGACAAACCAAGCGTCGAGAGACATATTCAACAACATCTCTTTTCATGTCATCCCACCAGAAGTACTCTTTCAGGTCCCTATACATCTTCTTGCTTCCAGGATGAATAGATAATGAAGAACTATGAGCCTCATCCAGTAGCTCCTTCTTTAATTCTGGGATGGGAGGAACACAAACCCGATTCCTGAACTTTATTATCCCATCACAATCAAGGTTGAATTCAGGAATATTTCTCACCTTATTTTGTAACTCTACATCTTCTTTCTGTGCCTCTTTAATCTTCACATGTATAGATGTTTGAACATTCATTTGAGAAAGATACGATTTCCCCCCTTCCATTATAATTCCAAGATCCATCCTTTGTAAATCCATAAATATAGGATCTTTTGTGATCCTCATCATGGATAAGCTAGCATGGTCTTGTCGACTTAATGCATCTGCCACCTTGTTTGCTTTCCCAGGGTGGTAATGAATTGAGCAGTCATAATCCTTAACCAGTTCCAACTATCTTCTTTGTCACATATTCAGCTCCTTTTCTGTCAAAATATACTTTAAACTTTTATGACCAGTATAAATGTCACACCTTTCTCCATAAAGATAATGCCTCCAAATCTTTAATGCAAAGATTACCATAGCTAACTCCAAATCATGAGTTGGGTAATTTTTCTCATGGATTTTCAACTGTCGTGAGGCATAATCTATCACCATATCATTTTGCATAATAACACACCCCAATCCCTTCTTGGATTCATCACTATAGATCACAAAACTTTCTCCACTACAAGGCAGTGTGAGCACAGGTGCACTGGATAACCTTCTTTTCAACTCCTTGAAATTCTCTTCACATTATTTCGTCTAGACAAACTTAACACCTTTCTGAGTCAACCTGATGAGTGGATTAGATAATCGTGAAAAATCATTCACAAAACGTCGGTAATATCCAGCCAAACCAAGAAAACTTCAGATCTGAGTTACTGTTGTTGGTCTCGACCATCTTTCGATAACCTCTTTTTTTACTGGATCCACAGATATCCCCTCTTTTGAGATTATGTGACCCAAAAATGCAACTTTTTGAAGCCAAAATTAACACTTGGTAAATTTGGCATAAAGCTTCTCCTTTCTCAGGGTCTTCAATATAATTCTCAAGTGATCTTCATGTTCTTCCTTGTTATTTTAATAGACAAGAATATCGTCTATAAAGACTACCACAAATTGATCAAGATAGTCTCTAAAGACTCTATTCATCATATCCATGAAGATAGCAAGGGAATTAGTAAGACCAAATGACATCACTATAAATTCATAGTGTCCATACCTTGTACGGAAAGCCGTCTTTGGTATATCCTCCCTTTTGACCCTTAATTGATGATACCCTGAACGAAGATCAATCTTGGAAAAGTATTGAGCTCCTCATAGTTGGTCAAATAAGTCATCAATGCGTGGGAGAGGTTATTTGTTCTTGATAGTGATCTTGTAAAGTTCTTGATAATCAATGCAGAGTCTCATTGATCCATATTTCTTCTTAACAAATAGAACAGGTGCTCCCCAAGGTGATACACTAGGGCATATGAATCCCTTATCAAGATTCTCTTGGAGTTGCTTCTTCAATTCCTGCAACTCAATTGGGGCCATTCTATAAGGTGTCTTTGAAATAGGCAAAGCACCCAGTACAAGTTCAATTGAAAACTCAATTTCACGATTTGGTGGAAGGCCTGGAGATTCCTCCGGAAATACATCATCAAACTCCCGTACAATGGGCATATTCTTAATTGTGAGTTTCTCACCAACCATTTGAGATAAATAACCTTCATTCAGTGGAATCAAGACCCATAAGATGGAAGAAATTTCCACTGGAAGGTTATGTTCATCCTTGCATCGATAGACGATCATAGATTGATCTGGAATATGAAATGTGACTTCCCTTGTTTGGAAATTGATATGAGCTCCATATAAAGAAAGCCAATCCATGCCAAGAATCAGATCAAATTCCACTATAGGAAGGATCCCAAGATTTGCAGGAAGCACTTTCCCACAAACTTCAATCAGGGAAGAATTATAAACTTTTGATATGACTGTTGTGCCATTAGGTGTTGTCACAGCTAACTCAACATCTAATTGTTGAGGTAATACGACAATAATCTTAGAAAATTCCACAGAAATAAAAGAGTGGGTGGATCCAGAATTAAATAAAACATTTGATAATTTAGAGTGGATGGTAAGTGTACCTTTCACCACATCGTTATCGTACACCACATCGCTGATAGAAATTGCATGTGACTTTCCTTTTTCTTTAGCCTTAAGATTTTGTTGATGTCGATCATCATAAAAATCCCTTGGATTAGGGCATTTAATGGAATAATGCCCCATCTCCCTGCACTTGAAACATTGAAGTGTAGTAGGTTGATTCTGTGTGTCCCTTCCTTTGTTTGCATCATTAGACATCTTCTTCCCATCATTGCGGCATTAAAATGACCGATGACCTTCCTTTACACATTTGAAACATTTAATTGTCCCTTTAAGACAACTCCCTCCATGTTTCTTTCCACACTTTGAGCATAAGGGAAATCCCATCTTCTTTTCAGTGCGCTCTTTAGATTTTCCTTTGAATTCCATTTTCCTCTTCTTATCAAACCCATATGACTGATGGGTTACTCTAATCTCTATCTCGACTTTGAGAGCACATTGAAAAATTTCCTCGTAGCTACTGAAGTCCCTTATGGCTAACGCCCTTCGAAGACTTGGTTTTAATCCACTAAAGAATCAATCGATCTTACTCTTAGGTTGGATAATAATACCAGAAGCGTACCTTGAAAGTCTTGTAAAATTTGCTTCATAGGTACCAACAGATTCATCATCCTTTTGCTTCAGTTCAAGAAACTCTTTCTCCATCTTTGTTCGGAGAATACGAGGGAAGTACTTATTGAAAAATAAGTTCTTTCACTCATCCCATTCCATGGACTCAATTTCATCCCTTTGCCTCGTATTCTTAATAAGATTCCACCATTGATCAGCATCTCCTTCCAAACGATACACTGCTAGGATGACTTTATCATGTTCAGAACATTGAAGAACTGAAAATATCTTTTCAGTAGTATTAATCCATTGTTTAGCAATTAATGGATCAGTAGACCCGCTGAATGAAGGTGGACGCTGCCTCATGAAGGATTCAACAGAATGTTGCTCCTTCCTTTTCTCGTTTGGAAGTCATGCATGATTCATAGCTTGAGAAAGTTGTGTGAGCATGGCTACAAGATTTTTCATTCCAGCTCCCATAATGTTTGGTTTCTCAGGGGGACAATAATTTCATTGCCCATCGCATTCCGTATTAACACGGTTCCTTCGGGTGCCATCCATTGACTAAAACCAAGAAGAATAGTGTGAGAAACACTAATTATAATAGGAAAACCACATAATCAAGAATAAAATTTCACACTTAAGTTCTTATCATAGCTTATTCATGGTCATTTCTAAAACACTAAGATTGTGTTCTATTCTTAGAATTATCCTTAGGGTTCTTACTAAGGCTTTCACATCCTAGTTTCCAAAGGTTGACTATACCTTTCCTCTGATACCAACTATAAGGACCCATACTTTACATACATTTTTATTACTTCAAAATTGAAGCATACTTATTACAACATATAACAAAACCATGAAAGGACCGTATAGGTATAGTGTCTTTAGAAACTGGGAACATAAACAACTGGTTCATAAAGCGTCTACACTGTCTCCCATTTATTTCATCATATCTATAGTCCCTTTTGGCATATCTTACTTAATAAACTTCTTCCTGACCTGGGGAAAGAAAACATACAAAAGTGTGATCTCAAATTCTCAGTAAGGGTAAACAAAATAAATATCAATCATATCATATTTATAAGAACATAACATTTTGAAAATCTTATCCGGCAAAAGAGATCATAACATGGGATAAATCATAGAAGTGAAATGTAATCCCAATAATCATAACTTAAAATATGAAGCTTTTTGGAATACACACATAATCATAGAGAATCATTTCTTATTAGTCAAGACTCATTTCCAAGACTATCTTAGTGGACAAAGTCTATTTCTAAACTGAGTTCACTCCTCATTTCAGTCCTGTTTCACTGAACCGGTTTAACCTGTCATTCTAGCCATGTCTATCTCATGAGATATAAAATCTTTACCCAATGCATTGGAGGGAGATATAGGTCCCACCCATCTCATAATGATACCATTCTTATGTGTGCCACAAAATCATAAACCATACATCATAGCATAAACCATGTAATAAAAATGGGATTCTTAAACATCGTGACATCATAAAACAATTTATATAAGATAAAGGAATTTATAAAAATAATTCCATCACAACATAATCAAATCAATGTAATAATAGGGATAGAAACAGAACCCTTAATTATCTTAGATGGAAAAAAATTTTGATAAAATGCGTGAACTCCATTCTTGAGGAAAATATCTTTCTTCTTCAAAAACACTTTTCCTTTCATAACATGTCATAAAATTCTAAACTAAAAGAATTTGATTAAAAATAAACTTGAAAACTTGTAAAGGAAGCTTCCGGGAAATAATTTTTTAAAAATCCATTCATTCTCTATAAGTTAAAAAAACATTCTTCTCATACTTTTGTCGGAAAAGTCAAAAAGTACCTCGTACAAAAAACGACAAAAGATTCCTTTCATATCTTTTACTAAAAACTCAAAAAAGGGTAAATTGGATTTAAACAATTGTATATGGATAGAAATAACATTACATATTGAGGAAACATGGATGTGGATGATAAAATACACCCCAGTAAATTCTAAAGTACAAACAATCTCAGATAAAAATGAGATTGTGATATTTCCCTTACCTTAGGTCTGATTTGCTTCGTAAGTGTCCGAACCTCCTGTATAATTATTTAAATAATGTTATTGACTTATTCCAGAATCATACATATTTTTATGATATCATATATGGTCATATTATTAGCTTCTTATTAGTAATATTTCATTACTACTTGTTATTCGGGTGTTTATTACTTTTTGTTCTTATGCGCGTTTTGTCGAATAAATTCTTATTTTTCTTTTTAGGTTGTAGATACCTCATTTCCAGAATGGTATTAGTGTAATATATATCATATTCATTCACTAAATTCACTTATATAATCATTATGCAATAAAGATCATGTATAATGAGTCGCATCACATCGTGGAGACGGTATTCCGTACGTACGCACGAGCGATGATATCGTTCCAATGATAGTGGAATTGTATTGGAGTGTATGTATACTATTTCAGAATCAATATCACTTTAAAATAATCATATATAATCATTATTTACACCATTATACCCATCCAAGTAAAGTGGTGGTGGAAAATAGATTACACCACGGCATGGAGACGGTATTTCATACGTACACACGCGCGGTGATTTCATTTTCCGTAGGATGGATAGATGGTGAAATAGGGTTGTTTCATACTTATAATAAAATATCAGTATATGAGTGATACTGATGTTATTACTTCATAATGAAACAACTAAAGAAGAAGAAGTGGAAGAAGAAATAAAGATGAACGAATCGGTAACGGGAATCATCTCTTCTTTGAAGCGCCTCTTTGAGACCTCCTCTTAGGGCACTAAAATTGGTCTTTGAAGAAGACCAGGACCTCTAGGATGTTTCTAGGGAAGTGGAGAGTAGATATTGGCAGGGGTTGGCCAAGCTTGAAGTCTCAAAGTGGTGTGAGGAAGATACGGAGGAGGTGCCCTTTTATAAGGGAGGAGAGGGGTGCCTTTGGAATAACTAAAAACATTATTTTATTATAAAGCCAAATTCAGTTTTAAATAGCCCCAAATTGAATTATTTCGAAGCTAAGGTGGGGATGGGTCGAAATAAGCTCTTCCAATAGAATTTAGACATGTTTAGGTTCCTATTTTAACCTTATCATTTAGATTTAACATTAAGTTAAATAATTTTACTTTTACCGTGTCTTCTTGTGTTCTTACACTATAAGGTTAATGAACTTACTATAACAAGAAAAACTAACCCCAAGTTGTTTATTATTAATATATATAACCTTATCTAAGTCATTTGGCCGAACCTTATATTTTTAGGAATAAAATATCAATTAATAATATAATATTTGTTTTAAAAACAATTTTATGTCAATTTTGACACTATTTAGTAATTGATTTTTGTGAAAATCATAACAGAATAATTAGTTCGAAAAAAGTTAAATACATATATACTAACATGTCATATTAAACTATAAAATTAGTTTAATTCATAAAAAGTCTCAAATTACATTTATTTGGGTATTTATAACATCAATTATGTCAATATTTCATTAATAAGATAATTACTGCATCATCGTTGTGTCATTAATAAATTAAATTATTTAATGTCTAAAAATTACAAATAAAATACCATTATGTAAGAAATTTTTTTATCTTTCTAATAAATATTTATAGTCGAATTTATCTTATGTATAACCCCATATTAAAAATTATTTACTTATTAAACTTTGATTTTAACTATTTTAACCCTTCTTTAAATAAATTAATAATAAATGTCCTAATCTAATCCAAGTGGGCCTAAATGGTCATATTTTATTCCTAAGGTTATTTTTGGTCTAATTATACTTATTCAATAGAATTAGAACATGTGTTAGGGTAATAATAATATCATTTTTACCCTTAACTACCCTATTTACTTTTAACCGTGGTAAAAAAAGTAAAAAGTTACTATTCACCAAAAAAATATTTTCATCTCATTGAACCACATTTTACTTACTGATATCAACCGTGTCTCTTGGATTTTCGAAATTCCACTCACAGAAGCGGTAAAATTAAGTTTTATGAAAAATTCAGTTTTTTAACTACCACTTAGTGGTTTCACTATTCATCAAAAAATGAAAGTTTCCAGAAAAATACCAAAAATTAGGCCTAAGCTATATTTGATATTATGAATTCAAAAATGATGTTTATTTTACCAAATTAAAAACATTTCAGTTACATTAACTAATTTAAAAATTAATTCCCGTCGTTAAGACAAATAGCGTGTTTTTAAGAGATAATAACTATCAAAAGATTGACACTTGTTTATGTCTGGTTTAAATGTGAAATTACATCCAATGAAAAAAATTGTATTAAATTGTAAAAATATATTCTAAATATAATTTAAAACCACTCAAATTAATAATTTATCGCTATTAATTATTTCGATTAAAAAAGTTGTTTTTAATTAAAATTTAATAATTTTCACTATTCATCAGAATATGACAGTTATCCGAAAAGTACCAAAATTTCACCCTAAGCTAATTTTGATATTCCGAATCCAAAAATGAAGTCCATTTTGAAAAATAAAATTTGCAAAATTTCAAAAAGTGGTTATTACTATTCATAACGGCTAGTTTTAATAATATTTTAATCGCATATCGTTGTTTAGTGAAACTCGGTATTGCGTACGACGCAAGCAATCGAGGAATGCCGAGGTTGCGTATAAAGAAAACCAAGATAGTGTTGTGTGTAGTGAAAGATTACTTTGATGATTTATATAAAATAAAAACAAAATATTTCTCATAAAAGTCTCGGGTGTTACAGTAGGTATAAATCTAAAGATGTTTTCTGAAGAAGACGTACAGTTCTTAATCAAGCATTTTGATTTATTTATTTTTACACATCACTAAAATCATCTTAAAAACAATTAAATAATAAAATAATTATCTTGAATATATTGATATGTTATTATATTAATTTCATAACCTATAACTATCTCATTCTCCCATCAAATGGGAAACGAAACAACCGTTTGTGTGTATAGAGGACTACAACCTCACCAAATGATGTAATTCATTTTCTATCACCACTTCGCATAACTAGTTATAATAATGGATTTAATATATAAATATAAAATTCATGAAATTATTATCATTATTTATTGTTAAAATATAATTTATTTTCTTACCTTTCCATCCATTGGAAAATGATAATGTTGTGTGTACGTACATATGGATTACAACCTCCACAAAGTGATGCGATTTGTTTTTCATCACCACATCTCATGGATGGTATAAATAAGTTTATTTAAAGAGATAATATGATATTTATGAAATAATAATAATTATTTAAATATAAAATGATCTTTAACTTCGACCCTCACATTTAAAAAAAATGAAATTGGTATTCATTCCTATGTATGACATATTGTCTCCATGATTATAACATAATTCATTTTCTATAACCATAGTTCATCATTGGTTTTAAAAGTATTATTAATGTATAAAAATAATAAATATATTTTTATTCTATATATTAGTTATTAATTATATATTTGACCGTATTTATCCTACATATGTCATTTTGGAATTATGGGTTAAATATCATCAAATGTTATGACGTGGACTTAACCAATTAAGTAATTAACTATACCATTGAAATAAATGAAAAAATGGTTTAATGATAAGGTATTAAACCTTTAAAATGATCATAATCAATTAAATAATTTATAAAATTTTATTAAATAAATGTTAAAAAAAGTACATGATGATCCAGACTTCTGGTAAGGGACACTTTACCTTAAAAACATCATTTTAAATGCATTGATGATTTATTTTTTAATCCATTTTCTTACATTCCCAGATTCAGAAAATTTTTATGGATTTATTTATATGGAAATAAATGAATTATGAACGTTATTTTATGTCACTTTTTAATTTATTTTTAAAAATGTTCAAATGGAATTTTTTACAAATTTTATATGAAACATTTTGATAAATTGGGAGAAGGAATATTCTATTTTAAAGTATATTAAGTCAATAAGTTTTCTCACTACCATAATCATTATTTTATGCTTGGAATAATTTAAAATATTCTATGTTTTCTTAAAATAATAACCTTATTTACTTTTTTTATATGTATTTCGAAAAATGGTTTTAAATGGAATGGATATCACAATATTTAGTAATGTTTTTATCATGGGTGGAATGAATATTTTTACAAGTATGATGATGGAAATGAATGATATTATGTGTTAAAATTATTTTATGGTCATTAGAAGCTATTTATGATGATATGTGAGCTTGATTTATCTCATTATTATGGATGATCCCGATATATATCTCTAATTTATTAAGTAAATGGATAGAGTTAATCAGTTTGGTTTCTACTAAGATATTGCTGGAATTTTATGTATATTTCCACTTGTTATCAATTGTAACCACGTAAGTTTTGTTTTAATTTTAATTAAATTTTAATGCATATAACATCATGAAAATATCTTATTCTTCTCAAACTTCTATTATATAAAATTAAATGTCTTAAAATTGTTCAAATCAATAAGAAACCCTTTCCAATTTCACTTTCACATTCAATCCAAAGTTTGGGTTTAATTTTCTTCACCGTTTGTGTGGGTATCTATCACACTACTGTTATCCTGTCCCATTATATTTTATTATCTTTATTATTCATCACCCTAAAAATCATTAACCAAAATAATAACTTTCTCAATTGATTTATAAATCATCCATCAGGGTGAATCATAATTTAGGGATGTTAGGTGATTGAAAGATTTTGTTCGTTAAATATTTTTTAGGATAACATTGTGTATACACAACATAAAATGTCATTGATTAATGTTAATTTTGGTTTAACTTTTCGATTCCATGTATTATAGAAATCATAAATAAACTACCATAAAAATGTATTTCTAGAAATTATAACCTTGTATAAGGATTGTATTAAATCCTCAACATAAGAAAATTCCAATAAAACCCATCTTTCTAAGTGGGTGTTAATTTAATTCCATTTAACACAAAGTTAAAAGGTATCATAATATTAAATACCCAATAATTAACTAACCCCAATATTTATAAATTTAGTAAATAAAAATTCATCCATCTATAAATTTAATTAAGATATGATAACAAACCCCAAATTCAAAAGACAAATAGATAAAAATTAACTCCAAAAAATTATACCATCGCCGAGAATTCGAATTAAGTGCCTCTATACACATTTTAGTAGAGCACCAGAATTTTGAATGGTCAATAGAAGACAATTATTCACGCTTAATGTGGTACTCGTGTAGGGTTTTTTTGTAGAAAATAAGGCGAGATTATAGGAGAATTCTATTAAGACTATGAAATAAATAATGTACATGGTAGAATACTTTAGTGTCTCTTTATGATTGGGTTGGGGCAGTTGTTTTGTCCAGGGGAAATAAGGTAACCCAAATGGGGGGTGTCTAGTAATGATATACACTGATTGAGGCATTGTGAGTTACTTTATGACTATAATTGATGATTTAACTAGGTTTAATGGGTTAATGGACCACATATAGATCAATTTTCATAGGGACATTGAAAATAGGATTGTTGAGTTATATCCTAAGGGTATATATGTCACACAGGAGGATACTTGTGACATCACAAGGGTTGAATTAATATTTTATCTAGGGGGGATAATACAAGTCAGTATGAAACTATGATATGCATGATTAATATATCAAGGAAAGTGGGTTTATGCTGATTTTTCCTATACTGTGGATTGATACTCATGAGATGGGAAATCATAAAACCTAGTGTTTCTCTTTGTTTTATTTTTTACTATTTATAGAGGAGAGATTAGATTTTAAGGTGTCTTATTGTAATGTCCCAACATGGATTACCCATTTATATGACTTGAAATTCCATGACACTTATGGATCTCTTCTAAATCTCCAATGGTTGGTGTAAAAAGTTATGGATAATGCAAAAATTTTGTGGGAAGTTATTTATTCTCAGTAAAAAAATAACTAGAAAATTAAAGTATTCTTCTTGAAAATTGATATGAATTTAGAGTATAGTAGAAAATTTTAAAATAAATATAAAATACATGTTCATTATAAAAGGGAACCTATATACCAATGGAGCAATTGTCTATCACTAACATATAACTAAAAAATATATGTATGAATCTATAGAAAAAAACCAAAAAAATAAAAATCACTAACCATACATAACCCATATAAAACAAACCAAATATAAAAAAGATAACAGTAAAGGGTTTTAGGTGATTTACAAGATTGAGAAACCCATAATGGAATCTCATGAACAACCCATGATGTCCTCGTTTAAGCCATCCATTAAATCACTAAAAGGTCCATCACTAATATTAACTCTGAGTTCTAAAAAACACTAATATTTGGTTATTTTTCTTTAATTTTATCACATAATAAAAGATCAATCTTCATCCCAAGGGGTTACATGTAGGGTGTGAGTACATTTACCCAACAAACAGTCACCACCCAACACCAACTAATCCATTATATAAACATGTTTATGAAGTAACAAAATAAATTTGGAAGTGAAAATAATATACAGAGAATAACAATTAATAACATTAATTTTAAATTTAAATAACCAAATAACCATAGGGGTTGGTTTCCAAGTGATGAAAAAGCCACCAAGGAACCCAACCATACATGTATCATACCATAAACCTGTAAAATCCCTCCTAATGAACTAAACATTTGAGGGACAATTGAAATTAATAAATAAGTTCCCACGCCACATACATATAGGGTATATGAACTATAACAATATGCCCTCAAATACCTCCATATTGAGAATTAAATGAATGTTTAATAACTAGAGTTGGGGACCTTAATACTGCCCCCCCATAAATACATGTAAATATAATGTGATGCTGGTGTACACATGTCCCTACATAACTGGAGTAGCCATTTCTAAACATTTTCCAATATCCAAGAATCTAAATGTTCTACGATGTAGTTTATAACAATATTCACTTATATACATTATGCATTTAAAAATAATTTTCATAGGTATCACCATCTATGGTTTAAAGAACCTATATGAACTCAGCCTTCTATAATTTATACATGGCATTAACAAAAAAATTTTATAGGAAAAATTTTATACAACATGAATAATAATAACTAGCATAAATAATTTCAATATATATAAAATGTACAATATTTTAGGTGATTCAATAAGAAATTTAATAAATATAAAGTGAATTTGTAAATAATAATCACTTAAAAAGTAATAAAACATATTTTTTTAAAAATAAAACAATGTCAAAACTAGAGTGTTGAAAACATATTTTTGAGGAAATTCATTTTTCAGATTAGGTTTATTCTACCCTATTATATTTCTATAATTAATACTATAATAGCATGTGAAAAGAGTAGGGTTCACCAGCTATATACTATAATGGAATCTAAATGAAATATAATTGAAATAAATATATTTGATTTCATAAAAAGATAAAATGAACTTCAGTTATATGGATATATTTTTTAGTATATTACTATAATAGATTAAAAATAATGTTCCAAATGATATCCCCACATCAATAATAGAAACTGTGTTCTCCCACACAAACTTAATAAAATAAAATACAATGGAAAAAATGGATTTATAAACCTAGGTGAAAATTAAGATTATTTATTTCATATTACAATAGATTATTACTAAAATATGAAAGTAGAGTAATTCCCTTACCTAATTTTTTTAAAGAAGAACCCTTAATGTAAATTGAGGATGTTTGGATCAAACATGAGTAATAATATAACATGAGAGAATAAATGGATTAAAATAAGGGATTTATAGGTTAAAGAAAAGTTATATAATGAAGAAAACAAGAGGGCCTTAGTTTATGTAAGTTTTAAAAAAATTAGAACATGAAATTACCACATTTTCATATTTAAGAAAATCATGTGAAATAACTTAAAATCACTGGGTATCTACTAAAATCATGGTGGACAAAAAAGAAACACCAAATATTTTTTGGTAGCCACTCAGATTTTTTATCCTTACTTCATCATAACCCCATCCCAATATTGTGATTCACCAAATCCAAACTCATAGATTTTGTGTCAAAAAACATTGTTTTCATAATGTTTTGATACTGACTAATGTTAACCAAAAAAACAACCATAATTAATATATGACTAATAAATATTGAGTCACTATTGATGCCTACCATATGAGAATAAAAAAACAAAATGGAAGAAACACATGAATATGGTTATTACTTTCCTCACACGGAAAATAAAGAATAATGTGTCTAGAATTCATGGACCATACAATCCTCTAAGAGACACATGATTGTGAGACCATAACAAGGTCACACAAAGGAGCCATTAACAACAAATAACTTATGAATGATCCTACATGGCCCCTTTGAAAAGTCATCATGTTCTTACGAAAGTGTCCCAGATAATCGCTGATCACACGGAGGTTGCTAGATAGGCACCCTAGAGTCATGCGACTTGTCTAAATAGGAAGAAAATATCAAAAAGGAGGGATCCTCTAGTAGTTTTAAATATAATGAGACATTCCCAGTTGGTTTGAAAGATGCTACAATGCCCCTATAATAGGTACACCTTATATCATGAAATCCTATTAGAATGTCACCCTCACCACACGAAGGGTCAGGGACAATCCCAAGAGGACTTGCGCTCCCCCTCTGTCTACAAAGAGAAATAGATGTGTTTGTCCACAAGAATTCTTATAAATCACCAAAATACCCTTTTTGGTCACGTGACATATCACCGATGGAGTGAATGGTCATTGATGACAACACTCATACAAAATCACGAGGACCCAAACCCTTGTAAAATGAATACCAAAATAAAAAGGGGAAAAGATGGGAGTCAATTATGATTATACACATCATGAGACGCAACCCATGTGGTTCAAGAGGCACCAAAGCCCATGGTGACATGTCCACATTTACAAACAAGATACAACTAACATGTAACTCTTACCACATGAAGGGATTCAGACATGACCAAGAGGTTCTATGATCCCCCCTTTTCTCTATATTGAAAACATAAGGGACTATGCATTCAATTTTCACGCATTACAAGATGAATTTTTTATGTTCACATGACGTATCACTGATGGAGAGAGTGATTTCCTTAAAAAACACATGTTCAAGCTTGAAAAATCCCAACAAACTTGTAAAATAAAAAATGAAATATGTAGCGAAAATGTGCAGGCCTATTTCAGTCATAAAAATCATCTTCCGCACTCATTCACTCTGTAATACCACACTAATGTACCTTGTAATAATTACCGAATCATGTGAAATCCCCCTAGAAATCCATATTTGTCCCTCATAAGATCCTAAAAAAGGCACATAAGGTCATGTGAAATACTTTCAATTGGAATCCTGATATTTTAAAGGCCCTTGGACATGTCAACCTGATAATATGAAATCCCCCTAACATGTCCTCATGATTAAAAAAGACCCCATTAATTGGTTATAATTCAATAAATAGGGAATTTATGGGACGACCTCACGGTCATTGAAAATCATGTGATGCCCTTAAAATTACTTATAAATGGATTTGATGAAACACATGACATCAAAGCCCTCCACAAACACCAGCCTAGATTTACATGATACACATTGTGTAAAGTGATGAATAATCTAGGAGGTGTGTCCTATAAATCCCCCACCCTAGCAAGAAAAAATTCATTACTAGATCCTACCACTGGTACACCCAATTAGTAGAGAATATTTTTTTGATCATCTTATCATCTGATTAGAAATGTTCTCTATCAGGTAATGTCTAAGGAAAAACCTAAGAAATCATGCAACATGCATAGTAACATCATGTGATCACTCATAGATCACACAGAGGACCTATAACAGGTCTTGTGAGGAATATACCCCATAGATACTAAATAACGTGAGACTTAAATAATCTAAATCAAAACAAATAAAGGTTGTATAAGATAAAAGGCTGGAACCATGGCTAAGAAGAACATGTACACTAATCATCATGCACTTTGCATGAACCACCCAGGTCATGTGAAAACACTAGGAAATTTATCCCAGATCATATGAAACATGTTTGGTATACTATTTGTATCATTTTAAGTCCCCTAATAATGTCACATAAAGTCACATGACACCCCCTGGACACGTCACCTGAGTATCATGAAACCCTCTGAGATCTCCATCCAGACATTTTGATGTCCTTCAGATGTGTCACACAAAATCATATGACAATGACAATATAAATCTACTAAATCATACGATGGCACTAGGGAATGTCAACGGGTTCTTGGGACCTCCTCCATACAATCCCTAAAGATATTGCAACATCCTTCGGTTATGTCGCCCGAGTTTCATGTTGACACCCCGAAAAGTCATCCAAGACATGAAGTACCCTTTAGACATGTCACACTGACTATCATGACACCCTCCAATAAACTAAGACATAATTCACACTGACATCAGGAAATTTCATCTAGATAATATGGTGCCTTCAAATCATGTCAGCCTAGATCATGTGATGGCCTCTAGGATTATCCATACAAGTCTTACGATGTCCTCCAATCAAGTCACCCTTGGTCATGCGATGACCATCTAACATGTCATCTAGATTATGCTACATCACTTAGGCTAGTCAACCAAATAATGTTATTTTTATTGTACATGTCAACAATTCATCCTCTTATACATCAAGAAGATAACAAAGACATGGTAGGCAGACAATCAACACACGTTAGTCAAACAAGCATGTCAAGTCTAACAGGAATCCAAAGACTTGATAACCTTGTCCAGCATTCATACTAATGGAAACCTCAGTGTTGAATCCATGATTTAATTTAACTATAATGACTATGATTACTTCAATAAATATGATATTTTTGAAGATTTTCTACGGCATGAGCTCCATAATAAACATCTTATAGTAAGTCCCAACAAATAAATACTATATCCACAAGTTGTGAGACATGTAATTTTCCATACCTTTTTTCCAACACTAATCATAGATCACACAGACTTTGGAACTAAAAATGATTATATAATTAACATAGGGAAACCTTAGTGTGTATCCTCCAATCAACAGGATAATGTGATATGTCTACTACCTCCATGATAGAGAAACCTCAGTGGGTAAGCCTGGATCAATCAAACTATGATGAATCTGATTCCTTACAAAACTAAGATATGTTGGATGCCTTCCTAAGGCTCAATATCCCTATTAAAACTCGAATGGGATGTCCCATTATATATGTCCCACAACCATATTCCATGATACTGACTACTTATTGTCCCTTTTTTCTCACACCGAGCTCCTGCCCATATAGGCTTAGGGAGTTTCAATTGTCATATCACTCATATCGTGAATCTCCACCAGCCATAGAATCATCAGGGTGTAATCCTTGATGAATGGAACCATATGACTACCTCTATATAAGTACATCCAATTTGGGGCCAATCCTAAGGGTGTGATCAAACTATAATAACTCGGATTCCTACAACAAGTAGGATATATAGGACGTTTCCTCAAGAATTGAGCTTAAATACCAATACCTAAGTTCCCACACACATTTCATTTTCGAATGATGTTAAATTATACGATTTCATTGAACTATATGGGTTTTTAGTCTTGCAATAAATATGAGTTGATGGATGCATCATAGAGTCAAAATCCCACCCTTGACATATTAAACACCTCCTGACATGACATCAAATTCCAAAGCACCAGGCTATAAAACTCCAACATATAAGTAACCACCTATCTAGGGAAATGGATGTAGAACCTTGGATATGTAAATATGGATTCACTAAAATATTATTTTTAGTGTTTATAATATATTTTACCTATGGTAATTTTTTTGGGAGAAACTAATTTTCTATCTAGAATGAAAATTGATTCAAACAATGATCTGTTAGTTAAGGTAATGGGTCCTATATAAGGATTATAAAGAGTTTCATGAATATATCATAAATCTGTAAGAGAGTCCCAATGTAGGAAAAGACCCCCCCCCAAAACAGTTTTATGGGCCTAACCTACCATCCTCTCGACCAATGAGAGTTTTAAAGCGCCATTGGGTCTGAAACCCCAACTAGTCGCCTGCCTTTGGAATGTAGATATGTACCAAGTTATGGATGGGGGGTCCTTTGGGAGTATTTTTTAATAATAAAAATGGTGACCCAATGTTAGTGATTATGTAAGAAATTGAACCCCCCATAATCAACTATTATTAATTCTATCAAAACAAAAAAGGTGAACCCGATGTTAATCTCGGAAATAATATAATGGTTGGTTCACCATGCTTTGTTACATTTTCCCTTGTATAATCCTTGAAAAAAATGGTGAACCCAACATTAATACCTCAAATAAAAAAATAACCAGTTGACCATGCATCATCCTATTTTTTTCTAGCATAACGCATGAAAAAATAAATGGAAAACCCGACAGAAAATATTCAAATAATAGATTGATCGGCTGGCCATGGATTAAGCCATTTTTTCTTACATAATCTAAAAAAATGGTGAACCCGGTGTGAATATATCGAATAACATAATGATAGATTGACCATGAATCATCCCATTTTTTATTTAATATCTATGAAAACCAAAATGGTGAACCTGAAGTGAATGTTTCGAATAACATATTGATTTGTTGAACAAGTGTCATTCTAGGTCACTTTCATATAATATAAAACAAATGGAAAACCTGACATTAATCTTATGGATGATCCTTTATAGATAAGGTTATTAAGAAATAATTCTACCCTCACTTTTATAATCCCACACAAGTAGAATGGATGGATCCGAAATAAAAGGACAATTGTCTTACCCATGCATATCTAACCAAGAAAATATTATGCATGTGATGATATACTGATCTAAAACATTGTTACTTGTTGTATTGATGGATACAGATCCTATTCTTGAAAAAAACACCATGATCTGATATTTATTAATCAAATGACTGTTCTAGAAAATCAGTTGCAATAGTAACCCCTGTGAACCTCAGAATGACCTCTCCAACCCATCATCTTCAGCATAGGGTGGAGAATGCAATTGCCTGGGAGTACTATCGACATGGTATGATCCCGACCCTTGAGGATACTCGTGAGGGGTTTTAATTACCAAAACTAATGGTTACAACTCATATAAGAAACATTTTAGTAAAGAAAGTGATACTCATCACCACAACTGACCACTTCAGAAGGTTTTCCATAGAGAATGATAATGATCACCTTCAGTATTTGATGAAGGTGTACCAGGGAAACATTATGTCTCATTCTTTGTTCAGGGGCTACTGAGGAGGGATCCTATAAACCACCATTTCCAGTGCTATCTCACTGATACCGATCAATCTACTACTGAGGGTACCAACCAAGACACTTCCACCTCTGACACCCATGCACAGGAAACAATGAAGAAGACACATCAGGTGAGGAAGTCTCTGGATAACTAGGACGGGGATCATTTCCATACTTCCACTAACAAATCCTACCATTATATTCCATCATAATCCAGCAAGCTGGATCATATTCCTACTTTCTCAAAACATGTCTATTGGAATATTCCTACGAAAGGAATGGGTGAGGCTCATATGCCTACCCCTATACATGAAGTACATCAACATATTCCAATGTCACAAGGAAGAAAGAAGTGGGATCTTATTCCCACCTCAATAAAAGATATCTACTAGTATATAGTGGAGGTAGGAAATGTGTTGGATTATATGCCTACACATAATTTTCTAAAATTTCATTATATATTAGCAACACAAGAGGAACTCCTCTGACATATTCAGGCACTGATACAAATATAGGGATTGGTACATATTCCTATCTGTACATATAGGTCATCGTAACACTCAGATAATTATGAACACGTGGTTTCTCCCTAGAAATCACACATTTTTGCTCCCATACAGATGAATTAACAACATATTCTAGTAAAGGATGAGGCACTATAATGAGATCATATTCCTTTACCAACTAGAGCTTTTCATGTGAGAGTGAAACATGCATATCAAAAAATTAAAACAACATATTTCAATGGCCTAGGATCAGGATCATATCCCCATTATTGTTGAGGCTCACTTAGTGATAGTGGCACATGCCTCAAGACATTCTCATATTCAAGTCGAAGAATACCATCGAAATACTAAAAAATACCTAGGATTGGGCTCATATCCCTATATTGGATGGGGTTCACCAAGAGATAGTGACACATACCTTATGACATGCTCATATTCCTATCATTAAATCTTCCTGACATATTCCATTAGTTCACATAATCCAAGATCATATTCCCACTTCCAGTAAAGAAGGACTACACTGACATCCTTCTTTGGATATACAAGAGGAGGACCATATCCCTTCTCCCATTCTAGAGGTACATCATCATATTCCGGTGGGGAATTTGTATTCATACTGATCTCATATTCCCATTATAACAAGGGCTCACCAAATGAGATAGACACATGCCTTGGGATAGACTCGTATATTTGTCAATAAATATCCCCAGTATATTCCAAAGGCTCAATATTAGGATCATATCCCTATTCCAACCGAGGCTCACCAAGTGAGAGTGAAACATTCCTCTAGTCAAGGTCATATTCCTATAAATAAAGAAGAATCTCATTGGCATACTCCAACAGATTTTCGTCAGCAGGCTCGTATTCCTGTAATACCGAACACTTATCACCATGTTTTAGAAGACATCATATAGTAGGATATCCTTAAAAAATTCCAAATGCCTAGTTAGAATATTCCAATCATGATGCTGAATGAGGCTTATATCCCTAATCTGCCTATTTCCAGTCTCCTTGAGGTTGTTTGTGACACATTTTTAACACCCCAAGGTTATGTTGACTCTTAAACCAAAGTAGAAGGTGATCATTACCATGATAGTTATCCTCATGGTAGTGTGGATATGGATTATAGGGAATCTATTTCTAACTTCGACCATGGTTATCCTCCCCACGATGTTATCGCAAAAGACAAGGAAATCCCCCCCTTTCATAATCACCTACATTTATAGAGGTGTTAAAAATTATGATGCCTTTGCATAGAGAAGTGCTAGAGACATCCGAGTAAACCATATATAGGTCCCCATAAACAACCACTCTGGTTAGAAATAGTCCCTAAAGAGAACCTTCTATGGTCTAATCATACCAAGTCATGTAATTTTGATGAAGAGGAAGCATAAATCTATATATAAGGTGAATTATCCAAAAAAACATCCCCACCATGTTTTGGCCTCTTTCTACTTCTGACTATGAAATCCCATATGAGCTAGAAAATGATTTCATGACTTATCTATGTCAAAATATATGGGATAATCATCATTAATTCAAGTATAGGAACCTTATTTATCTAGGATGCAAGTTCCATATTCAGACTATTTAGATACTCTCTTATTATATCAACTTGTCTGCTATCTCCATGGACCATGATCCAAAACTGAAGAAGAACAATGAAAATATAAAACACGCTTACCGCCATTACATAAAAAATATTCAGAAGTTTATATCCAAATCCATGTCAGGAATCCAAATTCATGGATGATGAATGTGTGTTTATTTCCATTCCCTACATCCCAGTATATGAGAACCTGTCTGACATAGAGTCCTATATTGTTATATCCTCTGGTTAAATTAGGGGAGAGGGTAACGACCATGACAGTTGGTTACTAAAACAAAATTCCCCCAATTAAACAGTTCCAAGACATTAAAAATGATGGAATGTGATAGAAAAAAGGCATTTATTTGGACCCATTAAAGAAACGTGACTGCATTTCAGACACAGAAGATGAAGTTGTAATCAAATCAACAACATAATGTAGAAACCGTCTCCTTTCATGGCCTTCCATCACACCCAAATCCTACACGAGCACAACTACACCACATAAAATAGTTCATAGTTGCATCTTCCATAACATCCATCTAGGAGGGAATCCATACCATCGGTCTGGAGGAATATCTCCCATTGCATCCACATCTCAGATCCAAATTTCCCAAAAGGCTTCATGACATTCCATAAGTAGCTTAAAAAAATCCATTCCGTCGGGATGTGGGAACATATATCTCAATTTGCATCACCAGGTTCATCATCCTCCAATAGAGTTTTAGGGAAATCAAAGATGATTCTAGATAAACCCCATCACAATGGGATATGAGGATTTATATATTAATGTCCTTTCTAGGAGTCATAAAATCTATAAATAAATTCGTTGGATCCAAAACTACTGGATCAATCAATGAACATTTCAGCCCTAAAAAATCCACATCATAGAATTTTGGGGAAATTTTGATCATCACCATCACTATAGAGGGAATCAGTCTTCTATTGGTTGGGAGGTAAATATCAATGGAAAACATCCAATCTATTCCTCCCATAGCAAGACAAATATATATTATTTGGGGCTCATTTGACAGTCATTAACCAAAAATCCCTCAAGGACATTAGTAATAAGTTGAGATGGTAGGAGCTTATGACAAAGGAAATCAAACCCCACTGGGGTCGCAAGCCAAAAATGACCTAATAAGGCCAAGAGTTTGAAGAACTACCCTAACACCAGTATTAAAAAATCATATTATTTCATTGAAAGAAATGAGATGACAACAATTTTCTAATATACCTCTACAAATTTCATCCCTCTCAACACCAAAAATAATGTTGATCAAGATGTAGATATATAGGCTTACAAAATAAAAAATATACCATGAGGGGATAGTGATATGAATGCACCAACTAAGGTTTCACACATCTATAATTTGAGAAGGCTCCAAAACATGGCACTTATGACTAACAAGTTTCAACCTCTATAGAGGAACACTGCCAATGATAAATGGAAAGGTGTGGCTACATACCATTCACCACCTTGAAGAACCAGTGTTCTTTCCATGGATAAACATTTTTCATGATATGAGAGTGAGATAAAAAATCTCAGATGAATTGATGAGGTGCTACTCAGGGGTAATATTCCCAATGGATATCATCTTCAAAACAAGGTGAATATTACTCCTCCCATAAATATAAAAAGAGTCAATTTTCATGATAGAGTGGTACCAGTGCATCATACAGGCTATGCATCTAGTCAGCCAGTCTACATAGGAGAGGATGTTTAAAATGATCATGAAATCCCTCCATTAGTTTGAAAGCCTCTCCCTCTCTTGGTTAACAACTCATTCTACCCATTGGTCGAGAATTAGTGGGAGGAAAAAATTGGACCAACTCAGAAAGCCTCACACACTCCATGTTTATGGGAGGTATCTCAAGAATTAGTAACTATATAATTTATCAACATCATCGATTCCCTGACTACTTGAATGGAAACCATGGAAGAGAGATGTGCACATGTGCAACCTGAGATTAAGACATTTCTAGAATGGGTGGATGCCACTTTTCCTCCACCTAATTTCAGCAATCCTACCTTCTCCACATTTGACGGTGCAAGATACCCTAAACAACAACTCACACAATTCATATCTCAATGTGTGTAGATGATGGTACATTGATATAAATAGGAGGCAATAAAGCTGAGGTGTTGTGTATAGACTGTGGTAGAGCCAACCTTCATTTGGTACAAAAGACTTTTAGAAGGATCTGTTGTAGGACTGGAAGACTTTCTTTGTCAGTTACTTTACCAATGCATCTCCACACAGAGGACAATGAAAATCTTATACAGGGAGAATTGAATGAAATGTGAAAATGATCAGGTTTATAACTTCATAGATAGATGGAATGTTTTAACATATTAAATTAGCTTTCTACTCCCACAGAAGAAATTTCTAGAACTCTGTGTTGAGAATATCTAAGATGAGTTGTAGAACCCTCTAATACCAATAAAGCATCTCACTAGGTTATTTGTGTTCACCAAAATGGAATAATTTCTGTAATATTCCTTTCAAAAAGCCTGATCCATGTATCAACTCATTCCCTCAAAACTTTTAAAAAGGATTGGAAAAGTAGAAACTACCACTATTACCCTTATAACAGTAGAAGTTCCCATTCATGCACTGAGGTAGTTCCCAAACTTCCAAGTGCCACTCTTGAAGTGGTCAAAATCACAAATATCCCATAAGAAAAAAGAAAGAAGATATCATGGTTTCCTAGTATTTGAGAAATAGATGAATA
Organism: Viscum album; assembly: GCA_963277665.1. Taxonomy (NCBI): domain Eukaryota; kingdom Viridiplantae; phylum Streptophyta; class Magnoliopsida; order Santalales; family Viscaceae; genus Viscum; species Viscum album. The sequence goes on along the minus strand of OY728147.1, from coordinate 1,810,282,779 downwards.
AAGAATACACCTTTTGAAATTAACAAGACCTCATTTATTTCTCGGCATCCATGAAAATTAAGAATCTCAAGCTACCACAATCCAAGCATCCCAATTAGGTCCACCTCACCGATCGGCCTACCTACTTCCCTATCTATAGAAGACTAGGTCATAACATCTAAGATTTCTTCATCATTAAAGATTTACTCCAGATCATGGTTGATTCCAGATAGGCAATGCAAGGTAACTTCTTATAATAGGTGGTTCTCATAACCAACCCCCAGTAAGAAGAAGAAGGTGATTGGAAGATTGTTTTGTCCAATTGTGGGTAGATGTTTAATAAATGGATGACTCAAAAGGAAGTTGACCAAGCTCATGAAACCTTGAGAGAATAGATTCATAGACCCAAAAAAGGTCTTCCACATAGTTTGGTTACATCATATATGTCTCTCGAAGCTGTAGACAACCATTGGAAAAAAGATAAAATAGAAGAGGAAGATTTATATTCTTCTCTGAAATAATCTTTGACTCTTGTAGATTTTTTCCCTCCAACATTAAAAGTATGGGAACGACCCCACCAAATGGAACCCTAATCAAAAGAAGATATAATATTAGGTTCTGTAAACATGATACACTTTGAATACCCCTTATCCAATGATGAATATTCCTATGAGTATGAGTTCCCTAAACCAAATTGTGGAATAAGAGTCCACATGCAAAAGAAATGAGGATACTGGGGACAACATGGGCATGGTTGAACTAAATATTTCATTCACGACCCCTCAAAAGAAAAAATGTGTAGATGATACTAAAGGAAAATAAATACATAAAGCCCAACAAAATCATATCGGTGTCCCAAAACCTTCTTGTGGTCATTCATGACCAACCATCTTAAATGAACACATATTGGGGGGGTGAAATTATATAGTGACCATAAATAATGGGTAAGAATGTTTCTACGGGATCCGCTGGAAGAAAATGCTCCCTCGATCTCTACAAAAGCACTAGGACCATCTACTACTAAATACCCAGATCCTAAGCTATATAACAAGGAGAAACCCTACCTTGTAAAGCATCAACCTTTGGCACAATAGGATGAAATTCTGAAACAACTTGATATTTTATCATCCATTCTCTAAATCATGGACATGATACATCATTTAAAATAACCCAGTGAAGAACTCATTGAATCCCTATAGAGCCCACAAGAGTTCGAGAATGAAGTTTCTGTAGCTAAGGTCTATTGAGTGGAGAGCATGCCAATAGAGCGACGTGTCACCATCTCATTCGTAGAGTAGGATTAGGAAGAGGTCATTCATGTACACATGAAGAACTAATATGTCTTAGGTTGACATGATAATTTCAACATCCAAAGTGATATGATTAAAAATGGTTATGGGATCAACCTCATCTAGATTTGAATACTTCGACATTAGGGGTATATCGAAGGGGATTTGTCTCATACAAAGATGAACATTCGAGGGTATGATAAGTGTGAGAAAAGACCTCTAAGGAATATCAAGCTCAAAACTCATTTTGAGGATCTCACATCTAACACTAATTTTATGGTCATCTAGAAATACATCACATATAATGTATTTCATAGAATTACCCTACTCCACATCCATGTGGTGGCACCCTCAACATTACATTAATGTTTGAAATACAACATCGATGGAAAAGTAGGCATACTACATGTTGATAATTCCTCGTTCAAGACATGAAAATACAAATATGAAAAGGTAGGTTTCTATAAAATTGAAGTAAAAAAACCAGTGATGGATGATGAAATTTAGGTTATAGCACCCAATGACTTGGGAGCCACTACTACAAATCCATGGAGTATAGTTAGAATTGACTATGTGCTCCCCATTAATCTAGTTGAGGTAATAGACTTGATCCCAAATTTCGAAGCCCCTTCTGTCCCCAGTACTGGTGTAAAAGAAAATTAGCTCTAAAATCTATCTTGAATGACTACAGAAACAGGGCATGATGATAACTTTTATCATGGAATCTCTCACCTCGATTGTGATAGAGATGCCCCCATATTACCCTCATCACTTGGAAATTCTTCTAGAGACTCAAAGTTTGAAAAAGAGGAGAAAACCCATAGGAACACCCATCCCTTATTTGAGGAAGGTGTCTCCATCACCATTTATGAGATCAGGTAGGTAAATGATGGAATAGAAGAAGACCCATATCCCCCAATGATTATTGAATCCATTCATCTTGAGGAGAAATATAAGTACATCATGTTTCTAAAGACACACTAATATGTGTTTTCTTGGATTTCAATATAAATGATCGGACAAAATAGAGATATGGGTACACACTATCTCAGCTTACTTGATGACCATCAATGATTTAAGTAGGTAGCTCGGAGGATACACCCACCTCATGCTACCAATTTAGAGGCAGAAGATGAAAAATTGATAAAAGCCAACTTTTTATGAGAAGTCCAATATCCATGATGGATCACTAACATCATCCCTATCAAAAAGAATAATGGGAAGATCAGGGTCTGCATCAATTTTAGAGATCTTAATTGATATTTCTAGAAGGATAAGTACCCATTTCTGACCATAAAACTCTAGTTCAATGAAACTTATATCTTCCAATCCCTCTACTTCATGGACAACTATTAAGGGTACAATTAGATAAATATGGCCCTTGAAGATGAGAAATCCAATTCCTTTAGAGTGAGTCAAGAGAACTTTTTCTAGCAGGTTATTCCCATTTGATTAATGAATTATGTCTCTATATATCAATGTGACAACCATCATATCTTAATGTCATTCCTAGGAAGAATTTCCGAATGATATTTCGATGACCTTGTGGTCTAATCCAGATAATGACGTGATCACTTCACAGATCTGTAAATTGTCTTTGACAATATGCGACAACACATTATAAATATTAATTCTCTGAAATTCACTTTTGGGGTAACATCAAGGATATTACGTGTCTTTATAGTACACCACTGAGGTATTGAGATTGACCCTAAAAATACTAGGTAATCTTTAGTAATGTCACCCCTATAAATCTCGAAGAATTGAGGGGGATCCAAGGGCACATCACTTGCATTTAGTGTTTCATATACAACATATATAAGAAATATATTACCTTTACTAAGATAATGAAGAAGGGAATCACTTATCAATGGGCCTGGGAATGTCAAGAAGCCATTGAGAGTCTCTAGAAGTACCTGTTGCACCCACTAGTACTAATGTCAGTAGTTGAAGGAAGGTTAGTCATCATATATGTGACCACTATGGAATGATCACTAGGAACCATCATGGCATAGAAGAATAATGTTGTAAGTGATAACATTATCTACTAACTCAACTAAATAATACTATGAACTGAAGACGAAAACTTTTATGTTGAGAATAATTCCTCACACTCATATTTGCAGTGCATTAGATGGGGAATTACTTGTAGCACCATGAATTCCACTTGGCCTCTTATATTGACCCTCTCAAGTACATCCTTGGATACCCCATGTTGAATGGGTGTTCAACATGATGGGTGATCATTCTAAAACAATTATACATTTAGTTCTTATCATAGAATTCCATGAAAGGATAAGCCCTGGATGATTCACTTACATCACACCCCAGTGAAGAAATAACACTAGTAGACAATGAAAATATGGTTCAAGAGGTTTTATATACCTATTACACTCCATGGACATGGGATATGTATTCAGATGGAGCCTCCTAGATTCATATCGTAATGAGATTAGAAAACATTAAACTTAATCGAGTCATCTTAAGGATTGTATTTTTTCTCTTGGTAAAGTAAAATTTTCCTACTCTTTCCCACTATATGAAGGCTTTGAAAATAATGAGAAAGAATATCAGGCCCTAATATCTATCTTTGAATTCTCCCTACAACTACAGATAGACTACCAAAATATCAAAGTGGATTCAAAGATAGTGATAAAGCATTTCAATGTTGAATATTACAAAAAAAAATAAGAACTAAATGCTATCAAAAGATATATAAAGGGAATAGTTTAATAGTTCCCATTTGAGCCCATAGTGCATCATGTTCCCTGATTTCATAATTCTCGTTCTGACACATTAGCTAATTCATTCACAGTCTTGAACAACCATGATCAAGAGTAATCAATCTTCCCTAACATGAACCGAAGAATAGTCTCTTCGATCGTTGCCTATGATATAAAATAAATCAATCGGATCAAAACATCCCTAGAGCATGATGAACTAGTATCTACTCCTAGATAGATGAATCCCATAGTCTTTTATCTCAAAAATGTGACTTGTAATTTCCCAAACCGGATTCCACTAAATCAGTTCTTTGAGCGGATTCACTGTGAGTCTTCAAGTGTGCCTCCCCGTTTTCCAGAGGCTGCCAACTTGTAGTAGGGGACTTGGGTGTTGTAGTGGGGAGAATATTCCATTACATTAGAGTAAGACAAGAACAAAAATAGATAATCATCAAAAAAAATTAATAAACATAGTATAGTAGAAGTTAATAAACAGAAATAATTCATGCTGTAAAAATAAATGAAAATTCCATAAATGCATGAACTACTATGTCATACATACAACACTTTTTGTCCACTAGGCTAACCATACAGATACATAAATTCAAAAAGAACCTAAAATAAAAATACATGTTTCTATTAATTACTCTGAGGTAGACCACATACTTAGTCTCTCGACATTGTCGAACTACACCGACCTGAATAGAACAACCCACATAAGTAGCTTCACTCAATCATGTAACTCAAGGGCCCAACCTTATCCACCATGATAACCATGATGAACCAAATAAGAAGACATAAGGTCTACATGTATACTGAGTTGAATTTGAATGGGTGATAAATAATCTCAGTAGGCAACCCCAATGATGAACCTATAAAATATACTTCCATAAGTGCATGAAAAAGCAATATGCTCAGCCTAGTCAGAACATAACTGAAATGATTGTAAATACAATAAACATGAAACCGAATTTTAACCTTGGATCCATAATACCTATCAACTGGGAAGGTGCCACCAAGTATGTACATATATATATATATGCATGTACATGTATAGTCCCATACATGTAAACATATACATTAATATGAATATTCATGAGTAAGGTGAAAGTAATAACATAAACCATCATCAGTTGATCCTTGGGTCCATAATATTGATCCCCTAGACATCCCATTAAAGGGAATTGATATAGTCATAGTTCCACTCAATCCATGTATAATTAAGTTATTATCAGGGTCCATAATCCAAATCGACCCATACTTACATCAGGAAATTCCAAAAATTTCTCTGAACAAGCTATACCACCATAGGGGGATACTCATCCTAACCCTGGGTTCACCCGTACTCACCTCCAATCATTGAAAGGAAGGATTATTGGGATGTAAGACCGTAAATCCTATAAATTTCCAAATCTAGATGCCCTGCTGCTCATTCCATGTAAATCCAGTCCTCCGTAGGCAGTCATGACATTTGGAACTCAAATGAACACCATGGTTCTGAACCATAGGCCATCTGTAAAGAGATACCATAGGGGAGATTCCATACCCACCCCATGAGGTCTCTAATAAGTTATAGAGTAATCATTCCTTCCATCTAGAAGAGTTGAGTCATTCTAGGTATCCAATTATGTGGAACACCATGTCCTACACCTAGGTTAAGTAATTGATCATAGAGGGCATAATCATCTCTATCCCTTGAGAGTGCATAATCAACTATGAGTATAATCAGATTAAGGAGAGAATAATTATCCTAATCACATATTAACATAGGATAGTGGAATCATTCCAATCACTTGGTATAGAAGAATAATGCATGGGTATTATTACTAGGGATTCCATGCCCATATATTGTAGTCAAAGGCTTACCAATCGGATACTAGAAAGCACAAATGTATATCCAAATAATGTAGTAATAAAATATATAGACTCAATTGCTAGATCCTAGGTAGTACCTATTGTTATAAAAGTGAATATGGAATTAACAAAGATCGAAATCCAAATCAATTTAATGCGCATCAAGGAATCCCCAAGAAAAAGAAAGACACCTCGCATTAAGCTCAAAATCCACCAACCAAGTAGCTCCTATGGCTATCAATACTTCTTAAAAAATATATAAGTTAATTTATAAACAAAAGAGTGAGGGTGGTCGAACACCTAAATCCACCACTACTACCACAACCTCATGGGATTACAAGTTCGATATGGGTTCTAAGGTGACACCTGCTACCATCTCTACTAAAAACCAACTTACTAAGTCATGGTCAGTTAAACATTTGGGAACCCATTAGGCCCCTCAATTCAAAAATTAGAAAGGAATCATACCACGAATTGTAAAATCTACGCATCAGAAAAGTCATATTACTAACATTCCTTAGAAGTAAAGTTAAATATAGGAATCTTATAGGGGATCATTGAATTGTAAGCGTGACTGAGACATCCTACAGGGATCCACGCATGGTAAGTAAGACAGAGAAATCATACACAGGATCCCAATAACAACATTTACTTAAAGGTATCCAACAATGGACCCTCTATAATAGTATAATAAGGTAGATGGATCCTACATGGGATCCTTGGAATGATATACAGGTAAAGGGATCCTATGAGGAATTCTCTATGCCAACATGTAATTGAATATAACCCACATGGGTCCTTTGGTAACCAATTAGAAAATTGAGGCATCCTACTCAATATCCCCTTGGTCGAAACATAAATAGAGGAATCCTATAGGGGATCCTCGATAATAATTAGTCTCATGCACTCATTATCCAGAAGGGAACATCTCATAAGTGATATTTATTTAAATGAAAATATGAATATGCATCGGTCAAGAGAGTTAACAAATGGATCATCTCAGAATAGGTATCACTCTCATGAGACACTGGATATGATTATTGGAAGAAGAACTAATCCTTTCAAGAAAATCCACATAGGGCTCTTCAAAACATCTCACTGGTCTTACCATGGTGATCTATGAAAAAGGATAATCAGAATAGACTACTCATGGTTCCAATTTTGACTCATGAGAAAAATGATATGTAAATCCTAGGAAGGGAAGAAAAGGAGGCGTACATGGTTTGTGTAAACTAGTACCCAACGTGTACCATCAAGGCCCCACATGGGTGTACGCTTCTTCTTATACTTAAAGTGTAAATGCCCAATTACACAGAGTGTTTTCCCTATATATTGTGTTTACCATAAATGGGGTTCCTACCCATGTACCTCACATCACTTGGCCAAGTATTCTACATTTACATGTACATCTACATGATGTTTGACTGACACTAGATCGGTCCATGTACTCCGCATGACATGTACCTCCTACATGGGTAGCATGGCTGGGAAATCAGCTACACAGATGAGTCCCTGTACATGGTGTGTACAACCCATACACATAATTTACATAAAAAATGTCATCTTCCCCCAAAAATAATAATACACAATGTGTGTTCCTTGAACCACACATTGTGTTGATAAGTTTTTCAAAATGGAAACCCTCCGAAAAATCCAAAAACACTTATTTTCTCCATAAAAAACAATAGATCATGTCACAAGGGGTCATTTGCAAGAATATAAGGGTATTAAAACATTAAAATGATTAATCTACAAGGATTTACAGAAAAACATAAAAATTACCTACCTTTGGGAAGAATCCACTGAAGCTTCACCTGTTTCCATAGTAAATGATTATCACACGATGATACGGAGTGTCCTGAACTCCGTTATAGTACTTGTATTCCCATACCTTGTATTATCACTCTCTCTATCCAATTTTATCTCTCATTATTGTGAAGGAGGATCCAAAATGGGTGTACATGAGAATACAAAGGAGGAAAGAAAAGAAAGAAAAGAAGAAAAAGAAATGAAAAAGAAAAAGGGGCCCCAAACCTAGTGACCAAACCATGCTTATTCCACATTAAGAAACAAATCCACGTTTTTGATGCAATGATAAAGGCAGAATCCCAATCCAAATCTCTATTCAAAATATATATTCGAATGAACCTATGTGAATAAATTACTATTTAATTTATTCAATATTAAATATTAATTATTTAAAAAAATCTGAACAACTCAAATATCTACCAATCTCTTATACTAGGGTAAAAACCCTATTCATGGACCAACTAAGTGGTCTAAAAAATTCCATGATCATCTACTAAGAAAAAAGACCATTTTACCACTTATAAGCATAAAATAATAATAATATTTTTTCTAAAACAAAAATAGTATGAACAAAATAAGACCTTCCAATATCCCCACCATAACCCTTCTTATCCCAAACAAGCCTAGTTGTAAGACTAGTTTCCATTATCTCAGCCTTTGAATCTACATAAGGAAGCTATCTGAACTGTCCGATGAACAGTCTCATAACATTAAAAATTATCTCATACATGAGATATGTTTAAGTATAACCGATCTAGTACTCCCCATTAGAGGAATACCCTTATCATCATCTCAAAATGATGATCCAAGCTCAACAACCCTTGAAAATACCGAATTTTATGGAAAATGGGAGTCACTACCCTCAAACAATCAACAATGCACTCCCCACCATATGGGTTATCTTCATCCTCTCATTGATCACAACCTCAATAGGTTCTTTTATCATGATAGGAAAGACATTTAAAAAAAGAAGACTGGTGTAGGGTATATGCTCTCTCAGAGTACTCAATTCAAATTCAAGATAGAGCATGATAATCTCTAACTACGAGTACACTATGATTACATTAAAAGGTGTGTAATGCTTTATTAAATCCACACTCACCATCCTATCAATTCCTGACCATGATTCATCCATTGGTCAACTATATATGGTACCCATTCATAATCTATGTATCCTCTACAATGAAGGTGAATTTTTAATTTAACCACAAATCTTGAGAAACCATGCCTATGACATGTCTTGAAACCATCAGTACTCACCTCTCACCTGGAAACTCACTAATTTATGATTTAATGGTAGTAAAAACAACCCGCATATACCTTTATCACCCGAATCATGCTCCAACAAGTCATCCAATATGAGGATATGTTGATCGGGCTACACAGAATGTCATTCCAAACAATCCATAATCTCTCTTAGAACTCATATTCAAAATTAGGCAACTCAATTGTTCCATGATTTATTCCATGATAGGCTGTTAGTTGATATCGTTCTAGTCACAAGCATCTACCCATGTTCTAACTACTTTAGTAATAAAAAAACATTGGTAGACTAGGAAAGGTACCTGAACAATCATACCAGTCGAATCCAGTATTAAATAACAAGAACCCTAGGTTCTTTCCAAAGGATGAAGTTATTAATATTACTATAAAAAAATTCAAGAACCTACAATGAATTGATCACAAAATGAGTGCAAAACCAAGATCACATTTAAAAAGGGCAGCAGAAAACCCGTCCCAACTTCTCATGCTGGGTTTCCTTGAGAAACACACACATCGACCTATAAAGGTATGTGTCAAACTAAGGGCCTTTAGTTATCCCACCTATTCCAATAGAACAAGTCTCAAAACTGAGTAACAAGGTTTAACCACCGAGTCCAAAAGATAAAAACTATTGAAATAAGGTAAAGATCACAACGATCTATGAGGAAGAAAAATAAAAACACTTCCTACAAGGCCTGATCGTCACCAAGAATCCTTATAAGGAACTTCTCCTTGGAGGTGAATATACCAACATAGAAGAGACACTTAAATGATACTCATAGTGAATATCTATCTAATAATACCCCTTTTAGTTCTATTTCATGAGAAAATTCCTTTTACCTATCAACATAATACTCTATGATTTGACTAGATAACCACAAATGAAGGGTTAAACACATGGTAATCAGGTTCCCTATTGATCTACTAGGGTCACCGAACCTCCCTTCAAAGGGGACTGAGTCATTAACCTCATCAAAAACACCTCAAACCTAGATCCGCATAACCTTCCATTAAAATGTAATACATATACATGCATGTTGGTCCAGTTTAATAGGACTTATTTTTTTAGTAAAAATCACATACAAGAAAGAAGATATGGTGTGAATCCGATGCTCCAAATATGATGCATGAGATGCCTCTTTCCTTTGCTGGCAAAGAGTCAAAATCCGTCACTTGCCTCTTTCAAATGGACAAGTTCCAGTGATATATTGTAAATCATAACATCCAAACAACATATCTGTCACTCAAGGAGGAAATCATGTACAACTATAACATCATAGATCAGAATGAAAATCCCATAACCTAGAAACAATACTTCTTACCAGACAAGTCCTCTCGACGTACCAATCCAATATCCATCAAAGTTTCCGAAAAATACATAATAATATTATATATCATATATCAAATAGTAAAAATCAAGAAAATAAAATCACTGATACTACATTGTAAAGTCCCCAACCAGATGGCACTAAACCTATGCTCTGTTTTAGTTTGTTATGAGGCTTCACTCATGGCTCCTCGCACTCCTGAGTCTGCCGAATAACAGAAAGGGAGTATGGTGTGATAGTTGGGAGACACTGTCCTCATATCAGTGTAAGTAAATGGTTGAAATAGAAAAGTATCATAAAGAATAAAAATTAAACATAGAGAGTAATTAGTAAATAAAATGAAATATAACAAGCTTTAATAATAAATGAAAATTCTATAAAAGACTGAAAAACTATGTCATATATACAAAAGTAGTCACCAATTTGGCTGACCATACAAATAAATGAATAAAAAGAGAGAATAAAATAAAATTAGGGGAATCTACTACTAACTCTGATATAGACTATGTACCTAGTCTCCAAACACTTTCGAAATACACCAACCTCAATAGAGGATCCCACACCAATAAGTCTTCTTGATCATACAACTTAGGGTATGATCCCTATCCACCGTGCAATCCATTCTCAACCTAATAATGAGATATATGGTCTACACGTACACCAAGGTTCACATTTAGTGGTGAGAAATAATCTTAGTATGATTCCGTAATGATGAACCTATAAAATATACTTCCATAAGTACATGAAAAATAAATATGGACAACCTATTCGAGAAACAACTAAAAAGATAAGTAAATCCAAAAAATGTGAAACCTCATTCGAACCCCGAGTCTATAATCTGAGTCAATTAGTCAAGTTACAACTTGGAGTTCTATATTTATATGCATATAAATTTATAGTCCCACTCCCATACACATATACATAAATATTAAAATTTTTGAGTAGGGTGAATGGAATAACATAAACCATCAGTAGTCAATCATAGGGTCTGTAATCCCGAACGCCTAAAAATACCATACAAGGGAATTGAGTTGGACGTCATTCCACCCAATACATGTATAATTAAGTATATATATGAGTTCGTAATCAAAATTTACATATACCTACTTCAACAAACATTATAAATTTCTCTATGCAATATATGCCACCATAGAGGGATACTCGTTCTTACCATGGGTTCACCCGTACTCTTCTACAATCACCTTAAAGAAGGATTATCAGGACGTATATTCATAAATACTATAAATGGACACGATATTGACAAAATGGTGATTATGAAATGTAAATATAGTCCAATTTATGATCCCTAGTTCTCAGTCCATAGGCCATCACAACATTTGTAACTCGGATGAACCCTAAGGGTCTAACCCCTATGCGATATGTAAGCAGATATCATCTGTGAATCTCCATGAAAATCTTTGGAGGTCTCTAATAAGTGATAGAATTATCATTAATCCCATATGAAAGTGCATAATCATTCTAGGTATCCATTTATATTTAATTCCATGTCTAACACAAAGGTCAAATAACCATTCAGGGAGAGCATAATCGTCTCTATCTATTGAAAGAGTGCAATAATCCATGTGTACAATCAATTCGAGGAGAGAATAATCATCCTCAAAACATATTAATAGAGGAGAGAGGAATTTTCCTCATCACTTGGGAGACTATAATCATCCACAAGTATCATTACTCTGGATTCCATACCTGTATATCACAGTCAGAGGCTCAATAGTAGATACTAGGAAGCACCTATAGATTTTCCAATAATGTAATAATAAAATATACAATATCAATATATAGAACCTAGGTAGAACCTATGGTTATACTAGTGAATATGGAAATAACAGGGCTCATAATATAGATCCCAAGAAATCGCATCTAAAAATCCCAAAGGGAAAAAAGATTCCTTATATCATGCTTAAAATCTACCAACTAGGAATCACCTCTAGATATCACCACTCCATTAGCAATAAATAAGAGAAAGTATAAACAAATGAGTGGGAGTATAAAATTACTAAACCGACCACTACTTCCATATACTCATGAGATTACATATTCAGTATGGGTTGTAAAGTTACACCTACTACTATCTCTACCCACAACCAACGTACTAACTTAAGGTTGGTCAAACCTTGAGGAACCCATTGGGTTCCTCAAGTCAAACAATATTAAGATATACTACTAGGGATCCTCGAATCCATGCCTAAAAAAATAAATCCTATTAGGGATCCTTAGTATAAAATTTAAATGGAGGAATCCTAAAGCGGATCCTAAAATGTTAACAAATACTGAGGCATCCTACGTGGTATCCTCTAATGTTAAGAAAGATCGAGGCATCCTACATAGGATCCTTAGAGTAACACCTAGGTAAAGGTGTCCTACAGGGGACCCTGTAAAACAATATAAGAAGGAAGATTCATCCTATATGGGATCCTTGTAATGATATAATGTTAAGGGGATCCTATGAGGTATTCCCTAGGCTAGAATGTAAGCAAAGGTAACCCACATGGGTCCTTTAGTAATCATTACTAAGATAAAGGAATGCTACATAGGATCATCTTTATTGAAACATTAACAAAGAAATCCTATAGGGGATCCATGGTAACAACTAGTATGATAGCCTCGTAGGCTAGAATGGAACATATCACCTGAGAGAAAACACCAAATGAAAGGCTAATAATGCATCTTCCAAGAGAGATAGATCATGGTACAACTTAGAATAATTCTCACTCTAAGGACACACTAGATATGGTAATTGGATAAATAACCTCTCCATTAAAGAAACGCCACCTAGGATTACTCAAAACACCTCATGGATCATACCATCAAAATATACATGTAATGATACATAAAATTTACTAGTCGTGGGTCCATTTTTGACTCCTGTGAGAAAAGATATGGAAAACCCTAGGAAGGGTAGCGAAGGATGCGTACACAGTGTGTGTACCTTGGTACATGATGTGTACCACCAAATCCACACATGGGTATGTAATTATTTCAGCACGTGGTTTTTAAATGACCAATTATACGTTATTTTGGACCTATACATGACATGTAACCTACAAGGGGTTCCTACCTGTGTTCGTCACATGACCTGGTTATGTGCATCTACATAGCATGCGACCCACACGGTGTCTGGTCGTGTACTCTACATGACATGTTCCCCTTACACGGGCAGCCTGGATGGGGACTCAGCTACATGGATGAGTCACCATATATGGAATTTAAATTAAAAAGGTCACATTCCAAAAAAGGTAAATACATGGAATTTGTTCCTTGAACCACATGCAGTGCATATGGGTTTTCCCAAATAGAAACCCTATGAAACGCCAGAAACCCATGTTTTGTCCCAATAAACAATAGATAGGACCACGAGGGGTTATAAGAAATCATACAAGGGGATTAAAAGTTAAAATGATCAATTTACATTTATTTATGTTAAAATTTAAAAATGGTCGACCTATGGGAGAAATACACCGATGTTTCACCCATTTTCATGGTCTATAGTTGCTGCACGCAGATTTGGCGCATCCTGAGCTCTACAGTGGTAGTATTATTCCCTAACCTCTATTTATCTCTCCACTCCCCATTTTCTACAATAGTCATGTGAACGAGGATCTATTGTTGGCATAAATGAGAAACCATAGTGGGAGATAAATGATAGAAAATAAAAAAAAGAAAAGAAAAAGAAAAAGGTGGCCCAATCCAACCCCAACCCTAAAATTAAGTTTATGCACTACCTAAAAAAATTCCTCATTCCGGACTCAATGGAGTAGACATAATATCAATCCAAACCACTATTCAAATGAAATATCTAAATAAAACTGTAAAAATAAATTAATATTTAATTTATTAAATATCAAATATTATTTATTCCGTAAAAAAGAAAATAGCTCAGATATCTAACAAACTCCTGCCCTAGGGGAAAAACTATATTCTGGGACCAATAGAGTATTAAGAAAAATTATCCAAGATCTTCAGCTAGGAGAAAAGACAATTTTTTCCCATATAATAATCTAAAAGAAAAAAGTAAAAAAATTTCCAAAATAACATGTCCTGAAAAACATGAGTCCTTAATGGACTCTCTCGAAAGACTAAGCGGTAAGGGAACAAATTCGATGAAGAGTTGTGAACTTTACCCTATGGGATGGTCCAAATGAAAATACCTCTCTACATGTTAGGCTTTTATGTGATCCTCCTAATATGAATAATAGAAAGAGAGAGCCCCATCATCATAAATTAAGTCAATGCAGGCTTATGTGATGCTCGTCATTTTAAGACCAAGCTCTCCCACAGAATCAAAAGTTTGGGTTACTATTTTGAAAGCCATGATAAATGACTATGAGTAATTCAAAAATAATTCTCATTAATTGTAGATCCCATAAAACTTCATCTCTAAACCACTAGAATTTCTACATACAACTAAGTATTCATGTCCATTTTCCATATGGGGAATGGATATAGTGGGGCCATATTCCCAATCCAAAACTAATAAATTAAATTACATACTTAGTTCTACTAACATATTTACCAAATGGGATAAGGAAATACCCCTCAATGAATTTTGGATGAAGAACATCATTATCTTACTGAAATCCAATATCAACCATAGGTTTGAAGTCACTCACACAATACTGTTGGACTAAGAAACAAACTTCTATTCTAAATAGTTGATGAAATTGTACTAGGAGTACCATATAATGTTCAATCATTCATCACACTATCACGTAGTAAAAAATGGATATATAGAGGCCTTTAATAAGACTTTTGGAAACATACTATTGAAGATAGTGAATAAATACAAGATTCCCTAGTCATAAAATATCCTCCATAATTTATGGTCTTACTACACCACTATGTGCACTTCTACATAAAAAATTCCATATTCATTGGTATGCAGGACTGAGGGAGTGTTTCCTAAAGAATCCCAGTTCCCTTTACTTCGAATCTCCATTTTTTAAAACTCTTAGATTATGAGCGATCAAAAAAAATTATAGATAAGCTAGAGATGATGAATGAGAGCATTTTTTGTAAATTGCATAACAACTTGATCTATCCGATTCAGATTTCATGAGCCTTAAATAAAAAGGTTTTCTTTTATTAATTCCTTCAAGGAGAACTAGTGTTGGATCTCTGGGCCCTAATGTTACTAGGAATGAAGCCTCTAAAACTAGAACCCAAATGATATAGAGCTTATATCATAAATAAGTTCTATCATAATGGAGACTCTTCCTTAACCACAATGGTTGGGGAGGGTGTCACACCATATACCAATGCAATATTTCTTAATAAATACTTTTCAAAGATATCACCAAGCTTCTTTAGTCCTAGAAGTGGGATGTTAAATAGCATAGCATCTCATTTCCTTGTCTCATGAAGTTTACCTTCATGAACTAGTTCTAACCACATGAAATTAAACTATATATAAAATGTCCTTAATAGATGACAATCAGCTATAAAAAAAAACATCCTAGTCCCATGATATTAAATTGCATAGGATCATCCTAACTGCATAACATTAAACTTCATGGAAAATGTCCGCACAATATGATGATAAATTGAATGAATCCCCAAATTTTAATCTTCATTCACATTTGGATGCAAACATCCTTACCTTAAGATGTTAAACTACATGACCAATGTCCTTTATACATGATACAAAACTAAACAGTTTCCAAGAACTATGTGTGGCTTCATTCTTGTCATCACAAGATTGGTAGTGGTTCCCAGAAAACCATTCATGGTCCCATCAACAATATGAATTATTCACAATAGATAACCTTCATCCATACCACATGATGTAAAACTACACCATATAAGTCCTCACTAAATGTCATAAAACTTCATGGATCCAAAAAATTCCTCCTCTTTCACGTAGATTCACCCTCGTCCTTACCAAATGATGTTAAAATGCACTACTGATGTTTTGGACAAATGACACCAAACTACACAGGGTTTAACATCTACGTATGGAAATGTTTCCAATTTAATAAGATATATAGGGACATTTTGATCCTATATTTTTGTCCAACCGCTACATGACAGAAAATGGATCTGTCTTCTCCTTAATCACCTCTTTATGGTGAGAGGAACCCTTTTCATCCCTTGTTTCTTACACCTATCATATCTTACATGATCTTAGGAATTTTTGTATGGGATTACCCACACAAACAAGGATTATTAGGTCATGATAGGATTATAATGGGGTTGAATGAAAAAACATAAAAGGAACATCATGAGTCCTTTCCACATGACATTAAAATACATGGTTGATTTCCCTTGAAAGACCTAAAACTACATATTCCCATGGACATCACCCAATAGAACTACCATCATAGGTGTTGGCCTTCTGACACATCTCCATTAAAGAACTAATAATGACTTTATTCCTAACCTCACAAGATATGAAGTGATGCCCAAATATCCTACCCCTTGTCTTGTCAGGAAAAATGAACATTAAATTGTCCCTTCACTCTGTATGTGTCAGAACTACACTAGGCTATTTCATTCAAGAACTCTATGTGACTTGATTTCTATCGTCATAAGATATATTGTGTTGCAAAGATCTCATGGCTCTGATCGAGCTACAATATTCCCTTTTTTACATCGAGGACCCCACATCCTTTCCACATGACGTTACACTACACATCTAGTCATGAACTATGTGTTTCTTGATTATTTTCATCATAGGATAGGTAGTGAAACCTAGATATCTAATCTGGGGTAAATCCAAAACTATCAATAGGAACATTTCCCCCCTTTTCATATGAGTTAGACATGCATAGGTCATTCCCCATTCAAGAACTACATATGGCTTGATTTCTATCATCATAGTATACAAAGTGATACCCAGATTGCTAATATTGGGTCCTGCTACAACAACAAATGAAAAAAATATACCCTATCCAAATAAGGATCGAGTAATAAAAGCTCATTTTTCCTACACATATTCCAGATTTTTTGATGGATTTACTTCATAGGAAATGTATATTCCACAATTTTTCAGGTTGGTTCCAAAATACTTACAACTTGGAGTTAAATAGCAAGGAAAATAATATATCATGAGCATACAACATTAAACTACACAGTGAATGTCCTTGTTTCACAACATTAAAACAAAAAATAAAATGCATCCCCACTATATGAAGTTAATATATGCTTACCCCCACCCACTATCATCCCTTATCCATGGACCACAAGATCCTTACCCTGGTCAACCAGAGTATGGGTTTATTTTTTCATGTTTTAGGAACCTAAACCCATAAATCACACTTCATGTATTGAGAACCTCTAGTTTCCCCAAACCATTCATTGCCATTATAAATGAAAAGATATATTTATACATGACCCTGATATCAACGCATAAGGGCTCAGACCTACCAACAAGAGACATCGTGGATTTGTAAGAAGGAATTTCTAATCCATGTGAGTATGACATCACCATAGCAGAGCATTTAACCCAAGGATGTTCTAGGTCATCTTTCTTATTATTATCCAATATCATTATTCATTACCTGAGAAACTCGAGCCATGATTTATAAAATTTTTATCTACCTCTCAGAAGGATGTTGGAGGTAACCTAACCCTTGTTATCCTAACTAGTCTCAATTGTACCATCTCACCTCATATAGGTATATATGCATCACAACATTAAACTAACCTCACTTTGGTCAATGCTATATGACCTAAAACTCTAGCCTTAGATGGTCTATATGCATAAATAACTTAAACTACCTACAATCCATTAAAATCTCTATGACCATAAGTGCTAGCCTTTGATGGTATAAATAGAAATACTTTACAATGATATAGAAAGATACACAAAACTTATCTAGTTGAAAACCCGAAAAGGATAGCCAAATAAAGGCTCGTGACTTTTCTCATTAAATGTATAATCTCCAATGGTTATGAAAAAAATTAATGTGTAAATAAATAAGGTATAGAGCTCATATGGTCCACTTTATGGTTCTAGTAATTGCTGAGTTATGCTCGCTAGAACCCTTGGTCTAGGGAAAAGATAGATTAGTGGGTGTTCACAGCTCCACACAATGATGATGTGTCACTAGGAGGAGACACAAATAGTAGGGTACTCAAACCATTCTTGAATATCAAATTCCCTATATGTAACACTTTGTGATATGAGGGCCTCAGATCACCGTAATCTCCCATAGACCTTGAAAAGGATACCTAGCTTCAAGGGACCATTTTTTATCTATGCATGTATACCTATGGTCCCTTCATATGATCCTATGGTCATCCACCAAATGTGTAACTTTATAAAATGGGATTTTTGATACTTGTGGGCCCTGATCTCACCAAGATAGAACTCAATACCTCAATGTGTTCAGGGCCATTCTTGGAATGATTTTCCTAGACTATCCTCATGAATCCAACACTTTGAACCATGATTTACAATCCCCATACCCAGAATATTCAAGAGGATTTGAAATCCTTGATTTTAATTCACTGTGTTTGATAACCATTCCCAAAGAACAGATGAAACAATCCATTCATGAACCTTTAGATGGCCTACACCCAGTGATTCAAAACCACAGGGTGTAGGGATCAACCTTCACAATTAAAGAGTTGAACTGCCCTAGGGTACCAGAACCCTTCCTGGATAGCTTTTCATCCCATACAGAAAAATCACTATCTAGACGTTTGAGTCTTCATAAATATTTTATGTAACTCAAAAATTAGTGGAGATCAACTTTCCTTGGCCAAAATATCAATGCATAACAGCTTTGAGCTAGAAAATAAAGGCATCCCCTTCTTAGAGGAAGGGATCTCCAATCATTTTGATCCCCGATAACACCATGATATAACCAAGTATTTCAACTATCTAGGTGGACCTACCATCACTAGTATTTAATCCTCAACCAATATCACACCCATAAATATTCCATGATTCTTAGAGAAGAGTGGATGTACCTATATTTAAAAATGATATCGAAACATACCAGACTTAACCTACCAACCATAGGAATCTATTCCATGCAGAAAAAGAGCTATAATCTTTATAATACCTGGAAACACCACAACAGAACTCAGTATCAAATGGGTTTTTGGGTCATTCCTAGAATGTATGCACCATATTCCATATACATCAGTCATGTAATGGCGGTAAGATAAAACTAGAAAAATTCAGAAGGTCTAACATAAGTGATCCTAAACTATAATAATATATGGTCTGAGCTAAAAGACCCTAAACTACAGAAATTGAAAGCTCCAGATAAAATACCACAATCTAAAACAATATAAGGTATGATCCAAAATAACCCAAAATAAAAATATATAAGGTCTGAGCTAAAAGAAAATAAACTAGAGTCATAGAAGGTCCAAGATAAGAGGACCTAAACTGTAGTGATAGAAGGTCTGAGTTTGAAGACCCTAGATTAAAATAATATGTCGATATTATTCTAAAAAAAATAAAAGTTATGAAGCATGTGAGGTCCATCATATATCCCTAGAAAAAATCAAGCTACACTCAAAAATACATAAAATTTTGAAAAATTGAAGCACTCTCCCTCCATAATATATATATTCTACCCATATTATCATTCTATTAATCAGATCCATGCATTCAGGTTTACCTGATATTATAAAAAGGATGGTTATCATTGATGATTCATCAGACCTGTGAAATGTAATGCACATCATAAGTAAAAGAGAATTTGAAAACATAAGATAAAGTTAAGAATATCAATTCCTTGATAGTGTAAAAAGGATGAATATCCAAATTTTGGAGTCTCTACATGAATTTCATAAAACAATATGTATCAACGATCGAACTATAATAATACTCAGTCAGCTATGCTAGCCAAGTCAGTGAGATTATGGAGAGAAGCGTCGATTGAATGCTAAATATTAACTCAGCATACTTATTCTGCTTTAACCCCATGAAAAAGAGAATCAGTCAAAGTCTACATCTCCTAAACACATTTCTAAATGGTTCTTAATAATGATGATTACATCAAAAGATCAGACTTTGAACAAGACAATAACTCCTCATATTACCATATCTACATGGTCAATATGTCCATTTGATCTTGTAGATAAAATATGAACTAGTGGATTCATTCCAACACCTCTGAAGCTTCATTCATTAATTTGGAAAATAATCCCTATCACCAAAATCATGCAAGTCCCACTTACTAGTATCAAATTATTTCTGTGTTAGGATGATATGCCACATGATTTCATAT
This sequence comes from Viscum album, assembly GCA_963277665.1. Taxonomy (NCBI): domain Eukaryota; kingdom Viridiplantae; phylum Streptophyta; class Magnoliopsida; order Santalales; family Viscaceae; genus Viscum; species Viscum album. The sequence goes on along the minus strand of OY728147.1, from coordinate 1,810,262,326 downwards.
AATGAGTAATGGTCAAAGCCACCTTCCCCCAAATCATGAAATAGATGATGAATGTTTTCATCTTGGTCGTGGAACATTTCCAAAGGGGGTTTAAGGATTAGGGTATGAATCTACATTCAAATGATCCTAAACTATGTCTGTGTTTCTATGGATCTTGGAATAGAAATGTCGAAAGGAAGAACATTTGGCCAAGTTGATGAGGAAATGGGATGGGAAACCCCATATATTCTTCTTTAAACATGTGAATCATCTATTTATTGTTTGAAATGGATATTTTCCCCAATAACTTATACCCCTCTGATGGTATGGTACTATATAAGATGTGGGGACATCCTAGAAGTGTCTCCATTGTCTTAAATCAACACCATCATTGCTATGTATAGAGAAGTTGGTGAGGCTAGTGGTTTGTCCACAAGATACACTAGCCTGTTCAGTGATCCACATGGATAGGCCTCCACCCAAGCCTAAGAGTAGTAACATGATATGAAGACAAGGTGTCATTAGGTGGATGTATGGTCTTGACATTGGTGTATCCATATGCCAATATCATCCTAAACTGAGAGATGATTCTAGGAAGCCTCTCTTCACGTACACTAGATGAGGGGAGAGGGGATACCCTTTATGTGTATCCAAACTATAATGTGAAATGATAATGTGTAAATGATTAAAAAAATGACCACTTATTCTATCATGACATCAAGAACACCATCCCGAAGTAAAATATTGTATGATGTTTAATCAAAAGAGCCACCACCATTATCAATAATTGTACCATTCGATGAAGGATAAGGAATGAAATTGAAGTGACCAGGTCATCTCAACATGTTGAAAACCTAATTAGTGCCTAAATACATGGGCCAAACCTTATATATATTAAAAAACCTAGGATGACATAAGGACAAGGGATCCTAGTGGTATTGTAGTATTCATAATATTAGAAATTCTCCTGTATCTAGTCAAATAAAAAATTGAAAGAACCACTCATCTTATAGGGGGTGTTTCCCTACTAGAAGTTTCCATATAGTTGGTAGAGGCATGACAGATTCAGAACTTCCATATTGAAAAGATTCCACTCTACTAACCGATCTTTCATCACCAATGTACTGACAAAAATTCCTGAATGTTCATCCCCAGGTGAGAAAATCCACTTGTTCAGGAACATGTACATATAGCCTTCCAACATAAGGCTTAGGGGTACTCCCGACGTCACCCAATATCGCCATGAGGTGTGATCCCTATCTTTCAAGATGGTCCAGTATGAAATGACACTATCATGATCCTTCTTAGAAGGACACCGATGTTGATATATATCAGTCATCCTAGATCTACTATTATAAACAAAAATGTTGATCCAATATTTTAAAGAGATGAGTGAGTGTATAGTTAGCACCTTTATTTTATTTACATTAAAATTTTGATAATTGCCATATCTAAGTATAGAGTCTGCGAAGGGACATCCCATGTATCTAAGACCAGAAGAAACCCATCATAATTTTCTTTAAGTGGGGTAATCCCAACTAGCTATTAGATATAATAGAGGCTAATTCCTACCTTATTGTGGTATTGATGAAATTAGTTGGTTCCATGGAACAAATGAATGGACATTTCTCTACGAGTATCATACTTGAGATGAATTATGAATTGGGAAAACCCATACTACTTAATAGAGATTGATAGCTTATAACTGGTCAAAAAAACCTAAGCACCTTTTCCTAAACTAAAATAATCATGGCCATTAATTTGAAAAGTTTCCACCATGGTGTAGATCCCACTTCGAACTCCAGACACTTCTTGAGTTGTTTAGGGAAGTGAAAGAAATGATTTAATATCACTGAGTGATTGTATGGTGAGTTAAATAACAATTGTTTAGACCCAGGGGAGCGTTTTCAAATTTATAAGACAAACCCATGGATCGTGTCGAAATAAGTTGAGCATACACATCAGAAGTCATCTGAATGTATTAGAGATTATTTTATACCCATCTAGGAAGTAGATTGTAGCCTGGGGAAGGGATAACAACATCACCCAACAGTCGAAACCCAAATAGGGGAAACTAATATGATAATGGATAATTCATTAGTTTGGAAAGGAGAATATTTCATAGAGTCTCATTGTCATAGTGCACAGGATGCTGTGGGTCATCATTGAAATTCCATGAAATCATAGCCCTTCTGGTTCATTATGGAGGATAAAATATGAAAGGATCTAAAATCTATCTGAAAATTAAGTTTCATATGTTAGAAGGATGAATGAAAAATCTTGTCAAAGGAAAGGAATAAATCCTATAAGCATCATATGCATCCCATGAATTAGAAAATGGATTCATGATCACATAAAGGATTTGTGAATCAACCATCCCATGAAGAATTTGTTGACTCCATAAACCCATAGAACATTGTGTAACCACATGAACCCTTAGAATACTCTCAATCTCATAACCTTGACATGATCACGCATTCCACAAAATAATAAAAGTAGTAATGCAATCAAGCTAGCAGATCGCATGAAATATTTAAGATGATTATGCATCCCCATAGACAAGTTCTAAACATTTATCAAAGATAAGTTCTTGGTTGATTCAAACGAATTTATGGGAAAATAGATTCTTGTAAATTAGTTCCTTTCAAATAGTATTGTAGCATGTGTCCATACTCAGTTCATCTGGGATGGTCTCATAATGATGTAACGCGATAGAGCCATGTCACAAGAGATATGATAAACTAATAGCCAGTGACTGAGATACCCTTTGTTACCCTATTTATTGGGAATCCCATGGAATACCAAATGTCACCCAACACACTATGTGTCACGCAATACATCGATTGGTGATAGCTCCAAAGCCTTAGTTGGGCATTCACTTTCCTCAGAACCAAGCCCTTCTCTCTGCGAATGTTTCTCTTGAGGGTGGGGGTGCATTTTTTAAACCTTCCAAATGGGCATCGAAAAATCCAAAAAATATGAAATACCTAAATATGAGTATTATTTTCCCCACAAAGTAAAGGAATAATAAGGTGGCAAGAACTTGTGGATCACGTAATACTCTAAGGGACACATGATTTCAAGTCCATCATAATGTCATGTGAAGGAGTGATGCACAACTCATAACTTTTGGTAGATCCGACAGAGACCCCTTGAAAATTTATTTTTCTCTTGATAAGTTGCCCAAGATAAGCATTGATCACACGAAGACTGATGGATGAGAACCCAAAGTCACATGAATTATAAATTGGTGGACACATGATAATACATCCAAAAATACATAAAAAATAGTAGGAAAATATCCACAAGGTGGGATCTTATTGTGGTCATAAATATCATGTGCTTCACTATAGTGGTTCAAAAGACACTAAAATCTATGACAAAATGTCCACCTTCTCTCATGAAAGACTAAGGGTATGTCAATCTCACCACGCAAAGGGTATTGGAAATTTCCAAGTGGACATGCACTCCCTAATTGGATTCAAAGAAAAAATAAGGTGTTTTCCATGATAACTCTCAACTATCACCATAAGTACCTTTGTTGGTCATACGACACATCACTAATGGGAAGAATGATCTCCCTCGACAATACTCAATCAAACTCACAAGACCCCAAGCCATTGTAATATGAAGAAGGGAATAAAACAGGGTAAAGGAGAGATCCTACAATGTGCATAAACATCAGGTAATTCACCCCATCTGATCTTTGATACACCATAAGACAATGGAGATATGTCCACCTAGCCACATGAGATCCCACTAGACTGTCTCCCTCACCATGCAAAGGGAGTCCAACATGTCCAACTGGTCCTGCGTACCCCCTTTGGCTCCAAAACAAAAAAAAATGTTTTTCCATGAAATGAGGGTGCATCACCACAAGACCCTTTGTTGGTCATTTCACATATCACCAATGGGGAGAGTGATTATCTTTGACAAAAATTGTGTAAGTCAAAAAACCACTTTGCCATTGTAAAATAAACAATGAAAAATAATGTGAAAAGGCGGGAGCCTCTTGTGGTCATAAACTTCATGTAATGCACTCATACGGTCCATAATACCTCATGAAGTCCATTAAGCATGATAAAAAAATCTTGCGAAGGCCCCCTAGATATCCATCATTGTCTAACGAACGATCCTGAACAAGTCCCCATAGGTCATGAAAAAGCCTTTAAATAAGTATATTGATCTCATGGAGGTCCTAGGGAATGTCCACATAACAATATGAAATACCCCTGAAATATACAAATGATTATGAAAGACCCAATTAATTTGTTATAATAAAATAAAAGGTAATTGATTGGATGGTATCGCTCTCTCTGAAAATTGAGAAACTTCCTTAGAATGAACTACAATAGGATCTCGGGAAACCCATGACATCAATGAACTCCACTGACTCCAACCTAGATTTTTATAATGCACACCATGATAAGTGGAAAATAATAAAGGTGGAAAGGCCTATAAATACCCACCCCAGTGTGAAAGAATGCATCCTTGGATCCTCATATCAACACACCCAAGCAACATAGCATATTTCTCAGAGCAGCTGATCTCGTGATGGAAAAGGATTTCCAATAGTTAATGTTTGGGAAACAACTTAAGTGATCATATGGAATTCATAGGCACTTCACGTGATCACTCATGGATCAAAAAATAAATAAATTCGAATGAGTTATGTGAAGAACATTCCACATAGCTATTGAATCATGTGAGACTTAAATATGATAACACTGAAAAAATCTAATCCATCTAAAATAAAAGGCTAGAACCAAGACTAAAAAATATGGTGGACTTATGTAAATAACATGTATGTTAATCCTCATGTGCTTTACATGAACCAACCGGGTCATGGGAAAACACCGAGACATGTTATCCCGATCACATGATGCTCATTTTTTATAATATTTAGAATTTTAAATTCACATGCCCCCAAAAACATGCCCCCCCTGAGTCTCATGAAACCCTCTTGGATTTCCATATAGACCTTGTAATGTCCTTTATATGTGTCAACCAAATCATACGGAAGCACCGATACATATCATATGAGCCTTTCGATGGAACCAGGGATGCCAACTAGCTCTCACAACATTCTCTAGAGTAGCCGGCTAGATCTTGTGACAACCTTAGAATGGTCTAATGAGATTCACTGTAACACCCGTACAAGTCATCCAGAACATGCAGAAGCCTATAGACATGTCACACTGACTCTTGTGACACCCTCTATGTGTGTCATCTAGCTTTCTTGATGATAATAGGTCATGATAAATGGACAATTTTATTCCCTCAATGCATGTCATCCTGGATCATGTGATGGCCTCCAGGATCGGCAAGACATGTCTTGTGATGTCCTCCAGACAAGTAATCCTTGGTCTTGTGATGGCCTTCTAACATGCCATCAAGATTATGTGATTTCCCTCAAACAATTCAACTAGATCATGTGATTGACTTTTGACATTTTAGGAAACATCCTCTGACATGTGGAGAAGACAACCAAGAAATATCATGGAAAAAATCCATGATTGTCAGGAAGACAAGCAGACCGAGTCAAGTAGGCATCCCAGTACATGATAACCTTGTCTAACCTTCATATTAAGGGAAAACACATTTTTTATCACCCAGTTTAAGTGAAAGATCATGAATCTGATTTTTTATATAACCAAGATATATAAGATTCCTTCCTAATGCCTAAGTTCTATAATAAACAACAAAAGGGGGATCCCATCATACATTTCCTGCATCCACAAGTATTGAGATTGGACATTTTACATACCTTATTTTATATAATGAGAGAAGATAACATATGATTATGAAGTTGAAATGATCAAGTAATTAAAATAGGGAAACCTCTATTTGTAAGCCCCAATCAAATATATAATATGATATGTCCACTACCTCCATGCTCAGGAAAACTCAGTGGGAAATCCTGGATCAATCAAACTTTGTTGACTCTGATTCCTTCCATTACCAAGATAAGTAGGATTCTTTCCTAAGGATTGAGCTCCATATTAAACCTATAAATGTATTTCCTAGTAAATAAGCCCCACATCCATAAGTAGTGAGACTCGCTACTTGTCATCCCTTGTTTCTCACACCGAGAACAAATCACGTGGGCTTAGGGAGTTTCAATGGTTATATAAATCACATCATGAATCTACACTAGCCAAAGAAACCATAGCGTGCAAGCCCAAATGAGTGGAATGATATTACTCCATCCATATAAGGGAATCCACTTTGGGGCCAGTCCCAAGGGTGTGATTGAACTATGATAACTCTGATTCCTTCCATAACTACGATACATAAGACGTCACCTCGAGACTCAAACTCAAATAATTTTCACCTAAGTTACACACATATGTACTTTATTCACGATGTTAAATTAAATGGGTTTAATAAAGTCTATGGTATTTGATTTTTGCTATAAAAAAGACATGTAGGACACTTCATAGAGGTCAATCTCATCCTCGATATATTAAAAGCATCCCTGTATGAAGGAAAATTATGAAGTGTCAGGCTATGAAGCTCCAACATATAATCAACCACCCATTATGGGAAATAGATCAAGAACCTCATATAAATATAGATGGATTAAATGAAATATTCCCATTTATTTATAAACTAGATTTTACCTATGGTCATTTGGGGGGGATAAACTGGTTCTATATCCGAAATGGAATGAGATTCAACCTATGATCACTTTGTTAGGGTAACTGGTATACTATAATAAGATTTAGAAAATATTCTGGAATATATCTTAAATATATAATAGAGTCCCAAATTAAGAATCAATTCCCTTCAAAAGGGTGTAATGTGCCTGACCTCCCATCCTATTGACCAATTTCAGTTCCTAAGAGCCATTAGGTATGAAACCCCAACTATCTTCCATCTGTCAAAAAGTGGGTATGTACCTAGTTATGAATGTGTGAATCATTGAGAGTTTCTATTATAAATGAATATGGTTACCCAATAAAAGTTATTATGCGAGATATTTAACCCCCATGATCAACCATCAGAGTAAACTAAACTTGCATTCCAGCGTGCCTTTCCTGAAAAAATAGGTACATATATACCAAAGAATTTAAAGGATTATTGTTTTATTGTATTAACAGAAACATTTAACTAAGAAAACCTATATATTTTCTTAAAATGGTAAATTTTACCACAAATACAAAATTCATTATTTTACGATAACTCATTAACTTCTCACAAACAATTCAAAAAAATAATACCCATATAGAAATATCATTTGTAATAATCTTCTTCATAACCTAAAGAAATTAAATCATATAAATAGTGATCTAAATATTTTATTAATTGTAAAAATAAGCGATAGAAATCAAATATTATAAGATACCAATGGATATACATGTTTGAATGAGAACATAATTAAGGTGTAATGAAATTAGGTAAATTAATCACAACTAGTACAATATAAATAATAATCCATTAATCGTAACATAAGGATTTTGGAATAAAGAAGTAGATATCATATTATAACATAATTATATGAATGTGTGAAAAAATAAAATGAGATTTTGTAAGAATAAGTAAAGGATTAATTCCCAGAAAAAATAACATAGTAGGAAATATCAGAGAGTGGATTGGGTTTACTCCCCAGTCCTATACATTTCATGTCATTACATATAAAACATTACCCAATGAATCATAGAGAAATAATTCTATCCTCACATGTAGTATCATAATATGTACAACTATATGTGTGCCACACAATAAAACTATCATAATTTTATCATAGTATATATAATCCATGAGAAAGAAACTTGTTTCATAAAGATTTAAAAAAAAATTAATATACCATATAAAGAAAAAATATGGATGATATAATTTGATAAAATATATAGTGAATAATATAAATGATTAGATTATGTTAACATAGTTGATAAAAATATAAGAAGATGGATTATTAAACACTTCTTGATGTTATTTCATTAGAACAAATAATGAATTAAATCATTTGATACCAAAAGTTAAATCACCCCAAATAAAGAAATAATATGATAATATAGTGTATAATATATGACACATAACTGCAAAATAGATATGTATTTTATATTTTTATAGTAAAATGTATGAAAAATTATAAAATGTTTTTGATATTGATTTTTTAACTTAGTTATAAATATAAACTTTTAAGTCAATTCAAAAATCCATTTCAAGTGGACTAAAAGGGGACATTTTAAAACATAATATTAAAATAGTTATAATTATTAAAACCATGAAATGAAATTAATTAAATGATAAGAAATGTGTAGTGCAAGAATGTCACGACCCGTCCTCGGGGCCGGTGTCGTGACTACCCCAAGCCCGCCTTCCATAGGCCAGGGGCTGGCGACTAGCACCAAGGCATAATTCCCGATAAAAAGAGAAGGCATTTCCTTTGTAATGTAAACAAACACCATAGAGCAAGCAAGCATAAGTACACACTAAGTAAAAACTGGGTACAATAGTAAGTGTGGAAAAGTAAGTGGGCCAGAATACAAACCCAAACTGAAAGTAAAGTACAATTGAAAAAGGGAGTACAACAACTGAAAAGTAAAGCCGCAGCCTCGAGCCATCCACTGGAAGTCCCACCTGAAGGGTGGGTATAGATAGCCTCCACAGCTCCTCGGGTCGAGCCGTCCGCTCTGAGTACACCCCGCCCAGTGGTCCACCTCCAGGTTACCGACTTGCTCCGCACGCCTCAACCACGATCAACGTTGTCCGTCATCTGCAACCAACACAATGTAGTGCGGGCATAACCCATGCATGGGTGAGTATAAGTTACTCAGTAGGGACCCCGAGACCCCCGAAGGTCTCCCAAAATCCACAAAGGATAATCCACAAAGTAAAGATACAATCACGTAGTAACATCTGACACTACATAGGTATATGCCCATACATATACCTAAGTCATAAATTCTAGTTCGGTTCCAACATCCGAGCCCAAGTTTGATCACGTCCACACAGGATAGCACAACACAATCCACATAGGAAAGCAAGTCAATCATACCGAAGATAATGATTGAAAGTCAAGATTCAGCTCACACAGGTATACTTCTTCGTATGACGATAGAGATGATCAGATGTAGCCACTGATTTATCTAAGCCGTCGGACCCACACAAGATCGATAGGTAACTAACCCCCGCAATGACCCACAAAGGATCGATAGGTAACTAACCCCCACAATGACCCACACCGGATCGGACCCACACAGGATCTGTAGGCGCTGACACAAATTGGACCGTTGAGCGCTGACCCACATAGGATATGAACCACACAGGATTGGTAGCACTGATCCACGTAGGATCGCTGAGTGTTGTAGTCGTCGCCGTCGAATCCACGGAGGATTTCTGTATTGTCGTCATCGTCTTCGCAGTCGCAGCCAGCTCTAGGCTTCCCGCACACAGCAAGCTCGTTCAGGAGGGTCTGCTCCACGAGCCGAGGGGCTGATACATCAACTGAAACATTGTCCGGAGTTGATGTATCCAAAAGTTCCGTATCGTCAACAGGAACTCAACGACACAGACGGCGCGTCAATCAGATGCTCGGTCTGAGTGTTATTGGCTTTTTCGTCCTAGGGGCCCGGTTGGTTTTTAAGTCAAAACCAACCCGAACGTACTCCAATTGTGTCCAAACCTCGAGTATAGTAATCTAAAAGGCTCGTCTCACTAAGAGGAGTCCATCAAAGTCGATGACACGTCAATCGAATGTCTAGAGCTCAAGCTATAAGTGTTTCCGCTCCAAGGGCCTGGTTGGTTTCGTGTACGAACCAACTCGGCTGAACCCAAAGTACTCCTAAACCTTGAGTGTAATATACCAAAACGACCGCCTCGATCCAAGGATCGCATTATAGCTAACGGTGTGTCGATCAGAGGTCCGCAGCCCAAGTTATGGGCAAAAGACCGTGAGGGGTCCGGTATTAGGGGGTTCGGGCCCGGTCCGACCCGGCCCGATAACCTCTGGGTCGGCCCGAACCGGGTCGACCCGACCCAGGTCCGGGTCCGGCCCGACCCAGGTCCGGGTCCGGCCCGACCCGGCCTGGGCGCGGCCCGGCCCGGTCTGGGTGCGACCCGGCCTGGCGGTCCGGCCTGGCGGCTCGGCCCGGCGCGCTGGCACTGGCCAGGTGGCTCGGCCGAAACGGCTGAGCATTGGGGTGTGTGGGCGGGGGGGGGGGGGGGGGGGGTTGCTTCCCCCCGCCTGTTTGTAACCGCGGCCCCCATGTGGGGGGCCGCTCTTGTCTAGCTAGCCGGGGGTCATAACCCCCGGCTCCTCCTCTGACCGGCCGGCCCGGACCCCGGAGCCGGTCCCTACTCCGCCGCGGCCCGAGTCGCGGCCTTGGTCTATCCGGCGCGGCGTGACGGCGCCACGCCCATCTGCCACGGCCCCGCTCCGGCCGCGGTGTCTTTGAGGTTCCTTCGAGGTTCTCCGGCACGGTGCGACGGCGCCGCGCCTTTGTTCGACATCAACATCGTGGCACGACGGCACCACACATGTAACATCCCAGGTAAATAAAGAATAAAGAATTTTCATAATTATTAATATTTTAGAATTAAATATTAATTTTATTTTAAAGGGGTTACTATGTTCGATAGCGTACCCGATACGCAACGAGGAGTTTCTTTGAAACTTACGTAGCACACTAGTAATAAAATAATATTATTTTAAATGTTAGTTAACAAGTAGCCGTTGTACTGGCAGGAATGGATAGAAATAACTAAAATATGATTAGATATGTTTTTAAATGTTTATACATTTACCCAATAAAAGATAAAGGCTTAAAATACGGAAAGAGTTCAATTTTAGGGCATATATACTCTAATTTTCACTAAAGGTTCACTTATCACCTTTTAATGGTGAACCGTCATTAAATATAGTTTTGATCACTCTTATACTTTATTTTGGACCAAATATAACTCTTCTTTAGAATCGGGACATCCAAATTTACTTTGTGTAAATTTTTGGTACCTTTCTGATAAAGTTCATTTTTTTATGAATAGTGTAAAATGTTGTATTTTAATTCAAAACCACTTTTTAATATAATTTATTTATATGATTATATTATTATTTTAATTGGTTTTAAAGTGAAATTATAAAATATTTTTACCAGTTAATCCAATGGTGGTCATTGGAATCAATTTCACTTTGAAATTGGACTTAAACTGGTGTCAATCTTTTGATACATATTGTTTCACAAAAACACGCTATTTGTCATGACAGCGGGAATTAATTATTAAATTAATTAATTTGACTTATATGTTTTGAATTTTGTAAAATGGACTTCATTTTTGAATTCGGAATATCAAATATAGCTTAGGGTGAATTTTTGGTAATTATCTGAAAAACTTTAATTTTTGATGAATAGTGAAACCACTAAGTGGTAATCAAGCAAACTGATTTTTCAGTTAAATGAATGTTTACCACTAATGTGTATTGAATTTTGAAAATCCGACATACATGGTTGTCATTAAGAAGTAAAATGTGGTTCAATGAGATTAAAATAATATTTTGGTGAATAGTAACTTTTTTTCATTAATCGTGATTAGAGGTAATTAGTGTAGTTTAAGGTAAAAATGGTATTATAAGAATGTTAAAACACCATGAAACTTGTCCTACACCTATTGGGTGAGTCATGGACGACCAATAAAATCCATGGGACAACTTGGGGACCCCATGGAGCCACTTTATTTGGAAAATGACATTAATATATTTTTATTTAATGTTAAAGTGAAAATGACACTAACATAAATTGTTTTACTAAAATAATTTTTGAGTGGGGTTATACAAGTCCAAATTTTGATTATAAATAGTCATTGGAAAGATAAAAAGATTTCCTACATCATAGTAGTTTTTTTATAATTTTTAGACATTAAATAAATTAAATTATATATGACATAATAATGATGCAGCGATGACATCATTATTTGACGATTTAAATAAAATGGAAAGATAATGAAACATATAAAACCTACACATGGCCAAAACCAATTGGATGAGTGGATTTAGAACCCTTATCACCTTATCCACGAATTATATCAATGTGGGACCTTTTAAAACAGAAATACATTTTCAAATAATGTAATATGTCTTTACTTTCCAAAAGTGCCCCTCCTCTCCTCTTATAAAAGGCCCCCACCTCTACCCCATTTCACACAATTATCAAGCCTTTGGCTCGGCCATCCCATTCCCAATTACTCTCTCCACATCCCTATCCTCATCCTAGAGGATTCCCTTTGGGCAGAATCCTTTCAAAGGAAGCCTTTAGGCTCAAATCAAAAGGGAGTTACACTTTTAAAGGTAATTCATTCTCTCTTGTTCATTTGTTTTATTTTGCTTCTCCAACCCTCTAAATTATTTTTATTTACTTATTTTGTAACAACACCAGTATCTTCAATATACTAGGATGTTGTTATAATATTTATTTGAGCTACACTCTCACACAACTACATCAAATGGTTAAAGAACATATGGTTTCCGTGGATGGCGAAATTCTGCCTCCCGAAACGATGATTGTTCAATACTCATTTAACACTTTCAAGGGTGGCCATTATGATGTCACTATTTTTATATATGATATATAATGTGTTTATGTTTTCTTTAAGCTTCTGTATTTTTTATTTTTGGCATACCTTTATGGTTTCCATTAAGGGTAAACACGATATCTTCATTTAAGGAAGTGCGGACTACCGCCCCCTAAAAGTGATGTGATTCGTTAATGCCATATGTGGGACGTGTAAAGGATGGATTTAATGTTATTATATATGATGTTATACTGGAATTATAATATACCTATATATCATTATTATTTCTTTTCATTAAAGTATGAGATAGAAATGAAAGTAGCGTTCATGCGTACGTACGGCTTACCGTCTCCATGAACGGTGCATTTCATTTCTTATCCCCAAATGTAATGTACTACTAAAATTACATGTATATAATGTATATATATAATTAATGATATATCTAAATGATGAATATAATTCTGGAATTAAAATATACATACCTCTCATTTAGTTTTAATTCCACTAATATGACAATGAAATGAAAGTAGCGTTCATGTGTACGTACGGCTTACCGTCTCCATGAACGGTGCATTTCATTTCTTACCTATAAATGATTATGTAATATTATAAATACATGTATATGATGGATATATATGATATATATCATATCCAAATCGGGAATTTCATTCTGGATATAACGAACTTTTGACCACACGAACAACATGTAATTGTAAGAAGTCAACTTTCAACTTAAGAACCAAATATTGACAAAACAAACATTATTAACTTAAATGGTTACATAATGTTTATAACATGGAAATAAGTGATATAAAAAGGAATAATGAACTTTAAAAAGGTTCTTAATCAAGTATAAATTAACTCAAGTTTATTATTCAGGACGTTAAAGAACGATCGAGTCAAGTCGGATCCAAGGAAAGGGACTTCGTCTCAATATCCTTTCATTGAGGCATATTTCGTTTTATACACAACTTTCTTTTATACGGTGTATAAACTCCTTTGACTTTTACTTTTATACAAAACGAATCTTTTTCTACGAAGCGTTTTACTAAACGACAAAAAGGAATGTTTTTTTTAACGTACGCGGTGACAATGACCTTTTCCGCCGCCGCGAGTATTATTTGATCTTTGGCTTCCTCAACAAGCCGTAATGTTTTTAGAATAAAATAAATACCATATACTCTTTTATGTATTTTGGTATTGAAAATGGTTTTGAAAAAGGATTCTATTATGTCAATATATTTATGATATATTGTGATTGAAATGTGGAAATGTTATCATTCCTTTATATTGGTTTTATGTTTTATGATTTTATATTGGTACTTGGACATTTTAACGGGTGGTTACGTTATAAACCATATGACGGGTGGTGCCGTGAATACCAGGACGGGTGGTTACGTTATAACCTCCAATGCATTGGGTATGGAAGTCGGCCGTATGGCTATTCCATTAAGTATGTATGGAAATTGGCCGTATGGCTATTCCTTTAAGTGATATGTGTGGAAGTCAACCGTATGGTTATTCCACTTAAGTATGTTTATGTCCCAAGTTACCTTTATATATTCTATGTGTTCTTTATATGGGTTTTATGGTAATCCTTTGGTTACAAAAAGGTAAGTAATGATACTTTATTTAGTGAATATTTTTTTTACTACTTCATGAAGGTGAAGGTATTAATTTGATATAGTATACATGGTTTACTTGATGTTTGAAAAACTAACAGTTTTCATTCTTTTTGTATCCCTTACTGAGCTTTTTATGCTCACCCCATGTTTTTAGAAATTTTTTTCATAGGACTTAAAGTGGAATAAGGTCAAGGATGGGATCAAGGGAATTTCATGCTATCTAAAACATGGAATCTAAACATCTTTCTTTTTAAGAGTTTTTATTTTATGGAAACTTAGTAGAAGTGACTACTTTGTAATCTTTTGAGATGTAATAGTTATGTTCTAATTCTCTAAAACTCTAAACCTGAAAAGATCCTCAATGTGAATTATTCGTTTAATTCAATTTTAAGTAAGGTTTAAGGCTGGGGCCTTATAGTTGGTATCAGAGGATGGTTTAGACAACTTTAGGAGTTAGAAAAGTGTTAAATTATAATATGATTGAAATGATATAGCATTTATGGATTACCATGTTGCTTCACCTAAGATATTTCTGTGTTCAGAACGGTTTTCCGCAGAGGAAACAAAGCAGCTATGTTGGGACGACATCAGGAGGAAGATAACCTTCCAAATCAGCAACCTGAGATGGTCGGAATCGGAACTGAACATTTTGTTGCAGTGATGGCACAATTGACTCAGGCTATAAATGGTGGTGGTATTCATGCACGAGATCAGCCAGATCAACCGCAGAGGAACATGTCAGTGGTGGAACATTTCATGAGGCAACATCCCCCATCATTTAGAAGATCATCTGACCCTGTGCAAGATGAAGGGTGGATTAATGCACTGGAGAAGATTTTTGATGTCATGGGGTGTTCAGAACATAAAAAGGTTAGTCTTGCTGTTTACCGTTTTGAAGGTGAAGCTGATCAGTGGTGGTCGATGGTGAAAAATATAAGGGATAGTGATGAGATTGAGGATCTTCACTGGGACGAATTCAAAGGTATGTTTCTTGAGAAATATTTTCCTAAGGTGGTTCGTCTTAGGATGGAAAAACAGTTCCTAGAATTGAGGCAGGAGGATGATTCAGTGGCTGCTTATGAAGAAAAGTTCACTCGATTGGCAAGGTATGCTCCAAACTTCATACGAGATCTTGATAGTAAAATAAACCATTTTTACTCAGGGTTAAAGCCAAAGTATCGAAGGGCTTTAGCTTCTCGTGAATTCAAAAGTTATGAAAAACTTGTTCGATGTGCGGAGAAGGTAGAAATGGAGTTTGCCGATGATCATGTGTTCTATGACAAACAACAGAATAAGAGGTCTAGTTGGCAGGAAAAGGGGAAGAATTCATCAAAGAAGCAAAGAGGTAAGAAAACCAAATATCCATCCTGTGAGAAGTGTGGTAAAATGAATCCTGGAGAATGTTTATCCAAGTCTGGTAAGTGCTTTCGGTGTGGTAAGTCTGGTCATATTGCTCGTAACTGTAAGGAAGATGATCAAGCAGGCAATGAAAAGCCAACGGTAA
Source organism: Viscum album (assembly GCA_963277665.1). Lineage (NCBI taxonomy): Eukaryota > Viridiplantae > Streptophyta > Magnoliopsida > Santalales > Viscaceae > Viscum > Viscum album. The sequence goes on along the minus strand of OY728147.1, from coordinate 1,810,246,705 downwards.
GATGTTTTAAGTGTAATAAAATGGGTCATTACGCAAACGAGTGTCCAACAAGGAGCTTGAGTGATGGAAAGAAGTTAGACTACAAGTAGAAAGGGGTGGTAAAATCCTTTGCAACAACTTCAGCAGATGTTGGGCCATCGAATGAAGTGGTATCAACTCCAGGGAGCTCAGTATTTTTCGAAGATTGACTTGAGGTCGGGGTACCATCAGTTGAAAGTAAAAGAAGAAGACGTTCCGAAGACTGCGTTCCATACTAGATATGGCCATTATGAATTTGTAGTTATGCCTTTTGGGTTAACCAATGCACCTATTGTATTCATGGACCTTATGAATAAAATTTTCCATGAGTTCTTGGATAAGTTTGTGTTTGTGTTTTGAGGTTTGTGAAGAGGTTATGTGTGCCTTGTGATTCACAGTTGAAGAATGAGTTGTTTTTTCATCCTGGCAGTACTAAGATGTACAGAGGTCTGCGGGAGTATTACTGGTTTGATGGAATGAAAAGAGACATTGCTGATTTTACTGTGAAGTGTTTGACATGTCAACAGGTTAAAGCAGAGCAGCAGTTACCGAAAGGGATGCTTCAGCCTTTACCAGTGCCAGAGTGGAAATGGGAAAACCTATCCATGGAATTTGTTGTGGGATTACCGAGTACATCTCGAGGTAATAATGCAATCTGGGTTATTGTTGATCGCTTGACCAAATCTGCTCATTTCCTTTCTATACGAGATAATTTCTCTCTTGATCAACTTTCCCGTCTGTATCTTAAAGAGATAGTCAGGTTACATGGAGTTCCTCTCTCCATTGTATCGGATCGTGATCCCAGGTTTACTTCTAACTTTTGGAAAGGCCTTCAGAAGTCGTTGGGTACTGAATTAAATTTTAGTACAGCTTTTCATCCTCAATCAGATGGGCAGTCAGAACGAACAATTCAGACATTGGAGGATATACTACGAGCGTGTTCTATGGATTATCAGGGAAGATGGGACCAACATCTTTCTTTGGTTGAATTTTCATATAATAACAGTTTTCATTCTAGTATACAGATGGCACCATTTGAGGCATTATATGGGAAGCGGTGTCGAACTCCAGCATTTTGGGAATGAAGTGGGTGAAAGGAAGTTGATGGGATGAGAATTGGTAGAAGAGTTGGCAGAAAAAGTTCAGCTGATTCAGAAGCACATGAGAACAGCTCAGAGCAGGCAAAAGAGTTATGCGGATAACCGGAGGAAGGATCTATCTTTTGAGGTAGGTGATCATGTTTTTCTCAAGGTTTCTCATTGGAAAAGTGTGATGAGATTTGGTAAGAAAGGAAAGTTGAGTCCAAGGTTCATTGGACCATAAGAAATTCTGGAAAGAGTTGGATCAGTTGCATACCGAGTTGCTTTACCTCCGAGTTTATCTCAGGTACACAATGTTTTTCACGTTTCGATGTTGAGAAAGTATATGCCATATCCATCTCATGTTTTGAGCCCAGAGGTAGTTCAGCTGGAAGAGAACCTATCTTATGAGGAACAACCGGTCCAGATTCTTGACCACAGGGAGCAAGTGTTACGGTATAAGGTGATTCATCAGGTAAAGGTTTTGTGGAAAACCATGTGATTGAAGAGGCAACGTGGGAATCTGAAAATGCTATGTGGGATAAATACCCCCACTTATTTTGATAAGTGAATAAAATTGCGAGGACGCAATTCCCAAAAGGGGGGAAGGAAGTAACATCCCAGGTAAATAAAGAATAAAGAATTTTCATAATTATTAATATTTAAGAATTAAATATTAATTTTATTTTAAAGGGGTTGCTATGTTCGATAGCGTACCCGATACGCAACGAGGAGTTTCTTTGAAACTTACGTAGCACACTAGTAATAAAATAATATTATTTTAAATGTTAGTTAACAAGTAGCCATTGTACTGGCGGGAATGGATAGAAATAACTAAAATATGATTAGATATGTTTTTAAATGTTTATACATTTACCCAATAAAAGATAAAGGCTTAAAATACGGAAAGAGTTCAATTTTAGGGCATATATACTCTAATTTTCACTAAAGGTTCACTTATCACCTTTTAATGGTGAACTGTCATTAAATATAGTTTTGATCACTCTTATACTTTATTTTGGACCAAATATAACTCTTCTTTAGAATCGGGACATCCAAATTTACTTTGTGTAAATTTTTGGTACCTTTCTGATAAAGTTCATTTTTTTTATGAATAGTGTAAAATGTTGTATTTTAATTCAAAACCTCTTTTTAATATAATTTATTTATATGATTAGATTATTATTTTAATTGGTTTTAAAGTGAAATTATAAAATATTTTTACCAGTTAATCCAATGGTGGTCATTGGAATCAATTTCACTTTGAAATTGGACTTAAACTAGTGTCAATCTTTTGATACTTATTGTTTCACAAAAACACGCTATTCGTCATGACAACGAGAATTAATTATTAAATTAATTAATTTGACTTATATGTTTTGAATTTTGTAAAATGGACTTCATTTTTGAATTCGGAATATCAAATATAGCTTAGGGTGAATTTTTGGTAATTATCTGAAAAACTTCAATTTTTGATGAATAGTGAAACCACTAAGTGGTAATCAAGCAAACTGATTTTTCAGTTAAATGAAAGTTTACCACTAATGTGTATTGAATTTTAAAAATCCGACATACATGGTTGTCATTAAGAAGTAAAATGTGGTTCAATGAGATTAAAATAATTTTTTGGTGAATAGTAACTTTTTTTCATTAATCGCGATTAGAGGTAATTAGTGTAGTTTAAGGTAAAAATGGTACTATAAGAATGTGAAAACACCATGACACTTGTCCTACACCTATTGGGTGAGTCCTGGCCGACCAAGACAAGCCATGGACCAACTTGGGGACCCCATGGAGCCACTTTAGTTGGAAAATGACATTAATATATTTTTATTTAATGTTAAAGTGAAAATGACACTAACATAAATTGTTTTACTAAAATAATTATTGAGTGGGGTTATACAAGTCCAAATTTTGATTATAAATAGTCATTGGAAAGATAAAAAGATTTCCGACATCATAGTATTTTTTTTATAATTTTTAGACACTAAAAATATTATATTATATATGACATAATAATGATGCAGCGATGGCGTCATTATTTGACGATTTAAATAAAATGGAAAGATAATGAAAAATATAAAACCTACACATGGACAAAACCAATTGAATGAGTGGATTTAGAACCCTTATCACCTTATCCACGAATTATATCAATTTGGGACCTTTTAAAACCGAAATACATTTTCAAATAATGTAATATGTCTTTACTTTCCAAAAGTGCCCCTCCTCTCCTCTTATAAAAGGCCCCCACCTCTACCCCATTTCACACACTTCTCAAGCCTTTGGCTCGGCCATCCCCTGCCCAATTAATCTCTCCACATCCCTCTCCTCATCCTAGAGGATTCACTTTGGGCAGAATCCTTTCAAAGGAAGCCTTTAGGCTCAAATCAAAAGGGAGTTACACTTTTAAAGGTAATTCATTCTCTCTTGTTCATTTGTTTTATTTTGCTTCTCCAACCCTCTAAACTCTTTTTATTTACTTCTTTTGTAACAACACCAGTATCTTCAATATAATAGGATGTTGTTATAATATTTATTTGATCTACACTCTCACACAACTACATCAAATGGTTAAAGAACATATGGTTTCCGTGGATGGCGAAATTTTGCCTCCCGAAACGATGATTGTTCAATACTCATTTAACACCTTCAAGGGTGGCCATTATGATGTCACTATTTTTATATATGATATATAATGTGTTTATATTTTCTTTAAGCTTCTGTATTTTTCATTTTTGGCATACCTTTATGGTTTCCATTAAGGGTAAACACGATATCTTCATTTAAGGAAGTGCGGACTACCGCCCCCTAAAAGTGATGTGATTCGTTAATGCCATATGTGGGACGTGTAAAGGATGGATTTAAAGTTATTATATATGATGTTATATTGTAATTATAATATACCTCTATATCATTATTATTTCTTTCCATTAAAGTATGAGATAGAAATGAAAGTAGCGTTCATGCGTACGTACGGCTTACCGTCTCCATGAACGGTGCATTTCACTTCTTATCCCCAAATGTAATGTACTATTAAAATTACATGTATATAATGTATATATATAATTAATGATATATCTAAATGATGAATATAATTCTGGAATTAAAATATACATACATCTCATTTAGTTTTAATTCCACTAATATGACAATGAAATGAAAGTAGCGTTCATGCGTATGTACGGCTTACCGTCTCCATGAACGGTGCATTTCATTTCTTACCTCTAAATGATTATGTAATATAATAAATACATGTATATGATGGATATATATGATATATATCATATCCAAATCGGGAATTTCATTCTGGATATAAAGAACTTTTGACCACACGAAGAACATGTAATTGTAAGAAGTCAACTTTCAACTTAAGAACCAAATATTGACAAAACAAACATTATTAACATAAATGGTTACATAATGTTTATAACATGGAAATAAGTGATATAAAAAGGAATAATTAACTTTAAAAAGGTTCTTAATCAAGTATAAATTAACTCAAGTTTATTATTCAGGACGTTAAAGAATGATCGAGTCAAGTCGGACCCAAGGTAAGGGACTTCGTCTCAATCTCCTTTCATTGAGGCATATTTCGTTTTATACACAACTTTCTTTTATAGGGTGTATAAACTCCATTGACTTTTTCTTTTATACAAAACGAATCTTTTTCTACGAAGCGTTTTACTAAACGACAAAAAGGAATGTTTTTTTAACGTACGCGGTGACAACGACCTTTTCCGTCGCCGCGAGTATTATTTGATCTTTGGCTTCCTCAACAAGCCGTAATGTTTTTAGAATAAAATAAATACCATATACTCTTTTATGTATTTTGGTATTGAAAATGGTTTTGAAAAATTATTCTATTATGTCAATATATTTATGATATATTGTGATTGAAATGTGGAAATGTTATCATTCCTTTATATTGGTTTTATGTTTTATGATTTTATATTGGTACTTGGACATTTTAACGGGTGGTTACGTTATAAACCATATGACGGGTGGTGCCGTGAATACCAGGACGGGTGGTTACGTTATAACCTCCAATGCATTGGGTATGGAAGTCGGCCGTATGGCTATTCCATTAAGTATGTATGGAAATTGGCCGTATGGCTATTCCATTAAGTGATATGTGTGGAAGTCAACCGTATGGTTATTCCACTTAAGTATGTTTATGTCCCAAGTTACCATTATATATTCTATGTGTTCTTTATATGGGTTTTATGGTAATCCTTTGGTAAAAAAAAGGTAAGTAATGATACTTTATTCAGTGATGATTTTTTTTACTACTTCATGAAGGTGAAGGTATTACTTTGATATAGTATACATGGTTTACTTGATGTTTGAAAAACTAACAGTTTTCATTCTTTTTGTATCCCTTACTGAGCTTTTTATGCTCACCCCATGTTTTTCGAAATGTTTTTCACAGGACTTAAAGTGGAATAAGGTCAAGGATGAGATCAAGGGAATTTCATGCTATCTAATACATGGAATCTAAACATCTTTCTTTTTAAGAGTTTTTATTTTATGGAAACTTAGTAGAAGTGACTACTTTGTAATCTTTTGAGATGTAATAGTTATGTTCTAATTCTCTAAAACTCTAAACCTGAAAAGATCCTCAATGTGAATTATTCATTTAATTCAATTTTAAGTAAGGTTTAAGGCTGGGGCCTTATAACACACCCTTGCCGTATGATCCCACGCGGTGTCGTTGCACCACACCGCTTTCCTTCGAACCGTATCAACACAAATTACAAGGGAGGAGGGTCGGCTGTGTTTGTGCGGTCCGGCCCCCTCCCGTTAATCGATAGCAAGCGGCAAAGGTTCACGAAGAACAGAAAAGGAAGTATTCACGAACAAAAACAAAATCCCCTACCTCGAGCATTGTTGAACGAAGTCTCGTTGGGGAAAGGAACGTCGCGGAAAAAGGTGTCGCGAAAGGAACGTCGTTGGCGTCGCAGTATACATCATTGTGTAGTCGATCTCCGAGGATTCGTCGTTCTTCGTCAGAGATCGGTGCGTTCCTCGCGTTCATCGCGTTCTTCGACGATGAAGAAGAACTTTAGAGTTTCTTCCCCCCAATCCACTCTCAACACAACAAGCTCCAACAATAATAAAATAAGTGTTTAGTCTTATTTTATTACCTATTCCATAAGTATTTGATTTTCAAACACTCTAATTAAACTCACACATTCAATTAAATTAAGTTATCTAATTAAATGGTGAGTTGAATAAGTTAGGGAATATGAAGGGGTGGGGTTCGTGTGGGCCCCACCTCCCTCATAACCTATCTAGGTTAGTTTCCCAACTTCCACATAACGGATAACCACTTAGTGAAAATAAAATAAAATTGAAGCTCAATTTTATTTTACCTTCCCCAATTTTTAACAACTCCTCTCATGAAAACAAAACTCCGAAAAAGGTGTTCCTAAGAAATTACCAGCGCTGCGAATTTATCGGTGCCCTCTGAATTCGATTCCGAGCACCAGTTCAAAAGTTTGGAAAACCCGCTCGTTCGTTCACTAAACGTACCCGAGCTAAACTTCGGATAGAAATTCTGGGCACACCGGTCCTCGGAATCAAGTGCCGTTAGAAACCGCGTTCTTGTAAAATCCCAAAGAAAATTAAGAAAAAATTTCCTTGAATTTTTCAGGTCTTTACATTACTCCCACCTCAGGGATTTATGTCCCCGTAAAGATACATCATAAACTAGGGGAACAAATGTGGGTACTGTGCACACATCTGAGCCTCCCACTCCCAAGTGCTCTCCTGGAGGTTCCCATGCTGCCATCTGATGCGCACTAGAGGAATCTACTGTCCACGTAGGACCCGCTCTTGTCGATCCTAAATCTCCACCGGGACCTCCACAAAAGTCGCTCCATTATCAATGTCCAGCTCCCCATGATCAATGATATGCGTCGGGTCGTGCACGTATCTCCTTAGCTGAGATACATGAAAGATGTCGTGCACCCGGTGCAACTGAGGTGGTAGAGCCAGGCGATAATCCACCTTTCCAATCCTGATGAGGACCTGGAATGGTCCGATGAAGTGTGTAGACAACTTGCCGCCTCAGACAAATCTCCGTAATCCACGTTGAGGTGAGACCCGCAAGAAGATGTGGTCACCATCCTCGAACTCCAGTGGGCTCCGCCTCCTGTCAGCATAAGACTTTTTCCATCACTGAGCTATCCTCATCCGCTCCTGGATGACCTGGACCTTCTCTGTCGTGGCCTGGACCATCCCCGGTCCCACAAGTGCTGATTCCCCAGGGTCTGTCCAGCACAGCGGTGATCTGTAAGGTCGGTCGTACAATTCCTCGTATGGTGTCATCCCGATGGTGGAGTGTTAGCTGTTGTTGTACATAAACTCCACTAAGGGTAGGTGGTCCTCCTAGCTGCAACCAAAGTTGAGGACACATGCGCGGAGCATGTCCTCGGGAGTCTGAATGGTCCTCTCCATCTGACCATCTGTCTGAGGGTGAAAGGCGGTACTAAGACGTAGCTGCGTCCCAAATGCCTCCTGCAACCTCTTCCAAAACCAGGAAGTAAAGCGAGCATATCGATCAGAGACCATAGATTATGGCATGCCGTGAAGCCGTAAAATATCCTGAATGTAGAGACATCCCAAGATCTCCAGTGAGCCCTGCTCTCTGATGGGTAATAAGTGAGCCGACTTGGTGAGTTGGTTGAAAATCACCCAAATAGAGTCGTGACCTCTGGAAGTGTGTGGAAGTCCAGTCACAAAGTCCATAGATATGTCATTCCACTACCACTCTGGGACCTCCAAGGGCTGTACCAAGCCTGCTGGTACCTGGTGCTCTGCCATCACCTACTGGCAGGTGAGGCATCGAGAAACGAACTCTGCCATAACCTTCTTCATGCCCGGCCACTAGTGTTGTCGTCTGAGATCCTGGTACATCTTCGCCACTCTAGGATGTACCGCCAAAGGGGAAGTGTGAAACTCTCTCAGCACCTCCTCTCATAAAGCAACTGGTACTAAGGTACGTCCTCTGAAAAGGACGTCGTGATCTCCTCCTAAAGAGAAACCATCAGGTGCCTGTCCTGAGGATATCTGCACACGTCGCGTCTCACAATCGGCGTCCCCACGCTGTGCCTCTCTTACCCGTTGCAGTAGTGGAGGAGTGACTGTGAGTGACTGAAGAAAGGCTGCTCCATCACTATGCATGAAGGATATCTTCATAGCGGCTAGATGCTATGTTGCCTCGACAAGTAGCTGAATGACCGTCCTCCTGTTGAGGGCATCGGCCACTACGTTTCCCTTTCCAGGAGTATAGACTATCTCGAAGTCATAATCCTGGAGGAACTCAAGCCATCGCCATTGTCTCAAGTTCAGGTCCTTCTGCGATAAGATGTACCTGAGACTCTGGTGATCTGAATAGACTGTAAAGCGCTCGCCCATCAGATAGTGTCACCACATCTTTATAGTGAAGACCACTGCTGCTAACTACAGGTCATGGGTAGCATAGTTCTGCTCATGCTGCCTCAACCTTCGTGATCCATAGGTGATCACGGCCCACTCCATCATTAGGACACATCCAAGTCTGGTCCTTGATGCATCGTAGTAAACTACGTACCCAAATCCCTCCTCCGGTAGCCTCAAGATAGGCGCGCTGGTCAATCTATGTCTCAGCTCCTAGAAGCTCTGCTGACATCTGTCTAACCACACAAAGGGTTTCCCCTTCTTCATCAAAGCTGAGAGTGGTGACTCAACTCTGGAGAAGTCTGGCACAAATCTCCAATAATATCCATCTAGACCCAAGAAACTCCGCACCTCCATCACGCTCCTGGGTGGCTCCGAAGATAGCACTACCTCGATCTTCGCAGGATCCACCGCAACTCCCGCCTCAGAGATGGCATGTCCCAAGAAGTGGACCTCACGTATCTAGAACTGACACTTGGAGAGCTTTCCATAAAGCTGGTTCTCTCGGAGTGTGTCTAGTACAACCCGCAAGTGGTAGGCGTGCTCCTCCTCAGTGGTCGAGTATATCAAAATGTCTTCAATGAAGACCACAACAAATCGATCGAGGTATGGATGAAAGATCCTATTCATGAGGCCCATAAACACTGCTGGAGCATTGGTTATGCTGAAAGGCATAACCAAGAACTCATAGTGGCCATACCGTCATCTGATGGTCGTCTTCTGCACGTCCTCGTCCCGAACTCGGAGCTGATGATAGCCTGACCTGAGGTCTGTCTTTGAGAACCACTGTGCTCCCTTGAGCTGATTGAGGAGGTCATCAATCCTCGGTAGCGAATACTTGTTAGTCACGGTCACCTGGTTCAGGAGACGATAGTCGACACAAAGTTGCATGCTCTTGTCCGCCTTTTTGGCGAACAATATCGGGGAAGCCCAGGGTGAAACTCTGGGTCAGATGAATCCCTTGCCCTGCAAGTCCTCCAGCTGTACCCGTAGCTCTCGAAGCTCGGCGGGTGCCCTCCGATATGCTGGGGTGGATATTGGGGCTGTCCCGGGGTACAAGTCAATATAAAAGTCTACCTCTCTGCGAGGAGGTAGTCCTGCAACGTCATCGGACAAAACGTCCGCATACTGATCCACCACTGTAGGAAAACCAGGACTCCGCACGTCAACTTCTCCTAGGATGAGGCTAGCCAACAGATGAGTGATGGACTATCCTCTCCTCTATGAGAGTCCATCCTGTGCTGCGAAGGCTCCCTTCTCACCAGTGAAGGTGAACCTGCTCCCGTTGGTGCGTACACACCGCACCTTGTGCCTAATACAGTCAATCTGAGCATGGACTATAGATAACGAATCCATGCCCAAGATGATGTCGTAAGTCCTCGACGCCACTACAAGAAGATCCCAACCAAAGCTCTCGCCTCCTAGAGTAAGCTTACACTGCCGACAACAGTCCGTAATCGTCGAGTATGGCCCTGTAGAAGTCTCTAACCGTAAGGATCGAGCCAACGACTCTGTCAAAATCTCCGAGCTCCGAACAAGGGCAGCGACTATGAAAGAATGACTTGCTCCTGTGTCTATAAAAACTGAAGCAAGGGTGGAATAGAAATAGATAGTACCTCGAATCATCTCGGGTGCCCCGTGGTTGTAGGCCTCCATTTCCTGAAGCTGTGCCTGTCTCTTCCTGCCAGCTCCCTATGGTTGGGGTGGACCTCCTGGTGGTGGTGGTGGTAGAGCCTCAAAGCGTCACCCACCACCTACTGCTCGGCCAGCTCCTCTGCCTCATCCGCCTGCTCCCTGCGGACCGCCACTGTCGACCCTCTGCCTCTGCCTGGGTGGTCCCTCAACCATCTGCTGCTCCTCGGCATGGCGGGTCAGGCAGTCACGAGCCATGTGGCCTTGCCCGCCGCTTGCGTAGCACTGTCTACCTCTCGAAAGACTTGCTCCGCGCTACGTGCCCCGCACCTCTGAGCCAATGTCCTGAGGTCGTCTTCCTGTGGGTATGGTCTACCTGGACCCATGAGTCATACGTCGACTGCCTGCTGCAGAAGACTCTGCTACGTGCCGCCCTGCAGTAGGTCTCGCTGCTGATGTAGGCTCAGCAAGGAAGATCTCGATCAGAAGGGCTCGCTCGAGTACCCCTGCCTGTGTCGGAATGCTGAGGGAGATTAGCGATGCCTTGATCTCATGCCTCAATCCCTGCTCAATGGTCTGGGCCCGAAAGAATGGGTCTCATACCATGTCCGTCGAATAGCACGAGAGATCAGTAAATCTCGTCGAGTACTCGGCGACCGTCAAGCTGCCCTGCCGTAGCAATAGAAGCTCCTAGATGCACACCACACGGAGGGTGGCTAGGACGAACTCTGAGTGGAAGAGGCTCTCAAAGTATGTCCAAAGGAGAGTTGCCTCATTGTGCACCTGGAGCATCATGCTCCACCATCTGCCTGTTGCCGCATGTAGGAGGCTCGCTGCGAGGATCACCATGAGGTCAGCTGGTGTCCTCACTAACCTGAAAACTCATACAACTGCCTCCAGCCAATCCTCAACTACATGACGGTCTATCTCCCTGTGAAACCTGGGTGGTCGCTGATGCTGAAACTCGTGCAGTGCACTAAGGCGACGTGCATCGTCAGCGGCTGGGGCTGGAAGCATCGGTGGCTCGGCGGGTAGCAGTACTGCCGGTACCTCTACTGTCAAAGGGCCCTGTACCGAGGTCTCATCGCTCGGGGGGCTGTCATCACGCACAATGCTCGGAATCCTAGCTGGCTACCGTCGTGGGGCCATCTTGAAAAGAAACAGGTGCGCCACGGTCAGAACAATATACCTGGTGAGCTGACACAAAGTAATCACAAAGAAAACTTGAACCACACATGCAATCAATGTTTTTGTGCATTAAGTTGGAAATCAGAAGTCAGGGTCCTGGTGTATGGATACGTCGGCCGCTGCACCAACACTGGACTCCCTGGACTGATAACCACACTCAATACTCTTAACACTATTGCTTCACATAGAAAAAGATCAGAGTCCTAGGTTTTGCGGTAGAACCGAACTCCTCTGATACCAATTTGTCACGACCCGTCCTCGGGTCCCGTGCCGTGACTAACCCAAGCCTGCCTTCCATAGGCTAGGGGCTGGCGACTAGCACCAATGCATAATTCCCGGTAAAAAGGGAAGACATTGACTTTGTAAAGTAAAAAAAAACCATAGAACAAGCATGCAGAAGTAAACACTAAGTAAAAACTGGGTATAATAGTAAGTGCGGAAAAGTATGTGGGCCGGAATACTAACCCAATCTGAAGGTAAAGTACAACTTAAAAAGGGAGTACAACAACTGAAAAGTAAAGCCGCAGCCTTGAGCCGTCCACTGGAAGTCCCACCTGAAGGGTGGGTACAGATAGCCTCCATAGCTCCTCAGGTCCAGCTGTCCACTCCGAGTACGTCCCACCCAGTGGTCCACCTCCAAGTTACCAACCTGCTCCGCAAGCCTCAACCACGATCAACGTTGTCCGTCATCTGCAACCAGCACAATGTAGTACGGGCATCACCCGTGCAGGGGTGAGTATAAGCTACTCAGTAGGGACCCCGAGACCCCCGAAGGTCTCCCAAAATCCACAAAGGATAATCAACAAAGGAAAGATACAATCACGTAGTAACATCTGACACTACTTAGGTATATGGCCATACATATACCTAACTCATCAATTCCAGTTCAGCTCCAACATCCGAGCCCAAGTTCGATCACGTCCACACAGGATAGCACAACACAATCTACACAGGAAAGCAAGTCCATCATATCGAATATAATGATTTAAAGTCAAGATTCAGCTCACATAGGTATACTTCTTTGTATGAAGATAGAGATGATCAGATGTAGCCACTGATTCATCTAAGCCATCGGACCCACACAAGATCGATAGGTAACTAACCCCCACAATGACCCACAAAGGATGATAGGTAACTAACCCTTGCAATGACCCACACAGGATCGGACCCACACAGGATCTATAAGCGCTGGCCCACACAGGACTGCTGAGCGCTGACCCACATAGGATCTGACCCACACAGGATCGGTAGCACTGATCCATGTAGGATCGCTGAGTGCTGTAGTCGTCACCGTCGAATCCACGAAAGATTTCTGTACTGTCGTCATCATCGTCGCAGTCGCCACCAGCTCTAGGGTTCCCACACATAGTAAGCTCGTTCAGGAAGGTCCGCTCCACGAGCCGAGGGGCTGATACATCAAATGATACATAGTCTGGAGTTTATGTATCCAAAATTTCCGTATTGTCAACAGGAACTCAACGACACAGACGACGCGTCAATCAGACGCCCGGTCTGAGAGTTATTGGCGTTTTCTCCCCAGGGCCCGGTTGGGTTTTAAGTCAAAACCAACCCGACCATACTCCAACTGTGTCCAAACCTCTAGCGGAGTAAACCAAAAGGTCCGTCTCACTAAGAGGAATCCATCAAAGTCGACGGCACGTCAATCGGACGTCCGAAGCTCAAGTTATAAGTGTTTCCGCTCCGAGGTCCCGGTTGGTTTCGTGTACGAACCAACCCGGTCGAACCAAAAGTACTCTGAAACCATGAGCGTAATATACCAAAAATAACATCTCGATCCAAGGATCACATCGCAGCTGACGGTGCGTCGATCAGAGGTCTGCAGCTCAAGTTATGGGAAAAACACCGTGAGGGGTCCCGTATTAGGGGGTTCGGGCCCGGTCCGACACCCTCTAGGTCGGCCCGAACCGGGTCGACCCGACCCGGGTCCGGGTCTGGCCTTCTTGGGCGCAGCCTGGCCTAGCGGTCTGGCCTGGCAGTCCGGCCTGGCGGCTTGGCCCGACGCGCTGGCGCTGGCCAGGTGGCTCCGTGCGGGGGGGGGGGGGGGGGGGGCGCTGCCCCCCGCCTGTTCGTAACCATGGCCCCCATGAGGGGGGACGCTCTTGTCTGGCCAGCCAGGGGTCATAACCCCTGGCTCCTCCTCTGAACGGCGGGCATGCTCTGGCCGGCCGGCTGCTTCCGCCTCGGGACCGGCAGGGGCCGGTCCCCCTGCTCTCACGCCGGTGGCCTAAAACCGGCAGCTGGTCCCTGCTCTGCCTCGTCCTCAACCGCGGCCTTGATCCGTCCAGCACGGCACGACGGTGCCGCGCCCCTCCGCCGCGGCCCCGCTCTGGCCGCGGTGTCTTCGAGGTTCTCCGGCGTGGCGCGACGGCGCCACGCCTTTGTTCGACTTCAACGGCATAGCCCGACGGTGCCGCACACCCTTGCCATAGGATCCCGTGCGGTGCCGTTGCACTGTGCCTCTTTCCTTCAAACCGTATCAACACTAATTAAAAGGGAGGAGGGTCAGCCACATTTGTGCGGTCCGGCCCCCTCCCGTTAATCAATAGCAAGAAGAAAAGGTTCACGAAGAACGGAAAAGGAAGTATTCACAAAAAAAAAATCCCCTACCTCGAGCATTGTTGAACGAAGGCTCGTCGCGGAAAGGAACGTCATGGAAAAAGGCATCGTGGAAGGAACGTCTTTGGCGTTGCATTATACAGTGTTGCGTAGTCGATATCCGAGGATTCGGTGTTCTTCATCGGATATCGGTGTGTTCCTTGCGTTCTTCGCATTCTTCGACAATGAAGAAGAAATTTATAGTTTCTTCCCCCCAATCCACTCTCAACACAACAAGCTCCAACAATAATAAAATAAGTGTTTAGTCTTATTTTATTTCCTATGCCTTATGTATTTGAATTTCAAACACTCAATTAAAACTCACACATGTAATTAACTTAAGTTATCTAATTAAATGGTGAGTTGAAGGAGTTAGGGACTATGAAGGGGTGGGGTTCATGTGGGCCCCACCGCCCTCATAACCTATCTAGGTTATTTTCCCAACTTCCACATAACGGATAACCACTTAGTGAAAATAAAATAAAATTGAAGCTCAATTTTATTTTACCTTTTACAATTTTTAACAACTCCTCCTGTGAAAACACAACTTCGGAAAAGGTGTTCCTAAGAAATTACCGGTGATGCGAATTCATCGGTGCCCTCAGAATTCGATTCCGAGCACCGGTTCAAAAGTTAGGAAAACCCGCTCGTTCGTTCACTGAACGTACCCGAGCTAAACTTCGGATAAAAATTCTGGGCACACCGGGCCTCGGAATCAAGTGCTATCAGAAACTGCATTCTTGTAAAATCCCAAAGAGAATTAAGAAAAAATTTCCCTTGAATTTTATGGGTCTTTACAAAGAAAAAAATATACATCGGAGAAAGATCTCAATTTATTTTATTTTCTGAAACATTAACCTTTATTTAAAAAAACTCAAAAAACAAGGGGATATAATTAATTTTTTAAAACCATGATAACATTAAGATTAATAATCTTTAGTTATAATGGTTATAAAAGTTTTAAAAAGTGATCATGCTGTAAATGTTATAAAATAAATTCATTTCACAATTTTTTAAAGAATGAAAAAAATAGATTGTGCGAAAATCATTATTTAGATTCCCTATATTACTTTTTATTTGGAAGTAAGATACAATGTAAAATGACAATACACAATAAAATATCAAAAATCATAAAATATAATAAATAATATAGACATAAAGGTGAAATATTTTTTGATATAAAAAATAAAAGACAAGGTTAGTTTGACTTACGATAATCCTTTTTGTTAAATTTAGAAACAATGGAATGAAAAATGGTAGGAAAGAATGTAGAAAATAAAAATAACTATAGAATATGGAAATTAATGTGTTTCTAGTGAATAAATTAACATTCCCTAAATTTGGGACTTATATATAAATAATTTCAAATAAATGTTATATATAAAATAAACTCTTACAACTTTTAAAATATTCATATCAAAGGGGAATGAAATTGAGAGGATGGGTGGGACATTAAATATATTGAAGAAAGATTAAATCATGATATAATATGTCAAATAGGCTCTATATACACCATATTAAATAAAATATGTGCATAATATAAAAAATGTCCCAAAGAAGGTATTTTGAGGTGAAAACCAAGTACTACTTTGGTATCATATGAATCAAAAGAACACCAAAAGGATACCATGATATAGAACTTAAATTATGATGAAATAAAATATTTTTATTATATATGTAGATAATATGTCATTAATTACATTATATAAATCAAAAAAATTGTTAACAATAAGAAATATATCTCAAGGAATTGAAATTGGGACAAAGAACCCTAACCTTATGTCCCGTTTTATTTCATTACACTTGTGCCTGAGGTATAATAAACTTTTTGTTATTAAAACACAAATAAAGAACTAAATTATATTCATTTTTCATCCATGACTAGTTAATATCATTTTAACTTATTTATTACTATTTAATTTTAAGAGAAAATGTCTTGAAAACATATTTTCATTTAAATTACCTCATTTTATTTTGATTTTTTGATATTGATTATTTGTATTGAATAATTTTTAAGAATTATTTATAGATCATTAAAATGTATTTAAATATATTTATATTATATAATTGACACTAAACATTCACATAAGAAGTGATAAGTAAAACATATCATTGTTCTCCAAGGGATATGAAACTGACCATTACTAGGCATGATAAAAGAGAGTAAAGAGAGAATATATTCTATAGATATAGTACAAGTTATACCGTTATAATAGTAAAATAAATATGTCATATAATTATATATGAAATATTTTATATTGAATTAAAAATATAAATTTATCATCATATTATAAATAATAAGAGAGAAAAAATAATGGAAGATAATCTGGGTAACCTCTTTGTTAATGATTTACCCATTTACTATAGCCTGGAAGGAATGGGGTTGGGTAACTCAATAACATATCTAAGGTTATGAGGATAATTATGATTGGGGACATGGGTACAAGATTTTATAAGTGTATGTGATGTTTTTTTTTTCAAAGGAGTGGGTATTTATACAAGAGGAGAGAGGTATTTAAAGTTAAAATATATTTTATAGTATCATTTATTTAAAATAATTTGAAAAAATATTTATTACCACTAAAATTATTGGTTTATAATTAAATAAATTTGTGTTATTTTACTTTTAAATTTATATAAAAATAAATGGAATCTTGGAAACACTTATTTAATGATAAATAATCAATTATAGTTTTTATGATAAAAACACACAGGTTCCACAACTTAAAAAAAGGATTATAAATTCAAAATAATATTCTTAAATGAATTAATATACTCCATAATTATATATTTTATTGAGGAAAATTATTAATTATTTCTTACATAATCATGATACCGTAAAAATTAATGTATTCATTAAAAAATATATATTTATTATTAATCACCAAAACATCACCAATTTAATAAAATACCAAATTTATCTATATTTTAATTTTGAAATGATGATTTTAAAAATAATTACCTTTATAAAAATTATAAAATTTTGGAATTTTACTTTTAAATGAAAACATATAATATAATGAAAACCTGATTTTTTAAAGAAAATGATTTTTAAACTTAATGTGTTCATAAACTTATTTCATATCAATAAATAGTAAAGTGAGAACTAGTATATTAATTTTTACATTGAAAAATTTAATTTGAATAATACTTTAAAATTTTTCAATTTAATTTTCTAAGATAAAAATATATAATATTTTAAAAAAATCAATTCTTCGAAAAATAGAACTTTTTTAAATGATATGATTTTAATAACATACCATTTAATATAATTATATATCTTATAAACATTAAATTTATTCAACTAATGTGTATTTGAACATATAAATTTTTTATTTAAAATAAAAATGAAAATATAATAAAAATGAAAATAAATCATTTTAACTATCATTTTATTATCTAGAGATTTTACTCTTCTGAAAAATTTCATAATTATACTTCACATTTTATTCTAAAGATATATTAATGTTTATATTTACTTAAATAACATATAACAGATCATTTTAGATTGGTGTTGTGTATGATAAAAGTAATTTAAAATATTATTAATTTAAATGAAACTAAAAACTAAAATCTAAGGGTGTCACATTCTACCCTATTAAGAAAATTACATCGTTGAAATTTTAATTTCCATCACTAATGAAAATAGATAAGGTTATTATTAATAGAGTCATGAATCCCGACATAACAATGTATTCAAATCATTCACAATAGTTTATAAAGAGAATATTAAACCTCAAAAAAATATACCCTATGAGTATCAAACTAGGTGTGAAGTTGGGATCTCTTATTGTGCACCAAGTAATGATTAAGTTAATTCCCAACCAACCTTTTTCAGTGTTATTACCCCTAAGTTAATCATAGCTAGATCCTTCTTTCTCTAATAGTATCCATATATGGATTTGATTTCTATGAAACCACATACTCTTTACTTAACCAATGTTTTTTTATTTTTTCATATATATAAATATATATTTATCCTTAGGGTTTCCTCTAGTTCATCCTAGTCACAATTCACAATAGTAATTAAAACTAAATTTATCAGGATCTTTAATAATTATATTCCAAACCAAAAATTCATGGAAAATATTGATCCTATAAATAAAAATACCCTTTAATCCCAAGCCAACTTAAAATTACAAATGAATCAATATATTTCTTAATCATATATATTGAAAAATACATGAATATTTTCCTAAAATAAAATTAATGTCCTTACTAATAAATTACTTTTCATCCACTACAGTTTTGAATACTAATCAACTTATATTCACAAAATCTATTAATAAATTTCTTCAACAATCCATAATTACCTCAACATCAATTCAAATATCAATCCAAAGTCTTATATATACCTTAATAATGTAGTTATCCTAATAACCCAATAAAAATCTAGAAAATTTCATTAACCACCTTATAATCTGATCATATAAGACATCAAAATGGGTATCTATTCCTTTAAACACATTATCATCTTTAAACGTACTATCCCATTATGCTATCCTCAACTCTTAAATTGTCCTACAATAATATACTATCCTTAAAAGTTATTTAAAACCTACTGTGATATTAATTAAGATGCCCCATACCCATACATCTGAATTTTGTGCTAAAAAATATTCTTCTTATACCGGTTTGATACTTATTGAAGTGACCCAAACCTATTTGTCAATAATTACAATGTCAATAAAACATATTGAGTCCAATTAATACCTAAGGCCACTAAGGATTAGAGTTTTAGAGGAATAGAAAATTCCATTAATTAAAAACTCACATATTTCCCATCAAATGTAAAATTTTCCACTTGATCAAGGATTCCTTATTTTACCAAGAATCTTAAATATCTCCTAGAAAATTCTCTTCAAATAATAAAAATCAAGAAATATCATACATAATAATATTATTTATAAATTGAGGATATGGAAACATAATAAGGGTGATCTAAAACACATAATAGTGGAAAAATAATTGATAACAATCTAAGATTATTTGTGAGAAAAAGATAAACATGTGAGTATGAGAATATAATCAAGGTGAAATGACATAATGTAAAACAATCATACTCAGAAAAACATAGATTATAATTTGTAAACCATAACATAAGTGTTTTTATAAAGAAGTTAATACCATAGGATCATGGAATCTTAATAATGTGGCAATAACATAAAACATGAAGTCATAGAATTAGTCTAAGAATACTTCCAAGACAATATAACAAAGTGGATAGAGTCACATAGTGTATTGGGTTCAATACCTAGTATCATATATTTTATATCATAACATATAAAATTTTACCCAATGCATTAGATTGATATATACTTACAATCAGTCCCATCACATCATAATATATAAATTTACATGTGTTCTATGTATGAAAAAATCATAATTTCATCATAGACTAGTTAACACAGGATAATGAAACATGTTTCCTAAATATTTACACAAATCATGATTTTATTCTATACAAAGAAATAATATGGTTGATGTCATTAGAAAATATCCCTAGTCAAGAATAATAATTATTAGGTTATTTCAAAAGAGAAGAAAAACACTTTTATAGGGAGATCAGTTATGTAAAAATGTCATGTGGTATCATATAAAAAGAGACCAATAACATAATTATTTGATATCTGAATTTCAATAACTTAGATGAAAAATAACATAATATTATTTATAGTGTAATAAATCAGACATAACAGTAAATGAAATAAATTTTTTAGAGTTTAAGAGGAAAATGTGAGTGAAATTAAAAAAATAATTTTTCTCAAATATTGTGTAATATAGTGGTACAAAATTTATAACCCACTTCAAAAATCCACTCCCAGTGGTTGAAAAGATAAAATTTAAAACCTTAATTTTAAAATAATTTCAATTATTAAAACCATGTAAATAAATGAGGCCAATGATAAGAAATATATTGTGGAAGATAAAAATATACATACATGGAATGAAATCCCTTTATTTAATTTTCTAAAATAAAAACATGAATTTTTAAAATGAAAAATTTTAAAAAAATGGGAATATAAACTACTTTTTAAAACCATGAAAACCTAAATAATAGATCTCAATAAAAAGAACTCTTATAAAATCGGGAAAATGAATCAGTGTGGTAAATGTTAAAAAAAGATTTTATTTTCTAATTTTTGTAAAGAATGTAAAAAACGACCCATGCATAAAAAAATAAAAATATTACTTCTAAATATTTTTAAATAATGTAATAATATTTTTTAAAATGACCTTAAAAAAATCTAGAAACATTATAAATAGTATGGATATGGGGGAGAAATATTTCGGACAGAAAAGAAATGACAAGGTCGATTTCACTTATGGGAAACCTTTTGGTTGAATTTAGAACCAAAAGGATGTGAAATGATAATAAAATTTGTAAAAACCCAAAAAAATTGAAAATAAATATTTAAATGGTTTCTTAGTGAAAAAAAACAACCCATTCCCTCAATTAGTAAGTTAGACATAAAAAATATTAAGATCAATGTAGTTCTGGAAAATAAAAACCTTATGAATATTATAACTTCTAGATCAAAGGTCCATGAAAGATAAAACATTGAATAGAATTTAAAAAACCATGAATAAAGAGGTTATATTGATATAATATGATAATGAGGCTATATGTACATCATATACAACAAAATAGGTGCATAACACAAAACATGACTCAAATAAGGTGATTTGAGATGAAAATCCATTACAAGTTTCGTATTGTATGAATCAAAAGAACAAAAAAGGAGGGTCAAATATCATGAAATAAATGAAGTTTTATTATATATAAATCTAACAGGTTAGTATCGCACAATATAAATGAAAACATGGTGCACAATAATAAACAGGTCTCAATGAATTGAAATTGAGATGAAGAACCATAACCTTAGGTCCCATTTTATTTGATCATATTTGTTCCTCCTATATAATAAAAATATATTTATTAAAAAATGAACCAATTTGTAAATTATATTACTTTATTTCATTATTTATTAGTTTCAATAAATAGAATTTATTTATTACTTTTAGTTTTGAAGAGATAATTTCTTGAAGACATATTTTCTTTTAAATTATTGTTTTTTTATTTAATGATTTTGATTTTTGTAAATTGTAATTTTTTAAAATAATTTATATAATAATATAATAAATTAAAATAAAAATTCATGTGGTCTGTTATGAGTAAATTATTGACCACGTCCTCATAGGTTGATGAAACTTTCCATTATCGATACATGCCACTAGAAAACATAGAGAGAGCATATAATTTAAATTGAATAAAATTTTTATAAAAGAATAATAACAGAATTAATATGATATATAATTATATATTAAAAATTCTAAATTAATAATGGGAAATTGATTGGGGGATTATAAAAAAGAACAGAGAAAAAACAACGGAAGAGAATCGTCGTTACCTCTTCATCGAATATTTACAACTTTGATAAATCATTGAAGGATTGGGGTTCGGTAAATCTAGAATGACACAAAGGCTTCTAGGAATCATAGAAGAGGATAAATGGGAAAATATTGGTCTTTAATAAGTTCATGTGAATTGATTTATCAAGGGATTGGAGAGGGGGTATTTATATTTGAGGAGATTGGAATTTGGGTGTTAAAATATAGATTTTTTTTACATTTAGCCTGAATAATTTTAAAAGTTTTTATTATCATGAAATATTTTGATTTATAATTAAATAAAAAAGGCTTATTTGACTTTAAAACCAATCTGAAACTGAATTTATTCCGGGAAAACTTTTTTACGAAGAAAAAATAAATAATATATTTTTTAGAATAAAATATAACTTTAGTTCCAAAACATCAAACATTGGTATCAAAGTTCAACATATTATTTTTAAATTAATTATTTTAAACTTTAAATAAATATTTTTTCTATAAAAATGTTTTATAAATATTTAATTCATTCTTACACCATGATGTTTTTATAAATGTTGTGATATCTTTTAAAAAATATCTTTTATACTACTTTCCAAAAAAACCTATAAAAACTTATATATTAACCACAAGAAAATTTATACATGGTTATTCTAAACATGAATTATTTATTTATATAATTAATATTCTAAAATTTATGAATTTTCTTTTTTAATTAAAAATATAATATAATGAATAATTTTTTTATTAACAAAAATGACTTTTTAAACTTTAAGTGCTCTTAATTTTATTTCATATCAATTAAAATAAAATGGTAGTTAATATAATAGATTCTAAAATGAAAATAAAATTAGAATAATCCTTTAAAAAAATTTCATTTTTATTTATTAAGATAAAAATTAATAATATTAAGAATTTTTTTTTTAAAAAATAGTCCCTTTAATATTAAATAATTTCAATAAAATCCAATTGAATTTAATTTTTTATATTCTAACAATTAAATTTCATCAATTAATTTGTATAAGAAAACATAAATTAATTTTTTAAAAATATATAATAAAATTTAAGGAATTAAAACAAAAACATTTTAACTATCATTTTATTTACTTGAGGTTTACACTTCCTGTATTTTTCATAATGATATTTTACATTTTATTGCCATGATGTATTAATGATTATCCTAAATTGTAAAATATATAAAAAATTATTTTATTTTGGTGCTATGTTTGATAGAATATATTCAATATATTATTTATTTAAAGAAAAACACATACTAAATTAATGGTGGGTTACACTTTTCCATTTCCTCCTCCTTTAACTCCTTTCATACCCTCTTTCATATGATTCTAAGTTATTTAATTCAACTCATTAAAAGGCACAAATTAAAATTATAAATTGATCAAAATCTTTAGAATCATTTCAAATTCTACACCATTGAACTTATTATCCTCTAGAAGCTTTAACAAGCATATTGAGGGTCCAAACTCTGTTATTACGTTTTCATCTCAACTATTGATATAAGGTATTATATTATAATATTTCATGTTTTAATAAAACATAAACAAGAAGAATAAAAATTCCTGTAAAAAATGTATAGATTCAATTTAATATCTTTACAAGTGACCCATGATATGAAGCATTAACCTTTAACTCAATATCATAAAATTTAACTATATGATTAGATCCAAGAACATATTTCATCTATTATGAAACATAAAAAACATTATTTATTAAATTTAATATCAGTGTTAAAGCAATAAAGTTTGTTATTTCTATAATATGCTTCAAAACCTAAAATAGTTCGATGAACCTAGGTTTTGGACTCCCTTTCTTCCAAATTTTCCTGTGATCCAATCTGAGAGAAGCCCGAAGTAATACATGATCACTAACCTCACTATTTAAAATTCATCTCATAAATTCCACATATCAATTTTTCTGGATTTTATTAGTACTTATACATTTTCTAATTAGTTTCATCTTCCCATTCATCTCTTGGAATATATTGTGCCTAATCCAATTTCATTTCAAAATGTGGGATGATAAAATGGAATACCATAAATATCCTTAAAAACCAAGTGAATAGAATACTAATAACTATTATTATTCAAAATCATTGTGGATGAATGTTGATCTACCATGATACAAGAAAATAAAAAAACATTCTATTCTTTTTTAAAATATAAATGTTCACTTAGAATATCCATTAGTTTGGTAATGATAAGTTGTACCCAGTTTTACCTAAGTATTAAGATATCATTATAACCCTTTATAGAAACAAGAATTAAATCATGAACCATGTGAATTTTTTTTCTCACTAGTACCCTTTAATGATTCATAATCTTCTAAACATAAAAATTACCCCAAATCATTAACATAATATAAATTTTAAAATAGAAAATATGATCCATATTAGTCTAATGGTTTACTATAATCATTCCTATAAATCAACCCTTTGGTAATAAAGAAAAAATAGTTACAAAATAAAATTTGAAATATTTTCATTTCCTTGTTGGTAGATAATATTTCTATAAACAATTAGAGGGATATTAAGTTTATTGTTTTAACTATTGTTATATTAAACTATTGGATTTATATCCATTGATCTCCTATTTAATTATTTTCTACCAAAACTTATTCTGAATATCATGAAACTTTTTTGAAATACTATGATATAATACCCATCAAGATGAATTATATAGTTTCATAAATTCATCCCTAATGATAGTAGGAACCAAAAACCAACCATGAACATAGTGTAAGGAATGAGAATCATGAGACCACCCCTCAAGTTTCTCCCCACCTCCAAGGGTTTTATAAATAATGATACAGTCATCATCATAGATTTGGATTTCTATGATTCATTACATAATAGATTATGTATGTTAAATATTTTTAGATTTTTTTTCCTAGAACTAACCACTATTCACTTTCAATTACATGAATATTTAAAGGCTTGAATATCGATAAATATATTATCACCAGATGATTGTTATTTAGTGTATTAATGCGATAATGTTATTAGAGTATTTTTGATGTTAAAAGTTTCTAACAATTCACCACTATAATGAGAACCTAGAATTTTTATGAGAATATCCTCAAATATTTTGTTTATTTTCAGATGCCACCTATCTAATGGGACATATATACTATTGAGCTATCAAGAGTAGAGAGATCATGAGACATTGAAAATTATTCTCGTGAATTTTGTGCTTGGTATTCATTGATAGACGAGGTTATGAGAAAAAACCCTCTAGTAGGAACTCCACATGTTATATGTGTCATTGAATATTACAATTTTTAGATGTGTGTATTGGTCCTTATATTTGAGATTATTATTAATATATAACAAAAATCACATACTTTTTTGTATTCATGAAAAATGTGAGGACATATTCTCATGGAATGGTGGGATACATTTGGTGACTTATAAGTGATATGAAATTCATGAATAAGTCAAGATAATTATTTTTCACTTTAGAGTTAATAGAATTAGATATGTCTATACCATTTCATGGAATGGAAATGTCTTCTTAGGTTCACATACATGGTAGTTTTATCAATGAATTCAATTCAATAAAGTCAAAGAAAGATATTAAATCAAATAGGTTTGTTATCATTGTGCCATAATTAACTTTCTTTGCGGGTTCTTTATAATGTTTCTGAACATGGATCTTTCACTTTAGACCAGTCAGCTGAATTCCATAGATAAAGAGGTCTTAAAGGTCACACGCTAACTTTATCTATAACCTTAGTCGAATTCTATTTGAATATAATATTAAATAAATATTATTATCAAGTTCAAAAGATTAATAATTATTCCAGTTTTGTGGTTCAAATAAACATTTATTAAATTAATAATACAATGATATTTATTTATTTAATTAAATAATTATTATTCAAGGTTTGAAAAATATTAAGGTGGATTTATAAACCAAGTTAAAGGTCCAGAAGAAATGATATTTAAATATCTATGAGTTTAGCACATGTCAAGTAAATAATAATAATAATAATAATAATATATATGTGGTTTTGACAAAATAAATATATTTTTTAAAAGGATTTGGGAAATAACTAACTTTCTGAATTAAATATATAAACAAATTTATGTCATTTATAGTTTTGATAATTTGGTGGTCCATAATATTTTCCATCTACATAATACTCTAATGTATAGAGAGAAATTTCTCATTAACACTTTCAAGAATCGAGTATGACGGTCCTCCTCCTTCTCCCTCTCAAGTTCTACTGAATTGGGAAAAATACATCAATACTAGAAGGTATCACTATTGAGATCAATGATGAAAATTACCAATGGTTTGGTTATTCCATGATAGTACTAAAAGATCTAACAAAGTTGTTTTGAGGTTCATGGATCATGTGTGGATACTGATATAGGAATTTTTGAGGTTTCCTAGACCCACACTCACACATCAAATGCTAAAAAATATACTTTAGATATAGGATTTGATAAAGGTGATTTGAACCAAAAGAGACACATATTTATTTTATATAATTTCTGTAAGTTAAACATTACATGTCACAAAGAATCATAGAATCCTTAGAACCATAGGTTTAGTGTGTTTTAGGAATAGCATCACAAGAAACTTATTTTATAATACTTATGAATATTTCTCCATAATCAAACCAAACTAAACCCCCGTTTTCAATCCTCATAGGTTATAATCATATTCATAAACTTGGGAATGGAAACATAAAAAAGGGGTGTGCTCAAATTCTCAATAGGGGAATAATTATAAATATTTCATCAAGGGTTAGGTCATTTACATGTTAGAAAACATAATAATGGGAGAAATATATTATTAAAAATAATATGGAATAATAAAAGTTTTCCAACGGTCATGATAAAAAAATATGTAATCTCAAATGAACATACATGTGCCATTACATAAACTAGTGAGATAATAAACATGATATTGGGAGAATAATAATTGGAATATGACATATAAATATATCATATCAATGAAACAAAGAATTACACTAAACTATGGTTAAAAAATAAGCATTGAAATCATTTAATAATGGAATAGGAATCACTACATGTTTCCTATTACATAATTTATTAGGAAACACCACCCGATTCCCATAACATAGTTCTTTCTTAGGAAAGGGAACACACTTGGTAGGAAAAAATCATCTCACAAGAACTTTGGAGTGTAACGAACCAATGTTTTATCAATGGAAGTAACATTATTATTATTAAGTCATATAATAACATGAAATCAGAACAAAATGAAATACTAAGTACTATGTGACCTTTAAACATAATTTTTACACTTCATTGATTTTAATTTCAAAAATCTGACAAACACATTTGTGATGAGTAAGATGTTTGGAGTCCAATAAGGGAAAAATTATTTTTTGTGAATAGTAACTAGCCCTTATGAATAGTAATGTAACCCTTATGAATAGTAATATTATAAGAAACCAGACTTTCTTTCAGTTATGTTTTTCCTTTTTCTGGAGTTTTGGGAGAAAATAAAAATTTATAAAAATATTTGAAGTACACGTCAGGTACTTTATAAGTACACGCCATGTACTTTGATGTTGCTCGAGGTCATGTGCTGGCCATGTCATGGCCACACACATTATAACGACCCATAATTTACATACATTGTTAATAATTCAAAATTGAAGCATACTTATTACAACATATAACAAAACCACGAAAGGACCGTATAGGTATAGTTTCTTTAGAAACTGGGAAACATAAACAACTGGTTCATAAAGTGTCTACACTGTCTCCCATTTATTTCATCATATCTATAGTCCCTTTTGGCATATCTTACTTAATAACCTTCTTACAGTCCTGGGGAAAGAAAACATACAAAAGGGGGAGCTCAAATTCTCAGTAAGGGTGAACAAAAGAAATATCTATCACATCATATTCATAAGAACATAAATTTTGGAAATCTTAACCTGCAAAAGAGAGCATAATTTCATAACATGGGATAAATCCTAGTAGTGAAATGGAATCCCAATAATCATAACATAAAACATGAAACATTGTGGCATACACACATAATCATAGAGAATCATTTCTTATTATTCAAGACTCATTGCCAAGACTATCTTAGTAGACAAAGTCCATTTCTGAACCGAGTTCACTCCTCGTATCAGTCCTGTTTCACTGAACCGGTATAACCTACCGTTCCAGCCATGTCTATCTCATGAGATATAAAATCCTTACCCAATGCATTGGAGGGAGATATAGGTCCCACCCATCTCATAATGATACCATTCTTATGTGTTCCACAAAATCATAAATCATACATCATTGCATAACCCATGTAATAAAAATGGGAATCTTTAAACATCGTTGTAGAGACCCGAAGCTTGACGTACATTGAAATTACATTACATTTGCGGCATACTTAGTACATAACAAAAACACACACACAAGGATCGTAATAGTTTAGTGTCTTTGGAAACTCGGAATATAAAGATCTTCAACATCTCCCATGAAGATCTTCTTTTTTTTAATACCTAAAACCTTTCTTTATATCCTGGGGAATAGAAAACATAAAATGGTGAGCTCAAATGCTCAGTAAGTGTAAACAAAATAAATATCAATCACATCATTTTCATAAGAACATAACTTTTGGAAAACTTAACCTGCAAAAGAGAGCATAATTTCATAACATGGGATAAATCATAGTAGTGAAATGAAATCACAATAATCATAACTTAAAACATTAAACTTTGTGGCATACACACATAATCATAGAGAATCATTTCTTATTAGTCAAGACTCATTGCCAAGACTATCTTAGTGGACAAAGTCCCTTTCTGAACCAAGTCACCCTCGTTTCAGTCCTGTTTCACTGAACCGATATAACCTACCATTCCAGCCATGTCTATCTCATGAGATATAAAATCTTTACCCAATGCATTGGAGGGAGATATAGGTCCCACCCATCTCATAATGAAACCATTCTTATGTGTTCCACAAAAATCATAAATCATACATCATAGCATAACCCATGAAATAAAATGGGATTCTTAAACATCATGCCATCATAACATAATCCATAAACAATTGATATCATTTCATCATAAGAAAATTGAATCCATTTAAATAATAGAGAGATTTTACTTGAAACATACACATATGAAATAATGTCATCTTAGATGTAAAACAGTTTTGACAAAACACGTGAAATGAATTCTTGAGGAAAATATCCTTTCTTCTTTAAAATCATGTTCTATTCACAAAATTCCATGCAATTTTAAAAGATAGGGGTTTTATTGAAAATAATCATGCAATATTGTAGAGGAAGCTTCTTGGAAATGAGGTGTTATGAAACCGTAAAAATCCGTTCACTCCATATAAGTTAAAAATAAAATTCTCCTCATACTTTTGTCGGAAAAGTGAAAAAGTACCTTATATGGTAACTAAAGGAAAGATTCCATTCATACAATGTGGTAAAAACTAAATAAAGGGTAAAAATGACTTTAAAGATCCATGGAAGAATGGTAAACATTTTATGAAATCATTTTTATAAATCATGGTCATGGATGATAAACGTAACCCCAGTAAATACTTACGTATAAGCAATCTCGGATAAAAATGAGATTGAAAATTTAACCCTTACCTTAGGTTTGATTTGCTCCGTAAGTGTCCGAAACTCCTGTATAATGATTTAAATAATGTCATTGACTTATTACAGAATCATATTCATTGTTATTATATCATATATGGTTCACTTATGACTTTATATTACCCGTTCTTTTGTAAATTCATGTTAAAGTACCGTTTTGGGTAAAATCGTCTCATTTGTCATTCGTGTTTTAACTTGTAATTATTCATATGATTACTTAGATCATAATTAATTAATTATAGAATATAAAACATGATTTATATATAATATATATTCAGAATATACATATATATAATGGATCGATAAATGGAAATAAATACACCGTTCATGGAGACGGTAGGCCGTACGTACGCATGAACGCTGTTTTCGTTTCCTTATTGAATTGAGTGGAATTAAGTATATGACATACATATATATACACATAAATACAGTATCATTATTATTTCATATATTTCATGATTACTTATTATATATCATTCATGAATGGTTAAAGTGGAGAATGAATCTCATCGCGTCGTGGAGACGGTAGTCCGTACGTACGCACGAGCGATGATATCATTATCATGATCGTGGGACTGTATTGGAGTGTATGTATACTATTTCAGAATCAATATCACTTTAAAATAATAATATATAGTTATAATTTACAACATTATACCCATACAAGTAAGGTGGTGGTGGAAAATAGATTTCACCACGGCATGGAGACGGTATTCCGTACGTACGCACGCACGGTGATTTCGTTTTCTGTAGGATGGATAGATGGTGAAATAGGATTGTTTCATACTTATAATAAGATATCAGTATATTAGTGATAATGATGTTATTACTTCATAATGAAACAACCTAAGAAGAAGAAGTGGAATAAGAAATAAAGGTGAAATAATCGGTAACGGAAATTACCTCTTCTTTGAAGCGCCTCTTTGAGACCTCCTCTTAGGGCACTAAAATTGGTCTTTGAGGAAGACCAGAACCTCTAGGATGTTTCTAGGGAAGTGGAGAAGATAATTTGTGAGGGGTTGGCTGAGCTTGAAGGCTCAATGTTGTGTGAGGAAGAGAGGGAGGAGGTGCCCTTTTATAAGGGATGAGAGGGGCACCTTTGGAATGCTTAAAAATATTAATTTATAATAAATCTAACCCCACTTAAAAACCTCCAAAAATGACTCATATTCTAAGATTAGATGATATAGGGTTGTAATCTCATCAACCAATCAAATTTAGACATGTTTGGATCTTATTTTAAACCTTATCATTTTGATTTGTCCTTATTTAATCTATTTAAGTTTATTTGTGGTAATAAGATTCTAAATTTTAAATTATAACAAATAATTACTTATTTGTTGTGAATTTTCCATAATTGTTTAATTTATAACATTATAGACCATATAAATTTAAATTTATAATTTTTAAATATTTTTGTGATTTTTAAAAAATTTTATAATATGTTATTTTTATAAAATAACAATAGTGTCAATTTTGACACTATTCATTTATTTGAATTTAAATAAAATATATATAAAGAAGATATGTTCAAATTAAAAGATTTAATATATTAATAAAAGTTCATATGTATCTGTAAAATTAGTGGATCACATTAAATAGTTCATATAATATTTATTTTATTATTTTTAAAACCACTTATTTGGTTTATCTCTTAATAAAATAATTACTACATCATTTTTGTATAATTATTTAATATACTTATTTGTTGCATAAAAATTTAAAATTAAAATCCTATGATGAAGATAAATATATTAACTTTCACAATAATACTTTTACTCGAATTTATCATCTTAAAATCACAATATTTAAATTGTTATATTTATTAAATTATGAAGTTGACAACTTTGGCATCACTTAAAATAAAATAATATAAGTGTCATAATTTCTTGTATAAGACTCCAAATGGTCAAATATTCCACCATTGGATGATTATAGTTTCAATTTACATGACCAATAAGTTTTGGTCAGGGTTTTGTTCCTTTTATGGTCACTATTAGTTTAATAAAAACTATATTCTTGATTTTTCACTAGATAAATAATTTTGCATCACTATTGTGTCACAATTAATGATAACTATTTAATCCCAAAAAATTCTAAATAAATTCTCATGATGTAGATACTTTTGTTAGATTTCTGGATACTATTCATGTTCGAAGATTTATGATGTTTATCACTAAGTTAAAATTATTATACTTATAAGATTTAAGAAAGTGACATGTTGTCACTTTCTTTGGTTTTAATAATAATTAAATTACATTCATGGTCAAAAGTCCATAAAATGAATCTAATCCGACCCTTATTTGATATGGGTTTACTTTTAGCCATAAAATAGAATTTTGGCATGTGTTAGGGTAATTTTATAATATTATATTTACCCTTAATTACCCGATTTTCCTTTAACTACGGTAAATAAAATTTACCGTAGTTACTATTCATAATTTCAAAAATAAAAAGTATCCTATTAACATAATTTGGACCCACTGATTCCAAATATGGAATCAATTTTTTAAAATTCAATACACAGAAGTTTTAGAAATTAAATTAAAATTAATCTCGTTGTCGAATAAAAATGGGGTTTTGTTTAAAACATTGCAAAAGATTGAATTGATTTAACCTACGAATTCAAGGTAAAATCAATGCTAATGACATACATTATATTAAATGGTAAAAATATATTCTATTTATACATTAAAACCATTAAATATTATAATTTAACCACATAAGATATTATGATGAAAAAAGTTGTTTTTAATTAAAATATAGCGTGTTTTTACTATTCATTAAAATATGAAAGTTATCGGAAAAATATAAAAACTTTATCTAATGTAAATTTTTACATCCTGATTGAAAAGAAGAATTTTATTTTGTCAAATTGAACATATAAACATGTCGAAAATTATATTTAAAGTGGGTGCGCCATCAAAAGGCGGCAAAACTGCATTTTTTGATAAATACTTATTTTACCCGAAAAATTTATTTTATTTTTATACCATGTTTTAGAAAATGTGTAAGATGAATAATAATGTTATAAAATTCAAAATTTATTTAATACTATTCATAATGGCTAGTTCATGACAATATTATAATAAAATATCATTGTTTATTAAAACCTGGTATTGCGTACAACACACGCTATCGAGGAAGGTCGCGATTGCGTGTAATGCAAGCCAAGTCAGGGTTGCGTGTTGTGAAAGAATCCTTCGTTGTTTCATATAACAGAATCCAACCATATTTCATTTATAAATTTAATATATATATATATATACTCAATGTTGCGTAGAATAACTATTATCAAAATTGTGTGTAACACGGTCCAAGAATAGTGTTGCGTATACTGCAAGCTAATACGGTGTTGCGTATAACGCAAGGTAATCTTGGTGTAGAATAAAACACAAGACATTAATGAAATTAAAATAATATTTTTCATAAAATCTCGGGGTGTTACATTCTACCCCCCTTAAAATGAATTTCTCCCTCAAAATTCATCGGGGTTATAAATAGTTTACTATTTGAATGTTTCTTTGATAGAAACCCACATCGTAAAAAGGAATACCAAAACTTATCTTTAAAAACTAAAGTATAAAACGTAATGGTTACCCAAGTTAACTAATCACTGGGTATCCACATAGGAGAACATAGGTGAAAATATGGACATGGAAGAGAAATCTAACCATCATGTTCTGATGGAGAGTGGTAGAGAACATGGCTATGGAAAAGCCAACAATCACAAATCCATAAATTTGTGACGATCTAAGGTACCATCGGATTAATCAGATATAAGAGCACTAGGACAACATTTTTGGTTTTCAAGATCATTTTCCAAAAGTTGATGAAATTGGAATTAGAAGAAATACTTTCTTGATTTTGGTATAGTCTCACCGTTTGTCGTTCTTTGGACAATTTACACTTCATCTCTTAAATAAATGAAGTTGAATTTGTTATTCGTGAAGTGTTAGAAGATCATGTGATAGAATGACGGGTCATTCAATCTGTCTCAAACAAAAGGTTAGCAAAAGTTATTAAATATACATAAGTCATTCCGTAGTGAGATTAATCATATATGGTTCCTAAAATGGAATTATGCTTCATATATCATATTGCTTAATATAATAACACTAGTTTCTACTAAATAGGGACTTCATGTAGGCCAGTGGTAGGCGATAAAGGCCAGTCGCACTTCGGTTGTGGGTTCGATTCCCACAGCCTTGTCCGACGCGATGGGCTGTCGCCCGCCCTGCAGGTTGTCCTTTTTCTAAAACTACATTACTATAACATCCCATCAATAATATCGAAAAACGTTTTATCCTAACTTATGTCCAACATAATCCATTCTAATATTTAGTCTTATTTAAAATACTTCTGTCCAAGCTCATAGTATAAAGAAAATGATTACTTGAAATGTCACAGAACAATCACGTGAATGCCATCATTTATCCCCCATATATCATAAGATATATCTTGTTGGTCAAATTACAAACATGTGAATACCTTAATCATGTATTCTCTTGAAGAATGAATACCCATTGAACCTTAATGAAAACATGAATGCAGTTAAAAGTTAACACTTTCCACATACCAAAATCCTCAAAATTCTATATACTCAAACCATGATATCACTTAGTCCTTATATCAATCATGAGCTCATGAATACAATCAAACATCTCATTATCGTCTTATCCCTTCATTATGTGCATATCATCTACATTCCAAAAATATCTGAATAACCTTTCATGGATACATGTACCATTAATCATACACTTTTAAAACTCAAGGAAATACAATAGTGTAACAATCCTTAGATGTCTCTTTATTCCATAGTACCATGAGATTACTTATACAACATTATACATGATAAACATGTCATCATTCCACTACATTCATAAACCATTAACCGAGCTTCAACAATTCTTTCATCTCACATATCATTTGTAGTCTCTTCATCATCATCAACATAAATACTACCCATACGACCATACTGATTCTCTTCATGAGACTTTCCCTTAGGGCATTGGTTTGCATAATGCTCGTACATTCCACATTTAAAATATTTAACCATTGTTGATGTCGTAGCAATACCATTATCCTCATCCCTGGTGTTAACTGAACCTTTTCCTTTACACTTACTGGCTTTGTGTCCTTCTTTTCCACACCCAAAGCATCTTACAGTTCCTTTGAAACATTCTCCTTGATGCCGCTTCCCACATGATTTACATAGGGGAAATTGAACTTTCTTTCCTCTATGATCATCATGAAACTCCATCTTTCTCTTATTAGCCGAGTCAGGAAACTTACCAAATTTTACTTTATTGATCATATTATGAGATTTCTGATTCGGCATAATAATGATGACTGGACTTCCAAATCCCATTTCATTTGGTTGCTCATGAAGAATATCATTCCATTGTCCATCATATCCTCCAATATCATGAATAATCTTATTTCCAGCCATTTTCTAAAACCCAAAAAGAATAGTGTGAGAGGCAAAAATAATGCTAGGGAAAACAACATAGTAAAGGGGGAGTATCCTCAATATCTAACAGCTTAGGTAAATTCTATGATTGTTACCATTGTTCTAGGACTGTATCCTATACGTATAATTATCCTTAGGGACATCCCTAGACATACCTTAGAAATATCTCTAGGGATCTCACTAATGTTTTCGCATCCTAGTTTCCAAAGGTTGACTAAACCTTTCCTCTGATACCAACTGTAGAGACCCAAAGCTTGATGTACATTGACATTACATAACATTTGTAGAATACTTAGTACATAACAAAAACACAGACACAAGGATCGTAATAGTTTAGTGTCTTTGGAAACTCAGAATATAATCTTCTAATCCTGGTGAAAGATCTTCAACATCTCCCATGAAGATCTTCTTTTTTTAATACCTAAAACCTTTCTTTATATCCTGGGGAAAAGAAAACATAAAAGGGTTATCTCAAATGCTCAGTAAGGGTAAACAAAATAAATATCAATCACATCATTTTCATAAGAACATAAATTTTGGAAAACTTAACCTGCAAAAGAGAGAATAATTTCATAACATGGGATAAATCATAGTAGTGAAATGAAATCACAATAATCATAAATTAAAACATTAAATTTTTTGGCATACACACATAATCATAGATAATCATTTCTTGTTAGTCAAGACTCATTGCCAAGACTATCTTAGTGGACAAAGTCCCTTTCTGAACTGAGTCACCCTCGTTTCAGTCCTGTTTCACTGAACTGGTATAACCTACCATTCCAGCCATGTCTATCTCATGAGATATAAAATCTTTACCCAATGCATTGGAGGGAGATATAGGTCCCACCCATCTCATAATGAAACCATTCTTATGTGTGCCACAAAAATCATAAATCATACATCATAGCATAACCCATGAAATACAATGGGATTCTTAAACATCATGCCATCATAACATAATCCATAAACAATTGATATCATTTCATCATAAGAAAATTGAATCCATTTAAATCATAGATAAATTTTACTTGAAACATACACATATGAAATAATGTCATCTTAGATGTAAAATAGTTTTGACAAAACATATGAAATGAATTCTTGGGGAAAATATCCTTTCTTCTTTAAAATCATATTCTATTCACAAAATTCCATGCAATTTTAAAATATAAGGGTTTTATTGAAAATAATCATGCAATATTGTAGAGGAAGCTTCTTGAAAATGAGGTGTTATGAAACCGTAAAAATCCGTTCTCACCGTATAAGTTAAAAATAACATTCTCCTTGTACTTTTGTCGGAAAAGTAAAAAAGTACCTTATATGGTAACCAAAGGAAGGATTCCATTCATACAATGTGGTAAAAAATAAATAAAG
This sequence comes from Viscum album, assembly GCA_963277665.1. Lineage (NCBI taxonomy): Eukaryota > Viridiplantae > Streptophyta > Magnoliopsida > Santalales > Viscaceae > Viscum > Viscum album. Next base: position 1,810,210,871 of record OY728147.1, on the reverse strand, counting down.
GGTAAAAATGACTTTAAATATCCATGGAATAATGGTAAACATTTTATGAAATCATTTTTATAAATCATGGCCATGGATGATAAACGTAACCCCAGTAAATACTTACGTATAAGCAATCTCAGATAAAAATGAGATTGAAAATTTAACCCTTAACTTAGGTCTGATTTGCTTCGTAAGTGTCCAAACCTCCTGTATAATTATTTAAATAATGTCATTGAATTATTAAAGAATCATATTCATTGTTATTATATCATATATGGTTCACTTATGACTTTATATTACACGTTCTTTTGTAAATTCATGTTAAAGTAGCGTTTTGGGTAAAATCGTCTCATTTGTCATTCATGTTTTAACTTGTAATTATTCATATGATTACATAGATCATTATTACTTAATTATAGAATATAAAACATGATTTATGTATAATATATATTCAGAATATACATATATATAATGGATCGATAAATGGAAAGAAATACACCGTTCAGGGAGACAGTAGGCCGTACGTACGCATGAACGCTGTTTTCGTTTCCTTATTGAATAGAGTGGAATTAAGTAGATGACATACATATATATACACATAAATACAATATCATTATTATGTCATATATTTTATGATTACTTATTATATATCATTCATGAATGGTTAAAGTGGAGAATGAATCTCATCGCGTCGTGGAGATGGTAGTCCGTACGTACGCACGAGCGATGATATCGTTCTCATGATCGTCGGACTGTATTGGAGTGTATGTATACTATTCAGAATCAATATCACTTTAAAATAATAATATATAGTTATTATTTACACCATTATACCCATCCAATTAAGGTGGTGGTGGAAAATAGATTTCACCACGGCGTGGAGACGGTATTCCGTACGTACGCACGCGCGGTGATTTCGTTTTCCGTAGGATGGAAAGATGGTGAAATAGGATTTTTCATACTTATAATAACATATAAGTATATGAGTGATACTGATGTTATTACTTCATAATGAAACAACCGAAGAAGAAGAAGTGGAAGAAGAAATAAAGGTGAAAGAATCGGTAATGGAAATTACCTCTTCTTTGAAGCGCCTCTTTGAGACCTCCTCTTAGGGCACTAAAATTGGTCTTTGAGGAAGAAAAGAACCTCTAGGATGTTGCTAGGGAAGTGGAGAAGAGAATTTCTCTGGGGTTGGCCGAGCTTGAAGGCTCAAAGTTGTGTGAGGAAGAGAGGGAGGAGGTGCCCTTTTATAAGGGAGGAGAGGGGCACCTTTGGAATTCTTAAAAATATTAATTTATAATAAATCTAACCCCACTTAAAAACCTCAAAAAATGACTCATATTAGAAGCTTAGATGAGATAGGGTTGTAATCTCATCAACCAATCAAATTTAGACATGTTTTGATCTTATTTTAAACCTTATCATTTTGATTTATCCTTATTTAAACTATTTAAGTTTATTTGTGGTAATAAGATTCTAAATTTTAAATTATAACAAATAATTACTTATTTGTTGTGAATTTTCCATAATTGTTTACTTTATAAAATTATAGACCATATAAATTTAAATTTATAATTTTTAAATATTTTTGTGATTTTTAAACAATTTTATAATATGTTATTTTTATAAAATAACAATAGTGTCAATTTTGACACTATTCATTTATTTGAATTTAAATAAAATAAATATACAGAAGATATGTTCAAATTAAAAGCTTTAATATATTAATAAAAGGTCATATGTATCTATAAAATTAGTGGATCACATTAAATAGTTCATATAATATTTATTTTATTATTTTTAAAACCATTTATTTGGTTTACCTCTTAATAAAATAATTACTACATCATTTTTGTATAATTATTTAATATACTTATTTGTTGCATAAAAATTTAAAATAAAATCCTATGATGAATATAAATATATTACCTTTCACAATAATACTTTTACTCAAATTTATAATCTTAAAATCACAATATTTAAATTGTTATATTTATTAAATTATGAAGTTGACATCTTTGGCATCACTTAAAATAAAATAATATAAGTGTCATAATTGCTTGTATAAGACTCAAAATGGTCAAATATTCGACCATCCGATGATTATAGTTTCAATTTACATGACCAATAAGTTTGGGTCAGGGTTTTTTGCCTTTTATGGTCACTATTAGTTTAATAAAAACTATATTCTTGATTTTTCACTAGATAAATAATTTCTGCATCACTATTGTGTCACAATTAATGATAACTATTTAATACCAAAATATTCTAAATAAATTCTCATGATGTAGATAATTTTGTTAGATTTCTGGATACTATTCATGTTCGAAGTTTTATGATGTTTATCACTAAGTTAAAATTATTATACTTATAAGATTTAAGAAAGTGACATGTTGTCACTTTCTTTGGTTTTAATAATAATTAAATTATATTCATGGTCAAAAGTCCATAAAATGAATATAATCCGACCCTTATTTGATATGGGTTTACTTTTAGCCATCAAATAGAATTTTGGCATGTGTTAGGGTAATTTTATAATATTATATTTATCCTTAATTACCTGATTTACCTTTAACTACGGTAAATAAAATTTACCGTAGTTACTATTCATAATTCCCAAAAATAAAAAGTAGCCTATTAACATAATTTGGACCCACTGATTCCAAATATGGAATCCATTTTTTAAAATTCAATACACAGAAGATGTAGAAATTAAATTAAAATTAATCCCGTTGTCGAATAAAAACGGGTTTTTGTTTAAAACATTGCAAAAGATTGAATTGATTTAACCTACGAATTCAAGGTAAAATCAATGATAATGACATACATTATATTAAATGGTAAAAATATATTCTATTTATACTTTAAAACCATTCAATATTATAATTAAACCACATAAGATATTATGATGAAAAAAGTTTTTTTTAATTAAAATATAGCGTGTTTTTACTATTCATTAAAATATGAAAGTTATCGGAAAAATATCAAAACTTTATCTAATGTAAGTTTTTACATCATGATTGAAAAGAAGAATTTTATTTTGTCAAATTGAACATATGAAAATGTAAAAAATTAGATTTAAAGTGGGTGCGCCATCAAAAGGCTGCAAAACTGCATTTTTTGAAAAATACTTATTTTACCCGAAAAATTTATTTTGTTCTTATACCATGTTCTAGAAAATGTGTAAGATGAATAATAATGTTATAAAATTCAAAATTTAGTTAATACTATTCATAACGGCTAGTTCATGACAATATTATAATAATATATCATTGTTTATTAAAACCCGGTATTGCGTACAACACACGCTATCGAGGAAGGTCGCGATTGCGTGTAATGCAAGCCAAGTCAGGGTTGCGTGTTGTGAAAGAATCCTTCGTTGTTTCTTATAACAGAATCCAACCATATTTCATTTATACATTTAATATATATATATATATATATATACTCAATGTTGTGTAGAATAACTATTATCAAAATTATGTGTAACACGGTCCAAGAATAGTGTTGCGTATACTGCAAGCTAATACGGTGTTGCGTATAGCGCAAGGTAATCTTGGTGTAGAATACAACACAAGACATTAATGAAATTAAAATAATATTTTTCAGAAAATCTCGGGGTGTTACAATCGTGACATCATAAAACAATTCATATAAGATAAAAGAATTCATAAAAATATTTCAATCACAACATAATCAAATCCATGTAATAATAGGTATAGAAACAGAACCCTTTATTATCTTAGATGGAAAATAATTTTGATAAAACACTTGAGCTTCATTCTTGAGGAAAATATTCTTTCTACTTCAAAAACATTTTTCCTTTCCTAACATGTCATACAATTTTAAAGTAAAAGAAGTTGATTAAAAATAAACTTTAAAACTTGTAAAGGGAGATTCTTCGAAATTTTGTTTTAAAAATCCATTGATGCCGTATAAGTTAAAAAAACATTCTTCTCGTACTTTTGTCAGAAAAGTCAAAAAGTACCTCATACGAAAAACGACAAAAGTTTCCTTTCATATCTTTTACAAAAAACTCACCGAAGGGAAAAATTTGATTTGAAAAATTGTAGGTGGATGGAAATAATATTACATGTTGAGGAAACATGGATGTGTATGATAAAATACACCCCAGTAAATACCAAAGTATAAACAATCTCAGATAAAAATGAGATTCTGATATTTCCCTTACCTTAGGTCCGATTTTCTTTGTAAGTGTCTGAACCTCCTATATAATGATTTAAATAATGTTATCAAATTATTCCAGAATCATACTTATTGTTATGATATCATATATGGTCATATTCTTAGCTTCTTATTAGTAATATTTCATTACTACTTGTTATTCGGGTGTTTATTACTTTTTGTTCTTATGCGTGTTTTGTCGAATAAATTCTTATTCTTCTCTTCAGGTTATAGATACCTCATTTCCAGAATGGTATTAGTGTAATATATATCATATTCATTAATTCAATTCATTTATATAATCATTATGAAATGAAGATCATGTAGAACGAGTCGCATCACATCGTGGAGACGGTATTCCGTACGTACGCACGAGTGATGATATCGTTCCTATGATCGTGGAATTGTATTGGAGTGTATGTATACTATTTCAGAATCAATATCACTTTACAATAATCATATATATTCATTAATTTCACCCTTATACCCATCCAAGTAAGTTAGTGGTGGAAAATAGATTACCCCACGGCGTGGAGACGGTATTCCGTACGTACACACGCGCGGTGATTTCTTTTTCCGTAGGATGGATAGATGGTGAAATAGGGTTGTTTCATACTTATAATAACATATCATTATGTGAGTGATACTGATGTTATTAATTCATAATTAAACAACTAAATAAGAAGAAGTGGAAGAAGAAATAAAGATGAAAGAATCGGTAACGGACAATACTTCTTCTTTGAAGTGCTTCTTTGAGACCTCCTTTTAGGGAACTAAAATAGGTATTTGAAGAATACCATAACCTCTAGGATGTTTCTATGGAAGTGGAGAGGAGAAATTGTCAGGGGTTGGCCGAGATTTAAGGCTCAAAGTGGTGTGAGGAAGAGGGAGAGGAGGTGCCCTTTTATAAGGGAGGAGAGGGGCACCTTTGGAATAACAAAAACTATTATTTTATTAAAAAGTAAAATTCGGTTTTTAATAGCTCCAAATTGATATATTTAGAAGATAAGGTGGGTAGGGGTCTAAATAATCTCATACAATAGAATTTAGACAAGTTTAGGTATCAATTTTAACCTTATCATTTACATTTAACATTAAGTTAGATAATTTAACTTTTACCGTGTCTTCTTGTTTTCTTACACTATAAGGTTAATAAACTTACCATATCAAGACAAAAGAACCCCAAGTTTTTTATTATTAATATATATAACCTTATCTAAGTAATTTGGCCGAACCTTATATTTTTAGGAATAAAATAACAATTAGTAATATAATATTTGTTTTAAAAACTATTTTATGTCAATTTTGACACTATTTAGTAATTGATTTTTATGAAAATCATAACAGAATTATTAGTTCAAACCAAGTTACTTAAATCAATAATAACATGTCATATTGACCAATAAAATTAGTTTAATTCATAAAAAGTATCAAATTACAATTATTTGGGTATTTATAACATCAATTATGTCAATATTACATTAATAAGATAATTACTGCATCATCATTGTGACATAAATAAATTAAATTATTTAATGTCTAAAAATTAAAAATAAAATACCATGATGTATTAAATCTTGTTATCTTTCTAATGAATATTTATAGTCGAATTTATCTTATGTATAACCCCATATTAAAAATGATTTACTTATTAAACATTGATTTTAACTATTTTAACCCTTCTTTAAATAAATTAATAATAAAGGTCCTAATATAATCCAAGTGGGCCTAAATGGTCATATTTTGTTCCTAAGATTGTTTTTGGTGGAATTACACTTGTACAATAGAATTAGGACATGTGTTAGGGTAATAATAATATCATTTTTACCCTTAATTACCCTATTTACTTTTAACCGTGGTAAAAAAAGTAAAAAGTTACTATTCACCAAAAAATTATTTTCATCTCATTGAACCACATTTTACTTACTGACATCAACCGTGTCTCTTGGATTTTTGAAATTCCACTCACAGAAGTGGTAAAATTAAGTTTTATGAAAAATTCAGTTTTTTAACTACCACTTAGTGGTTTCACTATTCATCAAAAATTGAAAGTTTTCAGAAAAATACCAAAATTTCACCCTAGGATAATTTCGATATTCCGAATCCAAAAATCAAGTCCATTTTGAAAAATAAAATTTATAAAATTTCAAAAAGTGGTTATTACTATCCATAACGACTAGTTTTAATAATATTTTAATAGCATATCATTGTTTAGTGAAACTCAGTATTGCGTACGATGCAAGCTATCGAGGAAGGATGCGGTTGCGTGTAAAGCAAGCCAAGACAATGTTAGTGAAAGATTCTTTTGATTTATATATAATAACAAAATATTTCACATAAAATTATCGGGTGTTACATTCTACCCCCCTTAAAATGAATTTCGCCCTCAAAATTCGTCACTTTGTAACAAACAGACGAGGATACCTCTCCCTCATCATATCCTCAAGCTCCCATGTAGCTTCTTCTAATTGGTGGTTCCTCCATAAAACTTTCACCAATCGAGTGGTCTTGCTTCATAGGAAATTTTCGCTACAATCCAGAATCTCTATCGGCTATTCTTCATAAGAAAGATCTTGCTCCAGCGGTACAACATCTGAGCTAAGTACATGTGAAGGATCAGGTATGTACTTTCTAAGAAGAGATAAATGGAACACATCGTGAAATTGAGAGAGATTCGGTGGAAGTGCCAATAGGTAAGCTACCTTCCCAACACGATCCAGTATTTCAAAAGGACCGATATACCTAGGGCTCAACTTTCACTTCTTTCCAAATCTCATTACTCTCTTCCAAGGAGATATTCGTAAGAACACTTTATCACCCACTTCAAACTCTAGGTCTTTTCTTCGGTTGTCGGCATAACTTTTCTGTCGACTCTGAGATGCTCTTATGTGTTGTTGAATCGATCAGACCCTTTCTGCCATCTCATCAACAAGATCAGGTCCTAATAGCTTTCTTTCCCCAACATCACCCCAGCAAGTTGGAGTCCTGCATTTATTTCCATAGAGAGCTTCATAAGGATCCATCTGAATACTAGAGTGAAATCTATTAGTATAAGAAAATTCCACCAAATGTAGGTGTTGATCCCAACCAAATTTGAAATCCATAGAGCAAGATCTCAACATATCTTCTAAGGTTTGAATTGTTCTCTCAGACTGACCATCTGTCCGAGGATGATAAGCAGTACTGAAACTCAACTCTGTATCCAGAGTATGCTGAAGACTTCACCAGAACTTCGAGGTAAATCTCGGATCCCGATCAGATATAATAGAAAGTGGTACTCCATGCAATCTTACCACTTCCTTTACATATATCCTGGCAAGCTGATCTAGAGATAAATCCTCTCTAATAGCAATGAAGTGTGCAGACTTGGTAAGACGATCAACTATGGCCCAGATAGAATTATTGCCTTTGGATGTTTTAGGAAGTCCCGTGACAAAGTCCATAGTGATGTTTTCCCATTTCCATTCGGGAACACAAACCCGATTCCTGAACTTTATTATCCCATCACAATCAAGGTTGAATTCATGAACATTTCTCACCTTCTTTTGTAACTTGACATCTTCTTTCTATGCCTCTTTAATCTTCACATGTATAGATCGTTGAACATTCATTTGAGAAAGATAAGATTTTTCCCCTTCCATTATAATTCCAAGATCCATACTTTGTAAATCCATAAATATTGGATCTTTTGTAATCCTCATCATGGATAAACTGGCATGGTCTTGTCGACTTAATGCATCTACCACCTTGTCTGCTTTCCTAGGGTGGTAATGGATTGAGCAGTCATAATCCTTAATCAGCTCCAACCATCTTCTTTGACGCATATTCAGCTCCTTTTGTGTGAAAATATACTTTAAACTTTTATGATCAGTATAAATGTCACACCTTTCTCCATAAAGATAATGCCTCCAAATATTTAATGCAAAGATTACCGTAGCTAACTCCAAATCATGTGTTGGGTAATTTTTCTCATGGATTTTCAACTGTCGTGAGGCATAAGCTATCACCATATCATTTTGCATAGGAACACACCCCAATCCCATTTTGGATGCATCACTATAGATCACAAACCTTTCTCCACTACAAGGCAGTGTGAGCACAGGTGCACTGGATAACCTTCTTTTCAACTCCTTGAAATTCACTTCACATTCTTCCGTCCAAACAAACTTAACTCCTTTCCGAGTCAACTTGGTGAGTGGATTAGATAATCATGAAAAATCTTTCACAAAACGTCGATAATATCCATCCAAACCAAGAAAACTTCAGATCTCAGTTACTGTTGTTGGTCTCGACCATCTTTCGATAACCTCTGTTTTTGCTGGATCCACAGATATCCCCTATTTTGAGATTATGTGACCCAAAAATGAAACTTTTTGAAGCCAAAATTCACACTTGGTAAATTTGGAATAAAGCTTCTCCTTTCTCAGGGTCTTCAATATAATTCTCAAGTGATCTTCATGTTCTTCCTTGCTCTTTGAATAGATAAGAATATCATCTATAAAGACTACCACAAATTGATCAAGATAGTCTCTAAATACTCTATTCATCAGATCTATGAAGATAACAGGGGCATTAGTAAGACCAAATGACATCACTATAAATTCATAGTGTCCATACCTTGTACGGAAAGCCGTCTTTGGTATATCCTCCATTTTGACCCTAAATTGATGATAACCTGAATGCAGATCAATCTTGGAAAAGCATTGAGCTCCGTGTAGTTGGTCAAATAATTCATCAATGCATGGGAGAGGATATTTGTTCTTGATAGTGATCTTGTTAAGTTCTCGATAATCAATACAGAGTCTCATTGATCCATATTTCTTCTTAACAAACAGAATAGGTGCTCCCCAAGGTGACGCACTAGGGCGTATGAACCCCTTATCAAGATTCTCTTGGAGTTGCTTCTTCAATTCCTTTAACTCAATTGGGGCCATTCTATAAGGTGTCTTTGAAATAGGCAAAGCACCCGGTACAAGTTCTATTGAAAACTCAACTTCACGATTTGGTGGAAGACCTGGTAATTCCTCCGGAAAGACATCATCAAACTCCCGTACAATGGGCATATTCTTAATCGTGAGTTTCTCACCAACCATTTGAGATAAATAACCTTCATTTAGTGGAATAAAGACCCATAAGGTAGAAGGAATTTCCACTGGAAGGTTATGTTCATCCTTGCATTGATAGACGATCATAGATTGATCTGGAATATGAAATGTGACTTCTCTTCTTTGGCAATTGATATGATCTCCATATAAAGAAATCCAATCCATGCCAAGAATCACATCAAATTCTAGTATAGGAAGGATCACAAGATTTGCAGGAAGAACTTTCCCACAAACTTCGATCGGAGAAGAGTTATAAACTTTTGATGCGACTGTTGTGCCATTAGGTGTTGTCACAGCTAACTCAACATCTAATTGTTGAGGTAATATGGTGATACCCTTAGAAAAATCTTAAGAAATAAAAGAGTGGGTGGATCCAGAATCAAATAAAACATTTTCTACTTTAGAGTGGATGGTAAGTGTACCTTTCACCACATCGTTATCGCACTCCACATCGCTGATAGAAATTGCATGTGACTTTTCTTTGTCTTTATCCTTAAGAGTTTGTTGACGTCAACAATCGTCATCAAACCTTTGATTAGGGCATTTATTGGCATAATTTACCATATCATTGCACTTGAAACATTGAAGTGTAGTAGGTTCATTCTGTGTATCCCTTCCTTTGTTTGCATGATTAGACATCTTATTCCCATCATCGCGGCATGCAAATGCCCGATGACCTTCCTTTACACATTTGAAACATTTACTTGTCCCTTTAAGACAACTCCCTCCATGTTTCTTTCCACACTTTGAGCATAAGGGAAAGCTCATCTTCTTTTTAGTGTGCTCTTTAGATTTTCCTTTGAATTCCATTTTCCTCTTCTTATCAAACCCATATGACTGATGGGTTACTCCAATCTCCATCTCGACTTTGAGAGCACATCGAACGATTTCCTCGTAGCTATTGAAGTCCCTTATGGCTAATGCCCTTTGAAGACTTGGTTTTAAGCCACTAAAGAATCAATCGATCTTACTCTCAGGTTGGATAATAATACCAGAAGCGTACCTTGAAAGTCTTGTAAAATTTGCTTCATAGGTACCAACAGATTCATCATCCTTTTGCTTCAGTTCCAGAAACTATTTCTCCATATTTGTTCGGATAATACGAGGGAAGTACTTATTGAAAAATAAGTTCTTGAACTCGTCCCATTCCATGGACTCAATTTCAACCCTTTTCCTCGTATTCTTAATAAGATTCCACCATTGATCAGCATCACCTTCCAAACGATACACTACTAAGATGACGTTATCATGCTCAGAACATTGAAGAACTGAAAATATCTTTTCAGTAGTACTAATCCATTGTTCAGCAACTAATGGATCAGTAGACCCGCTGAATGAAGGTGGACGCTATCTCATAAAAGATTCAACAGAATGTTTCTCCTTTCTTTTCTCGTTTGGAAGTCCTGCATGATTCATAGCTTGAGAAAGTTGTGTGAGCATGGCTACAAGATTTTTCATTCTAGCTCCCATAACGTTTGGTTGCTCAGGGGGACAATCATTGCATTTCCCATCGCATTCTGCATTAACACGGTTCCTTCGGGTTCCATCCATTGACTAAAACTAAGAAAAATAGTCCGAGAAACACTAATTATAATAGGAAAACCACATAATAAAGAATAAAATTTTACACTTAAGGTCTTATCCTAGGTTATTCATGGCCATTTCTAAAACACTAAGATTGTGTTCTATGCTTAGAATTATCCTTAGGGTTCTTAATAAGGCTTTCACATCCTAGTTTCCAAAGGTTTACTATAACTTTCCACTGATACCCAACTATAACGACCCGTACTTTACATACATTGTTAATACTTCAAAATTGAAGCATACTTATTAAAAAATATAACAAAACCATGAAAGGACTGTATAGGTATAGTGTCTTTAGAAACTGGGAAACATAAACAACTGGTTCATAAAGCGTCTACACTGTCTCCCATTTATTTCATCATATCTATAGTCCCTTTTGGCATATCTTACTTAATAAACTTATTCCTGACCTGGGGAAAGAAAACATAAAAAAGGGTGATCTCAAATTCTCAGTAAGGGTAAACAAAAGTAATATCAATTACATCATATTCATAAGAACATAACTTTTGGAAATCTTAACCTGCAAAAGAGAGCATAATTTCATAACATGGGATAAATTATAGTAGTGAAATGGAATCCCAATAATCATAACATAAAACATGAAACTTTGTGGCATACACACATAATCATATAGAATCATTTCTTATTAGTCAATACTCATTAGCAAGATTATCTTAGTGGACAAAGTCCATTTCTGAACCGAGTTCACTCCTCGTTTCAGTCCTGTTTCACTGAACCGGTATAACCTACCGTTCCAGACATGTCTATCTCATGAGATATAAAATCATTACCCAATGCATTGGAGGTAGATATAGGTCCCACCCATCTCATAATTATACCATTCTTATGTGTGCCACAAAATCATAAATCATACATCATTGCATAACCCATGTAATAAAAATGGGAATCTTTAAACTTCACGACATCATAAAACAATTAATATAAGATAAAATAATTCATAAAAATATTTCCATCACAACATAATCAAATCCATGTAATAATAGTGATAGAAACAGAACCCTTTATTATCTTAGATGAAAAATAATTTTGATAAAACACTTGAACTTCATTCTTGAGGAAAATATCCTTTCTACTTCAAATTTTTTTTTCCTTTCTTAAAATGTCATACAATTTTAAACTAAAAGAAGTTCATTAAAAATAAACATGAAAACTTGTAAAGGAATATTCTTGGATTTTTTTTTTAAAAATCCATTCATTCCGTATAAGTTAAAAAAACATTCTTCTCATACTTTTGTCGGAAAAGTTAAAAAGCACCTCGTATGAAAAACGACAAAATATTCCTTTCATATCTTTTACTAAAAACTCACCGAAGGGTAAAATTGGATTTGAAAAATTTTAGGTGGATGGAAATAATATTACATATTGAGGAAACATGGATGTGGATGATAAAATACACCCCAGTAAATACCAAAGTATAAACAATCTCGGATAATAATGAGATTCTGATATTTCCCTTACCTTAGGTCCGATTTGCTTCGTAAGTGTCCGAACCTCCTGTATAATGATTTAAATAATGTTATTTAATTATTACAGAATCATACTTATTGTTATGATATCATATGTGGTCATATTCTTAGCTTCTTATTAGTAATATTTCATTACTACTTGTTATTCGGGTGTTTATTACTTTTTGTTCTTATGCGTGTTTTGTCGAATAAATTTTTATTCTTCACTTTAGGTTATAGATACCTCATTTCCAGAATGGTATTAGTGTAATATATATCATTTTCATTCATTAAATTCATTTATATGATCATTATTAAATGAAGATCATGTAGAACGAGTCGCATCACATCGTGGATACGGTATTCCATACGTACGCATGAGTGATGATATCATTCCTATGATCATGGAATTGTATTGGAGTGTATGTATACTATTTCAGAATCAATATCACTTTAAAATAATCATATATATTCATTAATTTTACCCTTATACCCATCCAAGTAAGTTAGTGGCGGAAAATAGATTACACCACGGCGTGGAGACGGTATTCCGTACGTACGCACGCGCGGTGATTTCTTTTTCCATAGGATGGATAGATGGTGAAATAGGGTTGTTTCAAACTTATAATAACATATCATTATGTGAGTGATACTGATGTTATTAATTCATAATGAAACAACTAAATAAGTAGAAGTGGAAGAAGAAATAAAGATGAAAGGATCGGTAACAGACATTACCTCTTCTTTGATGTGCTTCTTTGAGACCTCCTTTTAGGGCACTAAAACAGGTCTTTTAAGAAGACCAGAACCTCTAGGATGTTTCTAGGGAAGTGGAGAGGAGAAATTGTCAGGGGTTGGCCGATCTTGAAGGCTAAAAGTGGTGTGAGTAAGAGGGGGAGGAGGTGCCCTTTTTTAAGGGAGGAGAGGGGCACCTTTGGAATAATTAAAAATATTATTCTATTATAAAGTCAAATTCGGTTTTTAATAGCTCAAAATTGATATATTTGGAAGATAAGGTGGGTAGGGGTCGAAATAATCTCATCCAATATAATTTAGACAAGTTTAGGTATCAATTGTAACCTTATCATTTAGATTTAACTTTAAGTTAGATAATTTAACTTTTACCATGTATTCTTGTTTTCTTACACTATAAGGTTAATAAACTTACCATATCAAGACAAACGAACCCAAAGTTGTTTATTATCAATATATATAACCTTATCTAAGTCATTTGGCCGATCCTTAGATTTTTAGAAATAAAATAACAATTAGTAATATAATATTTTTTTAAAAAACAATTATATGTCAATTTTGACTCTATTTAGTAATTGATTTTTGTGAAACTCATAACAGAATTATTAATTCGAAAAAAGTTACTGAAATCAATACTAAAATGTCATATTAACCTATAAAATTAGTGTAATTCATAAAAAGTTTCAAATTACATTTATTTGGGTATTTATAACATCAATTATGTCAATATTTCCTTAATAAGATAATTACTGCATCATCGTTGTGTCATAAATAAATTAAATTATTTAATGTCTAAAAATTACAAATAAAATACCATTATGTAGAAAATATTTTTATCTTTATAATGAATATTTATAGTCGAATTTATCTTATGTATAACCCCATATTAAAAATTATTTACTTATTAAACATTGATTTTAACTATTTTAACCCTTCTTTAAATAAATCAATAATAAATGTCCTAATCTAATCCAAGTGGGCCTAAATGGTCATATTTTATTTCTAAGATTGTTTTTGGTCTAATTACACTTGTCCAATAGAATTAGGACATGTGTTAGGGTAATAATAATATCATTTTTACCCTTAATTACCCAATTTACTTTTAACCGTGGTAAAAAAAAGTAAAAAGTTACTATTCACCAAAAAAATATTTTCATCTCATTGAACCACATTTTACATACTGACATCAACCGTGTCTCTAGGATTTTCGAAATTCCACTCAAAGAAGCGGTAAAATTAAGTTTTATCAAAAATTCAGTTTTTTAACTACCACTTAGTGGTTTCACTATTCATCAAAAATTGAATGTTTTCAGAAAAATACGAAAATTTCACCCTAGGCTAATTTCGATATTCCGAATCCAAAAATGAAGTCCATTTTGAAAAATAAAATTTATAAAATTTCAAAAAGTGGGTATTACTATTCATTACGGCTAGTTTTAATACTATTTTAATATCATATCATTGTTTAGTGAAACTCGGTATTGCGTACAACGCAAGCTATCGAGGAAGGCCGCGGTTTTATGTAAAGCAAGCCAAGCCAGTGTTAGTGAAAGATTCCTTTGATTTATATATAAAAACAAAACATTTCACATAAAAGTCTCGGGTGTTACACACATGGCCATGTAGGGGTGATGTGGAGGCCTCTTAAAGCAGAGTACAAAAAATCCTAGTACACGCCATGTACTCCAAAAGTACACACTGTGTACTTTTGTTTTCCTTAAACAGACCGGGGTTGCGTCTTAACCCCAGAACATTCTTCTTCTCCAGCTTCTTCGACCGAGATCTTCTCGTACGGCCACAGATCTTCTCAGAGCCCCTGATCCTCCTTCCTTTCTCTGAATCGACCATCGTTGATTGTGTTGGAACCGCAGCGGTAAGATATTCATTCTTCTAGAGTATCATTTTCCAATTCTTCCCCGTTTTCAAGTTATCGTGGGTTGAAAATTTTGTGCATTTTCCTAGATCTATGACATTATAAGGAGATTAAATCCTTGTGGTTCAATTATATCGATCTCCTAGTATCAAGTTAGGTGGTTTGCGCCTTTCTGTTTATGGTCATTGAGTTTTATGCACAAATTCCACCAATACCCTTGAACTGGGTATGGTGTGTTTACTGTTTTCCCCCAGTTTTTTTCCTTCTTTTATTGTATGCTTGTGCAGAGGTAATTTGGTTATGTAGGATGATAATTTGTATGCTTGGATGTTTTGTCCATTCCTTATTCTGTTTATGACCTTTTGGTCTTGTTCAGCCTATTGGCCGTCATACCAGTTTTCTATGCCTTGTGACAGTAGGATGGATTATTGTTCCCTTATATTGTTGTTATGTTGTAGACTGGTTAGCCAAGTAGATCTATAGGTTTACTTTGGCCTTATAGCATTATTATGCACTGACTGGCATGGGGCCGAGAGAACCTAGTGCTATAGACTATGAGGGGATCAACCGAGTGAGCATCTTCAGAGAGTCTTGGACATTATATACTATAAGGGATAAACCGAGTGAGCTTCCTAGAAAGTCTTGGGTATTATAGACTATATGGGATTGACTGAGTGAGAATCTTAGAGAGTCTTGGATATTATATACTACATGAGGATATACCGAGTGAGCTTCCTCAGAGAGTCTTTGTTTTGTTTAAATTTCCTTAAACCACTACAGGGTATAGGAGGAATTGACCGAGTGAGCTTCCCTAGAGAGTCTCTAGAATTTGGGGCTATAAGGGGATTAGACTGCTTGATCTTCCTCAGAGAGTCCCTGAATATCTTTTACTATAAGGGGAATTGACTGATCGTGCTTCCTTAGAGAGTCTTATAATTTTTTATGACAAAACCAGAGGGGTTAGGATAAGTGTGTTGCCCAGAGAGTTGTTGGTACTTCTTGGATAGGATCAGAGGGGATGGCTTTGAGTACTTCCTGGAGGGAATTCTTATTTGTGGTTAGCTGTTTGTTTCACTGTGGCTTGTTGATTTGTAAATTGTTTACTGTTATGTATTATCCTGTTACTACCTACTGTTTCTTTCTTAATGTACTATTACCTGCCATATATTCAGTGACTATTAGGCACAGATCTTCGGGTGGTTGCCTACCGGGATTTAGTCTCACACCTAGTTTGGGTCATGCTTTTTGGCCCAAATATATTATATTTTTGTAGGTATAGACAAGGGAAAGTGCCCTTCTACTTCAGGTACTTGATTGCATTGGAGTAGGAGAGCATGGGTCTAATCCGAGGCTTGCGATACTGAGGAGTTTCTTTTAAGTTTTCTTTTGTACTTTGGTTTAGTACTTTATTCATCATTGTGACTTTTTTGGATTCTTTCCTAGACATATCTATCATGCATCATTTCATATATATGTGTGTGCTCCTGAAGTTTATCATATTTAGTCTTCTGCTGTTTACATGGGTATGGATTGTTTACTGCTTACACTATTGTTTATTGTTTTCTCTTTCTTTGTGTACTCTGCAGATGAGGGCATAGTTTCCCCACTATCATACCTAAGGCCCTCACTTCTAGTCAGCATCCTCTGGCATTCGAGGAAATGCACTTGGGTCCATGTGACTAACCAGGTATGGGGCACCCCTGGGAGGCTTCCAGAACCCGGGCGTTACAATGTGGTATGAGAGAAATTATTTTCTCTTGACTTATTGTTAAGAGCCTATAGTCAGGGATATGAAAAAATAGGTACTTGGTAATAAACTATTCCTGGGAGTAGCTAACCCATGTACAGGGAAAATCCATACTACCTCGTTTATTGCAGTTTTACTGGTTTGCACTTTTATAGTTGATTTGATTTCACTGTTGGGTGATTCACATGCTTTGTGTTGTTACTGTTGTTGTTATTGCAGTTCTATTTCTGTTTCAACTCGAGAAGATGAGGGTATGCCATATCATGCATCATATAGGCACTTTTTAGAAATCACATGCCATGCATTCTTTCCATGCCATCTAGGATGCATTAGTGATTGCATGTTGTTGTGAGAGACATTGGGTAGATTATGCATGCTATTTTGAAATATGCTTTGATAGAATCTCTTCTATTTGATAAAGAATCTGTTTTTATAGTGATTTGCTTAGATGGACACCAAATATTGGTTCTTGAGGTGTTATGGGCCTTCAGGGACCAGAATTTGGTGGATCAATGCTTGTTTACCTTGTTTATAACTTGTTTGAGATGCCAAACTTTGATTCTCTGGGAGTATGGGCCCTCACAGATCGGAATTTGGAACCTTAACACTTGTTTTCTATGTTTTCTAGGATTCATAGCTGTTTCTAAGCTACTTCTCAGAATGACAACCCAGAATACATGGTGTATACTTTATAAGTACACGCCGTGTAGTTTTTAAACCATGTCACCGACTGTGTGGGAAGAAATATGGGGTTGTGAAAAATCATCCATAGCACACCGTGTACAGTAAATACATGCCATGTTGTAGTGACCATGTGTCTTCACGTGTGGAAAATGACATGGATGGATGAAACTGTAATTATACATGTCGTGTCCTATTATCACACGCCGTGCCATGTAACCTAAGTACCCGGTCGTGTCATGAACAACACGGGTTGGGGAAAACCATCAAGTATATGATGTGTTCTAAGGGAGAATGCCTTGTAGAGTGAACCATGTAACCGGCCATGTAACTAATAACACGGGTCGTTGAAACCTTATCCAGTACATGATGTGTCCTTTGTGAAAACGTTGTGGACTCTAGGATTAAGAGGACCATGTGGGTTAGCCGTGTAAGGAGACTCGTGTAGGGGAACAGAGTTCAAGTACTCGTCGTGTGTGGGGACAACACGCTGTGTGGTTGGGGCATTACACGACCAGTTATGGAAGAGGTACATGCCCTTGTGAATGGCTTAGAAGAAAAATTCATGTTGTTTTTATACACGCTGTGTAGTCATGTTTTGAAAAAAATTAATGATTCTTTCTCTTATTCCCTATTTTACTCTTGTGTTCTTAGTCTTTGATAATCTTGATCTAAAGTGTGCTTTTTACCTTTCAATGTG